>CM037845.1:18575482-19775482 GCA_021234535.1 Stichopus chloronotus | reverse complement strand
GAAATGATAGCAAACTGAATCCTTGTCACTTGAACACCGTAACTAGTTGTGTATCTGTGCGAATCTTTTCAGTGAGGTGAAATTTCTTTTAATAAGTAATTTTATTTGACGTTGAAATTTCCAACACAGATGCAATTGATTTAGTAGATCTGAGACGTGGCTCTTAGATGGATCAAAAGCCAACACTGTCGATCAGTTTTAATAAAGTCAGATATTATTTCGATGGATACAATAAGGGCCACAGGAGATGATTTGTATTTTTTAAAATTCGGTGAAAACCATATCTTAATAACATGTTCCCTTTGGAAGTTGAGGATTTTAAAGGAACAGCTATTTCAAAATGATTTTGTTGCATGACGAGACTGTTTGTAACTGTTGCAGCTGTTTGAAATCCTTCACATTTCTTTGTATCTTGATTGTCTTGTAAAAATGTCATGATAATTTCTCAAACATTTTAAGGTTAATCCAGATAAATCCCTGAAATTGCAACCGGTGTAAAAGCTCAGGATTGAATAAGCACTTCAAATTTAATGAACACCAAAGACATATTGCAGTACTTTGCCAGTGTTACATAAACATTTTGTAACGTTGTGGCCATGGGCGTCAACAGGTGGGGGACGGGGGACATGTCCCCCCCCCCCACTTTCAAAAGTGAAGGGGATATCATATCATTTGTCCCACCCACTTTTCAGAGCAGTTATTAAAAAAGTCACATGCATATGCGCGATTTTCTATCACAATTGCGATGGACGCTGTGTAATTCGTCTCCCTTGGTGTCAGAGCGGCATCTTTCTACCAGTACTTTCTGTCGGAATTTAGTTTTGTGAGACAAAACTCCCAGATCTGGTTCTGATGTAACTAAAAACGACCCAGGAAGGGCGTCTCCTGCGATCTAGGGGGTCTTATGTACCCAAAATTTTCTGGAAGCTACGCGCCAACCAATGGTGGCGCTCCGCTTAGATCGTATAGTGTCCCCCTCACTTTCTGAAACCTGCTGACGGCCATGGTTGTGGCAAGTGGAAGTCATTCTTGGCCGGAGAAATCTTCTTCGAAACATCAATGTCTTCAGTTGTAAACTGAAAAAGATATTGGTGCATGTGGGGTTTGAAGAGCCTACAGTGAAAAATTATCCTCTTCGTTATCTGTGTCACCAGTGGCTTCATTTCGGTAAACCAACTCCTTCGAGGCAAAGGAAAAGGCGAGTTCTCCATTCAAACTTTGTTTTCCTTTTGAGTTTTAATTACTGACAAAGTAATTTGTGATTGGGCTCAGACTTTATATTGATACATCAAAGCTTTGTCATAACCTATCTGGATGATTTCAACACGACTTAGTGTGTACATCGAAATTTAGCTCCTAATGTTGCAGGCATTGGTTCTATGGGTGGAGGGCGAGGTAATGCCAGTCCAAGTAGACGTCTGGACGTCCGCAATACAGAATTAGAGCACATATGTGATTTAAAGGGTGCAGGTTAACTGTAGGTGTATCTACTAAATTAAAAAGTCAGTCTTTTTTCTTTCTTCAATTTTTCGAAATGTTACTGTTCTGTCTTTTGTTTTTGATTTATTTTATTCTATAAGAATCCCAAATAAAACCAGCCGTGTATCACAAATTGCTGTAAAGCGTGAACAGATACCTAACATTGGCAGTTATCTGTCCTGAAAGAGATCAATGTTTAGAAATCCCCTCAAAACCAGAACCCCACAAATGACCAAGCACTTCACATTAAAAACTCTGAGCTTCTGACCTACCACTCCCTGATGGGTAAATGTTTGAGTTGATTCCCGCAGAGAGAGAGCTGTCCCTCTAACAGCTCCCTGATGCAGTACATAAGTTCGCACGGATATAGTGTGTTGAATACTATCATTAACCTTGCAAGGACATCTGGTTATATAAAGCAATCACAGCCTCAGAACTTTTGAACTCTTCATCCGTTGTTATTATGTAAAGTGTGCTTAACTGCAGGATTGCAAGCCTCGAACAAATATGAATAAAACTTGAAATTTACCAACGCACTTTAAGGATTCGCTTCTTGTTTACATGTAACGATGTACATGCTCTTCTACAAGTTCACTGAATGCAAGCGATAATTACTTTTTGTATGTCGTTAACTGTTGACGCTAATAATGAACATTGGTGTGAAACAACAAGATCTGTAAGAAGACTCATTATTATACAGACCATGCGTGAAAGTGTTTGTCATATTATGCATAAATGTCATTCGTCAAAATGTGTATGTGTTTTTTACACTTTATTTTGTTGTTTACTTTTCATGACAGGGAAGTTTAAAGATGACGCCCATGTGACAATATCCAGTTGATAAAGAATTTAACGCTTGATTCAGAATGACAAAGAAGCAACCCAACATGCTTGGAGGATGATACATTATGTTGATGAGCTTTTCCTCTCACACGTCAGTGGTATATGAGATTCATTTTCCCTTGAAGGAATACCTGGTACAATGTTTGAGGTATATCAGGTAAAGCAAGAGAAGAGATATACTGAGTGCCAACAAACAAAAGACAATTAGCATATATATATATATATGTATATATATATATACATATTTCTTCTTTTAGGCCTGTGGCCGTTCTCTTCGACCTTTGTCACAGGTAACCCGGAGAAATATCGCATTAAGCCGCATACAAAACCAACATCTTTGGACTTAGTGTTTCATCTGTGAATGAAAAATGAGGGGTTTGTGTCATATATAACGAACACAAATTGAAATTTTGACACCATGAACAAAACAATGAGGACGGGTAAATGAGCTGACTTCGAAAAGCTGAGAATTTACGAGCTTTCGAGTGGCGCCTTTTGCCCGAGAATTTCCGTTTGATATAAACAATGCGATCCAGCGTCAACCACACACTGTGATAAGACGAAAAGCACAGAAGGCGAAAAGCTATATGCGCATACTCAACTTTTAGTGCCACTTGCAATAAAGAGTTGAATGACAGACCTAAGTAATGATAAGCTTATGGGAAGAACTTTAGTAACCATATATATTTACATTATACAGGCCTTTGTTTAGGATACCTCCCCACGGTATACCGAACGTTAGAAGGCAAAAAGTCCTTTTTAAATCAGCTGAATCTTTTATAGGGTTTAAGTCTTACGTTCATTTTCTTTGTATACACTGCATATAATCACATTATCTATTTACTATAACTACACGTTTCTTTTGCATCGATGTTTTGAAAATTGTCTTTATTGACTTATTAACATGGAATATAAAGCTTGTTAGTGAACAGATGGACGTCAATTTCAGCTTTACGAAAGGTAGTCACTTTAAAGAGTCTGTTCGCTGATTTAGACCAGTTTTAATCCGTGCAGTGTTCCTTGACTACGACAAGATACATGCAGCCATAAAGTAATTTGCAAACAGTTGTACGGACAAATAATATTGTACCGTCTCATTTGTTTCTTTTAAGATTGATAGTCGGATAGTCGCACCCTACCAAAAGAATAGAAAATAGCTAACCAAACAAGTTTTGACCAAATTGCCCTTTTAGGTGACACACAAAGGCAGTTTAATTTTCAATATTCTGTTAGTGTGAGACCCATTTTTAAGGAAAATTTCAAATTTAAATTTTGATATTGGACGTCGACAGGAGGGATTTACTGGTAAGACTCTTCGATGGGAAGTAAATATCTGCTCACAATCTTTCAGAAGAAAATCACAGAAGTGTTCGAATTTTGTCTCACAACTACATAATTATTCATTAGAGACATTAGAAACATTTAACCACTAGAAACGAGAATCCTCTTAACTTAATTTCATTCTCAAAACAAAGGTAAATATCAATTATAATGTAACCGTTCTGTTCCTGCTGTGTGACCAAGAAACTCAGAACATTTTAACTAGTGGCTATACAACTGTTCTGGAAATGCAACTGGATATTGATTGACGTGGACGGTTTAGCGAAAAATAGAGGTCGCTCTATCAATTTAGAACCTCAATATTTCTTCACATCTCCCCGTCAATCGGCTCACTGTAAGTAGCTTTCCAACAGATGGGCTAACTTCATTCTTTATTAAGTACCGAAGTTTTTATCACTTTAAATCCAGTTGTTTACAAGCTATATCGCAACCCTCCGCAAGTCAGCATGAGTAACATATTTATTTTGGTCATATTACCTAATTTTTGTTTTGATTTATGCATTGTGTATGAATGAATATATATGTTGTGTATAAATGAGTACTGTGCATTGATAAACATAGTGTGTGAGTAAATGTAATGTGTATTTTTCCTGAGTTATATATCAACCCAGAGTTCCAAAGCATCATATTAGATGTGAAGCAAATTGTCGAAGTGAAAATAAGGATGTCACCGAATACATTGGACTATTAACAATGTTTTTAAGCCAGGCCAGAGAGTTGCAATTTGTAAATGAGTGAAGCAATTTGTAAATGGTTAAAACACTCTCATTGCCATAGAATAACAAATGCCATTATAAATGTTATCGAAAGAACATCCACGCAAGAAGTGTAATTGAAAACCATGACATGATTTTATTTATTTATGAAATGTATGTAATATACCCATCACATTTATGCCGTGCGGCATGTAAGTTACAGTGTATATGTTATATAACCATGACAAGTATGTTAAGCATCCATGACATGTATTTCATATACCTATGGCATGTGTGTTATATACCTCTGACATGTGTGTTATATACCTATGGCATGTGTGTTATATACCTCTGACATGGATGTTATCCATGTTATATAGGAGGTATATACGGTATTCGTTATGTAATTATTTCATGCGTGTTTCATGATAAGAATGTCATACCCATGACTTGTATGTTACATTACATGTATGTCATAAACCTGTATGACCTTCTGTCATATGGGCTGTAAGTAATTTTCATCACACGTACGTTACATGACACGTATGATATTCTACCTTGTCATGTGCTTCACCATGCACCATGTGCATCACCACGTCATGCCGAAATGAATACTATGTACTCATGGTTATGTTTCTTGTATGTTACATAAGTAGCCTATGTTGTAAGGTATGACCTTAACGTAACCATGCATGACTGTATTAGGCTTATATATGAGATTATGTTCTACACACATGACTTGTAACGTACATGACATGTATGTTAGTAAACTCATGACATGTAGCCTATGTTATATGGGATGTATATAATATATACTCATGACATGTACCGGTAGGCCTATGTTAAATGAAATGTTTGTGGAATACCCTTATCATGTATGTGTGGATGAAGTAAGAACCTTCACACAAACTGAGATTTCAAATGCTTTGCATTCCATCTACCGAAAAAACCGTAACCGCGGTATATATCATAAATAATATATTGTGCCTCCGGCTAATCAAGATATTTTCTATTCAACTCATTATCTTTCTTTAATCTGAGTTGGATGTTGACGATCGACCTTTCCTAAATTTTCTTGTACCTTCACAAGCGTCTGACCTTACCATGCTTAGGTATATATACGTTGTTTCTCCCAATTGTGGGAGTTAATCTCGTATCTGAAGGCGCTGACGACAATGTCAAACATATTTTCGTGTTTCTGTAATAATCACGTTGAATATTAGGTATGGGAGCACTCATGATATTTCCATGTTCGATAATTTTTTAGCAGGAACGAACGTATTTACCCAATTAATTCACTTTTTTAAAATCATTTGCCAACAAAATTAAAATAAAAAAGATTAGCAAGATAACATAAACCAACAGATTCTGTTGTATCCATCAAGACTGATGTGAGCAGCATCGCTTATACATAGTATCAGTTCCCTGCGCTTATACCTCTACATTGTCATAACGTTTCAGATTCGTTACAAAGGCTATAAATTATACAAAGTTGTCCACCAAAGAAATAAAAATTTACAGTCAATACGGCATAGCGACGAACTTTCGAGTCGTAAATTTTCAGCCTGGGTAGAATATGGGGACTCTCTTAACCGTTGGTATAGTAACCTGTGATAAAGCTGTGACTAGCTGCTACATTAATGTCACAACATTTGATGAGGTGTTAAAATTGAGCTATAAAATAGAGAAAACAGAGAAATATTTTATATTGTATGATAGTTTCTTGCTCAAACATCTGTTGTTATTATTATTATCAACAAACAATTGAATTCTACTATATATAATACTACTACTATATGAATGTATCGCCTAAAGATAGAAAGATTTTTGTGGACGATAAAACATTAAAATTATTACAGAAGTTTATGTGTTGAAGTTGAGTCACAAGTTTACAAAGTATGCATGTAAACATCAGGAAATCATAGAGTATTTTACGTAGTATTGCTTTAGTTTCTTTTAAATGATGAGTTTATGTAGGAGTTATTATATTTTTATTCCACATGTCCAGAACTACTTGCCAATTAAATATTGCCTATTTATAATATTGAGATGAACTTTCCTTTAGTCGAAACAAAATTAGCATAATTAGTCAAGTTTCACATCCAATAGTCGTCCAACTGTCAAAATCTTCGATTTTTTGACCGTTTCTTGTATACTGGCTGTTGCATGTGAATAAAGTACTAATATGAAAAGTGTCTGGACACGAATTGTCAAAAACCAAATTAATTCGTCAATTATTCACTCATTAATGTTCCATTGTGTGTGAAACATTGGGATCCTCTTAGTCTGACCATTTGTATGTGAAAGAAACTTGACACTGGCAGGCTTAGAAACATTTAGTGAATATTACAAAACAATTCAATGAGCCTCTTTAACCAACAGTATTCCATCTGCAAAGCTAGAAGGAGGCATAAACACATCCTAATAAATATTACATGTGGGACGTTGATATTAAGTATATAATAATTGATATAATTGATAGAGTATAATATAAGTCCTGGTTTTAATAGGTCCAGTACCTTCGAGTTAGTTTCCTATGACGGTGGATGGCTTCAACAATCCAAGCCACTTCGTATGTGACAAGCCGTGTTGGACAAATACATCATTGTTTTATCTCAGTATTAATTCGAATATACACTGGCACACTGGAATAAATTCGAATACCCCTGCTGGGATAAAATAAAGATATTAAATGGTATAATTGGTATTACCAGGGAACTGTTATTTAAAGTAACATATTCCTGATATTACGAGGGCAGCTATCCAGTGCGTGAGGAACACATGTCTGTTGAGCGGGCTAACTTACACGTGGAGCTAAACAGTTAATGCTGTGGCACTTTTAGCGAAAACAGTGAATACCATTTACCTTAATTGTTCAGAAAAAATCTACAATCAACAACTCTTAATGAAACCTTTCAAAAATATATTTTCATATTTAGATATGTTGATATGAGGTAGGACTCATTACGCCCACACTAAGTTGAAAATCAGAATTGCAATAGGTACGGTATGTCTGCAATAGACAGACTGCTAGAACGAATGGCAACATAGTTTCATATTTTTTTATTCATATGCGCGGCCATTTAGTTGTCTCTCAAGTAATGTGGTCTCTCAACTTTTCCGTGTCACCGACGCTCTATGTATACACTGTTAAGTAATGTGAAACCAGGTGGTGGTTTCAATGTACCGATAAATCAAGCATTCCTCGACAACATTGGGGCTCAAAAGGACTGATTTATAAGTTGGTAGTTTAGACGGCTTCATCCATCAATCACCCTTGTTGGCATCTCGTCTTTAGTTGACCTCAGAGGAGGAGAAACTGGCGACCTTACAAGAGAAGAGCCACTTGGTAATGAACGTCCTCTTTTACCTTTTTTTTTGGGGGGGTGAGTATACCAATCTTGTTTTCGACGACGGCTTAAGTGGGCTGCTTAGAGAGTGAAGAACGGTTGGCAAAGGTGGCGCAGTTTATCACCAAGTTTGGTTAAGATGTGAGACCGGAAAAACGAATGTGAAAGAAAGTCTGAGTGCATGAGAAGTATTTGTCGGATGGCACAAGTTTCTTAATACATTACTTACTGACTTTAATATTCTTGTCATGGTCCTTTTTCAGTACCAACCCTTCACAGTGTTGTATTATAAACGAGATCAGTAGAGAGAGAGAGAGCGGCTCAGGGCGTACTTTCTCTGACGCGTTTGATGTTTTCGGTTTTGATGAAACCTTTTCTCTCTGTAATATTTACGTAGTACATGTAAACCAAACCTTTTGTAACTTTAGGCCTACGTGTGCATAACAACTCTATGATTGTTGGGGTTTTCGAATGCAGAGGTTTAAGAAATATTCTGCTAATTTCAATGCACAAAAAGCAATAAACGTCGCAGGCGAGTAAACAGACCAGTTTTGCTCCTAAAGGCTAGACATAAATAGTCTAAATTTGGCAGTGGCTGTCCCATTTTGTGTTCTTCAATGTAGCCTGACTCACTATTCGAAAGTGTACAGAGGAACAAACTAGTTTCGTGAGATTCTCCTTTAAAAAAATTCCCGCTTAAAAAGTATGACATCTGCAGCAGGTTTTATGTGCACCTTTAATATAAACACCCTTTAAGGCAGTGGTTCTTAACCTTTTTCTTTGCAGTCCCCCCTTGCCAATCAGCCGATCGGGCTGTTCTCCCTGGAAAGATATATCAGAAAAAAATGATTTCCAGTGAGAATAATTTTCGTAGTTAGGAAAAAGGACAACAAAGGCGCTATTCGAGTATCACGTATCTGATACAGACAAAACAACTTTTAATTCCAACGACATTATTAGTGGGATTTTTTGGGGTCAAAAAGGAAACAAGTGAAATTTTGCCCTTTTTTCATGAATATTTCAGAAATTCTAAAAGGAATTAGGCTGAAAGCCCCTGCAAAAAGTTCCCCCCCCGAACCCCAAAAGTTCCCCCAGGGGAACTCCCCCTCCCCCGGTTTTGAACCACTGCTTTAAGGGATAGGCAAAGATGTGTTTTACTTCAAGATGACTTTTGATGTCTTTCACATTTGATTTGTGAATAAGTAGGTTACTTAAGTAGTTTCTTTTCTTGAAAAGTGAAGGTTGCACCTACTCATACCCATTACAGACCAATAACGAATATGTTCGTGTGAACAGACACTTAATCCAATTAACGTGATGATGTGAACAACTAGCCTATTTCCCAAGACCTTAACCATTCATGTTTAATTTTATCCCACCTGACATTTGAGAGGCAGTGTCGGCTCCATGATCTTATAGATTTGGGGGGGGGGGGAATCAGTGGAGAGCAAAACAGAAACTTTTCGGGGCATAAATTTCGCGAGAAGCGAGAGCTTAGCGCGTGGGATCCAATGGCCAGTCGTAGGGCCCTTGTGGTCCAGGGGCAAAGTCCCTCTGGGGTCCACCGGAAACTCTGAGGTTTTAGCATGTCGATAGGTGTAAAATTAAATCTCAGGATAGGTATGTTTTTGTTCAAAGTGCATCATTATACGGAAAGATCCTAAAAGATTTGACAAGATGAGACCTTAGGACCCCCTCATGAGATTTATGGGCAAAGTCCCGGTGGAGATCTGTGAGGGTTTAGCATATCTCTGGGTGAAAAATTTAGTTTCAGAATAGTATATTTCAAAAATGAGAACTTACCACTCCTTGTGGGGCTTAGACGAAAAGTCTGTTGGGGTCCACGGGCGAAGCCCCGGAAACTCTGGGGTTTTAGTTATCTCTGGGTGAAAAATTAAGTCTCATGGGCTTCCTAGAACAAAAAGGTAAATGCATCATTATGAATAAACAGGGAATAGACAAAGACGTGTATAAAATTGTCAGGTCACTTCAGCTGAGTGGGATGGGACGGGTGGAAAGTTCTGACTGGGGAAATGCCCCCCTCCCCCCCTCTTGGTGGGGCCACTGTCGAGAGGACATAGTTGCACACTTTTCAAACAATTCACCCATTTCATTGAAGTCATATAACCTCATGAGCTGTGACCAAGCTCGAACATCACAAGATTTTCCGTCTTGGAATGCAAGCAGTGAAAGTAGAAACATTTAAGTGACCAATTTACACAATATCTCCAGTCACAAATATAAGAATCGGACCTATCCCATATCCGAAAGGATTTTGCTGTACATCAGTGTAACATGGATTCCCTTTGGCTAGAGGGATCGACTCGGCATGATCCGAGATCCACAGGCGTTACGTCACTGAGTCTCACAAATTTAATGACAGATAAAGGTATTACCAAAAGTGGAAGTCCATGGAGTTAATGGTTCTGACAGTACCGCGGAGAGTGGAACTTGCTAGGGGTGCAAGTTTTTTCCGTAACAAGAATCGAACTCGCCAGAGTTTACCTGTTCTTACCAAGGGAGGAACTCGCCTCCAAAAATATAGAAACACTCAAAAGTGAGAAAGCAAACAAACAACTGTCGTCTGCTAGTCGTTCATCAAACATTAAATTCAACTCCATGATGTTTCTGGTAGACCTCAAACTGATCATTTGTCATCTAAATGACTCGAAGAATTTTCTAATCGTAGGTGATTGTATAAAACCTGTAGATGATCTGAAAGCAGCTTCGCAATAACCAAAGCATAGCTGAAGCTAGGAACAGTTTCTCCTGCGGTATTGGAAAATGTCCTAAATAAATCAATGAGGAATAAACCAACGAATGGCAGAGAAAATAACTATTTCTTCCCAACCGTTGAGATTGAAGAACTTTATCAGGTGACAGACCACGACGGACGGTAACTGCGATCTTTCAGTGTGTCGGGGGTTGATAAATTATAAACAGTGAAAAGAAATACAATTTGATTCATTTTTCTGACGATGCACTGAAACACAGATGAGTTGGGTGAAACTGACTGAATTAAGAATGTGAGAGTTGTCTATATGCTACAGATGTTAACATCCTGTTTGGGGTATAGGTCACGGGGGGTGGGGGGGGTGGGGGGGTGGGGGGGGGGGGGGGTGGGGGGAGGGGGGGTGGGGGTTGGGGGGGGTGGGGGGGTGGGGGGTGGGATCTCAGTTTTGATCTGCACTAAGTGCTTGCATCTCTAACCAAATGTTAAGGAGAGAGTGAGCGGGTAGGAGTCTAAGTCCACAGTCCAGCCTAGCAGCCTAGCTTCCTGCAAGCTTCCATATACCGGAGACTGCAGTGGGGAAGGGGGTTCTACGTTTTTTGTCAATAGGTGCATACATTGTAAACACAGCGTTTGGAAGACAGTGGAGGGGGGTCTAAGTTTGTAGTCCATAGCCTAATGACAGGTGTTCTAAGGGTAATGTGTGGGATGAGGGAGAGAGCAATAAGGCAAGGAGGAAGGGCAAGTTCGTAGGCTAAATATAGGTGTTCTTATTACGATATCTGGGTAAGATGAAGGGAGGGGGGATAGAGGGGGAGGGAAGTGAGGGGTAATCGTTGTACTATGCATGTTTCAAGCGTTGCCACGATTCATTACTTCACGTCTTTACCTTCAATTCTTCAGTGCAAAGTTTATACAGTTGAATTAATAAACAGCTGTAGTCGTCTTTACAGAAGATAAACATTTGCCCAATAACAGTTGCATTTGCACATGCCTCGGTCGGTAGAAACTTTTACCGTATTTATATTTTAAATGTAACATCAACAAATCACGTCTTTCCATATGTAACATTGGTTTTAATTATGTGTGTCCCTGAAGCAGTTACGATGATTTGATAAAAGAAATCAGTAGTAACGTTCCGTCATTTCTAGACAGATGACTTTACGTTTCGATTGCTACATCAACTACATGCACTCATTTCTGTCCTTAGAAATCAGTTCACAGATAATATCACCATCGTCAGTATTCAATAACAACCAATTATCAAAAGTTTTGCAATTTGAAATTATTTCCATACTCATCGTACTCCGGCTAAGCAAATTTTACGTCATGTTGATGGATGTCACTGTAGGCTATTTCATTGAGTTTCAAAATTCAAGTTGTGGGGAATTTCTTTCAATGCCTCGTAAGAAATCATGTCAAAATTAAGCTAAGGATGCAATTCTCATGGAAATTTTTCACTTTCGAATGATGCAAATATGTGCACGTGCATTTGAGGGTGTGTTTGTGTACCCAATTCCCCTGGACTGGGCTGATCAGCTTTACCGTTAATGATTGATGACGATTCTTACCGTTAATGGTAGATATTCAAACTTTGTTGTATTATAACACGATAACAGAGGTTGACGAGTCGGCAGATAATATTGCGGTAAGGATGGTTGTAATAATGCGAACAACTCAATCTTCCATGTGCACTCGTGGGGCAGTGGGTTAGGCGACACTGTTAATGATTACCTAAGTAAGTGTTATAATCAGTTCGAATACAGTTTGTGTACTGATATATCTCTCACCAATGTTCTTTCTCCTCTACAGCTTCAAGGAAAAGAAAATATAGAATATGAAGGTCAGGTAAAGAAGAAAAAAAAACCTTCTTGAGAAAAAGAGGGAAACACAACAGACGTAACTCTAAAGAATGGCGCTATCCAACTTTTAGTATCCCAAAAAAGCATGCCCTATTTTTCTAGGCTCATCCAAAGAAACAGAGAACCAGGCTGTGTAACAAGTTACCAACTCAGAGGAGTTTGTGCTGTGACATAGTG
The DNA here is from genome assembly GCA_021234535.1 of Stichopus chloronotus. Taxonomy (NCBI): domain Eukaryota; kingdom Metazoa; phylum Echinodermata; class Holothuroidea; order Aspidochirotida; family Stichopodidae; genus Stichopus; species Stichopus chloronotus. The sequence continues at coordinate 19,763,004 of CM037845.1, read as the reverse complement.
CTAATTTATTCGGAGTTAGTACTGTACTTGCTGCCAGAATTGCCTGGTTTGTGACACAATGCACCGATACACCGTAAACATCAAGAAGACATGACTGGGTCAAGGTCATTTTGTGTGCACTACATTGACTGCAAAAAGCCTATTACTGGACTTCATTTAGGGTCAAGTCATGTCAACTGTAAAAAAAAATCCTTGTGAAGTTGGTGTATAGTAGTGCACTAAGTCCCCCCTCCCTTTTACTTGGTGAGGGTTTTCTTGAGGATCAAGGGCTATATAGGATGAGTGAGGTCAGATCGCAACAAGGACATCACTAATGTTGCTACTCTTTTGACCTTTGGTTCCGAAGGAGATTTTAATATTTACGTCAAAACTTAAGCGTTTGCACGTCTGTGATTCGGGAGTATGAATACCATTGTATCTTGCGAACAGCTTGTTACAACTCGATGTATTTAAATTACTTTCTCTTCGCTCTGTCCCTCTCTGTATCGTTCAAAAAACTGCTGACATGTACAGTCATTGTGTTTATAGTTTTGCATTGTGCCTATATATTGTGAGGTTACTAAGTACACCGTAAAAATGTCTACGACTGTAGATGAACAGAACCAAAAAATGAAGAATAAAGTGGAAATGGAAAAACTGTTTCAATTTATCAATTTGCTTAAACAAATTCACAGCACCTTTTTCGTTTTCTCTATGTATTTCAATATTTCCTGTGTTTGTACAGAAATATTTTGCAGTGTGATTCCTCACTCGATATAATCTTCAACATACTTATTGTAAAACCTTCAAACTGATTAACATAACATCATCTGTCATTCCATATTGAAATGATGATGAAAATATAATATTCAAACTGTAAGTGGGTCCTTTCACAGAGCCATCAAAGTGTCCATCTCGACTAATGGCACATGCAATCCTGCAGTAATGGAGAGCGTAAATCTACACATTAACAAAACTTGCAACACAAATTAACATAAACGGCGAGAGAAACTTGATACATTTTAACGCATTCACAATAGAACTTAGCTTATTTCAATGTGTCATAACTCTCTGAAATACTCAAATTTCAAACTAAAAGAGTTACTCATTGCTTTTTTTAAACATTTGATGGTATCCATGGACCGTTTGGAGTGTTCTGAAATCGTTAAAAAAGTAAAAGGAGATGAGAAGAATGAAGTCTAGATAAAGATGAATAAACAAGTAAATGAATACAAAGAAATCATAGATCAAATAAGTACAAAGATGAAAATATATCAATAGCAAGTAATATCACTTCAATAAACTGTTAAAGGGATGCAGGAAAGAAGTCGGCCATCAAAGGCAACTTCGATTGTTAATTAACCTCAAAATATTCTACTCCTCAAGTTTCAGTTCAGTCCATGACGACTTTGATTAAATGAGATCACTTTTAAGCAGAGGGACGGACATGGTTGTAAATCTATAGCAGTGGCTTGACGAGACTACTAGAGAGCTGTTTCAAACTCATTCGGTCACTTTTAGATACCGAGAGTGCTAGTATCTTAAATCTGTTAAACAAATATCTTTATTTTACAGTCAGACCGTGAAAACCTTGCCTACAATACTTTACCTAAGTAAAAAAAATATTGCCTCATTCTTCGATAGCGCTACGTGATTAAATTATTTCTATTGTTTTCATTCAAGTCAAAAGTCCTTTTAGTCACAATCTTGCCAAAAATATAAATAATTAAAATAAACGTGGGAGTAATTATGTCAGTATACTGCACCTGTTTTCTTTTCATGTTCTTTTGTCTCCATGTCATCTAAGGCCAATAGAGATCGAAATCTGAAAAATAGCCATAGTGAAGAGTTGTTTCTGAACTTGATAACAGTATTGTTGTGATCCACAACAGGTAAACAGAGCATTTCTGGGAATGAAACGTCGTCTGTTTGTCTCCAACTTACTTTTTGTTAGATCATATTATGTTCTCTGAGAAGAGCCAAGTTTTTACTACTTTATTTGGATGAGTGCTTAAATACACCCTTCCGCTCATTGCACATGCTCAATGCCTCAGGTAATTTCTGCTGGGGTGACAAACTCCTGGGAAAACAGTACCAGACAGTGGAAGTGAATCTTGACTAAATTGTTGTAATTAATACGCCAGATTTGGCGAGGGCTTCGCCAGAGGAACAAATCCGCCAAATTTGTCAAATTGTTAATGTTATCCTTTGTTTGCCAGTTTTGTCCAATTGGCAATGATACTCTTTATTTGTCACTTTTGGCGAGCGCACAGGTTGGCCAAATTCTCAGCTTGTGTCAGAAATGACCAATTGTCTAACTATTCTTTTATCGGTCAGAAATGGCAAAGTTGGCAATGTTTTGCTTTATCTGGGTTTGGCAATGTCTTGCTATATCTGGGTTTGGCAATGTCTTATGTTATCTAGGTTTTGCTGTGTATTACTTTATGTATTGCCTTGGCTATGTATTCTTTTATTTGATAGTAATTTAAAATTCTATAAAAGGGCTGACATTTTCTAGTCCTTGAAACTTGTCTTCTGAGATCAGTCCCAGTCACTTCTTGGCTGAGGCTGAGGAACAGGGAGGTACTATCTCCCTGGCTCATTGCAGAGATACTGTGTTACGACTCAGTCAGTCGTGAACACAGAAGTGTATACGTGTTATAAAATGTAGCACTAGTTTGTCATCAGCATATATCTCCACTAGTAATAGTTAATCTCCTATGTAACAAGTATCGATAGTCTCTTGTAAATAAAAGTAGAAAGAAACGTTCGACCAATCTCCTGACTCTTCTTTCATCGCTTTGTGAGGGAACGCGACAGTATGTAGGCAGGATTCTTTCTTGGAGTGCCAAGCGTCAACAGAGGGCAGCACAGGTGACAGTCAGTCTTAAACGTTGCAGACAGTCTCAAGACGTAAAAGCTAATGAACTTGAAATTGATGGGCAATTAGTATAAAGATTGTTTTCACTGTTTTTGAGTTGAAGAAAGGCGAGTGTGAAAACATTGTGCACATGATATTTCAATCAGACGCGTCATCTGAGTTTGACACTTTGGGTAGGCCTTAGTGTGGGTACGCGTATATACCGTAGATTTCACTACCAGGCCTAGTGTTGTAAAGGTAAAAGCTTATTTGATCTTAACAGCGGTTAAAGTCTGAAGCATTGTCTTATACTATAGACGAGTTGCGTGAACTTTACGTTGTTGGTAGTTGCCTTCATGGAGGTCAAATGTAATCAGGTCAGACAAGGTTACTAACTGATATCTTTCTAGACAAGATATCTAAGCACCCGTAGTGTGTGAACTGAAAACGTTTTGTAGTTTATCCTGACTATGTTAATGTACCCTTTCAAACGTGTGGACATTGAAAGTTATTTGAGTTCAACAGAGGTCAATATCTGAAAGTAAAATCGAAGTTAATGTCTCAACAATGTGGCAGTTGCGTGAACTTGTGTAAACTGTGTCAAAGGAAGTCAGCAATTGCCAAATAGTCAAATATAAAGACTTGAAAGTCCAACAGTTCAAGAATTAAGTATCAGTCAAGCTATTTACTTGATGTGTAAGAAACTTTTGATGTAAAGATTGTCTCGGTCAAAGTTCACTTGAATTTAAAAAGAGAGGTAAGTTATCAAACAGTCAGCATAAGTATCTGAAACAGATTAAATGTTAGTTAAACTTTATTTTAGAATATTATGCACACATCAATCATTATGTAACGTAAATGGCCTTTACAAGCCTCCGTAGAGAAAGCTTCTGATAGAACTGCTCAAAATCCTGAGTTAAATGTTATTATTGCTTAATTAAAAGTTAATTAAGAGACTTGGGTAGAGCAAAATCAGTTAACTGTTGTAAAAACACATACCGGACATGTGTGCATGGTTTTCATGTAAATATTATTGTTTTGATTAGTACATACTTAAAGAGATTGTGTTCAAACTTATGATCAATGCCATGATCGAATTCATATACTATTCTGAAGAATAAATAAAAATAATTTTAAAGTCCCGCACAGGGCGTTCAAGCGAAACATAGATTACTTATGCGCAGAGTATTTTTTTGTAGTACCTTGTTCTCTGGGTTATAAATCTGGTTGCCTAGCATCGTTGGGACCTCCAGAGTGGATGAAACCTACCGGGCCTCGGAAACGCTACAATTGGTGGCAGCGGTGGGATCCGAATCTTTCGAGACCACCTCGAAGGAGACTGGTGCTGGAGGAAATTTGACCCTGGGAGACGCCTGCGCTCTCGAGGGAACCTATGAGGAAGACGCCCGGCTCTCGAAGGAGACGAGGGATGCTGTAGTGGATGCCTAGGAGAAACTTCTGGAAGTTGGCACACTGTGTCGAAGCCTACAGAGGAAACTGCTCGAAGGCGGCGTACACACAAGAAGAGATTCCGAAGACGATAATTTCTGGATGATCTCAGAGGGAAATCTGGTCGTACTCTGGAGAGAAGTCGGGGAAGAGACTGACGGGAAGTCTGTAGAGAATACTCTCTGCATTTACTAGACACTGAGGAAGAAACTCGTAGAGGAGTGATGTTGGAGACAAAAACCAGCGAACAGTGGCTGTTACTGGACGAGTACAGGACACCGTCGGTGGTATCCAGACCGTCTATGAACCCGTTCACAAAGGAGGAGACCAACCCGTTCGTGAATAACGATGCACCACCTGATGTCAGAGGGGAATATGCTCCCTACTACCCCCGCCGAGACTCTGAACCAATGAATCTGTTTACCAACTATGAGCCCTCTGGTGGACACATGACGCCACATCAGCCGGTATATGGAGGCTATAACGGACCGAGGAACGACCTGTACGGAAATTATCACCTCCCTGTAAGACGTGCTCTCGCTCACCCGCCTACGTATGATGGATCGACCCAGTGGAAAGACTTCCTCCTGCAGTTCGAGATTGTCGCAGAACTTCACGGGTGGAATATTAATGAGAGGGCGTTAAACCTGGCAGCAAATCGTCGAGGGCCCGCTCAAGCTGTGCTGGCAGATTTGCCTGAAGTACACCGAAGAGATTATTACACCTTGACAGGAGCATTGAAACAACGGTTTGCTCCCGAAAACCAGGCAGAGCTGCACAAAGCACTCCTACGTAACCGAAGGAGAAAACCTAAGGAGAGTCTACCAGAACTAGCCCAGAACCTTAGGCGAGAAGTCGCCAAGGCATATCCAGATGAAGCAAGCTCAATGCATGATGCACTGGCTAAAGACTTCTTCATCGACTGCCTGGATAACCCGGAAACAAGATGGCGAGTTTATCACGCCAGGGCGATGAACCTGCAGGAAGCTGTCACTCTTGCAGTAGAGATGGAGGCTTTTGCGTTGGCAGAAGAAAAGAAAGGTACCACTCGAAGACTGGTTAGGACAGTAGCCACGACTGAAGCCCAAGATGGCAAGACCAACCAGGATGTGACCAGCGCCCTCATTGAGGCTATTCGAGCCGGCTTTCAAGAGTTAAAGGGAGAGATGCAAAAGTCCGAACGGCCCAAGCAGGAAGACAGTGACTCGATGAAACAAAATAAACAAGAGTTTAGAGGGAAATGCTTTGCGTGCAACAAGAAGGGACATAGGGCTCGAGACTGTTTCGGAGAGACTCAGCAACCAAACACACAGGAGGGCCCGAAGCAGGAACACGCGAATCTGTCGAGTTTAAGGGTCGAAGGTCGACAGTAGGTGACAACAGACCCTTCGTAAAGTCAGCGAAAAGAGGAGGAAGTAGCCGAGATATACTTGTGGCGGGAAGACTGGAAGAGGTTGAGCTGTCAGTCGCAGTGGACACCGGGGCGGATGTCACCATTGTAAGACCAGATGTCTACTACGCTATTCCCGAAGGAGTTCGACCGAAACTGAAGAAGTCATCTGTGCAAGTCGGGATGGCAGATGGGAAACCACTTGAGTGTGAGGGCTACGGGAACTTTTCGCTCACTATTCAAGATAAGTCAGTTCAGTATGAGGTCTGGATTGCTGAAATCGAGGCAGAAGGAATTCTGGGTATAGATTTCTTGAGAGAGCACAACTGTCAGATAAAGGTAGGCAGTGGAGAGTTGACGATAGGAGAGCAATCGGCAAGGCATGATCAGCATGTGGAACTGTCATGCATGCGTGTGCGGATTGCGGAAAATGCCATGATTCCACCGGGCTGTGAAGCGGTTGTGGACAGGAAATCTGAAGGAGTAGCCATTATGGAGGTGCTTCCTAGGTTTGTCGAGAAGCATGGGATGATGGTAGCCAGTGCAGTGATAGATGCCTCGATGTCAGTCTTCCCAGTAAGGATACTGAACCCGACCGATCAGAAACTGACCAACATGAGGGTACCAATGTTGCCACCTGTGAGCCTGCGAACGAAATATCATGCCGAGTGATAAATACTGGGCCTGCTGAGGAGGAGTGCTCCTGTGAGTCATCGGAAACCTCAACGGAGATTCATACCGACTTAAAGGAACTTCTCAACAGGAGTACCAGAAAGCTTGAACCCTGCCAGACAGAACAGGTTATGAACTTGCTACAAACATAAAAAGACACCTTCTCCACTAGCCCTGTAGATATCGGACGAACGAATCTTGTGCAGCACAGAATAGACACCGGAACAGAGAGACCCATCAGGCAGACGGCAAGACGGTTACCAGCTCACCGAAGGGAGAAAGAGCAAGTTGAAGTTCAGGGCATGTTGGAGTCTGGAGTCATCCAACCATTCTCAAGTCCGTGGTCCTCGCCGATAGTTCTTGTGACGAAGAAAGATGGCAGCACAAGATTCTGTGTAGACTACCGACGGCTGAACGATATCACAATGAAGACTCGTACCCTCTTCCACGAATTGATGACAGCCTGGATGCGTTATGTGGGGCTAAATGGTTCTCCACGCTGGATATGAGGAGTGGGTACTGGCAAGTGGAGATGGACCCTGCCGACAAGAAAAAGACAGCATTTGCGACCACCAGTGGCCAATTCGAATTCAACGTGCTTCCATTCGGACTTTGCAACGCTCCCGCAACCTTCGAAAGATTGATGGAGAGAGTGTTGAGAGAACTACACTGTCAGACTTGTCTGCTCTACCTAGATGACATAATTGTCTTTGGGAAGACCTTTGAAGAGGAACTAGCGCGCCTGAATCAGGTCTTTAACCGCATCAAGGAAGCTGGAGTGAAGCTCAATCCCAAGAAGTGCTGCTTGTTTCAAGAAGAAGTTGCATACCTGGGACACTTAGTGTCAAAGGATGGTGTCTCCACAGATCCTGTTAAGATCGAAGCAGTCAGAGATTGGCCATCTCCGATGACAGTCACCCAGTTAAGAAGTTTCTTGGGCCTTTGCACATACTACAGGAAATTTGTGAAGGGATTTGCAGATATAGCCAAGCCCCTCCACAAACTCACTGAGAAGGAGACAAAGTTCGCCTGGTCAGATGAGTGTGACGAGGCATTTAAGAAACTGAAAGCTGCTTTGATCAGCGCATCAACACTGGCATACCCGACTGACGATGGAACTTACATCATCGATACCGATGCAAGCAACTTTGGACTTGGATGTGTCCTGTTCAGGAGGGTCAAGAACGGGTCACTGCTTACTTCAGCCGGACACTAACAAAACCAAAGAGACGTTACTGCACAACGCGAAAGGAACTCTTGGCGATTGTGGCATCAGTGAAACACTTTCACCACTATTTGTACGGACGGCGATTCATCATCAGGACGGATCACGGTGCCCTGCGTTGGCTAACATCGTTTAAGTGGACTGAAGGTCAGGTTGCCTGCTGGCTGGAAACCCTCAACACCTACGACTACGAAATACAACATCGCTCAGGGCGACTCCATGGCAACTCAGATGCTCTCTCCCGGCGGCCGTGCACTGACTGTAGTCATTGCGATAGCATGGAAGTAAAGTTGGAAGCAATCACCAACACCGATGGAGCAGGTTGTGGCGCCATTAAAGTCAGTGCCATTGGGGAAATTGATCCCGCCATGAACAAGCCACATGCCCACGTGACAGATGTCCCAAAAGAAAAATGTGAAAGCAGAATCACGATTGATGAAGAGAGAGAAACCAAGACTCAACCCTGGTTCGAAACTTACACCCAAGAGGATATTAGATTGAAACAGCTTGACGATCAGGATCTGGGCATCGTTTAAGGTTGGAAAGAAAGTGGCGAAGACAGACCACCATGGGAACAGGTGGCAGGCGCCAACAATGCATTTAGGAACTACTGGAGCCAATGGCAACAACTGGAAGTGAAAGACGGCGTACTATACAGGAAGTTTGAATCCCCGTCAGGCGGGAAGTTCACTTACCAAGTGATTGTGCCTCATGTCATGAGAGAAGCCTTACTCAAACTTTCCCATAATCACAAGCTGGCAGGACACTTTAAAACCAAGAGGGCCATCGACCGGATCCGAAACAAGTATTATTGGAGTGGCTACCGGAAAGACGTAGAGAGATGGTGCAGGAACTGTGACCTGTGCAGTGCAAGGAAGGGTCCCGACAAAAGAACAAAGGATAGAATGCAGATGTTTAGCCCGGGTGAACCTATGCAGAGGATTGCCATTGACATTCTTGGTCCCTTGCCGAAGACGGAACGTTCCAATCAATACATTTTAGTGATCGGGGACTATTTCTCGAAGTGGAAAGAAGCTTATGCCCTTCCCAACCAAGAAGCTACTACTGTTGCCAACATCCTGGTAGAGGAGTTTATTTGCCGTTACGGTATCCCATCTGAGATTCACACTGATCAGGGTCGACAGTTTGAAGCGAAACTGTTCCAAGAGCTGTGCAAACTCCTAGAAATAAATAAGACCAGAACAACTCCCTACTACCCTCAATCTGATGGCGTAATCGAACCATTCAACAGGACCCTGGAAATCATGCTGGCACTGGTTGTTTCACCGGATCAACGAGACTGGGACCGCTGGCTCCCTTTCGTCATGCTGAGTTACAGATCTGCAGTGCACAAGTCGACAGGCCATTCACCTTACGAAATTCTGATGGGCAGGAAGGCTTCCATTCCTATCACGCTCCTCGCTGAAAGCCCGAATCCGACGGATCGAGTCAGTACATACTGTGAATATGTTGACACACTGGAGATGAGACTGGACAAAGTGCGAGAGTCGACACGTCGGTATCTGAATATGACAGACGTATGGAAGGCCAAAACCTACCACAGGAAGTCAGCTTTGAGAAAATACGAGGAAGACGCCTTCATCTGGCTGTATGAACCCAAACGCAAGAAAGGACTGTCTAACAAACTCATCAAGTCTTGGATTGGACCTGGTAAGGTCGTCAGCAAGATATCTGACGTCACGTACAGAGTCCAGATGGGTCCACACAGTAAGCCAAAGATTGTCCACCACAACAAACTCTTGCCCTACGATGGACGAAATCCTCCAACTTGGGAAGTGAAACGGCCTACTGGCACAACCGAGGTACATGATGTGGCTGCTTTTGATGATTCCAATGACCGGGTCACCATGACAACCACTGACAAAGTTGCTGTGGCTACACCCAACGACTCTGTTATTACCACCGCAGCCGAGGCAACAGAAGATGGTCAGACAACAAATACTGACCCACCGATGTCAAACTCATCAACTCCTGGTCAGACCACCAATCCTGACCAGTCACCTGACGGACGACGACCCCAGAGGACGAGGCGACCTGTTGACTGGTTTGGTCAACCTCTGCTGTACGGTTGATGGAAATGGTATCTGCCTGCTATATGGCAAGGTGAAGGCCCTTAGGCAAGGTCATACGCTGCCATATAGTGTTTGGATTTTGCCTAACCAACCTGATGACGACACCCACCTAGACGATTGATGAAGACGAGGGGCATCAACCGCGTTGATAGTTGATTTCGCGTTGATAGGATGTGACATACGTCAACGTATGTAATTAGGTCACCAAGATAGGGATATTCGCGTCAAGACCGCTACCAAGACTTCATCAATATCATTTATCACTTATCCTTTATTTTTATTTTCAAGGTAATGACGTATTGCTAAGTTTTTCTCATTTTGATGGTGACTGTGAGATGATGTGCTTTATGACTGTACCTGTGCATAAAAGTTATCGGTGCATATATCTAAATGCTGCTCTTACATGGATATACGCTCACATTGTAATGATGTGTATTGCTTACGATTGTATTGTTTTGTCACATGTCAAGTTTCGGTGACGTAATGTGTGAAGTGCACTGTTTATGAATATTAATCGAAACACTGCCAAGTATGTTTACCTCCTATGGAGAGTCCATCACATTGTACATATCCTGTAAATACTTTTCCATTTCCTTTGAACATTTGAATGAGACCTTTTCTTTATTTTTATTATTTTAAGTCCATTTCCTGTTTCAAGACTCGAATACCTTAGAACTCGGGTCGAGTTCTAGAGGGTGGGGGGTGGGGCAGTGTAACGTAAATAGCCTTTACAAGCCTCCGTAGAGAAAGCTTCTGATAGAACTGCTCAAAATCCTGAGTTAAATGTTATTATTGCTTAATTAAAAGTTAATTAAGAGACTTGGGTAGAACAAAATCAGTTAACTGTTGTAAAAACACATACCGGACATGTGTGCATGGTTTTATGTAAATATTACTGTTTTTATTAGTACATACTTAAAGAGATTGTGTTCAAACTTATGCTCAATGCCATGATCGAATTCATATACTATTCTGAAGAATAAGTAAAAATAATTTTAAAGTCCAGCACAGGGCGTTCAAGCGAAACATAGATTGATTATGCGCAGAGTATTTTTTTGTAGGACCTTGTTGTCTGGGTTATAAATCTGGTTGCCTAGCATCGTTGGGACGTCCAGAGAGGATGACGCCTACCGGGCCTAGGAAACGCTACAATTACATCTAGATGTTTCCATTTTTAGTCTTCTCTAGTCAGCTGAAAGAACCTTCCCCTGCCTGACAATACATCACTAGTGAACAAACAATTTGATGTTTTTCCACTGAAATTCTCGGAACTTTAGCCTGCAATTGCCGTAAGTAGCAACTACTGTATACCAAACTTCAATTTTAAGTCTGAACATAACATTTACAAGGAGCGGAAGTATCGTAAGACCATCACAGGACTCTACAAACCGACCACTTAGAATCAAATAACTTCATTACACACCACATGGAAATCGATCACCGTTTATTGCTTTTTTATCTATTTTGTGGTTTATTGAAAATAAAAGTACGTATACGAATTTAAACTGACAATGACAACAAAACTCTCTCCCATTCACCGTGGTCATTCACCAAACATTCCCCTGTGGCAGTTAATAAGCAAATCCCGGAGACGCCAATGCACTTAAATTGGCCACTCGAAGCAAATTGACAACTTCATGTAATGCATATTATGGCATCTTTGCAGCAGTTTCAATGAGGTCGTGTATAAATTGGGCTCCTGTCTGGAGATAAAATGAATTTATGGAATGATATGTACATATGTGACGTTGGTAACTTAAAAGTGTATCCTAATGTGAGACTTGTTGTGCTGATGCATCATGGAACGTCTATAACGATTATTGTCTGCAAACATGATGTTTCTACATGCTATACTGTAACGTATAGTGAGTATATACAGTATTTATAAAGGAGAGGATTGAAAGTTCAATGATGTGATTTAAATATTAATGAAGTCTGAATACTTGAATACTGCACGTAGAAGTCAAGTTGGAGAAACCTTGATCGCAATCCCCCCCCCCCCCCGCCCCGTTGGTGATGCCCCCTTTTATATAAATGTCCCCTTTTATATAAATTTAACCATTAAAGTCCATATACGTGACTTTGCATTAATGAAATAGCTATTTATGGCTAGGGGAAACCTCAAACTGTAAAAATGCTTAGACTGTTAGCAATAACTGAGTAGTCGTTTCTGCCAAATGAAGATAAGTTGTGAACAAAGGTAAAACCAGTTAAGAGTTGGTCACGCTCCGTCAAGGAAGTTTTAGTTACCGAGATGTACGTTTTATGATGAGGCATATCACAGCATATCATATTTACATTACTTTGCAGACTCAGGGGCGTAGGCTGGTCTAAGCAGTGAGCAGACCTCTAATGCCGTCCTCCTAGCGAGGGGTTCAAAGGGAGTACATGAGTTTCCCCCTCCCCTTGGGGAAAAGTTTCTCTAAATAGGGTGGACAAGTTGTAAATTGGTTGTAAATCTATATTTGATGCTATCGACTTTAATTGAAAATATCTTCAGTACTTCATATTTTGAAGTAATGACTTTAATACTTTCAATAGGTTATTTCATTTTTTCATCTTCCTAAGGATTTTTTTCTTATATTTAAAGTAACTCCACTTTTTCCGGAGGAGAGGGGTGGTGCCTCTGAACCCCCCACCCCAATCTATGTACTTGCGAAGAGAGCATGATATAGCCTCTTAATGATAGGCAATCGTGAATCACCTAAAAGGGTAGTTCATTACAAACGCAAACACTTATACATACACACACCTACACACACACACAATAAAAAAATCACAAAACGCAAAGCCTTTGTGTTTCTCTTTCAACTCATACTCACTTTTCTGTTATATAATGTGCGGAAACATTCTTCTGTAGGGAATCATTAATTAATTGTAGCGGTCGAGTAGAGCACATTGATAACCAACATGCAGTATTGCTATTCAAAATGTCTCACCGGCAAATAGATGCCTGTGTCAGGTAGCATACCATATATAGAAGTTGGAGATACCTCCGCATTTTGTTCGCCGTCGGTGAAAGTTCCTATTAGGGACATTGGGACAACTTTTTTGGTACTTCATCCTTTGAGATGGCTTCTCTTGTGGACTGAATATTGAAGAAGGCGAGTTGAGGTATACAAGGTGCGAAAATGGTTCCAGTTGAAGCAATTATGGAAAAGTTATGGACTTTTGGGTGGCGGAGCAGTATCATTCGAGGCGATGTGTGATTTGCCCCAGTGACAAGGTCTGGTAACTTGGACGGCCTCTAGCAGAAAATCTAACCAGCTAAAGTACGGAAAATTGGAAAAGCCATGAATGGCCGATGTGTCAGCTTTCTAACGAGTGGTAGCTTATATCTGTTGAAAACTTCTACAAGGCTTTAGAGACCACATTACTTTTGCGATTAGTGTGTAAGTCAATGGGGAAATTAATAGGGGTATGATACCGTCAACAGGGGCGGATCTAGACTTTGCAAAGTCTTTCTCGGCGAATGAATTCTCCTCCTTTGATACATTCCCCACCATTTGAGCTGCAGCCTACTTATAGCCAACCGAGGATATGTACTCATGTAGTAAAAGCGTTTCCCTGTGATCGTCGTCCGCCGGAAAGACTTTGGACACTCGATATAATTATGTACAAATGAATAGTCACGTTTGACGTTACGGGTAATACATATTAAAATACTACGCGTTGGTCTCATGAAATGAGCCAATAGCAGAGATCGAACAACGAGAGAAAATAATGGTACCTAGGCTAACTTTCACTCAACTCAAACTCAAACAGTTGAAGGAGAGTAGAATATTGCCATGATAGTTACGTAACTAACCAGTCGTATGTCCTTTCCCCATCATCACTCCCATCATTTCTCACGATGGCCGTGATTGGCTTCTACCGAATTCGGTAGCGAAAAACAATGGTGTTAGTTAAAAGTTGTGTGCATAATTAAAACGAGTGTCCAGAGTCTGCGAGGGCAGCTATCAGTGGGGGGAGTAAACACTCTTCCGGAAGAGCAGTGCAGTGTGGGTGTTCAGAGGTGGCAGAACCAAGATTTACAGAAACTTTCCAGCCCAAGCAGACTCTGCAGAGTCTAGGGCGGATCCAGGTTGTTTTGTTTGAGGGGGCTAGATTCAAGCATTATTTGAGAGTGTCTAGGAGATGAAAGACGAATATAAACTAGAACTGCATTTGCCCACAAATACGCAGAATTGTAGTGCGTGGTAGGCTAAGTCCTTGTTGTTGGGAATAAGCCAGTCTCTGTGGACCCACTCCTCATAGGAGTTAGCATTTTTTGCGTAAGGCAGTGCCGTTTCCTGTCGAACTCATTCCCAATCCATTCTTTTTATTTTTATCACGCTGGACGAAACAAAAATTCCATTGGATCTCTCCCACATGCACAATGTGGTAAAGTCGCCGACGCTTATCGTTGCTATATACCGTATGTCGTACAAGCCTGTACTCTAGTACTAGCTAGCTGTATATATGTCAAAACTGTCTTTCTGTTTCACCACTGAAATAAAACATGAGAGCAGTAGGCCTACATGATTCTGTAGAAGGACGCCATGTTGTAACCACTAAAAAGCATTGAAGCAGCACACGATTCTGCGACATCATATTTAAACACAATGGCGGTGTATTGCACACCAATTTTGAAACAATATTGACACTCCACGTTTATCACGTCATTGGGAAAAGGCCGAACCACATTTCATCACGTTTTCTGGAAATTTATCCGCAGGGCTCTCTCATCACTTTAACTCCTTAAATCGTTCTTGTAGTCGTGGTATTTGTTTTTCCTTAGTAGATTTTGGTTTGAAGACGGCCATAGCTCGCACTTACTGCTATTACTAAAGGTCGCGCATGCATATTTGTACGAACTAAGTTACATCACGCGCAGGTGAGGCGTTATGAGCTATATAAGGCTCAACAAAAGAAATTGCTGGTCGTCTAGTAATGACAAGATTGTAGTGCGGCGCACTACAATAACTAGAGCTGCATTTGCCCACAAATACCCAGAATTGAAGGCAAGTCCTTGTTGTTGGGAGTAAGCCAGTCTCTGTGGATCCACTCCTCATAGGAGTTAGCATTTTGGGGGGAAAGCAGTGCCGTTTCCTGTCGACCCCTTTCCCAATACATTCTTTTTATATATATATCACGCTGGACGAAAAAAAAAATTCCATTGGATTTCTCTCATAATGTTGTAATGTTGCCGACGCTTATCGTTACTATATACCGTATGTCGTACAAGCCTGTACTGCTCTGAGTTATAAAGAGTACTCTAGTACTAGCTAGCTGTACATATGTCAAAACTGTCTTTCTGTTTCACCACTGAAATAGAACATGAGAGCAGTACATGATTCTGTAGAAAGACGTCATGTTGTACCCAATAAAAATTAGTGAAGCAGCACATGATTCTGTGACATCATATTTAAACACAATGGCGCTGTATTGCACACCAATTTGGAAACAACATTGACACTCCACGTTTATCACCTCATTGGGAAAAGGCCGAACCACATTTCATGACGTTTTCTGGAAATTTATCCGCAGGGCTCTCTCATCACTTTAACTCCTTAAATCGTTCTTGTAGTCGTGGTATTTGTTTTTCCTTAGTAGATTTTGGTTTGAAGACGGCCATAGCTTGCACTTACTGCTATAACTAAAAGGTCGCGCATGCATATTTGTATGAACTAAGTTACATCACGCGCAGGTGAGGCGTTATGAGCCATACAAGGCTCAACAAAAGAAATTGCTGGTCGACCAGTAATGACAAGATTGTAGTGCGGCGCACTACAATAATTAGAACTGCATTTGCCCACAAATACCCAGAATTGAAGGCAAGTCCTGGTTGTTGGGAGTAAGCCAGTCTTCGTGGATCTATACTTCTCACAGGAGTAGCATTTTGGGGGGAAAGGAGTGCCGTTTTCTGTTGGCCCCTTTCCCAAATCCATTCTTTTTTTATATCACACTGGACGAAACAAAAATTCCATTGGATCTCTCTCACAATGTTGCAAAATTGCCTACGCTTATCGTTACTATATACCGTATGTCGCCAAGCCTGTACTGCTCTGAGTTATGAAGAGTACTCTAGTACTAGCTGTGTATTTGTCAAAACTGGCTTTCTGTTTCACCACTGAAATAGAACATGAGAACAGTACATGATTCTGTAGAAGGACGTCATGTTTTAACCACTAAAAAGCATTGAAGCAGCACACGATTCTGTGACATCATATTTGAACACAATGGGGCTGTATTGCACACCAATTTGGAAACAACATTGACACTCCACGTTTATCACCTCATTGGGAAAGGCCGAACCACATTTCATGACGTTTTCTGGAAATTTATCCGTAGGGCTCTCTCATCAGTTTAACTCCTTAAATCGTTCTTGTAGTTGTGGCGTTTGCTTTTCCTTAGTAGATTTTGGTTTGAAGACGACCTATAGCTCGCACTATAATAATTCACATTTACCTGACACTTCTTCTGATTATGCAAATCAACTAAATATTTTTTACAATCGTTTCGATTCATTTGAGTTTTCGTATCAAGCCAATGATTTAAGGAAATTTGGATGACACTGACAATGATAATCCATTTTTATGTGTATCAAGAGATGATGTTTGCGGTGAGTTTTCAAAACTTAATGTATCAAAAGGTGCTGGTCCAGATCAGCTCACGCCTCGAGTTTTAAGAAATTGTGCTAACCAACTTGCCGATATTTTTATGTATATTTTTAACCTTTCTTTTCGTATGAAATCTGTTCCTGCAATATGGAAACGTTCCTGCATTATACCAGTGCCAAAGAAACTAATTATATCATGTATGAATGACCTTAGACCCATAGCATTAACCTCCGTTGAAATGAAGTCATGTGAACGTCTTGTATTAAAGCACATGAAACCTTTGGTGGACGAATATCTAGACCCACCACAATTTGCTCATCGGGCTAAACGCAATACAGAAGACGCTATTTTATATTGTTTGGAAAAATTGTATTCACATCTCGAACGTACTAAATCAGGTCATTCTACTAGAATAATGTATTTTGACTTTTCTTCCGCCTTCAGTACGATCCAGCCACATGTTTTGGCGAAAAAGTTGTTAGACATGAATGTACCCAATGGTTTAATCTTATGGATTCTTAACTATCTTATTAATCGTTCTCAATATGTCAACATCAAGTCCTCTGGTTGTATCTCGAAAATTATAGGTTCTAATACTGGTGCACCACAGGGTACAGTTTTAGTCCCATTCTTGTTCACGGTGTACACATCAGACGCCAGATCTTCCAATGACACCTGTCCTTTAATATAGTTTGCCAATGATACTGCTCTGGTTGGGTTAATTATAAATGATGATGATACTGTTTATCTGGATCAAATAAATCGTTTCGTGGAATATTGTGACAGTAATTTTTTAAGGCTTAATGTACAAAAGACAAAAGAAATGGTAATTGATTTTAGGAAAAATTTTACTAGAGTACCGACAGAGGTTATAATTAAAGAGAGCGTAGTTGAACGTGTATCTACATACAAGTACCTTGGTATAGTAATGGACGATCAACTTGCATGGCATGACCATATAGATTACTTAGTGAAAAAAGTCAACCCGAGATTGTATTGCCTCCGTAAATTGGACAAGTTCAACATCAATAGCCTCATTCTAAATATTTTTTATAACTCGGTGATTTGTAGTGTTTGGCTGTATTGCATTGTTTGTTTGGGTGGAAATGTGGAAGTAACAGATAAGAAGAGCATTGATTCAGTTATAAGACAAGCAAGCCGTATTTTAGGTAATGACCAGTTCACAATCTACTCCTCTTACGAACGTTACATTGTAGACAATCTTACAACCATTCTCAAGGACACCAGCCACCCCCTGTATGCCAATTTTAATAGTGCCATAATCCACCGTACTGGTCGAATGAGACTTCCTTATGCGGCGACAAATAGACACAAATCATCTTTTATCCCTCGTTGTATTAAACTTTTTAATGATTGTTTCAACCGATAATTAGTTTTACTCCTCTTCTCTGCTTTTTACGTCTTATCCATTTATTATCATCTTATCTTTTGTCTTACATATCTTATATTCGTCTTAACCTCCTTGCCTATTTTGATTTGTTAACCTTTCATGTGTTTGAATTTTTATGTTTGGAATCTTTGTCTATTTATTTTTTTGTAAATCTTTTGATGTAGTGCACTTTTTATGTTTTTACTGCGAGCATTGAATTTCCCTTTTTGGGATTTAATAAAGTTGAACTTGAACTTGATACTGCTATTGCTAGGTCGAGCATGCATATTTGTATGAATTAAGTTACATTACGCGCAGGACATGTAGCGTTATGAGCCGTACATGGCTCAACAAAAGAATTTGGCATTCAACCGATAATGATAAGATTGTAGTGCGGCCCACTACAATAAATAGTGCTCTCAATGAAGTGCAAGAGTTTCTATACCAAAGCCGTGACGAAAAGAGCAACAGAGAGATGTCTGGGATACAATATAAATATCACATTTGATCAATTTTGGAAATTTTGATGGATGCACGTTCACCCATGATCCCACCCCCTGTCCATGGATTCGCCACTGATCAAGTAAACCCTTAAACTGTTTTGAAAGGGAGGTCCACTGTTCAACGATGCTCAAACATCCATTTTCTTAGTAAAAATTTTTCTTCGAAAAATAGTAAAAAGCAGTAATCGTATTTGAAAATTAACAGGCCTCATATAAGCTGCACCTACATGTTGTTTATGTAACAATACAGAGGTATCACTTGCGTATCAACAATACAGTACTCAAGTCATCGTGATCAGTACCAGGAAATGTACTGTATTTACGAATAAGCCACAAACTGATCACTTCATTACAGCGTCAATGGTTAGCCGCTGTTTCGACCAACTGAATATTTATCACTAGTAAACTTCCCATCACCCAATCCGAATATTACATGATGCATTTTGACAACTCTCAAGACTTGTGTCCCCTAACCTTTCCTAATGTCTGTGAGCTTGATCTTAACTATGATATACGTCTCTTGAGACGCAAATGTGAAACCTGTAGTATAAAAGCTATGGATTCAGTGCTTCCCATAGGCTTGTTCAAAGAAACACTGTCGACTACTACATTATCGTAGTTTACACATTTTGTCATTATGTAAGAAAAATTGGAAATCATGCCGAATCTATCACCTGAAACATATTTTTTTTTTTCCAAATTGCAAGAATGGTGCAATTAAAACTGAAGAAACAGTAACGTTTTGAATCGGATAATTTTAATGTTTTTACTTTTTGCCTACGCTAGCAGTCACTTTAAAGATATTACTGAAAAAAAAGAAAAGTTTCACAATTAAGACAGTCTGGTTAGTATGCTTCTTTGGTTTTAACAATTTCTATTTGAAGGCATGTGTCAGTGAATTTTGTAGATGGGGATAATTAATCTGCTTCAGATTTTTCACTACCTTTTCACTAACCTATGATGAGATTCTTTTCTAAACACATATACCGTGGAATTACCCAATTTTTCCATGGAATTACCCAACTTCCTTCCTTCCTTCCTTCACGTATTTGAATAAGCTGTAATGGAGAGACATTGCGCGCTACACATTGCTGTCTGCATGCCATTCTGTAGTAGATCTCTTCCTGTAGATCTGTTCACATATTTACCGTATGCCGCTGTAGTGAAAAGAATAATTAACAGCTGCAATGATAACTTGTAATATAACACGACCGCACGGTCCTCCAAGTACGTTACGATGCATATTAATATCACGAGTCTGCTAGGAAAAGGGTTGCAAATTTGTCAACAGAGCGAAAGTTTGATAGCGCAAGCGTTCAAGAGCAGGATCTTTTTCTTTAGAAAACGTAGTAGTTACAGCAGGCCATATGGACACTTGAGACAAGTGCATTGACTCCAATTTGTCCACATACACGCACAGATATTTACATAGCCTGTGTGTCCTACTCTATATTCGTTATTTTGAGGTAGCATGCATGTCCAATGTAAGATTACAACGTAGACCTACATTGGTCGTGAGCTGGAGCATGAGTTTTTGTTATGCTTCTTGTTACAGAATCATTTGACAAGGTCCTCCTACATTTGTTACTCAAATAGTAAATGTTTTCACGTTCCTTTCACTCGCATTCACTCTTATTCAGATTCAAGACAAATGTTTTATGAGTAACTTCTTAAAGGTTTTAAAACGTTTTAAAACAGAGACCAACTCACTGCCCTAACTAGCATTTGTTTCGAATTCGTCGAATATTCAATATGTAATATTGAACCTAGAGAGATGAAATTTTTCCTTAGTGTCCTCCTTTTTACATGGAACGGTCACACAATCGGGAACGTCATACCAACATGGGGTAAGACAACAGTTCTATGCCCATCATGATGTTTCTAAATATGATTTTGTGACCATGTCTGTGTGAATGAGAATATGTCTCAATTTCCAATTACCGATCTTAAACGACAACAAATTTAATGTATGGTTACACCAGTAGACTGGCATTCATTATAACACTCTCCAGCCTCCCGTTATTGATCGGTTATGGAATGACACGGAAATCGAAGCATCATTTAAGCCTTTGAATTGACCTAAGAGAGAGGACAATCTAAGAGGCCTCATTCTTCAAACGAGAATCATCTTCTTGTAGTGAAATATTCGTGAGGTCTACTATATATGGAAATGTTTGGAAATTAGATCTTGCTGTTTTATTCTTCAGAAAACGTCCTACATTCACTTCTTCTCCGTAAGTCTTTTTAGTTATTCTTCTGTGTTTCGACAACTTATGTTCATCTGGTGCAGATAAAAATAAACATTTGCAACTCGTCAATACGTTTTAAAACTAATTTTTCTTTCCAACATATATATATATATCAAATAAATAATTAAATAATATCAAAATATAAACATAATATAATCAAAATCTCAATACTGCAAAGGAGATTTATCAAAGTGAATAAACTTCTTAACTTATTAGGACATTTATTACATTTAATATCGGCAATTTCAAAGAATTTGAGGGTTTTATACATTTTGAACAGGAAATGCTATAAATAAAACTTCTATGTGTTACTATTAGATGCTGTGCTGCCAAATTATGGTATCTTAATTGATTAACGATTTCTGAGAAAAGGGTGTGATGTTCCAGTTAGCGGCACAAAACCTTTCACACACCTTTCCATCAATATACTTTATATACAACCCTTTGAAAGAAGTGGCGAACAGAACAGAAAGTTACAACTTGTATTTCAATGTAATAATAACTATCTAACAACTAACTAGTTTAGATTTCTCTTAATTTAGGATATGTAAAACAGTACTATTTTAGTTGTCTTTTAATTCAAATTGAGTGAATGTATGTCGCGTGTTAGCGAAATCGGACTATTAAATTGAACATTTTGTATGCATCTCAAATTATAGGATCTCATATGAACTGTTGCTGTGTTCTCCTTTAATATTACCATAGTTTTCAAATGATATTCATGTGTGTCTACTGAACTCAATAAGGGGCCGAAAAGATTTATTGCAACGACAAGCATAGTTAACAAGTCCTTAAATAAAGCGATCTCCAAGTTCATGTAACTTGCAAATTGATCAGAAGATTTGATCATACGTTGCTTATTTAATGAGTTCCCGAATAGGTTCAACAAGCACATGTCATTGACACAGGCAAGTGACACTGTCTGGCAATCATACTTACCCCTATCCATCTATGCCCAGTCGTTTGGCGCCATGTGCTATCATAATCATGGTTTTCTTCGGGCTGTTAGGCCTGAAAAAGGCGGATTGTTTCAACAATTTGTCTCCAACATGATTCAAATATTCCCCTTTCCCCCCTTAACTTATAAAATTTTCAAGATCTTGTCACTTGTTAACGTTTCAGTGCAGCGTAAGTGCTACAATTTCTAGAGGTCTGGAGAGGTGATTTTCTCCTTCTTTCAGGCGAATGACAGGGGAGAGTGCATCCTTTTATGTATGTATTTATAGTCCGTTTTTGATATTAACCATTGCATCTGTCCTATGCCTTCAATGAATACGAGTTTTATTTCCCTTAAAAAGAGAGAGGGATGAACCAAATGGATATCAACAGACTCCTCAAAATAGCTGATAGCAAATCAAAGTATTGATAAAAATGTTTTTATCAATATTTTAATATCGAGATAACATTAAAAAACTAAATACATATTATTATTCAGAAAAAAATACCGAATTAAAAAACAGGTGTTTAGACAGCATATCCTCCGCTTTGTTATAGATTATAATCAGAGCGTTCACTCACATTTGTTCACCATTTACCACAACCACAAACATCCTGTCCTAGCTTTATAAATTTTTATTTCAAATGTGCACCTATCTGTTACGTTGGTTCAACTATCTTCGTGATGTAATCTGAAATCAGTGTGTATACGATTCGCTACTCAGTTATGTTCGCATTGTGGACTGCCTCTTATATTCCAAAGCTCAGTTCGAATGCATGGTCATAAAACAATTCCTTGTAATTACTACCGAATTCCCACAGCCTATTCACCCTGCGCTGAAGTGATGCCGTCCATTGAAATTTCACTATTCAGATTGGATGCTACGATATGATCTTACATAAACGGACACTCACACTATAGATGACCCTAAGGTGAGTTGACTGACATGCATGTAAACTGAAACACCGTTTCTCCCACAGGGCAAATTGTCAAGTACTAAGAGGACTTACTTTAAACTAGCAGATTCTACCTCTTCCAATTATCTTAAATAAGTAGCTAGTTTTCACCACCTCTTTCTTATGAGATAGATGAAGAATCGTTCTAACAGTTTCAATAATTTCAAACAGGTTTGTCACACCGTTTGCTATGTTTTTTTCACTAAAGCAAAGTGTCAAAGCCAATACTATACAGCTATATGTATAGGACCACGGTTTCTGTTTGTTTTCAATGGTTGTGTTATGTAAGTGTAATGTCTTGTAAAGATAGACCTGAACGATACAGTTTATTTTGTACATGGTCCTTACTGAAAACATCATATCGTGTGCGTGTAACTTTTTGGTAAATTTCGATTGCAAATTTTATGTAACTGCAAGGTGGGAAATGAATAAACCTGGAATCTCACTGCCAGAGGGTATTGTTGATCTCTCAGCGATATTAATCTGTTGTGGAATCGAAAAAGAAAAATGCTAATCTAAAAGAATTTATTTGTGTTTTGCTTTGAATACATCTTATTTCCAGCAACTACGCAAAGAACTGAAAACAGGCTGTAATGGACGGTGCAGTATATATTTTGTACGGATTAGGGTTATTAGTCTCCAATAGCTGAACACACACACACATGTATATATATATATATATATATATATATATGTGTGTGTGTGTGTGTGTATATCAAAGATACAGATTATTACCCACAAAAGGGAGTTCAGTGCCGCTGATCAATTTTATTTATTTTAACTAAGTTACTATCGATTGTAGAATAACATCTTTTATTTGACTATATTGCTCCTGAACGTTGATTATATGCAAAGTATGTGCACGTGGGAAAGCAGAAAGTCTTTGAAACTTTATTACTACACTTAGTATTAGATTAACCTCCCGTAACCCCGTATAGTAAGAAAATTTTACCACCCCGTTCCAATAGTTGTTAAATATACACTTTATGTTGTTATTTTTTCTCGCAGCTTGGATATCACAGACTGCTTTACATCTGATTGAAACTTGTTACTTATTTACTTATTTCAATTGTGTAGTACCGTATTCAACTACGGTTTCCAATAGTTATCATTTTCGATTTCCCGTCAACCAAACGTGGCGGTGACATGTCGCTTCTAGCGAATTAGTCAATTCAATGTCAAACGGTACTACTGAGCCAAAACTTTGTTACCTTAATTATAAGCAAGACAAGATCATAACAGAGACAGACATGTTTGCACGCCTCATCATTTCTTGGGTGAAAAACTTACTGTTTCATTTTGCTATATGAACAAGGCCGGTTATGATTTCAAGGTTTAAGATTTTGTTTTGTAGCTACACTAACATGGAGTGAAACCATAGCGGAACATGAAATACTGTTATACACGATTATATCCACCTGGTGTTGAGTTTTGGTTTTTGTTTGTTTGTGTACGTGTATGTGTATGTGTTTGTGTTTTGTTTGTTTGTTGTTGTGTTTTGTTTTTTTTTTTGGTCTTTCGATTTTCAGTGAACACCGGTAACATAAAAGTGGCTGCTCTGTCGTTAAGTACGATAAATACGTACTTCTGTATAACATATAGACTAAACGATGTTGAGCCATGGAGCGTTTCGCGTTATAATCAGTATTTGCCTAATGATAAGTAAAACACAATAAATATCATAATTAAATATCGTAATATGCACGTCAGGTCTATCCCAGCATGTGCTGTGCAGAATTCCTCATTGGACCTTTAACCAGATCGGAGATGCTTCTGACTTACATCGAAGCATGAAGATCCTTTTTGCATCGGGGATTTTCGCATTTATCCTTTTCATGAAAGCAGCCGGTGATGGCAAAGGCCTTTGAACTCTCTGCTATGATATTCGGTTTTACTGGAGTTTGGAGAATAATCAAGAACTCTTTAAATTACATGTACATTTGTGCTGGCTACCGCGAAGGAGAAACGTTTAATCATTTTAGCCTAGTCAAGATATATTTTGTTCGGTGCAGTCTGAATATCTGAACCTGATCTCTGAACGACAAATTATAGATTTATAATTGAAGCTAGAAGCAACACTCTCATTAATCTATCACATGCTTGTACATATATTTGTTTTCATCATTTTTCCTGTCGCCATTCCGTGACAATTGCAATTATAAAGTGTCCTCAAATGGTCACATACTGACTGTTCATTTATGGTTCAAGTTCTTTCTACATTAGGTAAATTTAGCATCAATTTGCTTCTTAAATTCAAATTTTGATTCTTCAATGATTTTCGCTTCAAATTTGGCTTGAAAATTTCACCGATGTTTCCATATTGTGCCTAACTACACTCCACTCTGTCAGTGCAACTTCACACCTATTAGAATGATAGACAAACCACAAACATACACACAGACAGATATGCGTCTTATTTTCCACACTTCACAAGCGAGCTACTAATTATTTTGTCCCCCTTTGCTCCAATCGATTTCTCGTGATAAAAAAGTTAATTTCAGCTGGGAAACAATTCGAAGACAAATGTATGGGATGGCTTGAAATGTAGCACCGTACAACCTCACAGGCTCCCAACCGGATGAAACTTAATATACTGAGAATCGGACATGCTTCATTTTCTTTACATCTGAATAAGGAACAGGAGAAAGGGCCGACTACAAAATAAGTTAAAAAGGTAAATTGAGGAGTTTCGGACAAGGAGACGAAAGCATAAAATATGATTGTCAATTTAAAATTTACTCTTCAGTTTGATTTCAATCAGGTACAGTGATTCGGTGGCGCTCTGTAAAAAAAACCTATTAGGTTCCTATATACCGTATACTTTCCCTAAAAGATATTGACGGTAAGATACCTCAATAAATGACACTGGCTCAGTGTAAGACGTGTGGCTGACTACACTCATGAAGGCGGAGATGGTGGAGATGATTCTGAGCAATATTCACAATAAAATATTTTATCCTCAAATACGTTTGTAGATGCAAACAGTATATCAATGTAGAGTACCTTGGCACACAACACTTCAGCACAGACGGAAGGTCACAAAATAGTGCACCATGTTGGAGTCAAATCTTTAAACACACAGACGAAGATAATCTGCTGAAGAATATGAAGGAAATATGAGGAAAGATGGAACAAAAAGACACCGATGTTTTGAAAAAGGGATTCAGGATAATGAAAGACAAGTGAAACACCGTGGAGACTACAGAGATCACGTGGGTGCATCACGTGATGTCCGTCTTTCAATACAGCTTCTGTGACTTGTCGAATGGATGACGATAGTGTTAATGCGAAAAAGACGATTTTTTTTTCAAACTTGTATTCACTATCTTCATCTGGAAGAGTGGATGCTAAATCATTAGGTTAAAACACCCCCTTCCTTTACCCTTACCCAAAAAGTGGAACTTGATAAGATTCACACCAAAAGACGAGATTAAATAAAGTGTAGCTTTAATTAAAAATACTATTTAAAACAATACACAAAGAAACAGAAATAACTAAAGTCAACGATTTTAATGAGAAGGACTCTGGACATGGATTTATATTGGACATCGATTAATATACAAACAAGGTCAGAATTACTTTCTCAGACAAAGCCAATTAGAGTAGTCCTACCTCTTCTCCAGAATCCAATTCTTTTTCTCAGCAGTTCGTAGCACATAGTAGATCATTATGATTCATGGTTGGTTATTGTTTTCGGTAGTATCTTTAGATTTAACATTTAAAGGGTTTTCATCTACACAACAATACATCCCCCCAGAATTACGGTGGATTTTCTTCATTGTTCTATTAAAATGATTTTTTGTCCCAAGTTCATTATATCTTTTCTTTCTCTTACCTTTGTATCAGTTGAATTTTACATATGATCGCCTTATGGACCGATTCATTGTTTATCTCATTATATCCGGGTAACTCTCATTTCAGTCTATAAATTATGTAATTATTTGTCAGAGCGCATTGTACACCCCATGCAAGGAGTCTCTACATATCGTAACGACGTATACGAGTATTCACATATGCTATTGCACTTTGCTTTGTTGTTCAACAAATATTAAATCTTTCTGTTATTTTAATTGTCACACTTTCACTCATAAGTGACCAGCAATAGTCAGAAATTGTAGGTCATTACTTTCAAGGACAAGAAATCGAAGAGATGAAGCTAGCAAGCTCATCTAGTTTAAACAATAAGAACAGCTATCAGCTAGAAACAACCAGAAGATTGGAAAAAGAAAGAACAAGTGATATAATGTTAGCTTTATGCCAGTGTACTTTAATTCATAGAATTATTACGTTAGGGGGTATTTCAGTGATATAAGTGAGAGCACATATCCATGTTTAAACGAACTATAATAACCTAATTCTCAAACAGGTGACTATTTGAAATACTTTTGTTTTTGTTTGCATTGTTTCGATTCTGTACAGCGCCACACTCTCTATTAAAAGGCAGCTTCATAGTTACAGTATTCGTTTAAAGGGGCCCTACCATATGCGTATGGGCCGGGAGGGAACAAAGGTCTCCCCAGTCATTTTCCCGGCAACTATGCATTTTTTTATTCTGCCAGAATAGACAGCTGACTAAATTCACTTTATGGGGAAATTTAAAATTCCAAAAGAAAACTAAGTGCATAAATTAACGGACAAATGAAGTCAAAACTGAACTTGAAATTTACAAGGCCAGAGAGACATTAAAGTGTCGTTTCCTGCAATTTTGAAGGCATTATTATTTAAACTTTTCTCAGTACCACCAACAAATGGTGGCGCTTTGCTTAGTGTAATTACTGTTTGTCCACCACCGAAATTCTATGTTCCAGTCATCGCGCCATCTTGATTACAAACACCCACAAAATGCCCCTGATCTGATCATTTCAAAGTTTTGCCTTCCCTTAACTTTTTCGTGCGGACGCCTATGTTGAAGTCTGGGTACATGCAGCTCAGAACACCGGAACATGCCAATTCCGGTGATGGGGGAAGGGGGGGGGGGGGAGCTGTCAAGGCAAAATGATGGCGCTCCGCTAAGATGGTCCTCAACTTTCGCACTCATATATCTGCTTTCCCTCGCATTTTTTTTTTTGTCCTGTCGTGCCTGCTACACAGTGTGCAGTAATCTGACTTTACACACGCACAGTGGCTTCTTTGCCGTGTTATGTTAATGAACAAAAGAAGCTAAGGGATTGACCCACGTTCCATCACCATAAATACACCAACAAAATTTCAAATTACCCTCAAAAAGAGGGCCTGTGTAAAAATTCTGTTTGTGAACGTGTATTTGAATAAATTGTCAATATGCACACAGGGGCGTCGCGACCGGGGACCCTCAACAAAGAAAAGTCAGAGCCACGATAATCGGAATACCAGTTAGAATTTTTCATTCCTTTTTCCAGCACATTTTATGACGTAAAAGGATGCCAAATATTGTACTAGATTGTGAGGTTACCTCGTAATTGAAACAAATTTTTATTAAATTTGAAATTTCATTTGAACTTCTGGGAGTCTGGAAGTGAGAATAGTCAGAAAGTCTTACATATACCAGTCTGAATTTTTCATATATCAATCTAGCACATTATATGACTTCAAAAGAGGCCAAGTATTGCACTAGATTGCATCTAAGTTTGCACTTCTTCCCTTACAATCCTCTCACAGATCTAGACCAACCATCACTCTTCTCATACTTCCCCATCTATCAAAGTGCTATTGAATGGCATCTTTTTCAATGTGGTTGTCATTTTTTAAAAGTTACAGGTACAAGGACGAGTTCAACATTGTCATCCAATCATTGACGGCGGTTGTAGCAAACTAATAAACACCTGGAATGAGAGTAAACATTGTTGGAATAACTTTTCTGAAACCATAATTATTCGGGGAAGTGCAATAGATGCAAAATATTGCATTTTGTTTAAGGTCACTTGTTAGTTGAAATAATTTCATAAGGAAAAAAACCTGTTATCGTTAGAAAGTAAAAACTGTTGAATGAACTTTGCAGAAAATTACAATGGCATAAATATCCTAGATAAGAGCAATCCAAATTAGTACAGTTAGAATAAAATGATGTTTTTCTCATTAATTAAGGTATTGCAGACATGAGAGCACTTCTTCAAGGCTGAGTACATGAGGCCCAGATCACCTGGAAGTGCTGTTTCCGACCATCTAAAATTTCATGTACACTCTCCGCCAATTGATGGTGGCATTCCGCATAGATAGTCCTGTCACACACGCCTTCAGGCCAGGTCCCCACCCCTCCTGAAAACCCTGTATAGGTGCTTCATACGTGATATCGATGACGGATAATCAAAATATTCCCCCAATCATTAGACCGTGGTGGTGCTATGGCAATTTCTGCATTCTATTCACACATATCTTGCTATGGTAATTTCTGTTTACATTCTATTCACATTCATCCTCTGCCTAACCTGACTTGTCCTTTGATAGACTTTGACAATATATGTGCCTTCAATCACTAGACCCTGGCAGCTCCCACCTGTCAATCATCAAATTTATCAATTGCCTTTACATATGCAATGTTTGACCAGTTTTGCCCTTCCAGTACCATTCGAAGATACAGAATCCTTCGGAGATACAGAACCCTTCATCACAATTTTCCCCATAGCTTCCTGGCCTTTTCCTTCTGATCGCGTTAATGGACACTACTTCAGACCCCAGGGAAAACATATTGGACCTGTCCAGTATACCCAAAGCCATCAAAAAGTGCAGTGCGTGGACCACTACTGGGGCAGCTTTACTTTTTCAAAACGGTCAGTTAGTCAACACATGTCCCCACATGCCTCACATTTCAATTTGGATTAACGCCCCCTGACTCTGCAATGCTTTTAATTGCTGACCTTTGATAACTCTCAAATGTCGAAAAGTAGACAAGAGCTCGCTGTCATTTCATAAATCGAGATTCTCAGAGAACTGGCAGTATTTTAAAGGAGGTGACATTATGTTGAAATGATAGATTTAATAATCATAGATTACAGAGGGCCCGTGATTTTTTCAAGCCCTTCATTTTGGCTAGTTTTAAATATTGACACCCTCAGTCTTGAAATGCTATACAATGTTCAAACATTGAATGTCCAGCGTTTTGAAATGATTTATTTTAATAATTTGGGAGATTTAAAGAAAACTTTATTGCTTGTACTTAGGTAATTTTAATTCCCCTTTCCACGTTTGACCCACAGAAAAGAATCATTTAAACTACATTAACACTCGAAAAAAAGCTAACTGGTGTTTTCTAACAGGTATTTTACATTTTCCGAATGTCGTCGCTCTGGAGTTTGTGTTTTTATCCTTTTTTTGGAGGGGGGGGGGGTCACTCGGTTGTGACTGCCCTTTGTGTGTATTGATAATTCATTCAAATACACGATCACCAACAGAAGTTTGACCTCACTTCTCTCTTTTGGGGTAGTTGAAATTTGATGGAGAGGGGGGGGGGGGAGGGGGAGTGGACGTGCGAACGATGGGCGTGCGAAGGAAGTAGTGGGGGAAGTGCCGTGAGTTCCCTTAATTAACACGCCCATCACCGTAAGAGCCAACCGATAAAAATAGTCGAGCGCCGCTAAACCCGAGCTTGGACGGTTGTCTCCTACGATGAGGGTCTTGGCTGGGAGAGGCGCTACCTTAAGCTATGAGTTTGCTAGCTCTGTGTACACAACTTAATTGAAAGCGTACGCAAGCAACTTGTCAACAAGCCACGTCAAGTAATAATGAGCATAAATTAGCAATAATTAACATAAATGTCACGCCGACATGTTAGTTACAGAACACTTCTGTATTCCTTTTTATTTCTTTATTTATTTTTGCAAATTAACATTTTACAATTTACGTTTTTAACAGTGTTTACATTTAAACAAGATTTGCTTTTGTTTACCAATACACCATTCTTTCAAATTTTACCGACTTCAGAGAGTTGCTACGACGATTTTATGCGCCGGAGGAAAGAGTGGCTCACAGGACACGGACGATTTTTTCTGCCACACTGGCATATTTGTTTATACACAGATTTTGAGGACCGTGAATGGACACAGACTGATTTACCTTGAAGAAACTCCTCCTCTCCTTTCAATTACCTACTCTACCCATGTCTCCCGCTCTTGTACAACCCTAACCCTTGAGCATAACTCTAGTCCCGCTCTCTTCCTACTTTGTACACATGAGTGTCAAGAAACGTCGTGTGACCAAAACAAAGGTGGGCAGACTATATATGGTGCATTGTGAAACGTCCGATAACAAAATCGCGCAATGAGTGTATGCGTATTTTTGTTCTCATTTACTACCTTTCCCTTTCATTTACCCTCATTTTGTTCTCATTTTATCATTTTTGTTAAACTTTCCCTCTCATTTGCTCGCATTTTGCCCTCATTTTATCACTTTTTTGTTACATTTCCCTTCATTTGCTATCATTTTATTCTCATGTTGCTTATTTTTTCTCGTTTGCTTTCATTCGGTTCTCATTTTTGCGCATTTATTCATATCTAAAACATTTCTCTCATTCTCCACTATACACGTCCTCTTCTCATCCTCCTCTACACATTCCTTCTCTCCTCTTGACCTCCCCCTCTCCTCGTGTCATCATTCGCCTAACCCGTCATCCATGTGTATATAACAAGATGTTTTATTTTACGAATCTCATTCTGCTCTTTGTCTGAGAGAGAGCGGACCATATTCCCATCATGGCATTTCGTTGTAAGGTTTGTAAAAAGGCTTTTACCACTAATTTCAACCGTCGCCGACACGTATCCACGATACATAGCTTGGACAGGCTTGTCACTGACAGCGAAGAAAGAGGTATGGAGGGTGAGAGTGACGTTTTACGTCGTGAAAATGATTCGCCCTCAGACAGCGGTGGAGAGGGCGATGACTCACGGGACAGTGAGAGAAGCAATGACGGTGATGATGACGATGAGTTGAGTGACAGTGGTGATTCCACTAACGTCAGTGATAGTGATCGTGATGATGACGGTGAAGACGATCATGACGAAAACGTGTATGACCCGGTAGAGACTTGGATGCGTCTGACCAAATTCAATAATGCAATGTCAAAGATGTTACGTAAAGGACTAAAACGTAAAGAAGACGGTGATGAAGGTGACGATGAAAGGATGTAGGAGGATGACAAGCCTCTGTACGATGCTTTGGAGACTTGGAAGGCTATGATTGAACTCAATGAAGCAATGTCAATCATTTTACGTCACGGATTAAAGGTCAACAAAAAAGACGAACAAGACGAGAATGATTAAGGCGAGGGTGACGACGGCATCGAGACCAATAACGGGGGAAGATGAATTGAGATGCTAGAGAGTGATACGCGAGCTAAAAACAAAAAAAAAAAACAAAAAAAAAAAACGCAGAGGTCGTGGATCTATACAGAAGACACTGGATTATGACCAAATAGACCAAATAAAACTGAACAATGGAAAAATTCTATTATAGTTTAGGAAACGACTGCTCTCTCTGAAATTATTTGAGACTATTTCCTTAAGCCGAGTTTAAATGGTTGCAGGCATATTTGTATTCCTCATACTAACATATATCCGTTTTAATTTTTGCTGAATATGAGGTCGTTTGAATAAATTTTACTAAACTCATGCCCTTGTGTTTTGTTATTTATTGTTGTCATTTAGCCAATCCAGCTATCCGCTAATCAGTGTAACACCCCATTTCCCATTATACATCTTGCAATATACAATTAATGGCGTGTTACACAAACGATTACGTAAAAAGAAAGGGGGTTAAGGAACCCGGCGGGAAGAGGAGGGACGAAATGTGTAGAGGAGGGATACCTGTAGAGGAGGATGAGAGAGAGAGCGAGGGTGAGTGCAAAATGAGTGCTACGTATCAAATTTGAGAGAAAGCTGAAAAATGAGAACCGAATGTAAGCAAGCGAGAGAAATGAACAATCTGAGAACAAAATGAGAAAAATGAGGAGGAAATGAGAACACAAATGCGATGACGTCAGTCCCTTCCGTGATATATCTCTGCATACGTCACTACTTTATGGTTATTACGTTACTATTTATTAGGTTAATGTTTAAGAAGCATTGAAACATTTGTAGATGGTGTGTAAGTGTGGGCTTACCGTTGAGTATACTTGCAAAGATCTATAATACAACAACGTTTGCAGAGTGTCAACACAGAAGGGACTGACGTCATCCTATTTGTGTTCTCAGTTTCTCATTTTTTCCTCATTTTTCTCATTTTGTTCTCAGATTGTTCATTTTTTGTTGTTGTTGTTGTTGTTGTTTTTAGCTCGCGTATCACTCTCTAGCATCTCAATTCATCTTCCCCCGTTATTGGTCTCGATGCCGTCGTCACCCTCGCCTTAATCATTCTCGTCTTGTTCGTCTTTTTTGTTGACCTTTAATCCGTGACGTAAAATGATTGACATTGCTTCATTGAGTTCAATCATAGCCTTCCAAGTCTCCAAAGCATCGTACAGAGGCTTGTCATCCTCCTACATCCTTTCATCGTCACCTTCATCACCGTCTTCTTTACGTTTTAGTCCTTTACGTAACATCTTTGACATTGCATTATTGAATTTGGTCAGACGCATCCAAGTCTCTACCGGGTCATACACGTTTTCGTCATGATCGTCTTCACCGTCATCATCACGATCACTATCACTGACGTTAGTGGAATCACCACTGTCACTCAACTCATCGTCATCATCACCGTCATTGCTTCTCTCACTGTCCCGTGAGTCATCGCCCTCTCCACCGCTGTCTGAGGGCGAATCATTTTCACGACGTAAAACGTCACTCTCACCCTCCATACCTCTTTCTTCGCTGTCAGTGACAAGCCTGTCCAAGCTATGTATCGTGGATACGTGTCGGCGACGGTTGAAATTAGTGGTAAAAGCCTTTTTACAAACCTTACAACGAAATGCCATGATGGGAATATGGTCCGCTCTCTCTCAGACAAAGAGCAGAATGAGATTCGTAAAATAAAACATCTTGTTATATACACATGGATGACGGGTTAGGCGAATGATGACACGAGGAGAGGGGGAGGTCAAGAGGAGAGAAGGAATGTGTAGAGGAGGATGAGAAGAGGACGTGTATAGTGGAGAATGAGAGAAATGTTTTAGATATGAATAAATGCGCAAAAATGAGAACCGAATGAAAGCAAACGAGAAAAAATAAGCAACATGAGAATAAAATGATAGCAAATGAAGGGAAATGTAACAAAAAAGTGATAAAATGAGGGCAAAATGCGAGCAAATGAGAGGGAAAGTTTAACAAAAATGATAAAATGAGAACAAAATGAGGGTAAATGAAAGGGAAAGGTAGTAAATGAGAACAAAAATACGCATACACTCATTGCGCGATTTTGTTATCGGACGTTTCACAATGCACCATATATAGTCTGCCCACCTTTGTTTTGGTCACACGACGTTTCTTGACACTCATGTGTACAAAGTAGGAAGAGAGCGGGACTAGAGTTATGCTCAAGGGTTAGGGTTGTACAAGAGCGGGAGACATGGGTAGAGTAGGTAATTGAAAGGAGAGGAGGAGTTTCTTCAAGGTAAATCAGTCTGTGTCCATTCACGGTCCTCAAAATCTGTGTATAAACAAATATGCCAGTGTGGCAGAAAAAATCGTCCGTGTCCTGTGAGCCACTCTTTCCTCCGGCGCATAAAATCGTCGTAGCAACTCTCTGAAGTCGGTAAAATTTGAAAGAATGGTGTATTGGTAAACAAAAGCAAATCTTGTTTAAATGTAAACACTGTTAAAAACGTAAATTGTAAAATGTTAATTTGCAAAAATAAATAAAGAAATAAAAAGGAATACAGAAGTGTTCTGTAACTAACATGTCGGCGTGACATTTATGTTAATTATTGCTAATTTATGCTCATTATTACTTGACGTGGCTTGTTGACAAGTTGCTTGCGTACGCTTTCAATTAAGTTGTGTACACAGAGCTAGCAAACTCATAGCTTAAGGTAGCGCCTCTCCCAGCCAGGACCCTCATCGTAGGAGACAACCGTCCAAGCTCGGGTTTAGCGGCGCTCGACTATTTTTATCGGTTGGCTCTTACGGTGATGGGCGTGTTAATTAAGGGAACTCACGTTACCCTAGCGCCAGACTTTCTTCACCTCTTTCACTATTCTCGATTAGTAGGTACATTTTCAATTTGTTCCAACCTAACATTGCGATATTGTTTCTATCCATAACAACACGTATCATGGAGATTCCCAAAAGTGAGCAAAAACAAAAAAAAATTAAAAAAAAAATTAAAAAAAATATTGCGCCTCCTCAATCCCCTCAAGTTGGGTGTCTACCAAAAATAAAACGAGGGGGGGGGGGGGGGCGACGCCATTGCGACTCGAAAACGAGGGGCTGGCTACTCGAAAATCGAGTGGGGGGGGGGTGACACGACACTTCCCCCACTACTGAAGGACGTTTTTATTTTTTCTTTATTTGACCGCATTTCGCCTCGGCTGGAAATTTTTTATTCCGAAAAATAACGTTTTAGGAATTAACTTTTAAAGAATGTAAATTAAGAAGAAAGCATGCAATTGTAAAATCAGTCACAGTAAATTAGACGTTATCATACAACCTTAAAATAGGTTAACTTGATAATTGCCATGTTAAGTACAGGGGGGGGGGGGGGTATTTGGGTAATGTTCTGCGTTTGAAACCGCCTCGAAAAAAAACAACAACAACAAGTACACAAGCGACAGATGTATCCGTCGTAACTTGACAAGGTAAGTCAGTCAACCCATTACATCCTTTTGTACATATAAGGGAAATAGGGCGTTTGTTTTGCAGGAAACATCCACACTTTTTAAAACCAATGTTTGTGGACGCAGAATGATAGATTATTCAAAATAAGGAAGGACAGTAGTCTTCTTTTCAAGAAATAAGTTTCTCACAGATAGAAACTCAGTTATTTATTGTTCATCCAAACTTTTCAAAATTCAAATGATGCATCTTCCGTTACTCATCACATGCATAATGTTTTGAGGAGATGAAGCTTTGGCAGATGTTTATGGATGAGAGTGAATGGTTTAACAATGACTAAAGCTATTTCTCTTAATGTCATGTTGGTGTATTCTAAATGCCCTATTTCCCACAAACGGCAAAGAAGACAGGAAAGGGTTGGCACTTGGCATGTGTAGATCATCTGCGAAATCCTATACTTTAGCTATTAGGATTCCGTTCTCTAAGGTGCAGATCAGTCTAATGTTGGACTGAGAACACCTAAAATGTTCACGCAAAGTTCCCTTATGAGCATTTATCAGCCAAGCGATTACATCAGTCACACACCATAACTGTGGGGCGATGTTTGCTACAATGCATCCTTTCAATTGAACCGAAACATTTCTCTTTTACGAAAAAGGAGGGGGGGGGGAAATTCATATTATGCCCCCACCTATCGAAATGTGGGGGGGGGGGATGTGTCCCCTCGTCCCCCAAAGATTGACGCCCATGTATACAAGGTGACTTGCTTCAAGTTTATCAATGGGTTACATCGTATATTCGGTAGTATAGACAAGTCCTTGAGTTATTTTAATATTGTTCTGCTCACTGCTTATGAGAGACAAAAATGTGGCTACTATGTCAAAACGTAATGAACACAGGCAGAAAAAAAAAAACACCTGACTGTTGTTTTCCTTTGCATATCCTATTTCAAAGTGTAATTATCAGATTTTCCCAGGCAGTGTCATTACTGGATAAGTCCCACAGGGTTTCTTATTGCTCTTCCTTTCGCACAGGATTTTTCTTACCGGATATACATCCAATCGATTTGATGTACGATGTTTGCTGTGAAAAAATCAAAAACAAATGAATTAATTAATCGAAGGTACTACTTCCAACATAATATAACAATTAGTCAATTAAAATATATTATTACAATGTAATGAGGAGCTCCAGCACAAAATAAAAGTCATTAAAAGGACGCTATTTCCGTTAATGAATATGATAGGCCTTAGTTTATAACAAACTTATACCGTGTGTGCATGTGTATGGCACAAGCGTAATATTCTCAGGAAGAGGAACAATCATGCCAAGTGTAATTATAGCACGCATGGAAAATCGACTTGATTACACTCAAGCTTAGCCGTGACGTAGTTTTGCCTGTAATGCAGATGATACCATCACTTGACAAAAATGTCAAAGGTTCTCAGGTTGTCACCCGATTACCCGGTTACTCTGGTGTGTATGTAGAGTCGACAACGTGTGTATGTGATGTGACTGAATCAGACGTTGGTATAGAGACGGACGGTTATAACGTCTGGTAACAAAGGGAAAAAATCTTGTTTTTCTTTTTCTACACCAACGAAGAATAAAAGCATGCAATGCTGTAGGAGCGTCCTTTAAAGGTACAACTGATTGTCTTTGAGCCCCTCCCCCTCTCCCTACCGTTTCACTATGTTAAACGAGATCTTGGATATCGTCTACCCAATTAAGTCGATGCCTTTAAGTACAAATAATCAATCATTATCAATATTGATAACTATTTTTGGCACACATAAGCTTAGCTATTAAGAAAAATAAAGACAGCCAGATGCTGACTCAGTATGTAGTAGATGATATTTGTGTTGGCATCGTTACATATTGATATCTGGCATTTTAGTTTTCCATATTTTAACATCACCGATCGATTTCTGAATGTTAAAATTATTGTACGATCGAGGAAGCCTGGAATCAATCTTCTCGTATTTCATGGACGTATAATTTTTTAAACTTCAAGTTCTTCCAACTCTGCCTCTCCATATAAATGATTATGTATAGCAATAGCGGTAAATGAGGAAAGTGCACTTTGTAGCAAAGTTTTCCAAGCGTTCGGTTCTCCCCCACTCCAAGTGAAAAATATCCCCCGAAATAGTGAAGGTCTTACTACCCCCTCCCACTCCCCATTAAAAATTCTGTGCTGTTTACGCTGACGTATATCTAGCACGTTTCATTTGAGTCGTTGTAGTTCTTATCTGTCACACATAGCGAGTGCTAATCGATGACGGTAATGCGGCCCCATTTTCATTGTTGATTTTCACTTTAAAATATGTACTGGCTGAATGCGCACACCACTTGTCTTATAGATGACAAACATGTGTCTTCAACTTTTCTTATGATGTTGTTTTTAACAATTTTAATATTATTAAACATTAAATTAATGAAACGTGTTTTGAATTTGTTAGTGTTCCAATGTTTGCTCATTTTAAGACAATTTAGAAAATTTATATATATATAGCCTCTTCCAGTTCCTATAGTCTTTAAGGCGGCCATATTAGTAGAGTAATTTTCACGAAAGCCGCACTGATGAACATAGAAGATACATGTTTGGTTATAAATCTGTACAACCTGTTATACACCAGTCGCTCAAATAGTTTGATTTTGACGTTAACAATGAAATAGGTCTATAGTTGGAAAACATTTGGAGGTCCCCAGCCTTAAAAATTGGAACAATCTTAGCAATTTTCAATGCACTTGGAAAAATACCTTTTAAAAAAGATATGGCAATTAGATGAGTTAGGGGTTGCAAGATAGTATCAACAATATGCTTAAGGTTTTAATTATTTATGTTGTTATGACCAGAACTTTTATCATTTTTAGTTTCATTATAATAAATACCTCATCAGCATTTGTTGGAGACATAACAAAAGATCCTTTAATATTACTATAGGTATGACGCAGTAGGGAATATTGACCATCAGGAATTTTATCAGCTAACTCTTTGGCTACAGAAGAAAAGAAAGACTTGGAGCCATTGGCAATTTTGCTTTAGTTTGAGGTCACATCTTCACCATTTTTAAATAGCTTGTTACAATGTGTTTTTGATTGATATGGAGAATTTTGTTGATAATTTGCCACATTCGACTTGAATTATTGTTATTAGAAACCAATACAATTTTTATAAAATTCTCTCTTCGCACCAGTAAACTCTTTAATCAGCATGTTCTTACAATTTACACAAAGTAATTTATTTGTTGGCGTTTTGGTCGTTGGATATATCTCGAATATAACTAACGCTTGAGTTCAAAATCGCACTTGTAATCCACGGGGACTTGTCACAATTTCTTTTACGTTTTACTTTCGTTCGAGGGCAGAAATCATTAAATTTTCGTAGAAGTATATCCGAAATTTTTTATAAGCCCTCTCTGGGTCACAATCATCAGTAACAATAGACCAATTAAAAGTATATACAATTCATTTCTCAGAAGTTCGATGTTCCTATAAGAAGTGTTGTTGTTATAAACGAGCCTATCTGTATTTGCTTTGCTAACTAAACTTTTATTTGGCAGGCAGAAAATAGGAAGATGATCAGAAATATCAGTCAAAATAACGCTACTATCGATCCAATTACAAACAAAATTTTATCTATTAAAGATGAGGAACAAACAGAGTATTTTTGACTGGCTTATCGATTAGTGGTTAGACAAAACAGAGGGATAATACATTAACAAAGTTTTGATACTGTTGCACTTCAGTTACCCTTAATAAATCAATATTAACATCACCAGCAAGAAATATACTTTTGTTCCCAGTATTCATATCATAAAGGCAATCATTTTGTGTATAAATGAAATTATTTAGCGAATAGTCTGGTGGCCGAAATACTATTCAAATCAAGGAATTTTGATTTTTTTCATTTTAAATTTCAAGAAAAATTGTTTCAGAACTATCAGTATAGAGTAATGGATCAAGTCATGTCTCATTTTAAAAACTGTATTTTCCTTTACATAGAGTGGAACCCCACCACCTCTCCTATCTTTCTGTTAAATATTAAAAAATGGTAGTCATATTTGCAACAAATTTCAAGTTTAAGTTGTTTTAAATCATAGATGTATATAACGAATTAAATCAAGTTATTGTTTTTCTTGATACGATCCCATATTTAAATACGTTAACGAAGCATGTTCAACGATACGGTATTGTTTTTGCATATATGCCCACACAAATTTTTCACTTTGAAAATTTACCCTATTTTAAGTTAAACAAAAGTGAATAAGTAATATGTTCAACGTGTTTCAGGCTGGAGTAACATAACATTAATATTACAACAAACAATTATCTTTAAGGTAATTTTAAGACTTCCATTGTTTTAATTTAAGACTAACTGTCTTAAATTGTCCTCAAGGTTGATAGTGGAGTTAGCCTGGTGATCTGATTATAATGACTTGTATACTGGAGTTCCTTGGATGAGATTCGGGTGGGTGTATGGTTGCCTGAGAAGGAAAGTCCCATTCAACAAGTCATCCGCTCTGTTTGATTCAGCTGTCAGCCAGTGTAACAAGGGAGCCTCCTCCCTTTCAGCCTTTGGGATGGGAAGTAGCTAGGTTATAAGATGGGGATACACTCGCGTCTGTCAGATGGTGACGTGTATACCTTACATGCATGGGCCAGGCCCAGGGAGCATACATGGGGCAGGCTTCTGAGCGATCAATACACGGCGCCACATTAACCTCTGAGCACTAGTCAAAAGGAGAACTAGGTGAATCTGGTTGGTGCTCATAACTCTGGTCACTTTTTTTTAATCTGCCATAACAGATTAAATAATCTGTCATATCAGATTAAATAATCTGTCATAACAGATTAAATAATCTGTCGTAACAGATTATTTAATCTGTTATGACAAATTAAATAATTGTCATAACAGATTAAAAAATCTGTTATGACAGATTATTTAATCTGTTCTAACAGATTATTTACTCTGTCTTAACAGATAATTTAAACTCCGGGTTCACTCCGGGTTTGAAGCTGAATGACAGATTACTTAATCTGTCATAACAGATTATTTAATCTGTTATGACAAATTATTTAATCTGCCATAACAGATTAAATAATCTGTCATATCAGATTATATAATCTGTCATAATAGATGAAATAATCTGTTAGAACAGATTAAATAATCCGTCGTAGCAGATTATTTAATCTGTTATGACAAATTAAATAATTGTCATAACAGAATAAAAAATCTGTTATGACAGATTATTTAATCTGTTCTAACAGATTATTTAGTCTGTCTTAGCAGATAATTCAAACTGTTGAGAATATTGCCATTTTGTGGTTACCTTCTAGTTATCCAACATGGGAAAACCTTTTACACATCTACCTTGCATGGTATGATGATCACTGAGAAATCATGTAAGCATAGATCCATATAACATATATTCTTAGTGGCTGTCGTTATTGTCTGCGATAAGTGGCAGCTATCTTCAGCGACGCTAGCTTACAATCA
Source organism: Stichopus chloronotus (assembly GCA_021234535.1). Taxonomy (NCBI): domain Eukaryota; kingdom Metazoa; phylum Echinodermata; class Holothuroidea; order Aspidochirotida; family Stichopodidae; genus Stichopus; species Stichopus chloronotus. Next base: position 19,722,525 of record CM037845.1, on the reverse strand, counting down.
TGCACACATGTTGCACTAGTGGTTGTCATCCCTTCATTGTAGCCTATACTCATAAGCGTACCAGGTGGATTTGGCATGTAAGATTTCATCTCCTTAATCTGGACGCACTTGCCACGCTGTTTGAAACGTAGACGCATTTGAAAAATGTTAATAGCCTACGTGAAAAAATAATCTGTTACAACAGATTAAATAATCTGTAACGACAGATTAAATAATCTGTTATGACAGATTAAATAATCTGTTATGACAGATTAGTATATTTTTTTCTCTGTGGTACAGTGTTTTATTTTTTTCTCTAAGGCACTCATGGGCCATCGTACGTAAGCGATTAATACTGTAGTAATGTCTTCAGTTTGTTAGTTTTATCTAGTTCTTTGGTTAGAAGACAGTTTCCTTTTAAACTCTCTGTTACAAACGGTACTGTTGATTGTAGCAGTGCGGTTTCCTTGTTGAGATAGTCTTTGTTAATCAGCACAGGAACTTCAGGAAGCTTACAAGTTCTATTAAATTAGAAAGGATCAGTGAAGAAATAGGCCTATTTACATTCTGGGCTGAAATTTTGTACTCATGAGTGCGAGAACGAATACAACTGCGAGTACGCGTCTAAAGCCATGAGCACGAGTACAGAAATATCGTACTCGAGTACGAGTACGGACTCGAGTACTACAAGTCTGACTGCTTGTTTTTGTGTGTTATTGAAGATTCTTTTTCTGTTGATTACCCAGTGATTTACTATGTTTAAACATACATCCGTTCTTCTTTCTCGAAAACTTATGAAACATTACCATGCAGATCCCCATGTTGTCTAACACTGTCAGGTCTTGACATTTTGCCCTAGGCCTATATCTTACTTTGATAAATTCTTTGGAGGTAAAAGTGGTGTTTAACTCGATAAACTTAATAAAGGAAGTTATACTTACAGAGGATGATTTAGCAATGGTGAAAGATATTTCTTTGTATGCCATGTTGGTATATTCGATCGGCGCACTATTTCCCTTTTAGGAAATAATGAATATATACCATTTCTGTTTCTTGAATGGAACTTGTCCAGTCTCTAAGCATGAGAAATGAGAAACGTAGGTCTCGTATATAAGAGTCTCCTTTCCCATTGAAAATTTTTATGTGAGTTGAGTAAAAAAAGTCACCTGATTTTAACAGAGAGAATGAGATGTGCAAATTGAAACAGCATTTCTTTTTCTAAGAATAGGAGGCCTACGTGGTCATTCATACTCAAGTGATCTTGACTTTACCAAGAATGGGGACTAGCCTAAGAATAAAGCTGTGATGTGCCAACCGGCTATCACAGAAAATCAAAAGACATTTCACTGTCAGAATCCCTCTTCAGAACTTCTTTGCAAGAGAATTATTTTTTTCTCATGGGTTCCTTTAAAAGCGTGGACCTACGAAAAGAAGGGCCTACATAAAGGTTTAAGCTGATAGGAAAGTTGAGGGACCAGGATAATTGTAGCACAGGACTACACAGGGAAAGTTTTCCACAGAGGTTCCTCCAAGAAGGAATTCGCCCGTTTTCATATTGTTGTAGAAAATATGCATGATGTTTCTTAGTTCTATTTTTCGTTAAAACTTTTCCTTCGTGTTGTATCAGTATTAGTGTTTCCCTTTCGACTATGATTTCCCAAACGATGGATTTACAATATAAATATGAGCTAGGTAGTGTGAAACAATTAAAGGACCTCTCCATCCTTGATTACATAATCATTTTAGTACTGCTCTATGTTATCCTTCTCAATCTTACACTGTACAGGTTTCATCTTGATGAGTCATTGATTTGAACAAAACTGTTCAAACTTAGACACACTGCTGCGAACTGTCGCAATGATGGAACGTTCAGTCCAGAACATAGAAAAAAATTGTTCGTTTACGTTCATGGCATGCCGATTGTATCATGGAGCTGCGACGGTAATTACATAAAAAGAAAACTGCTATTGGGAACATACTTTATGAGACACTGCTGTAAAAATCAAGCAAATCCTCCTGCAATAAATTACAGAGAAATGTATCGAAAAGAACTTTGATAGAGAAATCACGCATAAGCCTAGGCTCAACAGTATGAGTATCAAACGCCGAGACTAATCACATGACTCGAATTTGCGAAAAGAGCTAGACCACAACAAAGAAACGACCGGAGACACAATTCTAAACAATTATTTCCTGAACCATTTTGCTCCCACGAACCATAACCTGACATAGGTACCCATCTATGTACATATAGTCTGTGTCACTCTGTGATGTATACACATCCACTCAATGTATGTATAAATAATGGAGCTTTACCTATGTAATTTCTGCAATAATAACTCTGCACAGTACTAACCACAACGACTATAGCAGCAAGTAAGAGGTCATTTACGTAGGGAAAATCAGCAATTGATGTATCCGACATAATGTAAATTCAAAAAGATTGTGAGTATCAATACAGTAACTGTTTTGGTAGTGAATCTTTGGTACTGATAGATCAGGAGATTGTTGACGGATTGCGCGAAGCCAAACGTTTCGTCACCATTATTGGAGCATAACTAACTTAGTTTAGGCTAGGCTCGCACTGTCTGTAGTGTTGATAATGTTGTTAGTCATTATTACGCATACCGACCTAATGTTACAAGTACTGGACAGTTTGTAGTGCAGAACAGGCCATGTCACCATTTCTGTCTCATCAACTGTTAGTGTGTTAGTGTTGCTGTTTAAGACCAGCTTACTCAATACTTTGACACAATAACAGTGTGTTGGTCATAATCCCTTGGCAGAAGTACTGTAAGTTAAGGCCTAATACTCAGTCTAAGTGTAAGCTACATTGCTAATCGTCACTTGTCTTAACTTAAGACCAACAGCATCCCTTGTGTGGCTACCACTGAGGAGTTTTGGGATATAAAACGTCACTGACGCTCCTTCTGTTGTTTGGATATGAACCCTATATGCCTAGAAAATACAACTGAAAATCCAAGTTTTCAGTACATCTACTACCCTTTATTGGTCAATGTTGTGCATTGCAGCATCCCTACCATAACAAGACTAGGCCTAAGCAGCACCATGGCTGTTTTTTATGCTCTGAAATAGAGCCTAATCGATGAGGTTTTTACTGCCGATCTGATGTCTGAAGTTTTTTCCACAACATTGGCCGACATCCGATTCGATGTTTTCGCTGTCAACAGGATTTCAAGTAACTTTACACTGTATCACACTGCGATCGGGCATTTATCACCTCTCAAGCTATGTCTACATAGATGTACATTGCCTTCACATTTATTCCTTCAAGTAATCGATGAATATATACATCGTAAAAATAAAACAGTAAAAAATACAGGGCCGCTTGTCATAGTCACTAAGCAAGTCATGCTGCTGCTGGTCTCCGACATTTCGGTTTCAACTTAGGCTTAGGCTAATAGTGTTAAGTTAGCTAACACTAATTTTTTTTCTGCTTCCATCTTCTGTACAACCGCACAAAAGATAAAAATTCTTGGTGACTGTTACAAATTTACAATTCCCCTAGTTTAAGAAGGAGGAAAAGCAAAGCCTGAAAGGACCTTAATTTATTTACCTAGTGAAATGAATTGGTCACGAGCGAAGGCTTACAACCACAGCCGGACAACAAGTGTCTGGAAATACTTCGTTTGAATTGATTGTAACGCAAAATCTGTGGGAAAATTACATTGAACTGTGTGTGTGCTTGCGAGTTTTTTACACACAAAACTTGCATTGAACATAGCGCGAGTTATGATCGAAACACTTCCTTTGATCGTAACACAAACTACGTGATAGCCACATTTTGCATTAAACGTGTCGCGAGTTGTGATTCGCTAGTTAAAAAAAACTTGGAAAAAAAATAAAATAATCACGATGTTTCTTATGCAGCCATAGGCCACGCTTACTGGCTATACCCATGTTGAAGCACGTGGCTTGGAATTTTCCGCAACCCCCAATCATAGACTACTCAACACCAGGTATATATCGGTATCTCAATGAAGCTTACGAAATGGCCGCAGTAGTGTAAGCGAGTTATCTTAACCAAACCACATGAACTTGTGAGAGGAATTTAATGTGGCGTACAACGTGAGCAACAAATGCATTGCACATGCTGAAGAACCAAGACCGTTTTAAATGTTTTCAAAATATCATTTTTGCATACCACTTGTACTTCCGGCTGTGTTTATCTTGTACATATTATGCTTGTTTCGAACTTTCGATCACAGAATTGAATGGTAGAGATCATACGTGTAGTTTCCTAAATAGTTATGTCTGAAAATGACTGGTAAATAAATCCATTCAAATGTGTAACTCAAATGCCCCATCCACGTTCAATCTTCCCCAAAAATTGAAGTAAATTACTATTCCTATAAATGTATGTACTTATTTTTTACTCTTGATCAATATCTTTCAAGTTATGTATGTGAAAAACAACGTTGGCAAATGTTTCCAGACGATTCTACATATACCTCCTTTACTACATTCAATGTCAATTAAAAAGCATAAGCTTAGGCCTGCCTTAGGTCTGCATACGCAAATTATCTGCAGAATGACAACTATCAGACATATCGTAAACCCACACAAATATAAAAATGAATGCATATTTCTATGTCCAAAACCCTTCACGAAACCAATAGTCTGCTTCTTCAAACCTTTAGTCTAAACATTTTAAAGTGACTGGGATCAATGAACCAAAAAAAAAAATCAATGTTCCTTGAAAACTCTGAAGCCTGCAACTTACAAAATGTCGGTTGTTTCCTGTAATACGGAAATATGAATTTCCAATGTGGTTAGGCTATTCGATATACACCCACTATGTTAGGATATCATTACTTCAAATTTTCGGAAGGCTGCACACGATCTTACGTGATTCTTTTCACGAGACTTTTAGGGTCATTTCAACTTAAAAAATGTATGTAATACAGTTTACTCTACATTTGCAACATTTCATAGACCTTTGTGATTTTGAAGCAATATCAATGAGTTTGTAAATAATGTAATACTGCAATAATACGTCCCTCGGTGACCGTTACTACCCAACAATTTCGAGTGTTCATCATCTCAAACATTGGAAGGCGAGCTTGGGCAAAATTTACCAATCCAATGTTTTACTGGTATAGTCGAATATTGGCCCGATCCGATGTCCGATCCGATTATCGTTTAATAAGCCCTACTCTGAAACATTAAGTTCTTGACATTTTAGTTTGAATGATTGGAGTATAGCACCCGGTTGCACTTGCACTATGCAACTTCTGTGAGATTTGAATACACTGCAATGAAATTTTTTTTTTTAGTTTTACTGCCTCAGCTTTAATCTAGCCCTACAGTAGTCTACTGTAGCTGACAGACCTGTCAACTTCCTGCTTTTAATGGGAGACTCCTGGTTTTTGTCCATATCTTCGTCTTCCCAGTTTCTTACTCTTTTGTCCCAATTTTTTAATGTTCCCATTCTCGACATTTCAGAACTGAAAATAGCCTAAGCATTTAGTACTAAGCTCATATACCAATTGTTGATAAATAAACACATTTCATTCTAAAATCAGGTTATCGCTAACTATCAGTATAGATTTTATCACACCAATAGCAGGATTCTTTTTCAGTTTGCATGTACTGTATCTCACTGCTGTTTATGGATTAAGTTTTGATATTTGTGTAGATACAACGTACATCTACATTGGCCTTACAACAAGGGCAACTTCCAATGTGCATGTGTGTGGTGATTATCTCACAGTATTGAGTAAAAACTTGAAATAATTTTTATCATTCCTGTCAAAAATTGCCAACCTCCTTATTTTTCCACTATTCCTCCAAATTTTTGACGTGCTAACAAAATGTAGATCTCCCTATTTGTGAGTCAGATAGGTGGACAGGTCTGTAAGCTTAGGGCTAAGTATGGCATCTTGACAATCAGGACATTTGTTTTTTTAACTTAGCAATACTTACCCATCAAATTACAAATATATGTAATACCTGGTAATTGGTGCCCTCCCAGCCTGAAACTGGCATTTCGTTCAAAACTGTGCAACATTTTGTGATGCATTTCATTTTTGAAGCAGTATGGAATGATTTCTTTTGATCGAACCTTCGTTACAATGATGTAGTTTTCATCCTAACGCCACAATGTGTATATGGGTTCTATATCGCCGTGCGCTTTTGTACACATGCGGAGCAATTCTCACACGAGTAACTTGCAATTGCCATTTATGTTTGAGACCAAAATTCACGGAAATGGGGAAGTTGAAAACAAAAAAAAAAAACAGAGAATTTGAGAAGTGGAAAACCTAATTTTCCATTTACAAACACGGAGAATCGGGAGCCCCAAAAACATGGGATATAAAAGAGCAAACACAAATCCTTTGGAGTCCTAATATTTTCTGTCTACCAAATTCATTCCTCAAGTAAAAAATAAACAAAAAGAAGCCTTCTCCAGCAAACAGCTGTTTTTTCTCTCCTTTTTTGAGAACACAACAAGTCACTACTGTTTTGTTCTGTACTTTAGAAGGTGACCACAAGAACTTTGGGATGCCTTCCTTTTGTTATGCAGAAACCACAGAGAGTATCGATGTCAGTTGCCTTGAGTGGACAATAGCGCTATCTTGTATAATTCCAGAACTCCTTTCTGTGCTCTCTAAGAGGCTTAAAAGATTATGCTGCACAGAATTTTGTTCAATTACTTCTTGGCGCAACTGTAAAGCTAACTGCAGTACATACAGTTTTTGAAAAGAGGATCTATAGGGAGTTGTGAAATACATCTTACATAATTCTGCACTTTTTTCTCCAAATCAAGCAGAAGGATACTGTATGTGTTTTACAGATTTGTGGAAAGAAATGATCTACCAGTTTCACATTTTGTTAGAGAGTGCCCCAGTGATGAGAAAAGACTGATTACTTTTGAGGTTTTCTTGTGGCCTGCAAGATAATATTAATGAGTATGTATTTTATGCCTCTCCTTAACTTTTCAGCAGGGATGTTGTTTGTTGAAGGCTATCATTGTTTACCTGCAGAGTCCAGGTAAACACTGATAACCTTTGACCAAACAACCTTCCATGTTCAAGCTAGGGGGAGGCATAAAAGACATACTCATGAATATTACCTTGCGGGCCTCAACATAAAACAAAAGAAATAATGGTTTTTCTCTCTACTGTGACGCTTTCTAAAAGAATTTGTCATTGGAATATAATTTCTTACCACAAATTTGTTCAATACAGTACGTACTGTATGCATCTACTCCAGTTGCAGAAAAATAGTGCAAAATGTTGTATGAGATGTATTTCACAACTACTGAACTTATGCCCCTTCTCGTTGAAATGTCGTAAAAAGTCTTGTGAAAAGAAGCAAATAAGATCATGTACTGTACAGCCTTCCAAAAATTCTAAGTAACGATATCCTGACGTAGTGGGGGTACAGTGTAGCGAATGGCAGAACCACCTTATGATTACATACAGTATTTCCTTATCACAGGGAATGAACAACTTTTTGTAAGTTGTAAAATTCAGATTATCAAGAAACATTTAAATAATAGTATCTTGTTCGTTTAGTGATCGTATTTAGTTAGAAATGTTGAGTTTAAAGGTTTGAAGTAGAAGAAATTTGGCTTCACTAGGGTTGTTATCATAGAAATGATATATTGCTATGGGTACTTGTAATACATTTGCCATCTGTCCCTTTGCAGATGGTTTGCATACAGGCCTAAGCTTATATTTTCTAATTGCCATTGGATGTAGTAAAGTGGGTAGATGTAGAATCTTCCAAAAACGTTTGTTAATGTTGTTTTACTTTTCTACATAACTTGAAAAATAGTGACCACAAGTAGGAAAAGTACAGGCATTTGGTACAAGAACAGTAATGTATTTGACTTTTTGGAAAAGATTGTACTAGGATGGAGCATTTGAGGTATGTGATTGAATCAATGTATTTGCTACAGTACTGTAGTTATGTTCAGATGCAGCGTTGTTGTTTTTTTTTATAAAAAAAAGGAGTCATGATTTAAATTAAATAAATTGATTTAAATCAAATAAATTGATTTAAATCATGATTTCTTGTAATAATAATAATCTGATTTTAATCACGATTTTAATCGGCTAAGTTTAAATCAACCAACCCTGTTTGGAGGTAACCATTTAGAAAATCATGTTTTTTATCTCTACTGTTATTGAAACCAGAATCATCTGACAAACCATGAAGTAACATTAGATGGCAGTATGCCTAAATGATTCTTCTTGAAACCATTTAATGGTCAGCTATACAAAGATTATTCTGACCATTTAAATGGTATTTGACACTTTTACACCAAAATATTAGTGTTCTCTGTACCGCACTGTTTAACATATCAGTGCATGCTGTCCAATGATTATTCATCACACTTGAAGCATAAACTTGCGCGCATTGTTTCCTGTTTGGCCGTTTATGATCATATTTTGTGTTTTACTTAAAGTGAATTAAGTGAAAACATGCCACAGAACTCAGTAAATGTTACAGCTGTGGCTTTGACTTCAGCTAACATTAGTTTGCAGTGCAAATTTGGCCTGTACAGTTATTAGGTGAGTTGTACAGTACGCCAGTGGTATTTTTTCCATGTATGATGGCATGCTGAGGTAGCCGTTTTGTCGTCACTAGGCTGGGAAGAATTTGGCGCTGACGACTGGATAGCAATGTTGTGAGCATAACCAGCCTATGTATTGTACGATTACCGTATGAATTCATTTCATGTTTCTCTTCCAAACAATGACCCACTTGGGACAAATAAAAAACCTGGTGATAGATACAGTGTAAGTGCGCCATTTACGGGGTTCTGTATATAGACTGAGTGTATCATGAGTCGATCATTGTGACTAGTGTTGTTGTGATATTGCGATATTGCCAAATAATATTGTTGTGAGGCATTGCTCCTGATACCAATTGTAATTACCCAAATGATTTCAGCTGTGCACTTGAGTTGGAATATGTCTTAGAGCAGATTTGGATCACATACTAAATAATATGTGGAAACAAGAAACAAACCGTCAAGTCATATTAACTGTAAACGTTAATGAACTACCTGTAGAGTTACCTGTTAAGTTTCGTGTCAAAATTTAAGTTAGACTTACAGTAGGCTGTACAACTGTAGGCTGTGTGACTTTTGTACATGATGTTTCAGGTATACTTTGGTTCCAATTTGCCCCTATGGTGTTGTGATACATTTTGGCTATTGAGGAAAAAGTGCTGCTGATAGCATTCTTAAAAATTCGTATCACCACAACACTAATTGTGGCCATAAAGATATGAAGTCAATACTACTGTATAATTGATGAAACTTGATAGTACAGGTGTGTTTCTCATTGCACTATATTTTGGCATTGTCTTGATAGAATATAAATAGAAACTGAATTTGAGATGCTATAGACAACACAATGTCCATAAGGAAACCTCCACTCCCAAAAAGGAACAAATAAAATACCACTAAATACCTCATCTGAGAATTAGTAATGTTTGTGTACGAAGAGAATGTTTTCTTTGCATGCATGAAAAGATTTTGGATCATCCTTAACCTCCATTTCCAACTTTGTCTCAAAATTCCCCTTGTTGGTTAATACTGTATCAAGCCCTTGAGAATTGTATAGTATAGCAAGTAATCATAAGTTGATCAGTATCATGAGTCAATTACTGCGTTCAAAATGTCCAAACAGCATGTAGATGGGATGTGATTTCAATGTAAGAGTGACCAGCAATGTGTATTCTTCAAACATCATCAAAAACATTACTTGCCTTATCATGTTTGATTTTCAAAGCAAATATGTCACACATGGCCACATTTTGAAGTTTTGGGTTAAATGTAAACTAGAAATTTGGAAACATCAAAAATTGGTGCCCAAAATGTCGTTGATGAAACTTTAAGTATGATTTGAAAGAAGAGACAACATTCTCTTATAAAACAATAATTCTCAAATGTGGTATTTAATTGTTTTTATTTGCTCCTTTTTGGGAGTAATTGATATATGATATGTGTAAGGATACAATACTGGGCCTGAAACAAAAGAAGAGGACATATTTGGTTGGAGTAAACATGAATGTGTCCACTAATTTCTGACAAAGGATAACTGAATGACAAGTATTATATGCCAGATCTGTATGTCTAAAGTACTGTAGCTGTAATTATTACAATATTCCAAACGGTACCTAAGAACAATGTTATATGTACAAGTATCAATTCAATAATGTACTCTGATTTGAATTTGTTACTGTAACATTAGAATGTAAACTTAACACAGGCTACAGTACTTTCGCCTAGTTTGGCTGACAAGGTAGTTCCAATGGTGTATGTTAGTTATGCACTGAAGTAGGACAAGATTGTGTTCTTTGTACAGTAAGGGAGGTTAGATTTGGCACTCCTGTGGTCAGGTACAGTGCTGCACAATGTGTTGGTCTATCATCTTCAAACATTGATGTTCCATTTCAACTGGCAGAATGAACAAAATTCAGGTGAATTACCCGTGTTTTCACAGGTGCACCTGGATCCAAAATTAGTACCCAATATGCAATAAAGAATCCCATTCATTGTTGTGTTGATTAGCCTTATGTAGGGTTAGGCCATGGAAATGGAAGGTGGCAGGAATTTTTTCCGTTGTTCCTAGGGGAACTTCTCCCCCACCAAGGGAGAAAATTTCCAAGGAAATCTTGACGGGGGGGGGGGGGAATTTTCCAGGAGGGGAGGAAATTCCTGTCACACCTGTATTAACGAAGGTAGCGATACTTTCGTTCACACACATGGATTTCTGAAACATTGCATTGGAAAATAATTTGTATGTAAATCAACTCAAACATATTACCAAATCTGAATCTCGAGCATAAGTTAAATTAATCATGTTTTTAAACTTGGTCTTATTTCTTAAGCGCCTTCGATAATTTTTGTTTCCTTGCCGAAAACAGGCGAGGAATCTGTGAGATGGTGATTGTGTGTGTGTGATGTGTTGGCTTGTAAATACGATATCCCAAGAAGGGAAAGTTACTTGAACTTCAAAGATGGTATGTAGGTAGTCTGTTTTGAGTAGATGATCCCTATTCTTTTCAGGTTGGTCAAAGGTCATTTGAGGCCACCAGAGGAGGAAGTCTGAAAATCTATTATGAAAGATATCTCAGCACATGGAAGCTATTGGGACTTCAAACTCTAATCATTTGTAGCACTTGATAAGTAGATGATCTCTGTCAAGCTTTGGGAGGTCAAAGGTCATGTGAGGTCAGCAGAGGTCATAGTTTGAGACCCTTGTAAACAATTTAGCTTAATGAAGGAAAGTTGCTTGAACTTAGGTCATAATAGGAATGGTGTGCATTGTGAGTAGATGTTCCCTAGTGATATTCATGGTGGTCAAAGGTCATTTGAGGTCACTAGAGGTTGAACTCTGACAACTTATTAAGGAAACTATCTCAGCAACTGAAATATGGTGGAACTTCAGACTTGATGGTTGAAGGTTGTCCATTATGAGTAGATGATCTCCAGTGATTTTCCTGGTTGTCAAATGTCATTTGAGGTCACCAAAGGCTGAAGTCTTAAAACATTTTAGGGATGATATCTCAGCAACTGAATGTTGCTAGAAGACTTCTGTTAAGATCGGCAGGACTTCATGGGTAGATGATCTCTGTCATTTCCTATGTTGGTGAAAGGTCACAACAGACATGTTATCTCATGGTAAAAAGGGTACAACATTTGAACTACAAAATTAGTAAATGTTGTCCTTTGTTTTGGATAGATATTTGCCAGGAATCACAAAAATCCTTTGACTTTTTTGTGCATAGTGTTTTTGCAATATTGCAGTATCAGCAAATGATATCACTGTGAGACTTTGCCGCTGATATTGTTTGTGAAATGACCCTAATGATATCATTTGTACACCTGAGGAAAAAAATATTTCTTAGAACAGACTTGGATCACTTACTAATGAACATACTGTACTGTACGTGGGACATGAAATCAAACGTTAAAGTTTTATGAACTAGTTTGATTTATATGAAAGTAAAGTGTCATATCAGTGTTAAGGTCAAACCTTTGCTGTAGAATGTGACATCTGTACCCAATCCATAGTTTTACACATTTGTATTCAGGTGTGCCTTGGGTCCAACTTACCCCATGATATCGCAATATCATTTGGCAATTAAGAGACAAGTACCCTTGATACCTTTTTGAAAATTTCATATTGCAACAACACTACTTTCCTCTTAGAAAATAAAAAATTCTACAATGTTCTGCCTGTCCTACGTTCAATATCAATAACAAAAACATAAGCTCAGGCCTGTATATATGCAAACTGTCTGCAAAGTGACCTGGCATAAGTAGCCTACATTTCTGGAATTACTATAAATGTTCATTCATGAAAACAGAGAAGTCCTGAGAAACAAATTTTATCACGGTATTGATTTACAGCTTCTATTTGTGCTGTTTTTGTAGAAAACTGACAAAATTACTGTACCTACAGTACTTTATCTCCAGGAAATAATACTAATGCTACACTTGGCAGTACGCACGTAGGCCCTAATGTTTGACTGCAAGGTACTGTAAAGCAGCTATGGACTAGAGCAGTATTGTAAATTTTACTGCAAAACTTTACAGTACACGATTGATACCGAGAAATCTTAACACCTTTCGCAAAAATAGCTTTAAACTTATTGCTTTATGTAAAAATGTTGCCCATTTGTGATATATAAACTAATTTGGTAAAAAAATGGCACTAATCATAGGCCTGTTGCAAGCGTTCATATTTAATCTAAATGATTTGATGTTTCAGTAGAAACTAACGTAGAGCCGGAAAATTGTATTAATCAGATTGACATCAGGGAGTAAGAGGTGGAGGACAAATTTTCTTGCGGTATATGCTTTATGTATGGCAAACGTAGAAAGCAGAACCGGTTTGACTTTAACATAGAGCAAGGATGCTGTCAATTGTTTGGCTTCATCAGTGTGTGAATAGTTAGCTGCAGGCTTATATCTTTGTGTGCGATGTTGAAGTTACATAATTCGATGAATGTACATGCTACCTGTAGTATACTGTAGGCATTCATCATTTGGTTGATGCTGCTTCTAGGGGTAGATTTTTGTCAATGGTAGCGGACCTACAGTAGTTTGCGAGGATATCTGCTATTTCTTTCAATATTGTTGTCCCAAACAAGTAAATTCTAGACTGGCACTAAAACAGTACTCGCCAAAAAACATTTGTTGGGCGCATACCAGGGATCTTTCTGATCCATGGAACATTTCCAGAAACAGGTGTTTTGGATTCAAGTGAGTCTGAAGTACATTTTATATCCTGTAGACCAATGTTTTTGTGTTGAGTCTTAAAGTTTCATCTATGAAAAAGGCTAATGTTCAGATTTTTTATCTGATGTAGTATTTGTTAAGCCTGGACAGATCTCATATGTAATGTGTAGGTGTTGCATCACTGTGTATGTTGAGACATGATGCATATCAGTCATCATATATCAGATTCATCAAAATGTTCATTATGAAGTCATCAAAACCACAATGCATGTGTGCATTCTGGTTGAACTTTAGGTGGAATGTAAAAGTGTTTTTTAATCAGCCCAGTATATGGTGAAAATTTGTTGGTGTCTTAAGTTTTTCTTGCTGCAAAACTTAAATATGTGGGAATATTTGTTTGTGTGACTTAGCTGATGTCTTCACAATGTGACTGTTAGATAGTGCAGTTTGTACAGTAGTACTTTGTGCCAGAATTGTTAGCTTGCGATTAAGCCAAATAATTGCACCATGCTCTGAACAAAGCCTTTCCAGATGATAATATGTGGTGGATGTTACATATGTTTCTTCTTGCCTAAAATGTTATTCTGTCCACACTATGTTGAACCAAACATAGTAATCAGGGATTCTTCTAGAAACTCAAAGGGGGTGCATTTATTACTGCTAAACCATCATTCCAGATCGATGCTGTCCTTACCGAAGGTTACAAGTGGGTTCAGGGCAACAAAAGTTTGCTTCAAGGCCCTTGTAAGGTGCAATTTGAAGGCTATTTAAAGGTCATTTATATCCAAATTCAAACATTGCTGGAAAGTGTCCTTTTCTTAGCAACAATTGAAACCAAGATGATTGAATTTTTGAAATTTTGTGTAAGTAAATATGGAGGATTTTACCCCCTTCTCCTTGGAAGAGGGAAGGACAAATTTCCCTTTCCCCCCTCTGGCAGAATCCTTGTAAGTTGATACAGTATATCCATTATATCCGCTAAGTCCTTGTCTCAACTTTGTCCCAAGTCAGTGGGATAATGTACAGTTCAGGACCGATATAAGCCAACAGTAGGAAAACAACAATGTCTCAAAATCATGACTCTCCTAGAAACTGCCATGCACAATGGGAGTAAATCAACTTAGGAATGTGGAAGCAAATAAAGTTCACCCTTACTGTGCATCTGAGTTTGTTCTGACAGTGCTCTCTTCTGTGAAATCTAGGTGGAAACAGCATGCCAGAAGGACCATAACTTTCTAGAATCGTAAAATTACAATCTTTACCAAGTTGATGCAGGAAACATAAAAACAACTAGAATAAACTTCAGTATTAATTTTTTACATAAACGCAAGAAATTAAACATTCATAATATCATTTATGCAAGATAATATGCCAAGACCTACTGTAGCATATTTTTGTTGCATGAGCTACAGCAGAAAGTAAGCTCTGAAGCTAGCTGAAGTGTACTCTGTTCTAGACAAGGCTTGCATTCAACCCAATCCTGTCTTCACTAGTTTTTTCTCTCCCAGTGGATTGTGTCAAAATGTCTTGGGAAAGAAGGTCACTCACTAGATTATCGTTATGAATTTCCAGCCACTCCAACACAAAAGTATGTTTGGAAATTTGTTTGCTGTGTGAATGTTGTATTTTGCATGGAAACAATGTCAGATATTTTGCTTTATATAGTAATGCCCATCCCTCCTTTCACAACACTGTTTTCTTGTCTTGATGATGTACAGTACTGGTTACTTTGTAATATTTATAGTATAGTTTTGTGTTATCGTTATGAAGTGTCATAATGACATGGTTCTTGTGCAATAGCTTCAACCTGAATATTGTCACCCAGATAGAGGTTTGATGAAATGAGGGAATAATCACTGAGCAATGTAGACACACTCTGCCCTGCAGTGATATCAAATTATCATCAAGGGGCACCATTGTAGTACATCAACAGTAGATAGCAATGTTTTTTTTTCCCCGTTTCACATGAACATAATTACTTCAGAAATTAGTGTCTTTCCATTAACAGAGTTTTTCTGCCTCAAACTCTTCCATATTTTGCCCCAAGTATATAAATAGGAGGAACAAATGCTGAACTGGCCATTCAGTTTTGTTGTCTCACAGTTCAACGGACGGAATGACATTCTGTACATGTACACAAGCCAGTACATGCTGTGTGCAATCTTTGATGCTGTAACACATGGTACTGAAGTGAAATTTTGATCTCATTTACATTGCTAGCAATGACAGTACCTATGTTTTACCTCCTCCTCCTCCTGCTGAGAAACTAACCATCAATGCAAGAATACTGACATAATCCTATGAAACTACTTGTTTGGATCATGCAGTAGTTTATACCATTATTGATTCAGTGAGTACAACACAAATTTAGTAGCATAAAGTATAGTGCACAGCTACCTGGTAGTTACAGTAAAAGACTATTCCAGACCATTCCAAACTACATGTCATAAACCCAGGATATTCAATAATAACCATACAAGCCATTTTCTCAGTCACTGTAACACCCACTTGGTCCACTAAGATATTGAAATGGTATCACATTTTATGATAAATAACGTTTGAGACAACATTATGAATAATTCATAATCACGGCATGGGGACGTAAAAGTCGCACAAGAGTTTTGTTGTCCCTTGTTTCTCTGTGATTTTGGCAGTTTCAGACGATTCGTATCTATAAACAAAGACTCGGAGAAGACTGAAAGTTGTTGAAATGTAGTTTCATATCATCTTGGACTTCACAAAATATTTGAATATTACCTGGCCTACTTCTTTTATGTAATTCATCAATCCAAATTGCAGTGTTGCCATCATTTGGAGGCAGCCTAATCTCAATTTACCTTTACCTTACAGTTTCAGTAACAAGTTAAAGCTCCTAGCAATGCCATGGATTCATTTCACTCTTTACCTGCTTTGAATTGTGTAACTTACTACTTTATGAATGTTTGGGAACTCACATACAGTATTATGGTGTAGTGTATGTTGTGATTATCTGTAACAGCAAAGTTGTCCTTCTGATGGAACAAACTCATGCTACAGCTCAATCTATGATGATGTGCAGCATTTGCAATGTTGCTAGTCAGTGTAAAAAATTGAAGGAGTAAACTTGTGACTGCCAAAATATTTTTTTTTAGCCTGTATAGATGTCTCCGTTGCATGTTTAAGAAAATACAAAACTGCATTAGGTTTGCAACCTAAAACTATATCAAGAATGTCATTTATAAAAATTGGGAGGGGTTTGTCAAAGTAAAGTGGAATGGAAACCATCAGCCATTGATTGCATGCATCTTTGATATTTTCAACATGTTTCGTTATGAATTTTGTAACTGAATTTCATTCATCTATTGAAGATTGAAGAATTACATAGATTACTTTCAGTGTGTAAGTGGATAGATTTAGACAATTAAATGGATGGCCTGTTGAATGTTGATATCATGGAGAATGTTGATTACATTAGAATGGCCTCTGTGAGATTGTTTGTTTTATAATGAGTTCCACAGACTGGGGCAGCTGTTGACCAGCATTTCAAGTGCATGATCTTTCCATAGACATCTTACTGTTGTTGTTGTTGCCCATGAGCAATGCTGTGTCAGTATGGGAAACTTAAAGGAGAAGGCAAGTCAGGACTTTTGACAATGTTAAATGAGAGACTAACATATGGTGAACACCTGTACCAAATTTCAGTTAAATACGTTGCTTACTTTCCAAGATTTTGCAATTTGAATATTCAGAGACAAAATTATCAGGAAGCTGCCATTTTGAGATTGTGATGACATCACCAGACCACATGTGATTAAAAAGCTTTTGTTTTTCTTTATATTTCATTGTCAATAAATTTTAACAATCATGCATAGATTCAAGTCATAGTATTAATGATTTGATTATTGCATGATACACCTCAGTAATTCAACACAAAATGTGTACTAGTGTGTTTCGGATTGATAGAAATAGTAGGTAAAGAATATAAAGAAATGCATTAAAGTTATTGCTATCAGTGGTTATGTGACATCATTATTCAACTTACTCAAGTTGTTTCACATTCAGCTTAGGCTAAAATGGCAGTACCCTTCTCTGAATTTCAAAAGTGTGTAACTTGGATAGGAAACAATATCTGTGAATGAAACTTTGGGAAGATGTTTGTGAAACACTTCTGCTTCATTTAGATAAATATGTTCCCAGGGTTTCCTTCTCCTTTAACTACAATTGCAGTAGGAAAACTTGCCTACAAGAAATAATGAAAGGGTGATCACTTGTGTAGTTAATGGACATGACAGCATGTCCATTAATGTGGTTGGTCGCATTTTCTGATGATTACGTGACCACATTTCTTTCGTTCAGTTTATTGGATGACTCCCATCAAGAAATAAACCGATTTTTTGGGAAAAGATTTTTACAGCAAAGGAGATGGGTATGTGACAAGATTGTGTGAAAAATGTCGCTAATTACGAAATGCGGTACATTTTTCCTCAAATGCTCTAAATTTAAATATTAAGTAGGCTAATTGCAATATTAAGTAGGCTAATAATATGCCTAGGCCTGGTACTTTACACATGACACAGTCATGAACGAATGATACTGTCCCATGTAGAGTGGGTTTCTTACTCTCTTTCCAGGTGTTTGCTACTGTTTTATATATATTTTCAAAATCAATTTTTTGGAAACGTCTGGTTACCAAATTAATTCTATAATCGATTTATGAAATGGTTATGAAGACATCTGTATAAATGTGAAAAAGTAAGTGTAATTCTTTCTGGCAATTCCCTGGAATTTCGGCATAGCGGTCTGCTACGATGTCTCCATTCGTCGTTTGAACTGCATACAGTTTATGAATGTACAATATGTGTACAGTAGTAGCCGGGCCGCGGATCAGCGATCAGTAGGCCAGTATGTATACGGTCTATTGCTGTCACTGTACAAAGGATGTGACCAATTGCACAAATTAGTTTTCTCACGTGTTTAAGGTAAATGTTCGTAATAAACAAAAGGAATTTCTAACGTCCTATGGGAGGCAAGTGCAATCAAACCTCAAGTCTGAAGTTTTGATGCAAATCTGGTATTTTACCATATGTATAAGTTTGAGCTAAAGTCAAAACGTAAAACGGAGTACATTAACTGTACGGACATTTGTAGACCTCACTTCATTCCAGGCACCTCTACTCTGATAATGAGAGCCAAAGTCTTATTAAAAACTTGATGCACTCCTCTCTTGTCGGGCAGGGGCGTGCTGCAATCCGAGGTGGGGCAGGTGGGCAGTTGCCACCCCATTGGAAATACTCTGGGGAACAATCATACAGTTTTGCCCAGGCTTCAATAATTCAGGCAGATTTAAAATAAAAAAGCAAAATAAACAAAATATAATAACATCTTACGATACGAAGGGGTTCCAGGACAAGTCACTTTGAGTGTATGTGCTTGCCAGTGAGAGAGCGTATGTTTGGTTGTGTGTCTGTACTAGGATGGATTGCTTATAGATGATTCCGGTCCTGGAAACGACCCAGGGTTCGACAGGATGTTGGATTTTTGAAAATATTTACTCCCCCCCCCGTCCACAGAATGTACCGTTGTTCCCGTGTTTTCAAAAGTGGACCAAAGGACTGGCTATACTTCTTACCGTTGTAAAAAGGCTCTAAAAATACTGTACTTTGGTCTTTTTGTCCAAAAATTGCCAAATTTCCAAAAGAAATGATTTAGCATCAGAATTTTGCCGTGACTGGTTTCACTGACGTCAGGCGTATTTACTGCAGGAAGTGCTTCCCTTTTTATGAAACAATTATGTCAATCCTCTCTATTATAAGTAATACTGTAAATAGTGAAATGTTGTTGGGAATAAACATGGTGTAGATTTTGTTTTCTAGGTTGGTATCAAATAGAAAGGAAAGAGGTAAGATTACTGACAAAGACGTCAAACAGTACATCCTGCTTTAACAACCTAGTTCAACTGTGCATATAGCCTTAGAAAACTTACTACAGTACATACTGTTTGTCTCAAAGTCTGTTATCATAAAACTCATTACATTTGGACTTACAGTACATTTTACAATATGTATTATTGTGAAATATGAAACTGATTGAATTCAAGATATGATGCAACATCTGTGTTTGGTCAAGTCACTTGTGTTTCTTCTCTGGCAGGCACAAATCTCTTCAATATTAGAAAGGTTTCAAGGGAATCTCAAGGCAGTGTGGTCACCTCGTACGGTCAACAACACCATTTGGTGATTGACAATGTTTGCTGTGCTGGAGGAAAATCCTGCAGCCCAAAGCAACTGTACCATTCTCTCCCTCTCATGGAAAGGAACAGTTCCAAGTAGTGAAAAGGACAAGAGTTTTACTCGAAAAAGACATTTTACAGAGGGATGGCTGGCCACAGGCAATGAGAAAGGAATTGTCAGCGCCACTTACACAACAAGTTTGTGCAAACGGGTGTACAGCAGTGCATTCAGGAAGAACTTTAACCTTCGTGGTCATAATTCTGAGGTAAGCTTACAATTGCAAATGCTTCATTTAAATCTGCAACTATTTTTTTCTTGTATGTTATCATATGTGACTCATATGTGACAGACTGCTTTAAATGCATCTCAAGCTTTTTCTTCACAACTACAGTTAAGTGACATCATGTCATCTATTTTGCTGCTTATGAACATGACCCTGTCATGACAACTGGAAGTTCCTTTAAAATACGAAAACTCTCCAATGTGGTAAGACACTTTTAAAGATAGACCCGGTTGTAGTTTCAAAATTGGAAGAATTGTAACCTTTCAGTGATCACCATTGCTGTTTCATTTATGAAGATGAAAGGTCATTTTTGTTAACCAAGATCCAAATTTGCAAAACTTGTAGTTACAAAGGATTCAAAAGGGAAAATTGGCTGAACTTTCCATACCTTGTTTGATTTTTTACTTCTGAAGCTTAGGTCATCTTGAACTTCAAGCCTTGTCAACTTCACATTGACTGATATTATAATTTCACAAAGCTTTTTTCTACTTTCAAAGCTTATTACAGCAACAGTGGCAAAACGTATTTAGTAACTGTTTTGTGTGTGTTTCTTATGTACAGTAGATCATACTGTAGTCACGCAGTTCAGTTAAGGGACCAATTTCTCATAATTGTCTGAAGCAGATTACATCTCTTACATGCAAATGCAACTTGTTGTTTTTCCAAGTTAGTTTTATATAATGCAATCAGCTTGACCACTGTTTAGTTGTAGTAGTGTTGATTACTTACAGGTTCAACTGACTTTCAAGTATTCTGACTCCTGTATATTGACTTCACTAGAGTGGACATTACATAGTTTAGAACTTTGTGTCAAAATTCCTGCGTGCTTTGTTAGTTATGCTCTTTGATTAATATGCGGTAATGATGCTCAAGATTCTTTAATACAGTTTACTTGTTTTGTAAGCTTGTCTTTTGCAGTTGCAGATTACATGTACGGTATAGACATGTGTACGTAAAGTAGCATGCTGTGTATCCATGCCAAGTATTGTATTGTACTGTATTTGATTGCACATGGCAAACACTGTGAGACTGCTATTCATTGATAGTGAACATGTGATGCACAGACCTGTGTTGTTAAATGATGCATTAATGTTACAAGTAACATTCCTCGGACTGCAAGGCATGCAGTATGCTTTGTTCAAGGTTGAACTGCACTTTCTTCAAACAAGTTTGTAATGACATGATGAAAGTCAGGACTTCAGAAAAAGATGATTGAATACTGCGGTCTATATTTAATGTACAGTACTGTATGTGTTGTGTATAAGAAAACCCAGTGCAACATTACAGTGTAAGTTGGTGACATGTGATCGTGATCAGAAGCAAGACCGCGTTATGGCAGACCCATAGAGTGGGAGGTGTCCAACTGAATAAGTCAGATTTCCTGAATAAAGGGAGTTACAGTACTGTACAGTGTACAGTAGTACAGTAGTAATGTGATTTCCCAACAACCACAGGTGGACCTGCGTATGCCTCATGAAAAAATTTAGCTCTATCCGTAAGTTTGTGATAATTGTATCTGTCAGTACATTACAGCTCAGTACAGTACATCATAAAACAACAAACACGTATGTGAAATTCAGCAAGATGTGCGTGTCTGTCTGTTTGCACCTGCAGCTTCTGGTCTTATCCATCACTCACGTACTAATGTACTGCATCTATAGGAACTTTGATATCAAGTAACCATTTCCGTATGGTCCGACTTCAGTCATATTCTCTTGTGAAATACAATTTTGTACAGTAACTCAACACTTTTTAGTCGCCAAAACTGAAATTTTTAGTTACAGGTACATCTACTGTACATCAGCAAATTTATTTGTGCAGTTTAGTACAGAAATTGTGTACCACAGTTATATGTTTGCCACTGTTACAAGTTCCATATACATGTTGGTGCCATTTACCTATTATAAATTCATCTTTTCAGCTGAATGTGTTCTAAACATAAAGAGAGAAGGTATGGTAATTTATAACTACCACACTGTACACACACTCTTTCCGTAGCATGCATGCTGTACTAGAACCATGCTTACAGACTTTCCAAGCACATGTATACAAGTATTTTGCCTTTTTTTCTGAGAGTTTCATCGGGTCAAGTGGTATAAAGTGGTCTCTAGAGTCAGCCTCACAGATCTGTAGTACTCCATACATATGTAGATATGTTAATACTATACTCTGGAATAGAGACTCGTTTTACTGTGTTTACTGTAAGTTCAAGATCTGAATATTTGTCCTTGTACAGTTCTTGATGAACGAACAACCTGATGAAACACTCAAAACATCTTATTACAGCCTAAAAAGGAGTTGAAGGATAAATTTTGTTTCTATTGTTTCTTTTCAGTCTCAATTTTTTTTTATTTTACAGTAACAGTAGTTAAATACTGTAATTAGATCATGATGTAGAGGATCATACTGTATGTGATGCAGTATGTGTCTTCAGTTACTGTATTACTACTGTAGGCCTATACTTACAGTACCTAATATTTAGATAGCATTACTGCAAGTTGTTGGTATATTTTAAGATTTGAGTGTTGAGTATTACAGTACCTCCATGATCGTGAACTGTGAACAAAAAATTTTGTATGTTCTGTAAGCATCAACAAATCCGATTATATATTTAATCTGAATGATGAAATCCTTAAAGATGTTCACCTCAAGCGTCACTGTATCTTGGGATACTGCTATCTTCTAATCTGACATGGCAGTCACATATCACCAGCATTTAAAAAAAGCAAACAGTTGAATTCAGCTACTGTAGGTTTCCTTCGTAGATATTTGATGAATTGCCCTGTACAGACTCGGCAAATTGCTCGCCGTAGAGTTCTTTAGTCTTATACGTTCTTCTCTCATCTATGGAACCATTATTTGGGATGCGTATCCGAAGAAAGACATCGACAAATCTCAGAGAGTTCAAAATCAAGTAGTGTGATTTATTAGGAAACATTACCACTACCTGTGATCAATTCAGGCTGCATCTGTCACATGTTGGATAATTTGCTAAATCTCTTAACTCATGCCACACACTGCAGTCAACTCTGATTATTTTCCTTTCTGTTGTATAGGCCTACTGTATACTGAATGTGGTTGAGGGGTTGGTGCCAGCTATTTCTCCAAGTAATTTCATTTCACCCTTATTCTGCAAGTAAAAGACCCATTTGTTCTAAGGCCTTTGTGCATTGTCATACTGTACATTTGGTAGGCAAGTTGGCTCAAATCACTCTAACAGGCATTTTCTACAGTAATCCCACAAAGTTCCTGTGATCAATGCAGAAACTTTTTTTTTTGATAACCTGAATGTAATATGCTGTCTGAAGTTTTAATATGTTGGCCAAATCACCAAATTCTTTTAAACAATTGCTGCTTGCTGAAGGAAACAAGCCGTAACTCTTCATAGTATATCATACTGTAGCCTCTCTCTTATTCTGTTGCCATTGTACTGTACAGTAAGTACAGTAGATGTCATATTCTGCATTTGATTCAGATCCACTGCTTTTCATCTCTCAGTTTTGTTACAAAACAGTACATGTAAAATGAAGGAAACTAGATTGATTAAAGGCATAGATGGAAGGCAAGTACTGTACAGTGCTTAGCAGCGAGGTAGTGGATAAATCTGTACTGGCAAGGAATCACAAAACTTTGTGGCTTTCTTGTTTGCACTTAGCAACCACTTGAGTTTTATCACTTTTGTAAATAATTGACTTCAAAAACAACAAAAAAGTATCATACAGTATTTCAATTTCAATAATTGTTATGATTTCTAATTTTTAAATTGCTAGATGTGCATGTTTTTATTAAATGCAAATACTGAAATAGTTAAATCACACTGGCAAGAATTTGTTTGCCCAGGTATCACACTTGAAGATTGTTTGATGGTAGTACAAGAGGAGACTTAAAAGAAGTTTGAGCCATTTTGAGTTGCTTTTCTCTAGCATTAATTTTTAATAACTGTCCCTTTTAGGTTATCCTAGTAAGATGGAACGAACCTTTTCAGAAGATGGCCACTTGCGATGCTCAAGGAGTTATTTTTGTGTGGATAAAATATGAAGGTAGATGGTCTGTGGAATTGGTCAATGACAGGTCATGTCAGGTAAGAGTCTACTTAAAGGGGAATTCCAATCAAGGAACATATCGAGATTCCTACTTCCATAAGCCATTTCAAACAATTTTTATTTATATTCTTGATGTTTTGAAATGAACTTCTCATGGGCAACATGATATGTTCAAACTTCCTGCCCAACTGAGTCTCTAACACTATGCATGTATATGAAGGGCACAGCCACTATGATGGAATTGCCACTATTAGTAATCAATAAAATTGAGATAAAACACCTAAGAAGAGCAATTTCTCATCAAAAGGCCACATTAAGCAGCTTAGGGCTGTACAAACAAAACCTTGAAGATAAGGAAAAGGTAATCTTTATTAAGTACAAAGTAAACCTTTTCAGAGACAGGGGAATAAGCCATCCAATTACTAATTATGTAGGACAATCAGTTTGGTCGTTGTGGATTAGGGCTGGTCGCCACCTACGTCACAAGCCATAGAGCTCACGGTCAATTCCATCATAATGGCCGCATCCTTCATATACATGCATAGTGTGAGAAACTTTGTTGGGCGGGAAGTTTGAACATATCATGTTGCCCATGAGAAGTTCATTTCAAACGTCAAGAATGTGAATGAAAATGGTTTGAAATGGCTTAAAAAAATCAGAAGACATTTTCCTTGACTGGAATTTCCCTTCAAGAACACAGAGGAGTGTCTATTTTCTTCAACCCTCATACAAACCTTCTAGTGCAAGACAAACCTGCAGTGTACAATCTACAGTGTAACATACCTTGCAATAGAGAAGGGGTATCATTGTTCACTAGCAGTCCCATTCTGCTGACACCAGCTGATGCCACAGATAGGAATGCCCTCTAAAAGACAATGAGTAACAATTATTGACAAATAGTACACAGTATAACTTTTACTGAGTGAAGTTCATTATATACACAACTGCAGTAGTTGCTGTAAGAACAGATAATCCATTACAATGCCCAATAAACAAAAACTTTAAAGCACTGTCTAAAAGCAAGAGCATGCAAAGGGCTATGACTTAAAAGACTTTGACTAAATTGCCAACTACTGTATATTATGCACATCTACAACAGTTTCAGCATCAGTTACCATAATTTCTCTAGGTAAAGTTGTCTGCTCAAGGTAAACTACAGGCCAAATGAAAATGGACATGGAGTAAGCTTCACTAACATTAGAAGTACAGTGCATTGTTCTGTCATGTTTCAAAAGTTTTAACCTAGCATTGTATCACCTTCTGATATTTGGCACAGATTACATTGTGTCATGGAGAGCATACATCTGAGAGAATCATTGTTATGCTATTTACGTATTTGACTGCAACTGCTTTGCAACCTTTAGCAAGAATCCACTTCATCTTATCTTTCTTTGGATGCTGTACAGTATTACAGCTTGTCAAAATCTGCAACAATACTGATGACTAATGTTTTTATGTTGAGACACTCTCAGCTAATTATCTCCAGTGATACTGGTGGGCAGACTTTGTGCTTACATCAGTGAACACAGTCAATGTTCTGTGGATAACTATATGTTCATTAATATAGTCAGATAAAGGATGTGGAATTGAATGTGCCTCTATTGTAAAGGTGTTCAGTCATGGCAACACGGTAAATTGTTCTAGTGGCCGCATTATTGCTGTGGCTGCCTCAATTGTATCTCAAGATTACGACATCATGCCTATGTTGTTGATTATACTGTCTATATGTAAGACTTATTTTATTTAGTTTTATTATTATTTATGTTGGTTTAGCTATGTTTGTTGACATTGGAAGCAACATACAGCCAGCATTAATGACTATTACCAGTGGTTTCCTGTTTCGGTTGAAGTAAGTGCTGTCTGCTTTGCAGTTCTTGGGGCTTACTGTAGTACAGTAGTTCCAAGGTTAACGTGGGGGTAATTCCATGGCTACTGGAGTTACATATTTGATGGTTTGGAAAGTTACAAACATCAATGTACAGTATTCAGTGCTCAAATTTAACTTTTATTTTTACATTATGCCTGTTGTCAAGAGTGCCATGCCTAGACTTGCAGTCAGTGAGCACATGTAACAGCAGAATGTCATATCCTTACAGTACTGTATGTGTGTGGGTTATGTGCAAAAATATTAGTCCACACTTGTTCAGCTGTACTGTGTGTTCATTATCATTGAACCATTTCTGAAGTTGTTTTATGGGTTTAATTCTTTGTTTCAAATTCATTATCTTCACTTCTTTCTTAATTCTTGCATGTTTGTCGATTGTAAACTAACAGTTACATGTAGGCACTGTACAGTACCATAACAAAGTGGAGTTGGTTGTTTGACATTTAAACAGATACAGTATGTACAGTACTGTAATACTCTAAGAAGAAGGCACAGTACTGCAATAGTATCCCATCTTTTATCATTTGAAAGTGCAGTATCTATTTGAAGAATGGTTTGTATGTCTGTAGAAAAATAACCTTGGCAAAAGATATCCATGAAATTGAATAGATTTACTGATTTTGCAATATTTGTACTGTATGAATTTATTGCACAACTTTCCTTTTAAAGATTGGACTCCTTTCTTTTTTGTTAAGTATTACCCAGAAAACAAAATGTTTTGATTTGTCCATTTTGAGCCGAGAAGACTTTGTTCATGCTTGTGTTTTTATCACACTGTGTGTATGTATGTAGATACAGTACAGAACATTCCACCACTTAATTTAAACCCCATTGAGACCTCAATATTTTTACACATAATTGCATGTTCCACATTTGCCATATAACAATATTTGATGGTTGAATGGTGTTTGTAGACATTAGGAGGGACATGGACTCAATAGATTTCTCCAGGGATGGATACAGACTGTAGAGATGAATAGAGAGAGGACAGTATATTAACTTGTTGTAGTCAGTGCAATATTATTTACACTAATATTTATTTTTGCTGACATGAAGAGAGGTCTTCCCTTCCTCTCTTGGAGTTGAAGTTGAGGACTACTTTATTAGCTTTTCCTTAATAAACCAAAGACAATTCTCTTGGCTCTTGTTATTGCTGTTGAATGCCTTTCAACACTTGGCTTTAACATGACGGTTAAGATTCTTCTATGGGAGTTCATCACTATCTGTAAGCAGATGCTAAGTTCAAGGAATGATAAATTTCAAAAGTTTTTACTTGATTCATCTTCAGATGATGTAAAGAGTCAATCATTGGCAATTGTGAGTGTTTGTGTGACTGTTGACTTGCATTGGTGACTTGCATTGGTGACTTGCATTGGTGACTTGCATTGGTGACATATATCGAAGTAGTCAGATTCGAGTTGATTAATAGATCTTCCCTGGCTTTTCTTTTCATGGTAGAGGGGCATCATTGGAGAGGGTGCAAGTGCGGTAGAATGAACCTTGTGTTCATAGAATGAAAATTTTGTTTGGTGGAGTTTGATTTGGGTACAGGGTACATCCCAATAATGTTTTCATGGATATTATGGTCTTATTGAGGTTTTCAGTCTGTGAGATTTCAAAATCCTCCTATGTTGGAAAACGTCTGTTAGTAAATGATCCCTGTGTTTTTTTCATGTAGATCAAATTTCACTGGAAGTAAAGAAGAGTTACAGTAATAGAAGAAACATTCAATTTAGGAGTGATTATTAGGTTACAGTATGATATTAGAGGACATACATGGTATACATGTATCCACAGCACAATACATCATATAATGGGTCAAGAGACATCACTCCTCACTTACCTGTGTCAACACAACTACTGCACACCTCTGTGACAAGATTACTGGTAACCTAATAATTACCAAAGTAATAATTACTTCTTTCTTCAACTCTGTCTGTCATTCTTAGGTTAGTGACTTTTGTTGGAGCCATGATGGTAGGATGGCCTTGATTTGTTACAAGGATGGGTTTGTATTGGTTGGCTCAGTGACAGGTCAAAGGTACTGGTCATCAATGCTCAACTTAGATGGCAAACTCATGTGTGGAACTTGGGCACCAGATGACAAACAGGTATTTTACATATTTTTCTTCTGTTTATGTTGTAGTATTAGAAAGTGGTTTTATACATTGGCAACTAATTTATCCAATTCTGATCTATGGCAGTCTTATCGTTCTCATGGATAGTTTGTGTGATTTTTTTTAGAATTTCACTAATTTATTTTTTAGAAGTTCACAAATTCTAATTTGTCATGCTAATGGTTCAGACGAAAATGTGCCAGTGTATCCTGGAGGAATGCCAGTGAAAACTAAAAGGAGTGATTCTGACAGCAGGAGACTACTCAGACTAATCAAAGATTTTAAGTTAAGCATCCTGAACAGGATAATGTATAGGAAATAATTGAAAGTCAAGTTACATTCAAAAATATGTTTACTACTTCTATACATGGTAGCAATACAGGGTTAAAACACATACCAGAAAATCCTGTTGCTTAAAGTGTAGGTTGCATATACTGTATTATCTTTGATATCACAGTCGTCACAGGTGTATTACCATCCAATGGAATTTTGCTTGTACTCAGAGCCTTCTTCATCTTCTAGCCTTGCTTAGCTGTCTTTACCTACAGTAACCTCTGTACCTATATCTGCTATGCTAGTAATATGAACTTTTGAAATTGCCTATAGTGGAAACTCAACCGTTTTGGATTGTGCTTACTTCTCAGCGTTCCACTCAAAACTGCTGCTATAGTGGCACTATTTCAGCTTCAAATCTTGTGTTATATTTTCAATCTTTGCTAGTTGGGACAGTTATTCTTGCAGACTTATAGGTTACTGTACCTACATGGAACTTTTCACAACTATCTTCCGGTCCAGAGAAAAACCCTTTTTGGTTAGTTCCAAAGTCAATAGGATCTTATATTCCTGCATGGTTTCCTAAATTCCTAGTGACATTTTTGATTCCTTGCCGAAGGCAGGCAACTGAATCTTTGCGATGGGGATTTGGTGCATGTGAGTATGCGTGTGTGTGTGTATGTATGTGTGTGGTAAAATCTTGGGAATGCATTATCTTTTAAAGGGGAAGTGCAAGGTGGGTCAAAGTTGGTGTGTTGATAGAGCATATAATGATCTTGGCAGGGATTGTTTTTGGTGTAGGTCAAAGGTCATCTGAAGTCACCAGCAGGCAGAATGTAATCAAACTATGTTTGCAGTATCTCAGAAATGACAAGTTGCACCACTTCCCAACTTGGATGGTATATACTGCCCTTTAAATAAATGAGATTGTGAGAGTTTTCTTGTACAGTAGGTCAAAGATCATATCCAGTCACCAGAAGTCATAATATAAAAAGCTTGTGATTACTGGAACACTCTAGCTTTTGAAGTAAATGTGCAAGACAGTTCAAACAAGACAGTTCAAAGTCAGTGTGTGGGTAGGACATATAAAGATCTTGGCTGGGTGTGTTTTGGTGGATGTCAAAGGTTACCTGAGGTCAGGCAGAATAAAGACAAACCGTGTTTCCAGTATCTCATTAACTGTACATTGCACAAAATTTAAACTTGGAGGGTATGTAGGGCTTTCTACGGAAACAAAATGAGGGTGTTTCTAGAGGTCAAATGTTATGTGGGGTCATCAGCAGTCATAAAATGAAAAAGCTTGAAAACGCTCTCTTTACAAAGGGAAGATAATTTCACACTTCAAAGTTGTTTTTTTAGGTGCATTATATAAATTTATGTCATTGTTGGGGTTGGTTTTTGTGTTTGTGTTGGTCAAAGGTCATCTGGGGTCCTTGAGCGAAAAATGTTCTGACTTTTGCTGGTGTTCTTTTGCTTTTCTGTATTTTGTTGTATGTAGATGGTATTTGAGCTCTCCTGCAGGCAAAAACTGGCAATGCTTGCAAATTTTAGGAAAGTTCTAATTTGAAAACTTAACCTGTCTTGAAGGATAAGTGTAGTTGCTGTAGTAATTTTACATTTGACTTGAAATAATGAAACTCTGTCTATGCATTTTGACAGCTGGCATTATGTTGGTTCCTCGTAAAATATGTCTGTTTTTTCAGAGTGTAATGCTGTGGTTATTTGCTGACCTCTTAACAAAGAAGTTCTGCAGAAAAGTGTCTGAAAGCCAAGTGTTATTGCAAGTCATGTAAATGGATATATTAATGGCAATCATTTCAACTGTCAAATGAGTATATGGCTTGTTCCTGGAGAATGCATACTGTACCTGTGCTGTGACTGTGCAGGCTGGAGAATTCTTGCCCCCCAATTTACATTACATACAGTGCTTAGGTATTCAAAAATGATGTTCATTATCATTAATGGCTTTATCTGGAAGCCCTGTGGTTACTACAGTACATTGCAACTTAAAAAAAATGCAGATGTGTTAATGGCAAGGAATCACTAAACCTCTTGGCTTTCTTGTTGTTCTTTGTTGTGCAAAACTGCTTCTAATTTCTCCTTTCCAGATGTTTGTCACTGTATTGCTCTTACATAATGGTGGAAGTGCCATGCACCGAGCAGCTTAGACATAGATATGAGAAAGCTCCAGATAAAGGAACACACTCCTACAACATTCATTCTAGACTCACTATTCACAACAAATTAACAATACTTGTTGGTACAGTGTAAAGTGCATGGAGTACCTGGCTATTAGCAGTGTAGTCGTGTGTATTAACAGACAGGCATGGATTATTGACAGGCAACAGTACCTTGCAATTGAGTATGGTATTGTAGGGCTACATATTGTAGGCTACAAGCACAAAACACTTATGCACATGGCAATAAAACTGTTTTAAGAATCATCCCATTTGAAATCAAAACCTTGAATGTAACTTCAAATTGCAAAATAAGATCATTTGCTAACAGTAAAAAGATAACCTGTGGCAATTGCATTATGTTTGGTCTTCAGCAAATGATGGACTAAAACATCAAAGTTGCCTGTTTTTGTGAACTAAAAGCACATTAGGCAAGAAAGGATGCCTATACTGTACCTAAAATGACGACGAAGCTGCAATCTTTCTGCTTTATTTGGTACTGACCTACATGTCAGGTAGATTCATATTGTGGGCCCTGTAGAGAAAATGCAAGCATGAAACTACAGTATGTGCAGTTGTTCTCTACAAGCCATTGACAGCAACAAACTCATGCACTGGAGTGAATATTTATGATTATATGTGTTTTTGTTTGAGTTTGACTGAAAATGATGAGGTGCTGATTACCAAGTTAACAGTAATTCACATCAGTGGTTGCTTTTAAAGCCAAAGCAGGTCTACACTCTCATCTTCCGATATCAAAACAGTCTTAACTTCAAGTGAAATGTCACAGCCATGTATAATCACACACAGTGTAGGACTATTTCAGCCCAAAGTTCTGTTGCTAGTATTCACAAATGGTATTAGGCATTCTTGAGATGTGTCCAAATAAAGTTTCATGGTCCAGCTGCTTTGGCACTATTCTAAAATTAACTGGGTCAGACACTAAATGACTGGCAAAATTTTCCAACCATAAAGAATATTTGAGCCAAGTGGGCCAACATTTGACCTGAGTAATATTTACTA
Organism: Stichopus chloronotus; assembly: GCA_021234535.1. Classification (NCBI taxonomy): domain Eukaryota; kingdom Metazoa; phylum Echinodermata; class Holothuroidea; order Aspidochirotida; family Stichopodidae; genus Stichopus; species Stichopus chloronotus. The sequence continues at coordinate 19,691,308 of CM037845.1, read as the reverse complement.
CAAGCAAGCAAGCAGAGTTTATGATTGAACGAGGAATTAACCAACTGTTCCACTGATGAAACATCAGTTTTGTAGATGAAATTAAATTGATGGAGGGGGGGGGAGTAAAGTACTGTAGGACACTTTTTGTACTGTATGATGCCAATGAAATGCTGTATCTTTTATTAAGACGGAATGAAGTAAAACATGTTTAAATTTTCATAAAAGGTAATAAATAATTAAAATCTTGTGAATGTAATTTAATATTTCAGCAGACAGTTTTAATTACAATTGCCAAATTTTATAGCAAAGACAACCTGTAGGCCGAATGCCTGTGCATCGTTCGAATTTCTTGCTGTGCGAGTAGAAAACTGCTGTTCCTGCCATTTTAGTAGGAGTGGCTTGAGCTGATCGAGCTTCTATTATGTATATTCAACAAGGAAAGATGCTGGAACCTACCGCTTTTGATTAGATCTCTGACAGAGAAACATTTTTGAGAATCACATGCTTGTTTTTGTGCTGGTAATCACAATCATATCACATTCGCAGAAAGAAAGTGGAGTTTTGCCGTTAGTGGCAGCAAAATTTCTATACTTATTAAATTGATGATAATCAGGACTTGATGCAAATCCTCAGCCTGCCTTCTATAGGCATTTGATCAGTATTATTTGGGATAGCAGAAGACCAATATAAGCAGGACTGTAGCCAGTGACTGTCTGGTGGTAACAGTGAACTGCATATTTATGCAGCTCATGAATAGAAAGAATTCACAGCTCATACTTCCTCATCTCATATGCTAGACCATGGTCTAGCATCTGGCAATTTTGTGTAAAACTTTGCTGGCAGACTAGAAGGCTGGCAATTACAGAAGGGCGGTGGCCAGATACACACACACACGCACACAAATTGCCAGATGCTAGACCATGGTCAATACGATAATGCATAGGTTATACTGTATGAGGTGAGTACGTCGCTAGCGAATTCCCAAACCAGTAAGTTTTGTGGAGTTTTGGTGGTCTTAGAGAGAGAGAGTGTGTACAAATAATTAATATCCATCAGTTTTAATACCCTGGGTTTGGATAGGAAAAATATGGTAAGTGGCAAAAGTGAGCAGTATAGTATATTGCTTGTTTCATTTGCCAGGTTATTGTTTGTATGTATGTTATTCTTTTTTATTGGTTTCAATGTCAATGGTAATCACAATCCACATAATCACATAGCAGTTTATGAATACAGTATGTGTGTGTGTGTGTGTGTGTGATATCCTGCTTGTAAATGTATCTCATTATGGGAACCTGGGGCATACTGTACTGTAACTAGAATTGGTATGCAGGTGTATCACATAAACTGTTAAAAGAAACTTACCGGTGAGGATGTGATTCATATTGATAAGTACGAAGGGCTTAAAGAAAGGGTCAATTATATTATAATGGCTGCACCCTTTGTATACATTCATAGTGTTAGGTGGGAAGTTAGAACATGTTTTCAGCATGAACTTATCAGGTTGCCCATGAGAAGTTCATTTCAAAACATCAAGAATATGAACAAAAATGGTTTGAAATGGCTTAAATAAGTCAGAAGACAAGTTCTTTGACTGGAATTCCCATTAAATTAAAGATTCCTCCACAGTTCATCCAAATTACCCTTAAAGATAGAATAGTGAGGTTGATACACAGTGTCGCTATGTGTTCATGATATATAAAATGTGCTGATTACTATGCATGATGGGTGGGACCTCATGCCTTATTTCAGCAAAATGCTTGTGTAGTGCTATTCTCAGGAATGAAAGTGGAGGAATACATGACACATTGGTTGGCTGTAGTCAATTATATGATCCCTTAATATTTGCTGATTATGTCATTCCTAGTAATGAACAGGCAGCTTTATGTTTAATGTTTAGATGCTGGCACTGTAACTTAAGGACAACCTATCCAGGGTCCCTCAAACATAGAATAATGATGTTGCTGAGGGGTATTAAAGGCTGTAACGCATCACCCTAAGCTGTATTTTTACCTCCCGGAAAGCAAAATTCTCAACTGGTTCTAAGTTACAGTAAGTAGATTGCCAGCAAATTCGAAAGATGCAGAGCAGCTCGTGTTACACAGCGTACACAGGGATCCATTGTTTTGATTACACATGTGGAGGAATTTAAGACAGGCTGAGGGAGGGACTAGAGGTAGGTGGTTGCGAGAATTGAAATTGTCTTGGGTGATGAGTTTTTGTCTTTAACATGCAGAGTCTAATATCTTTTTCCTACAAAATGTTTTTAGACAAGAAATGTCAGTAACAAATGAATTACTGTCATATGTAGCACAGGTAGACCACAGTCAGTGCATCCCTGTTGATTTTGGTGATGATGTGATACGTACTTTGAGCTTGGATGTATGGAGTCACTGTGCTCGAATGTTTGGAGTCACCGTGCTCGAATGTTTGGAGTCACTGTGCTAGGATGTTTGGAGTCACTGTACTTGGCTGTTTGAAGTCACTGTGCTCATGGGGCTGTTTTTTGGCTCAGTTCCTGTGGTATTATTTCTCTTTTGACAGGTTTTACTTGGCACATCAGATGGTATGATTGTGGTAATGGACGTACATGGAGCTGTCATATCACGCTGCACAATGTCTGGTGAACAACCAATCAAATCCCTTCTTTGGTCATCAGAGAAATTTAGAATGGTCAATGTCGATGACAGCGATGGAGATGAGAAATCTGATAAACGAAAAAGTGACTATTTGTTTTCAAATTTTTTGTGTTTTTAATACTGATGTACATCAGTAGAAGGGTTATGGGGTTATCATGATAATGCACATCTACATATGTGTATGTTTGTGTTTATGCATGAAGAGAACTCTACCAGCAAAAGATTGATTGCTTATGCAGCACATGCTGACACTTGTACAGGGGTAGGTATTGTGCATTTAACTGCATGTTGAGACTATGTTCACTACATGTAAGACTATCAGTAATCATCAATCAACATACTGTACTGTACAGTACATGTGAGGATATGAATAGGGCTAGACATGAAGAGAACGGGACATGGTTTGACTGATGCAAGCACCCTGCTGTATAGAACATTACAACTTCAACATGTAACAAAATACACAAAAGGAGGGGAAAAATGCGTGTGAGAAATGTGCTTTAATAACCATGGTTGGTTGAAGAATCAGTTATGCATGACGAGATATCATTAGCACCGATCATCAAGAACTCTTCTTACCAACCAACGTGCCATGTACAGACTACTTGCACTGAGTTTGTGCCTACAAGATCTGCAGTCTTTTAAAAAATGTATTAGAAAGTTATATGCCATGTCTCTTTTCTCTTGCTGGTAACTTGTTAAAATTTGTGAAACAGTCTGATAAAGCTAGAAAGGTGTGAATGTGTACATCCTCACTCTAGATGGGATGGAGGATGGTGGTGTCAGTTTGTTATCTATAAGTTATATTGTACATCATCAGGGATGAAGCTGAAACAAAATTCTGCATATGTATCAATTTACCCACAGGGGAAATCTCATCATATTGTACAGCATGGGCAAGCAGTGTTCAGTCCACTGTAGATTCCATTGCCACAGTTTACCACAGATTTATATTTTTGATGTTACTGTACAGTTGTTTACCAACAACAAAGTTTCTATAGTGCTCCATAGTGTTATTCAACAAAAGGAAACATGTTATTCTATTTGGTGTTCTGTTTGCAATTGTCAGTGAAAGGGAATTATTGAAAGTTGTGAAAACGAATACATTCGAAAGGCCAGGATTTTAATTTAGATGTAAGCTTGCCAAAGAAATTATTCAGGTAAGTTATATTTGGTTTGTGAACAGCTCATGTAATGATGAGTTTAGACCTTGTTCAACATCAAACACTGCAATCTACTTGTCAGTGGCAGGTTGTCAACCCCTGGTATAATTTCACAATCTTAACATTTTCGTCATGTTTATCTGTGGTATTATATATTTGTTATCACTCAAATCTGTATGTACAGTACATTCCATAGTCAGTAGAATTTGTAGATGGTTGGAGTGATTGCTTTCTTTATTTTCTTTACTTGTAAGCCCATTAACCTTTTTGCAAAGGAAGAACAGCTCTGCTTCAATTACGTTTAGTATTGAATCAGTGGGAAGTGATGTTTTTTTGAATATTGAGTATTTTCCTTTTCTGGGCACTTCATCGAAGGAATGTACGGAACAAACAAGAAAAGTTTGTTACCAATGTTTGTTAATTCATTCGCAACAGAGAGTGAAAGGAAACGACCAAAAAGAAAGAATCCAGTGATGGCAGCAGACTTGGGAAACGGTGAAATTCATCTCATGAAGGCTTATGATGACTTATCACCAATAGTTATCAAGACTGGAATGACAGGTAATTAATTTGAACATTTGTGCTGAGCCATTTAATATCAGTTAACTTTTGTTGCCCTCTCCCACATGAAGTTTTTACAGCAAAAATGGACCAGTGAAATCTTGTACAGGTGTACAGTATGTGTGGTTTGTAAGTATTCACTGAATACCTGAGTTTTGTAGGTACCTGCAGTGAAGAAACAAATTATTCAATGTTTTGATTGCTACTTGTCTTGCTTTGAGCAGAGCTTAAGAGAGGTCTTTATATCATGTGATGGAAGTACAAGAACTTTTGTGGTTGACTTTAAAGAAAGTGTTGAAATTATGTAGGCAATATTAAGCCATTTCTTGTGCAACAATGCTTTAAAAGCTTAAACATAGTTAGTGGGTTTATCTCAGATAAAAATTGTCTGGGATTGTTTTTGTTGTGGTGTGTCATTAGTTGGGTCATTGAATGGGGCAAACTGTGGAAAAAATGTAACGCAATATATCAATGAGGAAGAGTTGTGCTTGAACTTCAAACTTGGTTTTTGGATAGCCCTTTTAAATTCAATAATGTTTACCAAATTTTTGTGGAGGTCAAATCTCTGTGAATTTACAGGGAGGGAAGTAAAAACCTGTAAAACATGATGTACTCTGAAAGTTCCCTGAAGTTTTATTGTAGTTACTATACATATGGAGTTTAGGTAACGAAGGTATTCCTTTAGGACATAGACACAGTATGATCAGGAATGTACATTTTGAAAATTATTATTTGGTATGATTGCTAGAGGACACATTTGGTTCAACTTAAACAGTCAGTGGGGTGATGATTGCCTCAGGTGAGGAGATTACTTGTCAGCCTGGTGGTAGTCAGGTATAAATGAAGAGATTGCAAAGACTGAAAACTTGGATTCACATAGTAGAGACACACTTACCCCTTTGCTTGAACTAACACATACTTGATCCCACTTAAAACCTGAACTAATTATTTCACCTAGAACAGTGGAATTTATAGGTTAAAGTTACAAGAAAAACAATGTAGAACATGATTATTCTTTTAAACCCAACAAAGTGACTGCATATATATATATATATATATATATATATATGTTGCAATGCCACGTTAAATCAAATGGTGAGCAGAAGCTGTCTGACTTGGTTATAACATCCAAACAGTTTTGTTTGCCTCACTATTTGAAGAGCCCAAAAAGAAAGTAAAAAAAAGCTTTTGGAAGCGGAATAAACGATAGTGTTAAACTGAGTCTGTATGAAAGCAAGAATGACGATACTCAAAACTTTCTTAAACAATGTGGAATGTTCAGTGACATTTAAATTGTTTCCTCAGACAGTGGCTCACTACTTACCTCACCTCAAAGTTTAATTGCTTTTATCATGGAGAATAAAAATTTGCAGATTTAACTTACCCATGCCATGGTTAAGTCCTCATCTCTAATACTGCTCCTTTGGTGCACAGTGTTTAGGGCTATTGCATTCCTCCTTTTAGATATATTGTTGATTCCTTGCCAATGGCAGGCAAAGAATCTATGCAATGGTGATGTAGTATATGTGTGTGTATGTTCGTGTGTGTGATGCTTTGCTTGTTTACAATATATCTAAAAAAAATAACCTTGACTGATCTCATGCTTGGTGTGGGGGTTGGCCATAAGAGTAGATGATCTCTATTGTTTCTGGTGGAGGTCAAAGGTTATTTGAAGTCAAACTGTGAAAACCTTGTTTACATCTCAAGATGAATTACCTTTGCTGATAGTATATTTATTTTGTGGGTTGGTCATACTGAATAGATGATCCCCATTTTTTGTGGAGGTCAAAGGTTGTTTGAGGTCACCAGAGGTCAAAATGTGAAAACCTTGTTGACACAATATTTCAAGGCGCCTAACCTTGACTGAGCTCATTCTTGGTTTGTAAGTTGGTCATACTGAATAAGTATGTGGTGGATGGAAGTCAAAGGTCATTTGAGGTCATCAGCAGTCAGGCTGTGAAAACCTTGTTTACAGGGTGTCTCAAGATGGGTAACCTTGACTGGTGTTTTACTTGGTGTGTGGATTGGTCATACTAGGTAGATGATCTATATTGTTTCTGGTGGAGGTCAAAGGTCATTGGAGGCCACCAGAGGTCAAACTGAAAACATTGTTTGCATCATATCTCAAGATCGTAACCTTCACTGATCTCATACATGGATTGAGTTGGTCATACTAAGTAGATGATTCCTTCATTTGTTTGGTGTAGGTCAAAGGTCATTTGAGGTCACCAGAGGTCAATCTATGTGTAACCTGGACTTATCTCATGCTAAGTGTGTAGTTGAACTCTGTTGTTTTTGGTGGAGGTCAAAGGTCATTTGGGGTCATGAGAGTTCAAACTGTGAAGACCTTCTTGTACAATGTCCCTGAGAATAGTTTTGGGAATGAGTTTGTAAAGAAAATAGAGGGACCTACATTTTTCAAGAAATTGTGTCATTTCGTATGGAGGTCAAAGGTCACTTGAGGTCAGCAGAGACCATAGTTAGATATCAAGTTGTGAACATAGACTTTACAGTGTTTGATTCAATATTTGTAATTGGGTTATTTTTCTTCTTCATGAATATGGGCAAGGAATCACAAAGTCTTTAGACTTTCTGGTTTTTCTCTTGTAGAAGTTTCTTCCAAATGAGCTGGTGAAACTTTCTAATAAAGACTATGTCTGGTTAAGTTATTGCATGGACCCATAAGAGTGCATGAAAAAGTTGGATTTAGTAGGACTCTGTGAGTACGCAGCAACCACAGCAAAATCTGGTCTTAAATCAATGTTGTAAACTGATACTGTAGTTGAAGAATTCACATACTGCTTAAAGGGAAATAGGGCGTTTGTTTGAGAGAAGACATTCATATTTTTTAAACCAATGCTTGTGGATGCGGAATGATAGATTATTCAAAATAAGGAAGGACAGTAGCCTTCTCTTCAAGAAATATGCTCCTCACAGATAGAAATTCAGTTATTTGTTTCTCAACACAAATTTGTTCACCCTAACTTTTCAAAATTCAAATGATGCATCTTCCATTACTCATCACAAGCATAATGTCTTGAGGAGATGAAGCTTTGGGAGATGTTTATTGATGAGACTGAATGGTTTCACGATGATTACAGCTATTTTCTTTTGTATGTCCTATTGGTGTATTCTAAACGCCCTATTTTCCTTTAAATTTGTGTGTATTGCCTGTGTGAACTGACCTTCAAAGGAATACCGGTACTTTGTTTTTGTTTTCATCACAGAAAAGTTCATACTTCCAAACCAATATTTATGGACACACAGAATAATAGATTATTCAAAACAAGGCAGGCAGGTAGCCTTCCCTTAAAGAAATAAGTTTTCACAGATAGTGGAGAAAATCAGTTTTTTGATACTCAAGAATAATTTGTTCACCTACAAAATTTCAAACATTCAAATGATGCATTTTCCATTTCATTTTTATGTGTAATGGTTTGAGGAGATCCTGATGTTTATTGTCAAGACTGGATGGTTTAATACTGGTTAAAGCTATTTTCTTTGTCTGTTGTGATGCTGCATTTTAAATGCAATATTTCTCTTTAAGTCAAACATCTTTAAAAACAAGATTCTGAGTGTCTGAAGCTACTGTTCAAGATCCCAAGCGGACCAAAAAAAAAAAGGGCAGAATTCCTTTTAAAAGTGCGGATGATTAGAAACATTTCTAACCTTCCCCGCAGACAAAAAAAGAAAGCAGTGTCATCATACACTTTCCTTCTGGGAATTAATATCTACGACAAAGAAAAAAAACAAATGTGTTTAGGAACTTGTCTTTAATTCCCTGCAAGTAGCTGCTTGAGTGACCTTGTGAGTTAATGAATGATTTAATGAGCTGGTGTCAACAAAGAGGGTTTGCATTTTGTGTACATAGTATATTATCTCACAATAGTGTTGAATTATGACCTATCATGAAACATCTTATATGAAGTGTAAATTTTGTATACTTTATATATTCAGCTGATGCATGTGAGATTTTACAAGGAACTTTTTGATTGGTATGAAGTATGACTCATGCTTGTTATAGGTTGGTGATGATATCAGCTTCTTGGAAAAAGAAAAAGAAAATTGAAGATGAAGTTTTGATTCCATGGAAGAAGGATTTTGTAAATGTTTGAATAATACCATCCAATAATGAAGTTGCAATGGTATAGTCTGTTTCCAAAAACATGTTATTTTCTGTCAAACTTTGTTTTGAAATAGTCAGTAAATTTGATTGCCTATTTTCCATTTTCTCCTAATTATGCAGTAACCACATTACAGCTGTACACAATAGCTAAACCATGTGAAAGCTCATTGATTGATTGCTCTTGATTGAAGGGGGGGGGGGGTGGGGAGGTTGAGAGGGAGGCTGTGAGAGGGGCAGGGCAGTAAGAATTTGTCTAAACAAAACCAAGATTTTGCAAGATTTCTGAGGGAATAGGTTGTAAACCTACATGTTACATGTGAACTGTTTTCACAGGTCTGAAATAGTTATAAAAGATTTAGAGCTTTTGGTTGTTCAGAAGTAAACTTTCCTAGAGAAAATGTTCTTATTGGATATGGAGAGACAAGACTCCATAAGATATTATGAAAAGTCTCATCACAATTACTTTTCTCTTCCATATTGTACAGTTATACAGAAGAGGTTTGGTTGTTGTTGTTGCTAACTATACTTCTAAAGTACTCTTAAACTTGGAACTCAGTGAGCACTATAGCAGGTGCTGTAATACTAACCAGAAATTAGTAAAATTTTGATAATAATGGTAGCCATTGAGGTGTGTGTGTCTGTGTAAATATTTGTGATGTTCTGCTTGTAAACATCGTATCTCAAGACAGGAATCTCAGGCTGATCCCATATTGGATGTATAGTACAGTAGGTGTGGTAGAGGTCAAAGGTCATTTGAGCTTGAGGTCAGCTTGGTTCAAATTACAAAACTAGGCATTTGTCATTTAATGCAAATCAATCTATCATCTCAGTTGAAGGGGGTTATGTCATTGAGTGACCAGTATGTGGCAAATTTGAGAAAAAGTTTCAAGCCATTCTTCAAGCGTGAAGCATGAACAGACCTGATCTCTGACAACTGTATGTGTTGTTCCAATGTTTGTACTATGTTTGTCATAATCTTGTGTTATTTTGCTTTACATTTGTTACAGTAATGTGACTTACTGGGTCTGGCAGCACCATACCTTAGATAATCTCTGGTTTCATCATCTAAATCACAATGCATTCTGGCTATTAATTATCCATTCATATGTAGGTTGGAAAAGTTATAAAAAGAAAGATGGAACAGTGTGTAAGTTTTGAATTTAGTTCACTGAGTGTTTGGAAAAATATACATTATGTGTAGTGAAAGTAATTGATGAATGCTATATCAGTGATTTAGGAAAGTTACACTTTGACATGTACACTTTACTGTTCCACATTTTATTTTCAATGCAAATAATTTCTTGTTGGTTTTTTCCTTTGCTTTAAGATATTAAGATGGAATGGAGTAGCTGTGGTGTTTTCTTGGCCATTGGGGGCACACAAGTTGTTGAAAGTAACAGTGCTGTGAAATTTTATGATACCTCAGGACACTTAAGATTCACACTCAATATTCCATCAGAGGTTTGTAAATATTTACTTCACTTCCTCACTTACCTGTCTCCACACAATTATTGCACATCCTTCTGCCAAGTCAAAGAAAGCTTGTAACCTTTTAACACCGCTTCTATCTTTGCCCTTGCCCAGTATGTAATTTTTCCTAGATAAATGATGTCAGATTATAATTGCTGTTATTGTTCTTGATATTCTTCCAGAAATATGTTAACATGCAACATCTCAGAAATAAGTGATGTCCGGAAATTGACAATAATTGTTATTCAGGGATGTTTTATCAGAGATACGTAAACATGCAACATTCTTGGAATAAATGATAGCAGACTATGATACCAGTGTGCAGAGTCAGTGGTTTCTTAGAGTCAAGAGAAATGAAATCTTGAAAAATCTTGTAAACACAACTACAGTCGATTGGAATCTTGATCAGGTTCTTGTTAGGTACATCATGAGCAAATGTATAGCAAATTTCTGGTGAAATTGTTATCCCTGTGGGCAGTTTAATGTAGTATTTGCAGGAAGCATGTCACACAGCTGATGTAGTAGGCTACTGAACAGAAAGTAGTAAATGTTTTGATAATAATGCAGGTTTGTGTTCCCTTTTGTATCTGCCATGTAATACATAACTCCATAAAAATCATTTGAAAGGAAAACACAGCATACTCAGTTTGTATGTCCGAAACAAAATTGCTCTGTTTCATGAGGTGTGTGGCCATAGTGTTCTCAATGAGGTGTGTAGCTTTAGTGTACTCACAATGTAAGAAAACAATTGAAAAAGTTTCATGAGAATTATGGTTCAAGTTTTGATTCAGTTCAGAGTTTGTTTAGTTGTAATAGCTTTTGTTCTCTTTGAAGAGATGTTAAATTTAGATGACTTTAAAACCACAAGTGAAGCATTTGTGCTGCTAACATCTCTAGAAATGAAGTAAAAACTCTTGCCTTATGATTTCTAGCACACAGATTCATTCCATGTCAGTGGAACAGACAAGATCAGACTATGCCACATCCTCACACATAAACACTGATACAATACACGAATGTAAGATTATGGTACAGTTGTTGCTGGTATTAAAACTCTTATCTCCTCCTACACAAACATACATTGACATATGATTATACTGAACTTGCTGCTGCTTTAACAGAAACTTGCAACTTCAAGTACAGTAGTCTGGGAATAGTATTGATCCCCTTTCATATTGTGTGTATTCATATCATGTATATTCATATCATGTATGTTCATATGATGTATATTCATATCATGTGTATACATATCATGTAAATTCATACACTGTGAAATCATATCATGTATGTTTTATCATCTTAATTCATCTATCATGTATATTCATATCATGTAAATTCATATATCATCTGTACTCATGCATGTGTATTCATACCATGTGCAAACCATGTACAGTTAATTCATGTATAATATATATTCATATCATGTCAGTTCATATCATGTATGTTCTTATCATGTATGTTCTTATCATGTATATTCATACCATGTGCATTCATATCACGTATATTATCCCTTGGTGCTTTTTCAGCTTCTCATCTCATTTCTTGTGTTTGACTCTATTATTTGGAGCAATTAACAATGTTTTATTTTTTCAATTTATCTTCACAGCAACCTCTTTCTGCTCTTTCTTGGGGACATAATGACCTGAGGCTCTTTGTTGCCTGTGGTTCAATTCTACACAGTGCTTGGATATTTAAGGGAGTTGCTTCCCTTCAGGTGCTCTGTAGAGAGACCATACTTAACCAGGTTTCCGAAGACCCCTCTATAGTTAAACTTCCCCTCCCTTTGAGATTACGGAGCTTCGTCCAGGACAGGTTATCACCTTCCATCAAAGGCTACATACAAGATCCTTTTAAACTGAGAGATTTTGTGTGTTTGCCACCATCAGGTGTGTGTTATGCAATGGTACCTTATGCTCTTGCTCAGCTTGTTGCTCATGAAAACCTTGTAATTTGACAACACCATCCTTACAGACATATCAAGAACACCTTGTGAGGCTTCAAGCTCTAATTTATGGTTGATAGAGATAGAAAACTAATATAAGTAGTCAAGAAAATACTGAAGGACATATTAGTTATCACTTACTTTTATGATAATCATCAAAGCCGTCAATAGCTTCAACCACCATCTTTTCAATGCTCTTGACAGATATTATTTGTAGACTAGCCCCTGTTTTTGGCGTGGATGCAGTCATTTGTTCTATTCTCCTTCACATACATTGTTAATCATAATCCACTTATGTGAAGGATTTACTATCATGCAGTGACAATGTATGTGTAAATGCAAGTTCGCTGCCAGAAGAAAGGGATTTGTTTCGTCCAGCATCAGAAACGTCTATCAAAGTTTGTCCCGTCATAAACATTGCAAATTTCTGTGTCAATTGAGGGTGTTACCTGCCAACAAATCAGCAACATAATTGTACATAAGACTGAATGACATGTGTTGTTAAATATTCTTTTAATAAATTGCTTTACTTCTTGTCTTACTTTGGGTGTAGAGGGGAATTTATGCAAGTTTTACATTAGTTTGAGTCCTTAAACATCATCATATTTGCCTTAATTACTTGCAATTTAAGTTTTGGCAGAAGTTTTAGACCTTTAACATTTTAAGTGCATTGTCTTTCTGCTCGACATCATCATGTTAAACAATTTCTTGACTTCTTCAAAGATACACAACATCCACTATGTGGGTGACAGTGCTGTTGTGTCCTACACATCTGCAAGTCATTTTTATTGTCATCCATATGGCTCTAGATCAGAGAACTTTAGATCACAGACATATTCTGAAAATACTCCAGAGATGTCACTTATACTCAGATGAACTTCAAGAACCTTCAGTATTACCAGATAGTGTGATAACATGCAGTGTGTTGATCAAACCATTAACTATATACAGTATTGAAGTATTAGCATTTTTATGTGGTGGTCAAAAGGACAACTAGCTTGTAAAGTGAAGTTTTCCTTTTCAAAATTAGTTTTCCTGCTAAAAATCATGTCATGACTTACAGTATATACTATTTTAGGTTGACAGACAAACAGTGTGCATTGTGCTGTTACCAATTCATCACCGCATTTCATCTCACAGTGTTCAGATATTGAAAGTAAAATCTTTGATTTAAACATTTACTGAAGTTTGTCTTCTGAAGGACCACCTTGTACCAGTATTTAGTTGTCCTGCAGTTGTCCACTCTACTTCATCACTGACATAATATAATATATGGAAGCTATATCTCACAAACCATTGAAAGGTAAATAGGGCGTTTAGAATACCCCAACATGACATACTAAAGAAAATAGAGGTGATCATTGTTAAACCATTCAGTGTCATCAATAAACATCTACCAAAGCTTCATCTCCTCAAAACATTATGCATGTGATGAGTAACGGAAGATGCATCATTTGAATTTTGAAAAGTTTGGGTGAACAAATTAGTGTTGAGCCACCAATAACTGAATTTCTGTCTGTGAGGAGCTTATTTCTTGAAGAGAAGGCTACTGTCCTTCCTTATTTTGAATAATCTATCATTCTGCATCCACAAACATTGGTTTCAAAAATATGGATGTCTTCTCTAAAAGAAACGCCCTATTTCCCTTTAAGATTCATACCAGAGTTGTTTTACTGAGTTACCTTTTAGAAGGTGTACAACTTTTCTCATTACCTAACATTGCAGAGATTGTCACTGCTAGGCTTTGTAGAGGTTATTTTTAGTTTTAGATTATAAATATGTTCAGTCTGAATATTATTTCACATGTGCTGTAAAGATGTCCAACCACAGAATAAATAACCACAGAAATAGACCTCCATCCCCTCAGGGGTGAAAGGTCAGATTGGGATGTGACAGAAGTGATTTTATCAATGCTTTTGGGGTAATGGTATTTCTAGAGAAAAAAATAGGAATAACTTGGACAGATGAAGATGATAATCTCGAGGACATCCTGAGAGCATGCAGCCAGAGCCATAATGAACTTTTTCTTCTCTGCCTTTGCAGGCAATGACAGACTATACTGCACTATGGTCAGGTCAGGGTCTGAGTCAGGGACAGGCACTCCATGTTTTGTACTCCTATTAGAATTCTTGGGTGGCCTGATTCCTCTACTGAAGGGGCGTCGAGTTAGCAAACTGAGACCAGAGTTTGTGATATATGATCCACAACCACATGAAAAAGAGGGTAAGTATAATAAGAATCATGAAATTGGTATCTTCCAATTTCAATCGCAGATTTGTTCTCTGTATATACAAGGACCAGCAGAAGAATTTAAAAAAAGAGGTTCTCTCTGATAAGTGAAGGACCCCAAAAAATCTGTTCTCCAAGCCAGTTACCAATGAATAAGAAAATAAAAACAAATTTTAACCACTATCATAAAACAGGAAAAATCTGTCTATAAGGAATTAAGAGAGGAGACAAGTAGTAAACGAGGGGAGGGGCAGAGTGGATAGGAAAGAAAGATGCAGACAATACTGAGGTAGTACTCACTTTGTACTGTCTCCTCTGTGACCTGTAATTACAAGTTGTGTGGAAGAGATTCTACGAATATCACTCTGGTAAAATGTATGACTTCACTATTTTCAGTTGTGTTCATAAAATGTAAGCACTACAATTCTACCAGTAATAGTTATGATTAGGATTAGTGACATATTTCACTATCCAGCTACATCAGTTGTTGTGAAACATGAAGCCTGTCAGTTCTTGTGTGGTACAAGAACCTCGGTAATCTGCTTATACATTTGTGTAAAAGTTTCAAGAGATGTCATGTGTTTATTATGTGTGAATCTCATTAATAGATGTGTAAACTGTTCAAGAGATTCAATTTATTTCCTCACAGGTAACTTTGAAGAAAACAATGCCTTTTCCGATTCAGATGAATCATTATTTAGTTCGGATGATCCTGACTCTCCTCAACCAGTAGTTCCTCGACAAGACTCTAACTGGTCCTTCAGTCCTAAATTAGATTCAACTGAACCACCTGCCACCAGTAGAGCTAAAATGTATAAAAATTTGTATAAAGAAACTCTGCCTGAGGTAAGATGTTCATACTTTACTTTTTACTGCTGTTCTAAGTGGTGTTTTGAAAGGTCGTGTGATATGCAAACAAAGAAGAGCTCGCATTACTCAGATGTTGTAGAGTGAGTCTCAAATAGCAAATCCATCGGAACTATTTTTATATCCGTTACCATTCTGTTTTTATCTCAGTACAGTACATATATGGAGATACTGCCATGCTAGCTGGACATTCTGATTTTCTTTTAAAATGATGTCAGGGTGTTGGTCCATTGTCAATGTGTACCAAACTTCTCCATCATCCTTCTTGGCATGTAATCAAAAGATGTTACTCGTATTAGTGTGAAGAAAATACATACATTCTTTTTTGCAAATTATTGACTCCTAAAGTACCTAAAACCTGGAAATGACTGTTCTTCTCCTGTACTTTTGGGGGAAGATTATAGATGTTTTGATCCTTTGGATTGATGAGCCCAGTATTTTTGAAGCTCTTCCTTCTTTCTGCTGTGATTAAAGTGTGTAACAAAAAATGACAGAGCAGTGGGCTATTTAGGTTTTCAAGTCAATTGTGTGCTATTCTCAACTTCAACGTAAAGCACAAAAGAAGAATGTCAGATGCCAGGTGTGCATTTATTTTTATTACTGTTAAGACCTTAAGACATACTCGCCAAATAGAGGGAAGATAAGCTGCTCAATTAGCTCAAAGGTATTTCAGTAGCTTCTTTGGCAATTTCAGTTCAATATCATTCACCTAGCAACATCATTTAAAGCCAACTAATCCACAATTCACAATTACACAGTTTGCTCGCTTGAAACAATGCTTTTATCCCAGGAGTTTCGCTGATTTTCGGAGAAGGTGACACAAAACTCAAAATAATGGTTTAATTAACATAAATGAATACATTTAATACCTTACATTGTTTAACTAGGGATGGGATTCCTGATTCGTGCAACTGAACTGAGGCACAAGTCTAACATTTTGTCGACCAGATTCAACAATAATCAACCAGATTCATCCACCAGATATCATCAATGAGATTAAAACTTCTCTAATTTTCGTAGTTAATGTCTTCAACCACAATTGAACTATTTTGAAATACATTCAGAACATTCTTACAAAGGAACATTAAACAGCCAGAAGTATTGAGATTCACCAGCATTGCTGCTCTAGTTATATCTGTTGCTGTTCTTAAGGTATGCCTTTTTAATGTATTAGATTTTTTGATAGAACTGATTTCCTTTGGAAAAATTAAGATGTGATTTGTTGCACTGTATCAGTATTTCTTTTGTTAGGCCTACATGTATTGTCTTATTTGCATGCCTTCTAGTTTACACAGTTTGGAAGTGATATCAACATTTTTAAAGAAGACAGTTTTTATCTAGGAAAAATCCCTCAGGACGTATCAGATTTTCAATTGTCCTTGAATGAATGTTCAAAAGAAAGGATAACATGAGACATATGTGATTCTCTCCCTTGATTTGTATACAAATTTGTATACTTAGTCAATGTTTCTTCATAATGCAAGTGATGGAGAGAGTTTTGCCCGTAAACTAAGCAATATTTGATGGCATTTGTGGCTTTTCCTATATGTTTCTTGATTAATACGGCCAATACATTGAGTCATGTACCATTAAAGTAACTACCCTCTGGCTAGAAGATTTTAGTTCAGAAATGTATCAATACAAATGTTGATTAAAAAATATTCCTTGGCTTATTTGGAAGCAATACATTAGACTGACAAACAAGAGTTAGATTAAGTGATCAAAGTACAGAGGCTGAGGGAAAGTACCAGGGGAGGAATGATTATTTGGGAGAGGAAAATGCCTGTGGAAAATAGAAGGGTGGTCCATGGAGGAGAAGGAGGGCCATCTCAAAGATGAGATATACCAGGTGTGGTAACAGATTTTACTGAAATAGTTCTGTATTCCAGTTGCAGTAGGTCTCTTTGATGCTACCTTGTAAATTAAGAGTTGTTAATTACTGAAAACAATGGACTGCATGTTTTGTTGTTGTCATGTGTACATTTTTGTATGATTATATCCTACATATAGTTGACTGTATGTGTTGTGTTCAAACAGGGTGATGTTTTAGAGTACTTCCATTGCATGGTAAATACTTGTATTTTAATGAGCACAGTAGGTGGAGTTTGATACAAATTTACAACAACAAACCAATCATATGTATTGTAGTGTGGAATGGTGGTGTGTGTTGTAGGGTAAATTTTATTGCATTAAGTGTATTGTTTTTTGGTGGAGGTCAAGGGTCATTTGAGATCCATAGTATTTAACTTCTCAAAATGTTGGAATCATAGTATATCCCAAAGAGAGTTTTGAGTGACTACATCACTGGTATAGTAGGTGTTCCACATTGAGTGCAAGAAGCTTGTTGTCATTTTAGCCTACATTTAATTTCATCCAAGGTCAAATTGGGTCATATAGTGAAAAGTTTGTAAATCTGGTATCTCAGCAAGGAAAACTTGGACCGCCTGACTGACTTCGTATGTGGTTTGTTGGCATATAACATTTAAGGAAAACAGTCTATTGTGTTTCAGTGGAGAGCAAAGGTCATTAAAGGCCAGTGTGGGGCAAATTCAGAAAAAGTTTTCACACTTTTTTAATATAGAAGCATAGACAGACCTCATGCTTGGTATATGTATTGCCAATTTCATAGTTGTTGTCATAACCTAGTGCTCTTTGCTTAACGTAGTTGTTCTGTAATTAGCTAGGCATTGTTGCCCAGTCCATCAGTGAAACCACATTATCTGTTAGCTTCACATATTCAGTTGTGTGTTTCCTTTTCTCTTATTGACAGAGAACAAACCTTGTTGCAGTTACTTCAAATATTTGGGGAACTAAATTTAAGATTTACAGCTCAGATAACTCACTGCCACCAAATCTTGGTCAAGTAAACTACCGGACCAGCCTACTACACCTGCAACCGAGGCAGATGACCATCGCCCTGGTCGAGATGCGGTCAGATTTTAGAAGAACTCTCTCACAGGATGATACAGAGTTTGATCCTCATCTTTTCAGTGAGGATGAAGAAGATGAAGACCCAAGAGGCTCAGGTAATCTAAAGTGTAGGATACGCAGAGTGTTGTATGACTTATATGTCACTGAATGTCAGTGTCTGACCGTTTGAAAATTGGATCTGTGTTGTCCAATTTGAATATGGCAGTCTTCCAACATTGAATATGGCTCACTTTATCTTTCATGTGTACTCTCTAATATCCTCCTTATGAAGAGATAAGCTTAGTTCCTTGGTTCTGAAGTATTGATTTAGTTAAAGAATGGTCTATGAGAAGCAGGTACACTGAGGTGCAATGACTTTAATGAGCAGTGACTATCATGAACAGCCACTATGAGTTGTTACCACAAGACACAGTCTCTATGGATGTTGGCCGCTATGAGCGACAGCATCTATGAGAAGCTGTGACTATAATGAGAAGTGTGTATGTGTGCTGACCATGAGAAGCAGTGACTTTGAGCAACAGTGACTATGAGCAACTGTGACTATGAGGAGCAGTCACTGTTAGAAGCAGTGACTATGAGGTACATAGACTTTGAGCAGTAACTATTAGAAGGAATGACTATGATGAGCAGTGACAATGCCGTGTGACTATGAGAAATAGTGTCTGTGAGAATTAGTTGACTGCACAAAGCAGTGATTATGAGCAACAGTGACCACGAGGAGCAGCGTCCATGAGAAACATTGTCTATAAGAAGTAGCTGACAATGAGGAGCAGTGACTGTTAGGAGCAGTGACTATTGTGGACTCATTGTTTGGGATATATTATGCTGATGTATCTAACTTTACTCACTGGCAATTTAGAACACTGTGTTCGTTTTTCAGAGGTTTGGTATGTTTGCCAGTTCTATCATGTCATGATTTTAAGCACAACATTTCAGACCTTTTGCACACTAGTTAATGGCATATTGGACATTTTATGGCCTCTTCACATCCTCTTCACATTTCAAGAATCAGGTAGCTCAGTGCACTCTAAAAGAATATATCCAATCAAGTTTGCTGATTAATTAAGACTTACTATTTAGGCCAAAACTTTGGAAACAATTACAACTCCCAATGAACAAACCTGTCAGGTTTATTACTGAGGTGTTAAGAAAGCTAGCCTTAGTGTTAAAGGTGACAAAACATTTGTATTAACAAATCAGTTATCTGCAAAACCAGAGTATGAAAAAATGATTCTGCCTGACATGGATGCTAAATCGGATCTCTTTGAGACAGTAATTGATACAAGAAGCAGACAACACTGGAGACATGACCAATGTAGAAGTACAGACAGGAGGAGAATACAAAGATTAAACTTTTTATCTAATATAATGAACCTGTTTAAGCCGTCTCTTCTCATTTGTCATGATAAGGCATGATTTGAAAAGAATAAAAAGGGAATTTTGGACATCCACAGATATAGTGCTTTAAAGGGGGCCATTGAACTGGTTAAAAAAATTCCTGATCTTTTTGTCAAACCTGTTGAGCCTTACTCATATGTTGAAGATAAATGGTCAAACTAAGAGATTCTGAGCATCTGATACACAACTGAAGCAACAATGATAGGATATATAATGATAACAATCACTTTTTGACAGTCTGTGACTAGACACTTTTACCAAAAGTTATTAATCATATACGATAAAAAACTTCAATATCTCATATTTTCTGTAACTGTAGAAATAGATACGTGACTAATGAGGTGAATGAGAACTTTTTTCTTGCAATGGTTACCTTCAAACTTGTTACAGAATAAATCATATCAATTTAAAGATTCCCTTTAACAGGCCTTGAGTTTTAGATTTTCCAGGTGTGCTACAAATCACACTCCTCAGGAAAGTAAGGAGTGTGGTATGGTGTGCTGTTTGTTAAACTGTAACACATTCATCTTAGTGCCTTTCTTTATCTAGGTGTGCAAAAAATCGCACTCCTCACATTGAATTGAGGCAAGCAGTGGCGTGCAATCGCACTCACACACCTCAGAATTCAAGGCCTGCTTTAAACAACGTTGTGCGAGTATAGAGTATGCAATTTCACCGTGCAGTTGTGATATTTCTTGCTTTTTCTTTTACATCCAGAATCTAAAGTCAGTACTCTACGTCATGGTGCTGCTGCTCCCGTAGCACCAATCGCGATAGCAAATCGAAAGTTTTCAAATGAACTGGATTCATCTGAGTTTGAACTGACTCCAGCTATGAATGAAGAAGATACAATTGAAGATAACACTGTGGAGGTGCAAGAGGAAGTGTCCTGCGATGCTCCGGAGGAGACTACTGTTACACCTAACACAGTAACAAAAGAGGACTACATACTACAAGGTGCAATCCCAAAGCAGAGACTAAAACGCTCAATCTCAGCAGATAGGCCTGTAAAGAAAGGAGTCAGGACTACTACTGTTGGAGTGCAGCAACAGGTGATTCCATTAGTAAATGGAGAAGATATATATGAAGGTTGTATAGACTTAGGAATGAACGATACCGAAGACGACGAACTACGAACAGATCTCCCGCAGTGGGCCAACACTGCAAGTATGGATTATGGTGCTTCATCCAATAACCGGCAGCAGACTGGTTGCCTAGGTAATGGGAATGTTTGCAATCCACAAATTCAAGATGCTGGTGGAGATACCCCCAGTCTTAGTTTAGAACCAGGAGAGAAAGAAGTCAAAGAAAATGGCCATGAACCTAGTCTTGAGACAGATGAGACAAACTTAGTAAAACCAGAGATATCCCCACCAAAGACCGCCCTCGTGAAGGAGACAGTTAAACCTATCACTGGTAGAGAGCGTAGTTTATCTTCAAGCTGTGTCCCAGAGATAAAGCTAAGGGCCAAAGGTCAGGAACGGGCAAGTGTACATGACATCTCTGAAAAGACAAGCGACTCAAATGACAAAAACTTACCAAAGAGAACTGACAGCTCTGCAAAGAGAAAGAACTTCCGGAGGAGTAAATCGGCCAGCTATGCCGAAAACCCTCCACAGGGAGCTCAGTCAAAAATTGTAACCGATAGTACTGAAAGTGAGGATGAAGAAGTTGATAACTTAGAGGATGATGATCACTGGGGTAGCAGTAGTGCTAGAACACGGAAAGCTAAACTGGTGAAGCAGTATGCACAATGCCAGTCTAGAGTGTTTGTTATGCACAACAAGGCTCCTCTTTGGAATGAGAACACTCAAGTTTATCAATTAGACTTTGGTGGTAGAGTGACACAGGAGTCTGCAAAGAACTTTCAAGTAGAACTACAAGGGAAGCAGGTAAAGATTTTACAACTTCAATTTCCTTCGTCATTGTCTTCAGTAGGTGATGACGAAATTGTTAATGGTATGTATGTAAGATCTATTATCATAGAATGCACAGCAAGACTATGCGGTGTTAAAAGTATATGTATAAGACTATTTGCTATTATAGGATGCATATTAACAGATAAACAAGTTATTTGTTTATGCAATATTTTTGTATTAATCATCTTCTAAATGTTTAAATGGTTCTATAACTGATGTCTTGTTTTTTGTCTTCATTAGGTGATGCAGTTTGGCCGTATTGATGGTCAGGCTTACACACTGGATTTCCAGTATCCCTTCTCAGCTGTTCAAGCCTTTGCAGTGGCTTTAGCCAATGTCACTCAAAGACTCAAGTGATCTGCTCCTATTCTACTTTGGAGGATCCTATACTTCTGAGGTGCCTATGAGCAACAAGCAGTAGCTGGTCATTACCTTTTAAACAGCAAATGTCAAGGACTTCCTTGTCTGTGCTGTTGTCTGTACTGTTGTCTATGTTGTTGTCTGTCTGTGTGTCATTGTAATTGTTTTTGTTATTGCTGTTTTTTTTTCAGTGTCATTGTCTGAGGGCATCAATATCTGCTGTCAGCTTGTCCTAACTCCCAACTGGGTCTTTGCCCTTGCTCATTTGAAAGTTCAGTTGGTATTTCTAATAGCCTCTCCCAGAAATATATTATTTACTTTGCAACCTGCTTGATTGTCTTCAAGAATTGAAATCAAGTGTTATGTGTTAGGTAGGTATCATAACGAAACATCTGCCAGGAGTCTGTTTGGGTTTGATAAGATTATACCAGACATACATATCTCAGTGATTACTGCAATATGTAATTATGTGGTTTACAATTAATTTTAAACACCTATTTGTGTGATAACTGACTTTGTGTCATATAGTATTCAATCATGGAAGCCATCAAAGGTAAAAGGTACTTGTGAAAGTACTGTGCATAGCTTATGGACACCATAGTGTTTTTAGAAGAAAAATGACAAACTCATGATTGTGATTGTCCCTGACAGGTAACTTTCATTAAATCTAAAGACAAAGAGTTTACCATTTTGTGGAAAAAGGAACAAAAAATTACCAAAATCATAGTGCAACACAGGAAACATGAAAAAACGAGAAATCAAAAATTAAAAAGTTATGTGAAAAAGTTGGAAGTTTCTGAACGTTTAGCAGTTTCAGTATTTTGCCACCAAAATGCTATCATGTCATTTAAATGTGATCCAAGAATCTATAACTCCACCGAAACGTAAACACAGGCTTCCCACAAAAGTAAACATGCTGCGCAATGTAAAATGCATGACTATGGTACCGAATTCTAGCTTCGCAAAATGGAAAAATTCTTTTACAATTCGGCAATTAGTTCAAATTTAGAAAATGGAAGAATAAACAGGAAGTTGACTCTTACAAAGTGGTAAAATTGTTTCTTTGATGAATTATGGTAACGTTATATTTGTTATTGTTTTTTGAATCCACAGATCATGTCACTTATCTATCAGTTACATTTTACACAGATATCATATTGTATAACTTAATGATGTCCATTCATTTCTCGTAAACCGTAGTTACCAGGTCGTTTTGTGCTAAATGTATTTTAAGTATGCTGTTTTGGTGTAACTATGAGTAGAACATTCTCAGATAAAATTGGCCTTGAAAAGGTAAACACAAATTTGTCATTTTTTTCAAGGTTATATCAAGCATAGGACCCCGAACTGATTGAAAAGAGAAGGCTAGCTTGTAACATTGTGGAATGTTGCCATACTTTACTTCATAGCAAATAAGTGGATTGAAACATAGCTTTTGGAGAAATCTTGATTCTGAGGGATGGACAAGGGGAAAGAATCCCCGATGATGGTGGTTGGACGAGAGAAAAGGATCCCTTATGGATTAAATGAGGTACTATAAAGTCCAAGTGTAAGGCACTCTTTAGACGTAAAGAATGGTCTTTGCTGTTGTGATAGGATTGAATCGGATAATTTGAAATGTTGTTAGTATTAGTGACAGTACTGGGATTAAAACCAAAGTTTATTTCTTGTCTCTCAAGTGTCCTGAGTGCAATCTTCGTAAAATGAATAACATTATGTTAGGAATCCATGTATTTTTATTTTGTAAAACCTTTTTTGCCAGCATTGTGAGTAATGTCATTGTTAGCACCAGTGAATGTTAAGCAGAACCTAAGATTTTGTGTTCAAGTTAGTGATGTGAGACAAATGCCAGAGCATCATACCGCTAGATGTCCACTATCAGCAACATACCCATAGATGCCCACTATCAGCAACATACCCTTTGATGCCCACTATCACCAACATACCTATAGATGCCCACTATCAGCAGCATACCCATAGATGCCCACTATCAGCAGCATACCCTTTGATGCCCACTATCACCAACGTACCTATAGATGTCCACTATCAGCAGCATACCCATAGATGCCCAACATCAGCAACATACCCTTTGATGCCCACTATCACCAACATACCTATAGATGTCCACTATCAGCAGCATACCCATAGATGCCCACTATCAGCAACATACCCTTTGATGCCCACTATCAGGAACATACCTATAGATGCCCACTATCAGCAACATACCCTTAGATGCCCACTATCAGGAACATACCCTTTGATGCCCACTTTCAGGAACATACCCGTACATGCCCACTATCAGGAACATACCCACAGATGCCCATTGTCACCAACATACCTGTAGATACCCACTATCAGCAACATACCCAGCAACGTACCCATAGATGCCCACTATCAATCATGCTATGTATTTTTTTTTGATCTATGTAAAATGTTAATACTAACAAGGTTAATTGTAATGAATATTCAACAGAATTAAAATACATTCAGAGGCAAAGTAAGAGTTTACACTAAGTAGGACATGTCTATTGAAACTGAGGTGAAACCCTATTCTCGATTCTTTACCATGCAGATACACTATTCATTGTTCATGTAATAGTGTGTATGCAAACACCTCACTGGACAGGTATTATTTTAATGTCATAATACTTGCTTCATTCTAAAATATTTTAGTATCAGAAGTTATAAGTTACCTGCTGTAAGTCTGGACTTGTTCAAGAGATTATTATTATGAACAGCTGCATAGTCAGATGTGTTCCCAATATCAGTTAGTTGATGTGAAAAATACTAATTTGCATGTCAGTGCTATCGACAAGTGTCAGCCAAAATACAGGAAAACTGAAAACCAATAATAGCTCAGGAAATCAGTAATTAAAAGGATTTGTTTTCTTGCAGTTCTCAGCAACCCATCCCCTTTCAGAATGTACAAGAAGTATGTACCATTATGAACAGCTAACAGCTTAACAGATACGTTTAAACCTGAAGGTAGTAAACTCAGAGCAGCCATTTGTGCAGTCCAGATAAAAGATTTTTATATTGTCTGTTCCGTTAAGTTGTTACAAACTGTTACATTGTGACAGAAGCAAAGTGTAGTCTTAGTTTTAAAAAATACAGAAAACAGATATGTATTCATTTTTTTCCTTAACAAAAACAAATGTAGGAGGTTTTATTCATGAACATTATGCAAGAGCTCTGTCATAAATCAATGCACAACAAAAACTGCCATGATTTGAAAATGGAAGACAGCAGTATGAAAGTGAAAAGTTTTTCTCACTTTTAGAATTAAGTTAGCAGTGATTTTTGATCTTTTAATTGTAAATGTTCTGATTTGCGTACTCTTTTGAAGTCAACAGAAAATTGGCTGCATACCTTTGGATAATCTCAAATGTGGGCAATGTGACTCTACCTCATACACTACGTTGTAGGGCATAGGTTGGATTAAAATGGAATTGGAGGGATCTAATTCAGATTAAAAACCTTTCCTTTTATGTTTCAACTATGATGGATGCACAACTTAATCATATATCCCTTCAAAAGTCATACCAGGAGATCACAGATGAACAGCACTGTTGATGTAACAGGTTGTCTCAGTAATTTATCATCTCCAGGGTAATGATTTTATTTATATGTAATTGCAAAACAATAGCCACATTGAAAAATTCACTGTTAGGCTTAATTTGATTTTCCTGGTAGTTACTGATCATTAATGTATTCATTTTGTGGTATTGAATTTACCGTAGCCGGTCACTTTTAATTCCTACCAAAAATTTTGCCATCTTCTCAAATTGCAAATCAGAGTGGAAGTAGGCCTGGAAGTTACACCATATAACATCAAGGATTGTACATTACATAGAAACTTAATGATTTAATCTATTGTGTGAGTATATGCATGTTTTCTCTCTCTCCCAAAGTTAACAAAAAATAGCTTTTGTTTAATTGATGGTCAAGAGTTTTGAAAGGATATAAACCATCATCAACACAAGAAGGGCACGTAAACCAACAGTGAGTTTACCAAATTGATATAAAGATGGAATCCAGTTAGTGGTAAAGTTTTTCAGTGAAAAATATTCCAACCATTCCATGTTTTAGAATGAAATATTGAAGTAATAAAGATGTGATAGCACTGTCTGTAGTAATATCAAATGGGTCCATTTAATATGAAACTCTTTAAATCTAAAAAAAAAGTGATTGGTTGCTACTTTTATTTTAAAGGAAACTTGAAAATAATGCCACAAATGTTATTTTGTGGTGTTCACATATATTTACACATTGAAATAGATTTCACTCATATTCACTGGTTTAGCTGTGAGTTACTGTTGTTCTTACGCTTTGGGTGCTTTAGTAAAATATCATTTTAATAAGGTAATTACAATATTTATCGTACCCGTGAAGTATGTATTATAAAACCAAGATACTGTTTACAAGGCTGTTATTGCTGATAGAGCACCATGTTCCTACTAGTTTTGTCATTAAAGAGTTTTTAGCAATTTCTCTGTCAGCGGTCTCATTGCTGAGGTGAAGAGTACAGACAGGGTTGCCAACATTGGAGAAAACAAGCTAAGAATGAGATCTTAAACACAACAAAGTGATAGAGCCAAACCAACAAAATCATAGAAGATGATGGGTGTGGTAGGGGGGTTGCTGATTCAAAATTTCATGGACTGTAATACTGTTCAACTTCTCTGCTAGAGTGCCAAAGGTGCTTACGTGTTTGGTCTTTAATCCACCAACGTGACTTGTGAGGCAATGTGGGTTAGTAAGATAGATTTTGTGTACATGTGACATGATAATAAAGTGAACAATGGTTGTAGTCATCAGCAAGATACAAAATGGAAAAACTTAACAAATTTTTCAGAATTTCCCCAAAGATTTCAGTTTAGTTAAAATTGTATTTATTATTTCAGATTTTTGTGTGAGAAATTTCAATACTGTTGTCAGAACTGGTCAAAGGCATGAGTTTCAAGCTCATTTCTGAGTGTTGGCAGCCCTGGTTCAAGGCATATTGCAATATGTATCATCCATTTCACTGTTTGTGGAATATAACCGTGGACACACAGAAGTCATTTTTGAAGCAGTTTGATGATTGAGCTTCAAAGTTAGTGATGATCCAAGTAAGTGCGATACATTCAAAGATGTTTCAAATTCTGTCAATGAGTCATCATTTGTTATCTAATTTTTTGAAATCACTGTATGTGTTAACATATTTACCCAGTGCAATTTGCTGTAAGTGTGAGAACAACTCAAATACTGTTCAAATGTATGACTTGTTTAGTTTCACTAGCCCTGAAAGTTAACATGGTTACCTGGATTAATGTGATGGTAGAGGCTTTTCATCTTTGCAAACCATAGTGTATTTAGGGCTACTACATGTTATCAGGTTTTTTTTTCAATGTTTCTGGCATATCAATAATATTAATGTCTTTGTTTGGTTCTGTTTTTAGGTTTGTAATTGAGATAATTTATACCATGTTTGGTGACTCACTTTTAGTTTTAAAGAACTTGATATTTGCTGTCAGCCTCTTGCAATGGTTTGCATGGGTCTGCATAAACAAACAATGGCAACTTGCTTTAATAAAGCAAGACCAGGTGTATGATGATATGATGTTTCTACTCTTATTAACACACACTTTCTGTAATGCCTTTTTTTGTAAGACTATTGCCTTTATTTAAGACTGGACAGGATATCTTTTATCAGACTGTCATAATCTTGACCTTGGGAAACAAGGAGTGTTGTCCATTATTATTATTATTTGTTCTGCACATAAGGTGCACTGAAATGAACATGTCAGATAAAGTACACATTTTACAAGCTATGTAAAGAAACGTAAATGTGAATCACTTTCGTAATATTAACAATTTGTGGCAATATGTGGATGATGATCTTGCTTGTTATTTGTAAACACAGAAGAAAAAAAATACTGAAGAAATTGTTTTACTAAAAACAGCATCTTTATTTGACTAATTCCTTGCTATCTCCTATAGGGAGTAATGCATACTTAAAAGGTAGTATCCCCTCCTCTTCAGCAGAAGCCTTTCTTCTTGATCCATCAATACAATCTACAGCTGTTAACATGATATTACCAAAATCAGTGGCCCTTTTACTTCTTGCATGATGTATTACATGAATGTTACCAACAATACTCAATACAGTCACTTGAGTGATACTATGTATGTGATTATCAGCAGGTATGCCTTTGCACAGCAAGTCAGTGCTGTGGCTAGTTCAAGTGTTACACTAAAACAGCAGAGTTAGTCTCATTCGTGCATGTTCGTGCTGTGGCTTTCACCACAATACCAAAACAGAGGAGGATCCAAGTCCTTTGTTTGAAGGGGGCCAAACCGGTCGTATAGTGACATCAGAGACTCAAAAGGGAAGGGGCGGTCCCTCCCTACTGGCAGGTTTTCCTTATAAGTGACTGCCCTCGGATGTGATCTGGTGCAACAAAAGTGTGAAGTTGATTTTTTCATATAAGTCTGTTACTTTTGGGTTGTGGAATAGGAATCAACTACTTTTGACTCAACTCTAAATTTAGCTAAATAAATGACTTGGCACATGCCTTGTCCATTATTTAGCCAAGCCTGGACTTTTTGCTGGTAAGTCTCCCTATGAAGGTTACTCCTTAATGAAAACATTTTTTGATTCACCTTTGGTCTGTTGCATCTTCCCCCCCCCCCAGATCCACCAGTTCATCAACATTGTTGTTGTAAATGTTTGATGATAGTCTTTGATGGTGTTACACAAGACTTTTCTTAAAGGGAAAGAGCTCACCAAAGTTCTACCATGTCTTAAAACATCATGTAAGCATTAGAACACATGTTTCCCAAGGCACACTGCAAGCAGATGAGCCTGATACAACACTGTATTACAAAACAACGGATAAACACCATTATCTTTCTTTTCTGATCACGCATTATTTCACAAGCAGCATTTTAAGTACCTATGTAAGCAACAAAAAACTCTAAAATGTTATAAATAATTAAGATGTCAGCTGTAGAGTTTGTTTTTTCAATCGCCGTCCTCGTTAAGCTGATGGTAGACTCTGATCAAGACCCATCTATCTCGAAGTAGCTTAAAGAGACTGTAGTAGTTACAGAAAAGCATCAGAGACAGGGAGACAACATAATTCCAGTGAGTGTTGGTGAGTAGGATGTAAAGTTCTATAAGAACAACCATCAGTTCCAACACTAGAAATAGGTAAAGCAGCCTCATTGGTTGATGGAACATAAACTGGATCGAAAAGAAAATTAAAATATTAGAAAAAGTTATTTTAAGAAACTAAACAACCACACAATGGGAGGATGAATGTTACAACTGTCCATTCCGGTGATTGCCAACTCATCAATTATTTTAGATAAAATTTGACACTTTTTCACAAAGTCGGTTCAGATGTGCACACCTTCAATTGCTTTCACGTGTAAACCCATCTCACTATGACCTGGACATGGACAGAATCCAAAACTTCCCGGTTGCTATGTTTCAAATGCAACCACCATCATCCACTCGCCCAAAGCACAGTGTAATGAGGGGTCCTTTTTCTTTTACCTGTTTTTCTTTTTAAATCAAACCAATGAAGTAGCCACATATAATGTGTTCCTTAAAATTTACATAACACTCAGATTTAGATATTAATAAATCTGCATTATTATGGACAACTTAAAGAAATATAAATCCATGTGGCATATCATCACAGATAAAAAAGACTTTCCATGTATATGATGCACCAATTGACACCGTTTAAAATTTATTTGCTCATCAGACTAAATATTTTGAAATTCCAAAAAATGTTATTTTGCAGAATGATTGCAAAATTTGGTGAATATTGATCTTTAGCATTTATATCCTTTTAGGGATATTTCTTGAAACATTTGATCTCTTCAAATTTCACCTCATTTGTCACAGGAACACAATTCATTTATAGGCAACTAACCAAGTTAATGAATTGCAGATTCAGATCCACTGGGTAAAGATTTTTGTCAGCTAAAAGAAAATAGTTTTATAATGAAAACATATCCATCTTGCAAGGTGCTCAAGGCAAAAACAAGGAAAGAAGTAAATATGAACAAATGAGCAAAACTTCAACTGCTATAAATTCAAGATAGTAACACTGAGAGATTTCAGACAACTGTTCCAGAGTTTGCTGCAATAATTAGACTAGCATTAACTGGTTTCTTAATATTATGACCCAAATTAAACACAGCCTGGTAACTGCATGGTGGGTGAGCTTAAGATCCATGCTTCTTTTATCATCACTGCATACAAGGGTGATTGACTCACAGTATATGAGATAAAGATACTCCGAAGGGCTATAGAGCTACGATAAAACTTGTCCAAGTTGACATGATATGAGACTGCACAGGTCACAAACACCTTGACTTTGTCTTTAAAACTGGCCTGCAACAGCCAAAAGGTAGCATTGCTGCCATTTTTTATCTTATCTTGGAAACAAAGATAAATGAAGATTACTCACATAAAACCTTGCATAAGAACTGTCTGATGGTAAGGCCACATTCTGTACTCCAGTTGCTTTGTAAAGAGCTTTGTTGTACCGAACTAAAACACCTTGTGGCCAGACTGTAGTTTCAGACCAGCTGATAAACAAAAAAAACAAGATTTGACTGAGAGTTTAGCAGAGGAAGACACAGAGACAGCATTTGATATTCTCTGGGATGACATTCATGTCAAACTGAGCAACTAGTGCCAAGAACTATGAAACCAAAGGAGCACTGTATCATTACTAATGTACTGGGATGAACAGTGTTTGATTGAAATGAGTAATACTGACAGAGATGAGCAGTGCTGACTATCTGACTCATTACATCACACATGCCCTCCTCAAATCTACCATTAATCTATCAGGGGAGAATCAAACAAAATGTTCAGGACTGATTTCTTACTGACAGCCTTCAGAAGCTCATTATTTTTCAATCTTTGCTCAAGTTCACTTGAAGAAACATCCAGAAATAAATAGTAATATACTTTAGATGCCTTTAAGGGAATGATGAGAAAAAATGAAAGTCTACGATCCATGAGATTCACAGCTACAGAGATTGATAGCTACAGAGATCGATAGCTACAGAGATCGATAGCTACAGAGATCGATAGCTACAGAAAAGAAAGAAGTGGTATCCTGCTTCATCTCCTTGCTCCACACAGAGGACTTGTTAAAATACTTTTAGCTCAAATCATTTCACAAGAACTTTTAAAACTATGACATCTTCGTTTAATTCGACACATATGGAGGAAGTTTCTTGTTAACAATGACTTAATACTATTTCTAGCAAAGAACGCAGAGGATACACATTTCGTTCTTATATTCTCACAGAGGATACAGACATTTCAACTGATTGCTTCTCATTTCAATCCCATAAATAAAAGTTGGTTACCAAATCTGAAAATAAGGACCAACTCTGTGATTTGCTATTTGGTCTGTCTTACCACACAATGTGATAGAAATGTTCTGCTGCAAGTACGATACCTTGTGAAGCAAAAGGTTTGCAGGTATACTCTAGCAATTAAGAAACCTTACAATTAAGAAACATTAGGATAAAGTTTGGTTTCATGTAAGCTAGTGGTGGTGTAAGGTACTTAAAACTCATAAAAAACTAACTTACAAATGTTGAGGTGAATTGTAACTATGTTCCACCCTCTGCCAACGTCCAAGATGGAGTGAGCAACGGTGAAGAGTATCACAATATCGTGGTGGCAGAAAATGAGCTCCAAACATAACAAAGGAATTAATCCAGACAAAGGCAATCAATAAACAGGACCACCATAAGTCAAGATACATATGTGGCTGAAACGAGAGTGAATATTACTGATTAATTACATAAACAAACAGACTTGGAAAGGAAGTAATCTCCTCAAACTCTCAAAGACTGATTTGAAAGAGCCACATGGAACTTCTGCTTGTATGGCAGACAAATGTGAGAACAGGCCATTAAAAACTATCTAAATAATAGCAGCAATACTACCTGAAAAGTGTCATGTTGATGAGAGAAAGCAAAATGCTGAAGCAATGTGATATGCCACAAAGTGGAGTATGAAAGTAAGCTACTTGTCTATGTGAAAGGACAAAGAGATTCCTTTATTGTATCATCAGTCAATCTACATTGTTGCACATTATTCATGTACTACTGTTAATGCAAGACCAATTATGAACTTCATTTATCAACAAACACACTGTAGGTCACCAATTACATCATTTATTGCCATGGCAATGAAATGACGTCACAGTCCATTAACAAAAGGTCATTAGTTGCCTTGATGTGATACATCATCTGATTGTCATAGCAACAACAGGTACAGTATGATGTCACAGTCTACTCAGTAAAAGACCAGGGGGAAAGAATTTGTGCAAAACAAAAACACAAAACAAGTATGCATTGCTGTGCATTAGCTGATACAGAACATTATGATCTTCTCAAATGTGTTATTGAAATTTTGGATTTTTACAACCTTTAAAAAAAGGCAGCAAATAGTTCTTGTTTAAAGGGGAACCAAGTAAAAAATACTATGTTAGGAAACCCTGAAAGATGAGTACAGGAAACTCAAACAAAGGAATCACTTAGTTATAAAGTGAGATAAACTTGAGTAGATACTGTAGATTATACAACTCACCTGTAAGAAACATATTGGTACAAAGCCTACATAGTAGGCACATACCATTGAATTGAACAGTACTGTCTTCATCCGAGCATTAAAATCAACTTTGAGAGTATCAGCCTCAAAGCGAACATCTTGCGGGGAATCAGAGCATTTGTGTCGGGGAAACCATGTTGGAGATCCATTCCATGGAATGCCTTGAGTTGGGTGAGGTGGTTCTGTCTTAGGTTTACTTGTTGCCAGAGGTACCAAGCTAGCATTAACTTCAATAGTTAAACCGTATAGAAGAAGGTATGATACCAACCTATGAATAAAAATGAAAATACAAGGAGTGGGCTTATCATTTCCATAAATTTATTTCCTTTGCTTTGGCATCTTCACAACACATCACTAACCAAATTTCAAAGCGATAAAAAAAAAAACAGAAAAAAAATGACACCATCATGACAGATTATCAACAAACCTTGCATTTCCAAACAAACTTAAAAATATCCCATTTATGTCGTGTCATTATTTAATCAAGCAGCTCTTAGTAGGATTTACTTCACTAAATCATTCAAATATTTTGTTAATATTTAAAGACAATCTCTTGAAAGCATTAGTAGAGACAAAGCATCAAAGTACGAATGAAGCATCAAAATGAGGTTAAAATATAAATACTTGTCACATGGTACTCACGGGTAAGCTAGAAACAGTAGATTGAGAGGAGAATTGTACTGTATCATCTTCCATAAACACCAGACCATAGTCAATACCATTGTTATCATTAACAATACTTTAAATACCAGCACCATGATATAGAACAAAGTCACAGTTTGAACATTGCTGTAAACCTGAAAGAAAGAAAGAATGAAAGCACTGTATGAATACATAATTCACTTTTTTACATTTCTTGCATCACTTTAAAGACAAAATGTTCTAATAAATTACAAAACTGTCCAAAGCATTTCATTTATGCAAGGTACTATTTAACGTTGACATTTTCTTCTTGAAGGTTATGAAATAAGAATCCTTCTAACTTACCCCAAGGTATACAACATAAGGTGAGCAAAAATACAGTGTACCATTTTTGTGAGTATTTAAAAGAATTGTTTGTTTATCAACACTATTATTGTTGTACTGCATGGTACTACAGGCTTATTGCACAGTAAACGTTCTATGAAACTATGTAAACAAAATAACTGATAAAATGACATTTGTGAAATGGTGTAAAATTTTAATCATGGTGATAACCAGAAGGTGGAAATACATTGTGGTTTGGACGATGTACAGGAGTCATGTGCTTACATTTTGTGAGTGTGTTCAACATAGCTGGCCACAGTAGTACAAAAAGAAACAGTTCAACTTAAAATGATTAAAGCTGGTCAAACTGATCACAAGTGGATTTCTTGTTTTCAGTTCAAAACATTAAGATATCTGTTCAGCTGTTTGAGCAAGGCAGAGTTTTCTCTTGCGGTGGATAAGCTACACCTACATACAATATCTGTTCAAGTTTCCCTTTTGAGATATTGTGTCTACAAGCTTTTCACCCTTAACAATAAATGATCTCAAAGTAATTGAACTCAGTAGTAAAAGTGTGGGTTCCTCTGTTCAATGAAGTATCATCAATAATGTTACATTTAATTCTTAAATTCTCATATCAATCAAAATTAAAATATTGTTTGCTTAGTAATAGCCTGCAAGTTCATCCCAGTCACTTCCAATCAGGTGTATCTAGGATTAGACAGCTGGCCTCACAGGTGGTACAATAATAACAGAAAGCTATTAGAATTAATTAAAGCAAATTTGGCATGTAAGTTAGCTGCTTCTGGGATTAAAAGAAATTATGCATGCCTAGGTTACTGTGTGATGAACCTGAAGAAATTCAACAGGAACCAGCTAAATACAAACTGACTGCCATTCCAAGACATTTGATAGGGGGAGCTGAAGAGTTGGTGACTTTGATTAGTAGGTCTGAATAACTGCCTCATACATCAATACAAGATTAATTGAACAATTCAAGCAAGCAATATGTTTTCTATACTTATGCCAAATGGCCACTATATCACTTACACCAAACTGGAGGAGTTTTCAGCAAACTACCCACTGAGACAGTCATCCTGTGTTAAACCTGTTTGCCAGCCCTTATTCGATGATGTATTGGTAATTTGTATGTACGTGACATAGAAACACTCAAAGCAACTGGTGTTTCCTATTTAAAAGTAACTCTAATGTTAAAGTAACAGCCTTTGCATTGTTCTCAGTTTCTTAGTTTTTCAAATTTAACACCAAAATTTGAGTGTAACCCCAAAAGAATACTAGACTTGGGAGTCAAAGATACTGCCCCTACCATATTAAAAAGAAATGATTAAATGGATTTTGCTTTGTAAATATAAATCTGAAATGAATCTCATACAAAATTGTGCTAACAAAGAAATTAGGATGAAGACTCTAATTTGTGGTAAATGTTTTTCCTTATTGCATTACTGTATGTGACTTTATGTTGACAAGGTTTGGCAGTGGTTATGCAAGCTTGAAACTCAAATTACTGAATAGAAAGAGCCATTTTAATACCAGGCACATCCACTTGATACTGTAAAATATATATTATACACAATTGTCTAAGATTACATGAAAACTTACATCTCGGACAAAACACCATGCTAGTCTTCGGACCAAAATCATCACGATGAAGAAGAAGAGATATGGATCCACCAGGTAAAAATTCTGATTAAAGGAACAAAGTTTATAAATGAGACAAACAC
The DNA here is from genome assembly GCA_021234535.1 of Stichopus chloronotus. Taxonomy (NCBI): domain Eukaryota; kingdom Metazoa; phylum Echinodermata; class Holothuroidea; order Aspidochirotida; family Stichopodidae; genus Stichopus; species Stichopus chloronotus. The sequence continues at coordinate 19,656,377 of CM037845.1, read as the reverse complement.
AAAGTGAAAAATAAGAACATAACTGAAAGCACTTTGACAATGATCACATCAAACCTCATACATGTTAAACGCTCACTATGTCAGAAATGCAACATTAAGTGTTTGCACAGGGTTCAAAATTCAGAGACTGGTCAGAATTGACTGTCAAATTATTCCATAGCCAGTCAGGTATAGTCAGGCAGGCTGTCAGTTCATTGGCATTCTACTTTGCATGTTACACGTGATGTACATGCAGAAATGATGATGAAGAGTTCTTGAAGCTATTTTCTGAAATTTGTGACACACACAATACATGTTAATGAAACTTTAAACCTAGGTACAGTACCTGGTGCAAACACTGAAAACATAACACACATTCTTTCCAAAGCAATGTGAATACTGTTAACCAATATTATGGTAAAGAATGCAGATGAGTTCAAATGGTGCTGTGAACTGACATAAAATGTTGTATATCTGGGACAAATAACTCACATTAAATAAATCTGAATGACCAGAAAAACACTGACTTGTTAAATACTGGACAAGTAAGAAGAAAGACTTTCTTCCTTCAAATGAATACAAAACTGAAACTTTTAATTTCATATACTTTAACAATCACAACAGACTCATATGTGATTGGTGGGAGGTATAAAAAATGTGATAAAAGTAGAGAACAATCTTTCAAACAGCTTAAGAAACTACATACATACTGTATGCAGTACTTCATATTTACTGCTGACATTTCTGTCCAAGAGGGTACAGACACCCATCACAAGGTTCTAGAATCTTACATTGTAGTCACTCATCAGCATACTCACATGTCTATTACATGGTGAGAACAGAATGAAGGATTTAGCAATAATATCAACATTTTCAAAAGGAACTTCACAAAACAAATTTCTTACTGTTTAAAGCTGGAAGATAAGCTGCAAATTTGTCAAGTTTTGCCACTGAAAATCAAATATGTTACAGCCCTAAAAAAAACATTGTTTCAACTCCATTTTTTTCATACATGAATTTTCATTCAAATTGGCCTGTATGATTTCAAGTAGCAGTGATTGAAGGCTAGGCTTTTTTGGCGAGTGTGAAGTTTGTAGCTGAAAAAAATATGGTGACAAACTTCACATTCAATTTTCTGAAAGATGACTGCATAGTTCTCTCTCAGATTTTGTGATAGGTAACATTTGCCCCAACTTTCTCTTCTCTGAAACACTGACAAAGAAAAAGATATATAACCAGGTCATTGCCTGTATGACTCACATTCCAGCTTTAGTACCAACTCTTGTTGCCACCCTCAATTGATGCTTAACAGGTTGAGTGCTTACAATCTTCAAGGAGTATGCTAACAATCTATCATAATCTTGCAACCTAACAACAATCTTAGAATGGTAATGAAGAAATTTAAAAAAAAAAAAAAAAACGAACTTGGAAAACATCAGCATTTCATCAGATAGAATCTCACTTATTTCAATAAACAGTACATGTAAGTTTTCCATTCTTACCAGGGAATAAGTAGCTGGATAAGATGGCAACCACCATGTTGTTTTGTAGATGTTCATATATTGCATACACAGGGCTGTCAAGAGGTACATCACCACTGATAGTTCAAATGTGAAGTTACTGTTTGGTGGTAACGGAGGAAACGCAGGATGGTGAATAGGTGCGATAGGGATCAGCGTGGTATGTAAAACACCACTCCCTGAAGAGGAATTGCTGCCCCTGGAACAACAAAGAAAGTTACATAGAACAGTTTAACATATATTTGATATAATACAGTCACAACAATCACCATGGCTTGCATTGCTGAGACATACATTGAAGAAGAAGTACAGTATGTTGATATCCTCCAATAAACATCTGGCAGTCACTGGGCTACACTACTAGACAGTTTCACACAAAAGCAGACCATTGTGACAACTGTTAAGACAAGTTTTTGAAATAAACTTTTCACACATTGCAGAATCATTTTCTTTACACCCTGTTCACACATTTGATTTTCTCAATGAACGTAAAAGCTGACATGAAGTTGAGAATAACACTCTCTCTGTCATAATCTCTAATTGATGAATGCTAGCATTTCATCAAAGAGCAGCAATGCATCAAACTTCTGTCATTTTCAAAGTATGAAGCCACATGTTACATAGTTAACCTTAACACAGCAACCATCTGACACAGCCAACCAGCCATGATACTAGGCATGATTACTATCACTTTTAAGCATATGTGACATTTTGCAAGCACCTCAAGCTCTAAGCTAGAATTTCACATATAGTGTCTATGATTTCTGGATGCAGTGCCCTTGTTTTAAAACATACCCCCATCTGACAATACGGTTCTACTCAATCCAGTACACCTTCAAACAAATTTTAAAACCAGTTGAAGCCTTCCCTTTTTGAGGATACATTGCTTCAACAATTTCTTTAATTTGACCTTCATCAAAAACAGAACTACAGTAGTGAGTCACTTGTGCTGTGTTAAGTACATCTACCATACATTGCAATTATGACATTAATCCAAAGTTCTGCCATTAATCTTGTTTACAAGGGATTTTTTTATACCTGACCCTATCTGAACATACCTTTACCTTTGAACTCCATCAAAACAGGCTTCTTATTATCAATGTGGCTCACCTACTGTATTAACCATATTAAATTATTCCAAACGTCCTTTCTCAAGATTTCATTCTCCTGGCATTAAACGATGTAATCCCTGCTGCTGATTTTTGACCTCTTAAAAAACAATAAGCTCCTAGCACTCAATGAGATGTGCCTTTATCATATTTATGAGATCAGTCCAAACCAAGTATGAGATGGGTACCCACTTGGTTTTTGGAGATACTGCATTTCCATGCTACATATCACAAGCAAACATACTGTACATACAGTACAGCGTACACATGTACGTAAGTCGACATACTTGCTATGGTGCCAAACACCAATGGAATCAAGAAAGCGTACCAGAAAGAGACCAAAGATGGTCCACCCATGAAGAAATGTAACACTCCTTCACCTGGTAGGAAAACTTGCTAAATGAAATAGTGCAACCATAGTTGTAGACTACAAATCTATACAGTTTGATTACTCATGCTGGCCAGCAGCACTGAATTAAGGTTGAGGGGGCCCTATCTCTTTGTGATGGGATCCCATATAAAATGGAACAGATGATCATTTTATGAGGGAAGCATTTACTTTTTGGATGTAACTGGAAATAGGATTACGATATATTTCTGATGTACAGTAAGAGGCAATTTCGTCAAATACGTTACTTAAAGCTGTGTGCAAAATATACATTACATATGTCTGTACTAGTTTCCTACAATTTCGATGGGAGGGCCTCTTAATCACAGGCCACTACATACAGTATATACTGGTTACATTAAAGCTGAAATATGAGCTGTACTGGCAATTGCATAGTCATGTACCTTTGTTCTTTGTAAGTGTTTTAGGGAAGATTAAGTAGGGGGAAAGATTACCTGTCACAAAGTCTGACAGAGAGCTATGCATTCATCTTCCAGACATTTGAATATGAAAATTGTCTAGACATTTTTGTTGGCCCTACAAAATTCAGACTCTCCAAGAATGCTTAGCCATCAATCACAGATACTTGAAAACAAACAGATCAATGGGAATGGATATGAATATTCATGTGTGCAAAAGTCGGCCCTAAACAATGTTTTTTTGTAGTTGCTTTAATTATATTTGACTTTCAGTGGCAAAGTATGACAAATTTTCAACTCATATCCCAGCTTAATTGACAGCATGATGTCTTATAATACAACAGATGGATAAAAATACTTTATGTTCTTTAAGATTGGGCAGTACCAGGAAAATCAGCACTGTTATTTGTGGCACATTAGTACAGTAGCAGTGTTTACCAAAGTACTGTCCACATGTTCAAAGTGAACAAGAGGTTCTGTGCCCTATATACTGTACTGTAGTAGTAATGCAGTAACTTGTATTCATGTCTTTAACTAAATGCATTGACAATTAAATCATGAAACGGTGGGAAAAAAACTTTTTATTTGTGCAGTTTCAGCAGAGTTTGAGAGCAGTATTGTACACAGCAACTAAATTGGTCACATAGGAGACCAAATTTTTGCTGATGTGATCATGTGTCAACACACGCACTCGCATTTATTGCATAGAAATTCAAAGACGAGTCGCCACTAAACAATAAATTCTTAGATCAGGTAATCTAATTACTGTGCATTACTTACAAATTATTTTGTAAGCCAAAATTGCTGAAAACTTGTTTTATTGTGTTGAAACTTTTTTGTTGTTGTTGTATGGTCCTGTTTATTAGGGTGTTTTATAGGTAGCCTCTACTTAGGCCTCCTTTGCCCTAAAACTTGTTACTGTGAACATACATGTTACCGTATGTAGCTTTCAGTAGCCTACTTTGAGTCTTCCACTATGAAGAAGTATCCTGCAGACAGTATAAATACAACAAATTGAACAAGACAAACTGAACTCTACTGTACATTACTTGCTTAGGCAAAACCCAAACTGCAGGATCTCATCACCATCATCTGAAAATGTTCAGGGTCTGCATATTGTGTCCTAATCAGTTAACTTATTCAAATCAATTAACCTATACTATAGCCTAGACTGGGAAAAGTCGATAGGCCTTACTGTTGTAAAATTAATTGAGGGGCCTGGCTAAATCTACGATTACAGTAGGCCTAATGAGTGATTGAAATTTTTTATCCTGGTAGCAAGTTAGACACCTTTCATAAGGTTCACAGTGCAAACTCAATAGTACTTGCGCTCATTTATAACTTTACTGCTGTTACTGAGTGGGGGGGGGGGACATTATTAGGTCTGAGTCTAAACCTAGCCTAACTAAACTAGGCTAGGCGGCGGCCTAGCCAAAGTATGTCTACAATTTTATTCGCTAACGCTCAATTCAGTTTGGTCTTCCATGTCAAGGAACAACCCTAACATTGATCTCTTCAATATCGACTATAACAGCTGATGTGGCATTTACGTTATCATCTGCAGGCTGTAGTCTATATTACACCTTACCCAGCCTAGCCTAAGGCAGGGTAGGGAATGCAACGTTACACACTCTTAGGCATGATCTCCAACTGTACCTATGCCGAATGCTTGTGGTTTGTACATTGTTTCCACTGCTTTGTGCGACATTCGTGGCATGTAACGGCGGTGGTGGCATCGATCTGCTAAGCTGAGGACGACCAGGTCCTCTTCTTCCACCTGCCATGTTTAATATCTGGGAGAAGTTTTCAATCTTAACGAAATTTCATGACATATGTCATTGTGGTCTGCTTATTCGCTGAATTAGTTCCTGTGTAAAGCAGTGTGATATCGAAGCAGCTGCAGCAAGCTACCGAAACATGTACAGTACACGTAGTAATAACAAGAAGTGTTACTATCAAAGATAATCTACCTAAGTAAAGATTAGACATTCTCCACTAAAGCTATACTCGGGAAATAGCGCCCCCAATTGTTAGGCAGTCGCAGAGCCGTGCATACGGCTTTGGAAAGAAGTATATAGTTTAGTTTAGTAGACAAAAGGATCAGGAGGGACAATCAAGTATCAAGGACCCTGCAAAACATAAACAAATTATGCAACAAAACTCAAACCGGTCACACCGGTCAAACCGGTCTCATGCCTTTCTTAAGCCATTAGCAGTTCTTGTCATCACTACATCCTCAGGCAACACATTCTACTCATCACTACACCCTCTCACAAAAGAAATAATGACGAATATTGATCCTACCTTGAACCTTCTGGAGTTTAAGACAATGACCATCTCTTGCACTTTTATTATTTGCAAACTTGAAAAAGTCTGAAATGAATGAATTTATGAGGGATCGATTTTACAATAAGTGGAACATTTTACCCGACAATTATGACCAACAAATTAAAACTTATTGTTGCTATCGTAGGTCTACTATCATAGGCTGAGCGGAACTTCAAATTTTGTGGGGGGGGGGGGGCTCATCCGATCCCCCTGAACCCCTTGGATACGCCCCTGACTATCAAAACTATGAATAATCTTGTAAACTTGCATCAAATCTCCCCGTAATCTTCTCAGCTCAAGTTAAGTGAGATTTAAGAGACGTAACCTAGTACCATAAGGAACACCCTTTAAGAAACTCAGCGTGACCATAATTATGACGTACGTTTGTGAGACTGTGAGTGAAATTTTACTGTTAAAATTTTCATCAAAGATATGCATGATGAAGCAAATGTACATTTAGCCAGAGTTTGAGGGGGGTGCCCTCCCAGCATATAAAGTTAGCAGTCATCAGTCAGCCTGGCGCGTACTGGAAGATATTTGGCGGCGGAAAATACCTCTAAGATCCGTCACCGGAAATGGCATTTACGATCCCATTTGAATTGCAACCAATCATTCTCTATGTTTGCTTATTCTGTTCAATTACATCTTACCCCATCTTAAGTAAATAAATGTCGTTTCAAAATGGTTTTCAAGTAAATTTATTTTCTTAATTTTCTTTAATTAATTTTCTTTTTTGTTCTTTTTCACTTTTGGTCACTAGCTTAGATAACAGTCTACTCTGTTAATCTATAGTGTCCTTCATATGTATACATGTAGTACAATTTGCATTACTTAATTTGTAAATACTTTGTAAAACATATGAGAAATAAATTTGAAATTGAAAATTGAAATTGAAATTAGGTCAAAACCTTGGTAAGGCACGCGCCCCTAACTTTGTCCCCTCCACACGGCTTTGCCACTGTTACGCATACCTCGTAAGCTTGGACTCTCTACTACTTTTTAATGTCTCTCGCTTCAGATATGGATACCACTTAATGGCTCCATCGTCAGGAGGAGAGCGTAGAAGACTCAACTAAGCAACACGCACCAGGTTCCTTATGGAAGTTTCCTAGTGAAATTTCTACGAAGGAAATCGTCGCTGTACTGTTGGCCCTTTTGCAAATCTTGGTGATATGTGATCGCAATTGGAGATAAGAATTGGATAAGGGTATCCCAACTAGATAAACCTGGTCGCTGGGGACTACATGTGTAAATGGACTGATTGAGTTGGTTCACAAAATGTTATGATATTTTGAGTATTATATCATGGAATATGGTCAAACTAAGAGATTCTGACCATCTGACACACAACCGAACTAAGCTGCAGTGATGGAGTAATTAACCATTAAAACCACTTATTGCAAATCTGTAACCACCAAACACATTTTGAATGAACTCTTATTAGAAGTATTCGCATGCAATGGTTTAATTCCTTAAAACATGTCACAAAAATATCAACCAAATGGGTCCTTTTGAGGATTTCATCATTCACTGAGTTTATATCTAGTTCAAAAAGACATTTGTAAATTCTTCTGTTGCACCATTTATAGACAAAATGAAAAGCGGTTAGGAAAGGACACCTGATAACAGGGAATGATTATTAGACGAAACTTTCAAATTCTTCTTAAGCCTGGTATTGTGGAGATAGTCTATAAGCAGCTGGTTATATGTTCCTATAAGGTGCAGACTCGGAATCCCAACTTTGAACTGACAGGACGGCTATGTACTGGAAAAAGTTCACAAAAGAATTGCTACTAGGCTGATAAGTTACATGAGAGGTGTTAGCAGCAATGATCAGATTAACAATATACTCATTTCAGACACGGCGCACGTCACACCCATTCTCCGATGACCAACAATTTTTTGAACAACTAGTCCGAAAAAATGGACAAATAGATATGGAAAATATGCCTTTCAGATCCTAATAAGTCGCCCGTCGGCCATTGTGGGCCCTTACCCCCCCCCCCCTCTCCCCATTTTTAAAAATCTTGGATCCGCCTCTGGGTTAGGCGACTTCGAAGAGTTCACGTGATCTGCTTCAGTCAAGGACTGATTTTTTTTTCATACTGTTGATCATAATGTGCCTTTAACAAATGCACTTGAAGTCTAATTGAAGGTTTGCTAGAGATCATAGATTAAAGTTTCAGAAGGGACACTGTACGTGGAATGTTAGGACACCTTTTCACAGGGAGTTGTGGTGGAATCGTATAGTCTTCCTGACTCGGTTCAACTATATAAGTGGTGTTGAGTGCTTTTAATTTAAGAATGCACCTTGAGTCACTCAGCACACAGACTCTGAGGGTTTACCGGGGCAACACTGTTGTGGCTGGCCGCGTTCATGGTTGGCTGCGTTGGACAAGCGTAATATTCAACGCATTCACACCCTGAAAGTTACAAGGTGTTACATCGAACCAGATTCACATCTTTTCAGAAAGTGTATTATCTTTGATTACCTGGCCGGTTGGCTTTGTTTGGACTGCCACATAGTACAGTGGTTATATTTCTTTTTAACTTTTTTCTTTACAGTATTCTCTACTTATGGTATTTTGTTTGATTTCGTTTGCACGCTGCAAAAACAACATACGCCAGCTTTACAACTGAAACAACTCAGAAAAGGCCTAGGAGGAGGGGAGAGGGTGGGGGGGGGGGGAATGAGAGCCAGTAATATGAATATGAGGAGGCATACAGCGGTATCCCGCACCCAATTTGAGAATGACAATGTCTTATATGTATATCAATCGAGAATGCATTATTGAACTGATCATATTTTGATTTTTAGGACACACTTTCACTCAAAGAAACCTCTATACTTTTCGAAAAAGCATTAGGTCTCAAGGAGACACCCAGAAATAGATGTCGGTGAACTTTGTCATCATTATCCAGAGAGGGTAGTAAGTTGCAATACCTTTTCCGTAAATTAGCTATAAAAGTTGAGGTTGTTTATTTTCTGTAGTTCTGTCGGTTTATCTCTATAATATTGAAGATGGGCGTTTCAAAGAAAAAGAAAAAGTCAGGTGTGTCATTGCGGATGTTTTACAAACATGGAAAACTAACTTGTATCAAAACATTTAAGTCAGTTGTATGGAATATGTTGTAACAGTAGTTTTTCTGGCAGTTGTTCGGAGGAGGTAATCCAGATAAGCCATTTGTAAAAAAGTTTTGTGTAATTTTCTAGATTTCAATCATGACGTCAGCACGTCGAATTTTCCTGGCATTCTGACCGACGCAAGCAATCATTTTATACATTTTCTTGTACATTACACGCTAACCGACATTGGGGCTCCCCTTAGATAGTGTCAAGAGGGCGCTCACTGGCAGTGTCATTTACCACTATGGGGCAAGACCCCCAGTCCGCAGTTTCTTGCACCAACTACCAAACAATAAAATCACACAATGCCCATTACCAACAGACAGAGCGCTTTGCTATGGAGTGGTAAAAAAGTCTTTCCTCAACTTGAAAACAATTGAATTAAAGTAAAATATGGAAAGTTAAAGGGGCTTTTTAATGGGATGCATATCTCATGGAAACTGAAATGAAAGAAAAGAAATAACAATCTAAAATGTTTCGGGGACACATTGTCGCGAATGTCGTGAACTTGTTAATCTTAAAGTCAGTGATCAGGATTATTTTTTGTTTAATGCCCATATGCTACATCTATCATTATCCATCCTTATCAACTGCAAGCTCTCTTGAATAAAGAGAGTGAATGAATCAATGTTACGAAACTGAGAAATAGTCAATACACTTTATCGATGTGATTATTTTGTTCATACGTGAAATGCGACACTATTTCGTCCACAATTTTAAAAATCTTTTAGAGTTTCGGCAGGAATCCGCTTGTTCCCCATCAGGGCCCTAAACTAGGCCCATGGAATCCTGGCCTAAGGGGAACGTGTCGCTCTTCCAACCCTTCCAAAGGGCCTCGCCTTTCCTTGTTGAAATCTTCCTAAGCACAAGATGGACTAAGAAACGGAATAGAGAGTAAGTGGGAAAAGAAGTGTGTATTTCAAAGGGTTTCCACTGACTACTCCACGTAAGATTTTTTATCAAAAGAAGGAACCCCAGCTTGATAATTCAAGCTGGGGTTTCAACGTAAGTGTATGCTTGATAAGGTAGTCTCCTTGTCAATTTGTTGATCCATGTAGTGTTGTCTAAAAATACGAAAATTATGTCCTTTACAAATATCTGTAGATATTGGACAGACGGGTGTAGTCTTTCAGTGCCCATGTCATTTCTGAACTATATTGTTAAACGATACCCTGCCTGAAGACAGTAAATTGATCTTCGTTCGAAATGTAAGTAACGTTGTTGACCATTATTGTAAACTTGTCTCCAAGTAATTTTGCTGGCGAACTTAATTTGACTCGACAACTCTAGATGTCCCCTGGTAGTGATAATCCCAATCATGTGACTTCCCATCGTGTAACTTTTTCCCAGGTATTGATCAAATCCATTGATCAATATCTATAGATATTGCATGTTGTGTCTGTTACATTTTTGTAAAACGCCTGCAAGGACAAAGACTAATGAATGAGTGAGTCAGCCATCATCTCGTGACAAACTCTTAATATTGAATGGACGCAAGGCCGTGGCGACCGTGCCGGGGGAGGGGTCTGTCTCACCCCTATCAAGAAAAAAAAGGGGCAGAGCTATGACAGTCAAAAAATCTGAAGCATCAGTTGGAATTTTTCATATCTCAGTCTAAAGCATTTTATTATTATTTTCATATTACTTCAAATGATACTAAATATTGCTTTAGATTGCATCTAAGGTTACCTAGTAGTTGAAAAAATTTCTTAAAAAGGCGATCATGGGGACACCTCTCTTTCAAACCTCTCCCAGACCAAACATCCCTCATGTCATGCTTTCCATCACTCATCAAAACACAATTGTATGACAAGTTTTATTTTCTGATCAAGGTTGCTATCCCTTACAGACGTTATTCGTACAAGGACTAGCTCTACTTTGCTAAGCAATCATCGACGGTTGTAGGAAAGTAAGTAAAAAGTGTAATCGCTGGAAAGTAAAAAACGTCGGAATACCTTTTCTGGAACTAGAATTTCGCGGAAAAACCACTAAGACTGCAATAGATGCCAAATGGTACACAAAACTTGTCTAAGGTTGCCTGGTAGTAAAAAAACCTCAAAAAGAAAAGAAAACTTATCTCTAGAGAGTAAAAACTGTAAACTGTTGAATTAACTTTAAAATTTCTGGAAATTACGATTTCGTGAGAAAAAATATGACTTCACAAGACGCCAAATATTGCACCACATTGCGTCTAAGGTTACCTGGTAGTTGAAAACATTCTCAAAAGGATAGATGGGCCCCCTCCTCTTACACATGCCCGAATGGTCAGGCATCACTTACCTTAATACTTTCTCACCTATCAAAACAACATTGTACGCCAGTAGGTTTTCCATCAAAATGGCTATCACTTACAAACTTAGAAAAGTTAGCGGCACAAAGACTAGCTACACTTTGTTATGCTATCATTGACAATTGTAGCAAAATGAAAAAAATGTAATCTCCAGAGATGAAAAATTGTTGGAGAAACTTTTCTGGAAACAAGGATTTCTCAGGAAAACAGATATGACTTCAAAAGACGCAAAATAGTGCACAAGATTTTGTCTGTGGTTACGTGGTAATTGAAGCATTTCTCAAAATAGGAGGGAACCCCCCATGTTCTCAGCCCCCAGATATTTGCCAAATAGGGTTACTCAAAGAAAAAAAAAAGAGGATGCGTAATTCATTGTGTTTTCATGGATTGACTTTTTCAAATGAGTTGAGGAATTGCAGACATGAAATCCTCATTTCAGGGCTGGTTACATGCAGCTCAAGTAGACCCAAGAAGTGCTGTTTCCGCCAATTGCGACACCCCGCTCAGACAGGCCTTCCGTTAGTCACCCCCCTCCCCAATATTTTATTTCATTTCTTTACGAAAGTGATAGTGCCTTTTCGTGAAGTTCATCCCTCTTCTTTAGAAAACTGTGGATCCTCTCCTGATAAGGTATCGAACTGTCCGAAACTTCAGATGGCATCATCATCATCCAAAATTCTACCAGTCGGAATTTATACAATTCACCAATCTCCCCCCACCCCAGATATGACCCTAGCTTGTAGCTATGGCAATAAATGAATGACACCAGGGAGTCTCTAACAACTCCCTGATGAGCCCAAGTATTAATGCGCATGGCGCTGTTTAACTTTAGTTTGTTACAACAACAAAATTTAAAAACATGAAAATTAGAGCTGGAATACGAGTTGAAAATTTGTCAGTGAAAGTCAAATTCCAAGGAATATATCATAGCCACTACAAAACCTTGTTTAAGTCCCATTTTGCACAAATGGAATATTCATATCCATTCTCATTGGTCGGTTTGATTTCAAGACTGCTATGTTCTCTTGGAAAGTCTGACTTTTGTAGCGTCAATAAAAATGTCGAGGCAATTTTCACATTCAAATATCTGGAAGATGAGTGCATAGTTCTCTATCAGGTTTTGTGACAAATGATCTTTACCCCTACTTTCTCCTCCCTGAAACACTTACAAAGAACAAAGGAAGATAAGCAGTCGATTGCTAGTACAACTCATATTCCAGTTTAAAGTAGTACACTGTATCAAGATTCAGCCAACGGTGGTATAGCTATCCATACATAGATCTTGGAGATTCCTACGCGTTTGTTCAAGTTTGTTCGGTGAAAGTCCCTAGAATGGAAATTGGGGCGACTTTTTCTGTATGCTACGCTATGGGTTGGGTTCTTTCGTAGATTGAATGTTGAAGCAGGTGAGTTGAGGGGTATATATGGTGTGAATGGACCCAGTTGAAACAATTAGGTATCTATGGAAACTATATTTTTGATCTGTAGCTGGAGGAGACGAGGTGTGTTTATTTGCACTGGATAAGGTACGTAAAGTTCGATGGCCTCTCGCTAAACCTCTAAACCAGCAAGGCACGAAAAATTGAAAGTATCATGAATGGCTGTGTCAGCTTTCCGAAAAGTGGTAGCAACCGTAGCACGTGCCTGTTAAAAATTCTACAAGACGTAAGACTTAACACATAGGCCCATCTTATGATTAGGTATGACTTGATGTATTAAATGTTCGGATTACCATGTTACCAAATTTGCAGTGGCGGCATCAAGGGGGTGGAGGCGCATAGGGCTTCCCCCCAGTCAGAACCTTTGCCCACCCCCATTAGCACCCACTCAGCTAAAGTGACATGACAAATACATAAATGTATATGTATATTCCCTCTTTATTTTCATAATTTTGCATTTACTTTTCTGCTCTATGTGGTACATGAGACTTAATTTTTTTTTTCACGCAGAGATATGCTAAAACCTCGGAGCTTCGGGGACTTCACCCTGGACCCCCTACAGACTTTGCCTCTGGACCCTGTGAGCGGTCCTAAGTTGTCATCTTGTCAACTTAAAGGAGTAGACAAAATAATCAAAACCGCTGCATTTAGTGAGCGCACTTTTTACAAAAATATATATCCATTCTGAGATTTACTTTTTTTACCCAGAAATATTCTAAAACCTCAGAGCTTCCGGAGCCTCGTCCCTGGACCCCCCAACAGAGACCCGCTCGTCGACCCCACTCGCCAAGCTCGCTCTTCGCGTTCGATTTCGCCATTTTCGAGATTTTTTTTCACCTTCAACTGATTCTTTTGCCATCCATTGCCCCCTCCCATAATCTAAAATCCTAATGGCGCCACTGCAAATTTGTAAGGAAGAGTTCGTTCAATTTTTAATGTAGTCACTTTGCATGAAGTCTTAATTGAACTTGTTTTGTAACACGGTACTAGTTACTTTTATCGCTTGGTATCGACATTCACTGAGTCAGAGAGAAGTGCTACTTCACGTACATATGGCAGTTGAGTGGAGACGCTACTGAGTGAAGAGCAAAGCAAAAGATACAATATAAACAGAGAAGGAAAATACTATGAAAGAAATGTTTCATGCCAAGCAAATTTATTTTACGACTTACTCCCATGTTGATGGCATAGAGGCAGCTCCCTGTTCAAACCCGCAACTCACCAGTGCAGCAGTGAGTCCCTGGTACCTATAGTGTCATCGATTGGCCTCCTCTTATATCATCATCATCAACATCATCATCATCATCATCATCATCAACTACTGATGTCTCTTCTTACTGTGGAATCTTTCCGTTTAATGTCTGTCTTTCCTTTGCTGATTAATTGACAATGTTGTAAGGTTGCAACCTGCTCAGAAATCAAACCATTTCAAGTTCCAAAATCTTCAATCGTTCCAGCATGGTGCAATAAAAAAAAAACAGGCCAACAAGCCAAAAAACAATGACATTTTGTTACAAGTCTGTGAAGTGTTCACTATTATAGGAAAGCCATGGGAACCAAATGCACTTCACGGCAAGTCTCACCACAAGTGAGTGAAAGAATCCTTCCACTGTAAAAGCAATCATTAACTAATTCAGTAATAAATGGCGCAATACTGTGGCGTCTAGTACATTACACCATAGTCCACACCACACACACATCTCGTTCAATCGGGTGTCCTTCAAAGTTGGACCATCGGACTAAGTTGAAATGTGACATCCGAGGGTGAGGAAACCAGCGGTCATTACCCAGAAGTGTAGTCTTGATTGTTGAATGGTCCTACTGAGCAGGGTTGTCAACGTCATCTTTAATCAACAATACATTTACTTTTTCCCCTATTATGGGACATCTTCATTCATATGGCTTCATAGCTTGCAGGGTGTCTGTGTCTTGTACCGGAGAAGGGAACGATCAATATCCCGTATTTTGTTGCAACCTGCAAACAAACAAAACAAAAACAAACGAACAAACAATGGCAGATCAAACGGGTGACATGAATGCCAACTTGAAATTTTCTCTCGCTCCCCATCCCCCATATTTGAATTTTAAACCTCGGTAATCATATTTTAACCGGTACAGTGAGGTATGCCTCATATTATCGTTATGGATAATTATGAAATTCGAAGAAAAAATGAAAACACTAGCTGATCCTTAACAACGCCAGAGAGACTGGAATTACTTTTTCTTGCAATCTTTAGAAGCATTTATCCAAAAAACTCTCTTTATATGTGTCAACCGATGGTGACTCTTATAATGTCTGTGTAAATGTGCTCCAATAGTGCCTAAAGTTCCATACAGAGAGAGGTGCTTCTTCCTTGTTCCAAAAATGGAAACAAATGGCGCAAATGTTGTGTGCACTACGTTTGTGAGATGCTCGATAAAAGGAACAACATGGTGTTAAAAGTTCAAGTGGGCGCAACTCTCTCACTGAACGTACTCTAAAAGTGTCACTTAAATCCCCTCCCCTACTCAACCATTATCCCTCATGAAAAATCTGGTTACGCCACTGCGTCAACTGCTCAACAAGAGGGGCATTTCTTTCCTTTTTCGTCACGTTCACAGTAAACAGCACTTTGTATGGTAAATGAATCACTGTGATCGATCACCATTTCTGTATTTTCATTAGTATCAGTCAGTATCGATCAGTATTTCTATATTAATCAGATCGATCAGTATTTTTTGATTGTCATTAGTATCAGTCAGTATCGATCAGTATTTGTATGTTAATCAAATTGATCAGTGTTTCTATATTGTCAGATGTCCCATTAGTCAATACAGATCCATCGTATACAGGTAACGTTAACTTACCGTGTAATAAATAGTACGATTTGGTGCTGGTAATGTTGAGAACCATCACCATTAAAGAAAGAAAAATTTGAAACTTCCTAAAAGTGTATTTCCTCCCTAGTGAATTTTTTTTAATCTCGCATACTCCTGCACTCAGTGCTTAAAGAGAAAATGCAGTCACCAAAAACTGAATTAATGTAACCCCTATGCTAATTCATGAATGGCTCTTTTCCATTACTTGACAACATTTTTTAAGTTGAGTAGCTTAATTTTGCAACATAACAGCTTGCTTATGCAGTACTGACATTCAGCAACATCATGTAAACTATGTATAAGAGAAATAAGAAGAAAATGGCAAGAATTTGATAAGTCTTTCAAAATAAAGTACGGACGACTGCTTATTCCCTTTAAAAGAGGTCAGGACTTGGTTTAAGGTTTTGAGATTGAGGAAGATGTAGAAGCTTGAAGGGACAACACTTATTTCATTTTCAGTGGATGTTGCTTAGCTGCTGTGTCTTCACTCTTCTTTTTCTATGACCTTATTTATTTAATTACAATCACAATACTTCTTAAAGCATCCAATAAGTCTTAATGAATTATTCCCAGAACATTTCTGTTGTTACTTCTACCATATTAAAATACACTTCATGAACAAGAACTTCAAAAGAAAAATTTACCACATTGCTACAATAAGGATCATCTCAGTTGGTTTTAAGAGGGTAAACTGAGAATGACATCACTTGTATACTCGTAAAATAACATAAATGCAGTCATCGGACAGCTCTTCAACTTTTCCAACCAAAAAACCTTCGCACCATTTATAAAATGTGCAACGAAACTCGATTTTATGCAGTTTTTACTGACTCTGCCGCGATTAGAAGACGGAAAACAACTGCCCTACTATTTGTATACCATTGTAAATGATATGCAAATATTGTAATATTGTACATGAAAATTGTAATTATTTGTAAATGCCTTACACTATACTCACCACATAACGCCATGGTGTAATCCATCTCTTTTTCTAATATTTCCAGAACACCACAAACGCCATCAGAACCCTGACAGTGAAAAGAAAAGAAAAAAAAAACCGATAAAATTACCTGAGGAGTTAGTTTAGGCCGACGATAATATTGTAGTATTCAATGCAGGATAAACAGTTCAGATTTTTGATGAAGTTTTGCAAAGAATAGAACTATCATTACAGTTCTGTCTATGTCCATTTCCATGGTTACTTTAATTATATCTGCATTCAAAAAGGAATCGGCGATTTAGTCAACATTACAACCCATTGCAGTATAGCTACAGTAAGACCTAAAAATGAAACGGAAAGCTACCAAGAAATTTCAAAACTATGAAAGGAGGTCAATAAAATTGCCAGCATCTGTTCTTTTAGATATACCACAATAAGTACACCAACAGAATGTGCACAATCACACAGATATAATTTACACGATATGAAAGGTGTAAAATCTGTGGAATTGACAAGTGAATTTTCATCTTCATGAAAACCAGGAGAATGACCACCTAACTGAAGACTAAATACTTATCAGAATCGGAAGTCATTCAAGTATGCATGCTCACCAGTTTTACGGACTTTGACTTTGTTCACATCAAATAACTTCCATGCAAATGTTAGAGATCATATGCCAACCAGTGACTGTCTTTGTAGTCATGAGTTATCAATGAGTCTCATGTGGATGAAAAATAAAGTTTTTATTTTCATCGATTTCTATCGTGTTATGTAGGAAACAAGTCAAAAATAATATTTGACAAGTATCGAGGCATCCAGTAGCCACATTATTTTTATACATAGATTTTTATGTGTGTGATGTTTGGAATTTGTTCCTACGGATACAAAATCATTTTTCGGATAAACAATGCTATTGTACTGATTGCGGTGAATCTGAATCATATGATTAGATGTGTTAAAAATTTGAAATAAAAAAAATTTCAAATTCTAAAGAGTGTAACACTTTACTGGCTTAAAGTGAGAATTATCACTTGTCTGAGTTGAATGAGGAACTACGTCAATGACATTCAGAATTACAACGAAAGATAGCTCTCATTGTGGGACTTGTCAAGGCGATGGGGGTGTCGGGGATACCCATCCATACTTCTGCAGTGGTAGCCGAGTTGATGGTCCTATGCTAACCATGGTGATGAAAGAGAACAGTAAATTGCTCTGCAAGGCCTTAGCGTATAAATCGTCAGGAAACGAGAATCTGGAAAGTACTGCGATCCTGAATTCGATCTTCGTTTCAACCAATTTCAAAGGCCAGTCTACCGCTCCGAAAACGGCACCGATTGATGAAGATTTTAGCGCAACGTCTAAGTTGACCCAAGTCTTAACAACCAATGCATATGAGTTTGAAATTGTATCTTATAATAACAAGAAATTTTCGACAGCCGCAATGGCTACCCAAGCTTCCCAATCAACTGTTTTCAAGATACGATTCTAAATGAACATACTGGAAGTGAGTGGATGATACATTCACAGTCGAAATTTGTGACAAGTACACACTATTTTGAGATTTCGGAAAAAGAAAATGTCAACACTTAAACATCGTTATTTTTCGGAATCAGCAAACACAGTACAGGTGGGACGCTTCAGATTTCCTACATACTAGTTGGACACCAGCGAAACTGTGTGCAGACCCCTGTCCTAAGGGGCTTCTCTATACAAACCACACACAAAGTTCTGGCTGTATAAAAAGCGGCGCTAGTCCAGTATATACCGGACAGTGTTTAAGTGGTATAAAAGTTGACCAACACTTTTAGCAAGAATTACAGGACGTGTGACATGCTTCCAAAAAAGAGCTTCCTTCATGCAAACATTACAAAGTAAAACCCTCAGTGAAAATCCGTTGGAATTTTGTTTATATCTATTACCGTTTTTGAGATATGACTTTTCAAAGTTTGAAGAAAATGCAAAACAGATGACGTAAAGTTTTGCACAGTGTCAGTTTTTCTTTTGTTAACCCTATATATTTTAGCCTTTTAGTTACCTTATTACTGAGTTTCACATTGGTGCGTGATATCGATATTTTTGAAGTAGAAAACACATGCTTCCAAAATAAAACCCTCTGGGCATATAAAATTCTCAAATGACCTTGAAATAAGGGTTACATAAACAAAGGATTAACATAAGACATATCCTGGGAGTCCCTCTCCTGACATCACAAATTTGCATATTTAGCCAATGTTTATTCCTGACACAGCTGTGAGACACTAATTTGCCTGTAAATTTGTCAATTTTTGACGGATTTTGACGCAATTTGTGGCTATTTTCAACATTTTGAATGCCTAATGCACCCAATACCTCAAAATGTCATTTTCATGTCACCAGACCTTTAATTTCCAGTAAGAAATTAGCTTTATCTACTCACTGAGGTTTCCTTTCATTCAAATTTCACCCATGCCGAACATACTTATACCTTCTGTCTGCTTGCACTGGCCAGCATGATAGGCATATGCATGCTCTGTGTTATAACACACCAACACAAGTTGCCGCTTTTAAAAGCCTCCTGTGTAAAATCTTCAAGGTAGCTCACAATGAATGTTTGCTTGTTCAACATGTTTTAATGCACGTAGCTTTTTAAAGCACACCGGGCTTAACACATGTGAATCATGTTAGAACATCCAAGCATATAAAAGTTTATTAGAGGGTACGCAAACATGCATATGTATGCTACGTAAGTGGTTGTAAATTTTCAACTTTGAACAACTTTTTTATTTATCGTGTTCGCAACGGTTTAGAACTTTTACCTTTACTAAACTTACATTACAAGTAACAATGTTTAGTTACTAACGAAGAAGTACAATTATCCCCACTTTCACGTTTGTGACAGTTCATGTTTACAAGATTTGGACTTTAGAATATGTTGACTTAACCTACATGTTAAAGAACAGGATCATCTGATAACCGATGTTAATATATCTTAAGACCAAGTTTGAAGTTCACAAATTTTCAGATTTCGAACTCTGTTGATCCCAAAGGATCATTCACCTTGATGAAATATCAATTTACTGTTTGTACCAGGTTCACAAGGCAAGTGTTTCACGTATACCTCAACTGCAAGCCCCCAGAGGGCAGGTCGACCAATGAAGACCATCTTGGCTCCAAGACCGAGGGCTTTGACAATGTCTGCTCCGCTTCGTATGCCTCCATCTAAGAAGACATCAACTCCCTTTCCTCTGACAGTGTCGATTATTTCAGGGAGGGCATCGAGCTTGGTGTCGTGAGAGAGAATTAGCAGGCCAAATTTAGGTCAACAGAAATTTGTGTATAAAAAGTTCAATTAACCAAAAAAAAAAAAAGACAAGAAGATTCTGTCCTCGATTTCTTGTAACAGTAAGAACATTAAGCATTAAAATTTATCTCAATGAAACATTTAAATACATTATCCAATGTCACATAGCAACAATCTTTTTACTTACCGAATCTGTTTACACAAACACCACCACTTAAGCATAACTGTCTCATTTTTTCTATTACAGCAATAACCAGGTTAGACAATTAAAATGCGCAATTGAAGACACCTTCGATATTTCTTTCAACCAGAAGTATTATAGCAGCTTCATTGTTGAGTCAATAATTGCAAAATATATTGAATGATTTGTTTCTTGTAATAATATAAACATGGCACACTTTTTGTTTCACATGGAGTTCATTGTTTACATGTTTTCCTTGTCTTGAAGTGATCTGCATGTAATTCGATCGTCAGCTATTGTTTTCCTGTCCTGTATGATGTATGCCATCGTATGTAGATATCCTAACCATCGGGATAAGGAGTTGTAAAGTACATCTTACATAACTTTTTGCAATTTCTTTCTTTAAATCGAGTAGAAGCATAATTATTTATCATCTCTGTGATACAAATGATATGTAAATGACAAATTTTGTTAGCGAACGCCCCAGAAGAGAGAGAGAACGGTTCTTTTTTGAAATTTTCTTATGTTGTGGCCCGAAAGAAAATACAGGAACATCAGCATGGATGTTTCTATATGTTAGTCATCTTGGCTCTGTTACGGTGACTGATCACCGCCTTTTCTACTTTTCCCTTTTTTGTGTTTATTAGTGAGCAGTGTAACGAGGGACGTAGATTTCTTTTCAACATTGGGGGTGATGGTGTGTACACAGGAAGCGTGCACGGCGAGCGCGAAGCGCGAAGCCCCTAAAGGGTGGGGTCCAGGGGCCCTTCTTAGGGCCCCTGGTGGGGTCCAGGGGCGAAGCCCCCGGGGGGCTCCTGGGTTTTAACGCCTCAGAGGCCCCAGGAAGACTGCTTTAAGGGGTAAAATACAGAGGTAATGTTGTAGGGTATTGACACGATTATACGCTTAGGAAAGGCTCTTTTGAGCACAAAACTCTTTATCAAATTGCACTGGAGGACTGACACTGAACAATTCTAGAGCAACGATGTACCGTTAAGTTTTAAAAGGCAGGTATCAACTCAGGGTTATCCCCGGTAACAAAAATTTGAGTTCGAAGACCATTACATGACTTGCAAATTGGCTGGAGATAACCAGAAAATTTTCAACTTTATTCATGAAAGAAATGCAAAGGACATACATATGAATACATAAAACTTAAGCTGGAATTTTTGTGCAACCTAACAGAATGAGATGATATAGTTCCCAAATTATCAACCATTCCCGCCAAAAAAATCATCAAATATCGGTAAATAAATTGAGTTTGTAAAAAGGATTGTGACGGATTGAATAGTAAAACGTTAGAACAGTGTTGTAATATGGCTTTATCATATATTATTCTCACAACCTCAAACAACTTGAAATCGATTTAAAATACTTGCAACCATGGAAAAACGCATAGAGATTAAACGGAGACTGGAGATTTCCTTATGAAAATTACCCCATCGATATTCACGAAAGTAACTTACTTGGTGCCATTCACTGTCTTAAGGACGACAGAATTTGCCCGACGTACCCTTTGTGGTAATAATTCTTAATAAAAAATAGCTATTTACTGATATGAGACCATGCATCGGTCAAAAATTAATTGATCGTGTAAAGCATTACGGTTCATAGCTCTGGGGTTCTGTTTTTAAAAAGACATCTTTTGAGTACATCACTAGGTAATTTATTGCATGGGAGGGAGAGTCGCAAGAAGTGAAACAGGATGCAGCTAAAACAACTAGCTTGCACAGTGTAATTCTTCTCCGTCGGGCAGGCACGTCTCCGGTAGAAGCCCGCCAAGGTTAAACGAATTATATGGGACCGGTCTGGAGTATTTCAGCGAAGATGGGAGACTAGTGACTACCAAGCTTAAGTGACAGAAACTTAAAGTATGTGACTTTCATGGCTCGAAACGTTTTGAAAATGATGTAAAAAGTTTGCAAACCTTCTGATGTAACGTAGCCTACATAGACAGCATTATATTACACACGTAGGTGAACAACGTGAGTCATGTTAATCATGAGGGGAGAATAAATGTAGCTTACTTGTCAGTAAAAAACACGTATCTGTAGACGGAACATTGGGGGGATGATTACATTGACCATCCCCCCTAGTCAAATATTGGGGGGATATATCCCCCATCCCCCCGGGTCCACGCCTATGAGTGTAACTTGCTGTTTCCTGTTTCTTGTGCACTGAGATCTGATGAAGATATGTAGATTCTGTCGAAACGTCATGATCCTTACATTAGGTTTTTCCGTTGTTCTACTTTATTACTAGACTGATGTACATTTGAGGTGGTGTGTGCCGTAAGGTGGCATATCTCTATATATATAGGTATGGACCAAAATATCACTATAACAGTCTATGTGCATTCTATGGTCTTGAGGATATGCTGGAGATAGTGAATATATCAATGCTTTGAGATCAATTCTAGTAATGATTCCATAAATTAAACCATTTCGTTTTAATAAAGAATAGATATTCTATTCTTTATAAATAAAATTGCAGAAACTATTAAAGAACAGAAAATACAGATGTATGTTAACCACATTCCGTGAAGATGTAACTTACCGGAGCAGGAACCTCATCTAACTGTCTCCCTCCGTGAGCAGAGACGATAATTCCATCAACTCCAACTGACGCAGCTTCTTTCGCAGTCTCCGCTGGATGAAATGAAATAGGTAATACGCAAATCCAATAACACCAAAATAAAAAAAACTGTAAATAAGTCAAAAGAATATGTTGACATGCAATAATTACTTGTTACATTTATAGAATATCATTGAATGGTATATACATTAACAATCATAATGCTCTTTAGCATCTAACTAATAGCTGATCAAATATACTCGTAATTAAATTAACATTCACTGTAGAATTACATGCCGACAGTGTTATACCTGTCAGGACACCTTTGACCAACACTGGTAGGGTTGTGATGGTTTTAACCCACACTATATCTTCCCATTTGGCACAACTTGCAGTTTGATTAAACATGTACTTAAGAAGCAAATGATCTCCCGATCCTTTTGCGGCACGGACTTCTTCGGTGTCTTCAGTGTCCATATTAACAATACTAAAGTAAAGAAGAGATAGAATAACAAAGGTTGAATATGAAATGTGTTTTGAGAAATACACTCAGAGAATTATTTACCTAAGTTATGTAAAATAAGAACTCCATAAATTTTATGTAAAATTAATGTAAGCAGTATTTGTAAATTTTACATAATTTTGGTAAATTTTACTACATTTTAGTAAAATTGTTATATCATAATGTAAGACTTACATTAACTGTGTGTAAAATTTTACCAAAAAGTTATGGAGTTCTTATTTTACTTTACGTTTTTGTGAGTGTACCGACTTGAAAAAATGGGATCATGAGAATGCCTAGAAGTTGCTGTGTTATCAAACTCTGAAAGCCACCCTTGACCTATGTTATGTTATGAAAGAAATGGTTGTTTTATGTAGTCGTGTACCCACTCCCCAGGGCGAGTGAGTGAATTCCTTCAAAGAGAACTATGTTACTGAATGGCTTGTCATCACTGAAAGAGACTGTTGTATTTAACTCTCAGTCTTATAATTTGGAATTACACTGATAATCTGCTTTAAAAGCTGAGCAAAAATCTTCAAATACATTTAATGCGAAAGAAAGAAGAAACTGCAGACAGAAATGTGATCAGGCTGCTGCAGTATGTGAAAACTTATAATTTATGGGAGGGTCGTCTGTGTAAAAGCCATTTTGCAGCTACAGAAAAAGATTATTTAGGTAACAGGGCCAAGAAACAGGGTGTAACATATTGTCAATAAATTGAGCCGTTAACGTCACAGTGGAAGAAATATATATATTATCTACACAACATACTGTGGCAAGCCGAGCGTAGAATAATAGAAAATGAAAGATTATCGACCGATTACCCAAGATTTTCGCTTAATGCACAAGGTTTATCACTCGTTCCATCTAGAATACAGGACTACCAAAGTTATTTTGTATCATCGCGCGATAAATATTGCCCTCGGCGATAACTTTTGAATTATCAGTCGAAGTTTTTTTGGACAATCTTATAATGAACTGACAATCCAAGATTATTATCGGTCGATACTCGTGAATTTTCTATGTATTCGGCATTCGGCATTTTCTATTTATTCGGTTTGCCCCAACCCTATTGCTGAGTATTTCCAATCGAAATTTTACCTCGTGGAAATCGGCAATTGGCGATATCTTCAATATGTTTTCGAATCAAAATAATAAATATTTCACCATGAGAAGTAAATTACGGTAACGTTAGTCCTCCATCATTGCTATACAATTGACTCTCAAATGATATTTTTTTTTACCTCATGACAGATCCAAATTCTCTACTCATTTTCTCAAAAGACTGGTTCTTCCAGGTATTAGTGACTGCCAAGTCTATCGTAATCACAATGGCTTTGAATCCCAACCTCTCTGCTCGTCTGATAATCTTCACAGTGTTTTGACGATTTTTGAAGATGTAGGTCTGCATCCAGAGTTGTGCGGCAGGTGCAGCTGATGTGATATCTTCAATTCTAGTACTGGCCCAGTTGCTGACTATCATGATAGATCCAAACTTCCCAACACCTACATACACACACACGCAGTTATAGTATTCTATTTACCGTGGATTAAACAATATAGTATGTTAGTGGCAACATACGCATGTTCGACTTTACAATAAAGGCTGATGGGCTCAATGTGATGAATCGACACATTATTACATGAGCTCTATTGCACCTGTCCCATCTTAATAATGTTTCCAGGATGTTGCCTCTGACCTTACATAAAACTGAGCCTTGAACAAATGTTGACTAAAGTTGACTTTAGCACATACTAAATATCTGGTCATGTGTGAGGAACAAAGTTTGCAATTTGACCTCTGCTGACCACAAAGGACCATTGCAATTTCTCCAAACACAGTAAACTTCTTTTTGGTTGAATTTCACCTAAATACTAATATGAGATTGAAACCTGGATATTTCTTTCCACTATAGATTTTATATTAACAACGTTCTACAAGTTATTTCTGACCCCGAATCTGATTAATGACTGATTAATGATTAGTGACAAAGATACAAGACTTCCTAATTGATGTCATTCCGTAAACTAACATCTGTAAGGCCTCCTACCCTTCAAAATGTTGAAGCATAAAAATGTGATGAACAGTTACAATATGAAATACTGAACACACTTCTTCAAAATCGACAGATTTAATGTGTTATGAGTCAAGGTAGTGTCCGTGCGGTTACCATGCATGTATTTTTCAAAAGCTGCATTGCGCCCAAGTATTGCACCATTTGTCGTGTAAACACCTCTTAATTTCCTTGTTTTCAAGAGGACACACTACCCTTAAGACTCCTCCCCGGGACGGCGATTCGCAAACGGTGAAAAGTCCCTCTCTCCTCCCATCTCCCCACAGATTGAGAGTTTGATCCACGTCCTTTAGAATTGGATAAGATGTCCTCGGCGTTAATTCAATGTCAGGTTTTCTTCACAAGTTCACCTCACATACAATGCCACTGTAGTATATTATGGCTACAGATGACTTTTACTAACTATAGATACTTAAAGTCTTGATTTCAAAATCTTCCACTTGACTTGAAAAATATAAATCCTTATGAAGTAACACCGAAGCAATTTAATGTACTAACTCTTACATAAAGACGTGTATTTCGGCGGGACATAGCTCAGAGTACCCTTCCCTGTACGCATAGTCATCTTGAAACTGAAATGTTGAGAACATCCCACTTTAAGTCTCTTATACATTTGCTACACCTTCTATTCTCTTGTACCACTACTTCCCATTACTTCAGTTACGAAACAGTATCTACCTCGCGCTGTTCCCTTCTCTGCGTCAGTATGGACTAGGCCGTGAAAGGCAGAGGGGGAAACCCCTACCGGAGCCCTGATCCGTTGTCCGAACACTTCCACTGACAGGTCTCTCTCAAAATCCGTCTTCAGTAGACGAGGTCTGAATAACAACCTGCAAATTTTATAGGAATTCATCACCAGGACCTGAATAATTGAGATGTCGTTAGACTAAAAAAGAAAAACAACTAGGGATTAATACACCTGACTCTGAGTATAATTTATTAACCCTTAACGACAAAGAAGAAGAGATAGAATAGTAATATTAATGGTGTATAAAGGGAAAGATAGTAGTCTAAGAAATCTTTTTAGGCTTATCGAGTTGATCCACTTCCCGAGGAGCAAAGGAAAATACGCATTTAACATGAATGATGAAACAGGGATATCTGGAAAATGTTATAGTCAAATATAGGTATATGTACATAAGAAACAGGAAGTACAGTGAATTATAACACAAGTTGTTAAAGTTATGAAGTTTTGTGATTCTTTGAGAGAAGTCGGTGAGTTAACGTCATCACTTGACTTAACATACACAGAAGAAGAGAAAAGCGAACTCAATACCTCCTGTAAGCATTTTCACTTTCCTGAAGTGTTACTCCTCTCCCAGAGCCGGCAGCAAAATAACTCCATACGTTCGTTGGAACCTTTTTCTTCGCCAACCTCTCATAGTCTGATGCCGTATGAATGACATCTTCTGACATTTTGGCGAGTCCTGATATTAATTTTGTTAATCCCAGCACAACAGGTCTAGAAAATGTTATAAGCAATTGGTAAATTTGAAAGTGAGAATTTCCCTTCTCCAACTTAAACAACAATCCTTCCCCTTTACGTAATGTAGACTATTGGCTGTAAAATATCATACTTCCAGAACAGTGTTTCAAATTTTTTTGGATTCCCCTTACCTCTAAGTTTGTTAGACTATTCCCTGGTAGGTATCCCGACAACTCCCCTAGGACAATCCCGCTATCTACATACCAAATTTGACTTTCATCCGACTTCCCTTGTTGAGTTAGAGCGTACCCAAACAAGTGTCACAGACACGCACACACGCACGCACCCACACGCACACGGCGTCCCGATGCTTAGATTCCTTTGCTGCCCAAATAGGAACCAAAAAGCGCCGGTAAAGGCTTCCTACTGGCCACAGAACAGCTCAACCTGATAGAGGACAATAGGAAACATTAAGCACGCCACCTATTACAAAGCAGACAATACGCATAGCTTTTCACCATTCGTTTATAAGAATGGTATATATTGTTTACAATTAATTATCTTTATTAGCAGGAACAGCTACGTCTAATGTAGCCTATATCACATATATTACAAAAATGGTCTATTACACTAAGCATATGCTTAAATTGATTTCACACATTCTAGCTTTGTTGAGAAAATTTCCACTGAAAATGCTGAAAGATAAAGTACATGTCAAAAAAGTGATGAAACGTAACAGACTTAATTAAATGTTATTAATTAATTGCCTTCAGTAGTATAGATATTTAGATGGTGTGGTGCATATTACTTTATGGCGAGATATTTATAATCACTCTGGCGTTATTTACTATGGATAATGTAACTGCTTTCTTCGTCAAAATATTAACGTTAGTATATATGTATTGTGCATAGCACAGTGGACGCTCATAATGAAAGGTTTTTCATATTGCATTGTCACATTTGTTTCCGAGTGCAACGAAAAACAAAAATCATGAACGTTCGTCATTCATCTTTCTCTCACATTTCGCTGTTTCTAAACGCTCATCTCCAGAGATGGAGGTGGATGGTATATCAAAAATTTGACGTGTTGTTATCAACTATTGAACTGTACATGAAGTGCCTACAATGATATATTGTAGTCTGTGTTAAATCCATAGAAGTTAGCAAACAAAAAGTATCAAAATGCAGGTATGTGCAACTACACAGAGCGGGACGTAACACACCTACTGTAATGAAGAGAGTGAAGGAAGGCTGTTTGAAGGTTGAAGTAATATCTGCGGTGATGACTGCGAATGTGTGAAGAATTGTAACTATATAAGCATAGACCTATTCCTACGGAGTTTTACATAGTTGCGTTTATGTTATCATTCCTGATCAGCTATATGGTGTCTTTAAAATGCGAAAAAAAACCTTTGATGACCAACAGATTACGGTAACGGACAACAACCTATTTTTTCTCCTATGGTGCATGCTGCGTTTTTAGGTCCACTGACGATTGAAATAAAGTTGGGTATTTCTTTAACCGAAGGCACTTGAACATTCAAAATACATTTCCCTGAGAAATCTAAAACAAAAACGAAAAAAAAAAAATCGCCATGAGACTTGTAAAAGAAAACAAATGGGTAAGTAATATATAAAAAGTATGTATTAAAACTAATAATAAAAATAATAAAAACGATTCAATTTGTAGGAAACTGCATCACAACAAGAATATTTTCTTTGACTCAGATATCACGATTCATTTTCACTACAAGATGAATCATGAATGTGATCCCCTACGGAAAGAAAAATGTCTTTTTCCTACGGGCCTTCTTTTTAACCAAATGGTTTAAACCCATCCATAAATAATGCACGGATCCGTTTAGAAGTATCTAAGAACATTGCATAATGACTTGTCACGAGTGTTTCAAGAGTCCTCGAAACTTTCAATTCATGTTTGGAAAATACTTCACATTTTTTTAGGAAGAAATATGAAACAAGTGGTTTGATCGTGGCTGTAAAGACAATGAGTTTTATCTTTTGAATCATCGAGGTTACTTAACTTCAGCGGTTACTTTAGTTCAATTAAATGTAACTTCGGGTAATCTCACAATCAAATTAGGTCAGACAACATTTTATGTCGGCTTTGATTTTAACAATAATAGACATGTAGGGGAAAATATGGAACATTAATGATTCCTCTGGATTTGGAAATGAAGTTTCGCTAGAAGTTGCTGCGTTTTGGATGAATTATGATGTCAGAGAAACGTCCCACTCATTCCAAAGAATGCTTTCATTTTAAGTTGAAGAGGTTTAATATGTGTTAAGTATTAATATTGCACGGTAAAAATTGTCGTGGCAGTTTTTTCTATTGTTTTTGCTCCACGGTCAGCCACCATACAGATACGACAATGTTCATTAAGTTTCTGTGGGCTACAGAATTCACCAATTAATCAAAAGCTGACAAACCGTTTCTTCTAGCCAGAATAAAAGAATGTTTGTTTCCACGTGCAATTTCAAGATTTTAAACTCCTCTCCTAGAAATACTGAACCACTAATCTCTCTTTATCCGTCACATCTCTGTAATTCTTTAAGTATCTTTGAAAGTCGCTGTTAACAGTAGCGTACCAAATGGAACGATAAGCCTTAGCAAGGCTGTCTGTCCAACAAACTTAGCATACCATATACTGCACCAGCTGAGATGTTCGAGTCAAATGCGGTATTACACTAGTTGTCAGAAGCTTGAACAACTACCCAGTTTTCAGGTCCTAGAATTTTCATTGTTTTAAAAAAGTATGGATATATGTTTACTCCGAAAGCACTGCATATATCTTATTAAGGATGTAGCTTTCTTTTCCTGAGTGAAGATATAGAGCACTGCCGATAATATTAAACTTTCTCTCGTTTTCCTTGATGAAATAGTTGGCTGTTAAATTTCCCGCCCTATTGAATCGTGATATCAGCGGCAAAGTTGAGTGTCTGTCATTTCACAAGCCAATTATTTTGCTAGATATTTCCTGCTGGATTTTAATGTTACCAATTAACAATGCGATATATTAGCTAGATATATTCTGCTGAAAATACATGTAATCATTTTAGTAGTCAATTATTTTGCTAGATATTTTCTGCTGGATTTTTATCTGATCATTATACGATAAAATGAAATGGCTAAATATGTTCTGCTAGATTTTGTACTAACCATTTCTTAAGCCAATTATTTTGCTAGATATTTTCTGCTAGATTTTAAGGTAACCAATTTGCAATGCAATAAATTAGCTAAATATATTCTGCTAGAATTACTTGTAACCATTTCTTCAGCCAATTATTTTGCTAGATATTTTCTGCTAGATTTTAAGGTAACCAATTTGCAATGCAATAAATTAGCTAAATATATTCTGCTAGAATTACTTGTAACCATTTCTTCAGCCAATTATTTTGCTAGATATTTTCTGCCAGATTTTAAGGTAACCAATTTGCAATGCAATAAATTAGCTAAATATATTCTGCTAGAATTACTTGTAACCATTTCTTCAGCCAATTATTTTGCTAGATATTTTCTGCTAGATTTTAAGGTAACCAATTTGCAATGCAATAAATTAGCTAGACATATTCTGCTAGAATTACTTGTAACCATTTCTTCAGCCAATTATTTTGCTAGATATTTTCTGCTAGATTTTAACGTACCATTTTACAATACCATGAAATGGCTAAATGTGTTCTGCTAGATTTCGTAGTAACCATTTTACGAGCGAATTATTTTGCTAGATATTTTCTGCTAGGTTTAATCTGACCATTTTGCAGTACCATGAAATGGCTAAATGTGTTCTGCTAGATTTCATTGTTACCATTTTACAAGCGAATTATTTTGCTAGATATTTTCTGCTAGATTTTATGGTAACCACTTAACAATGCAATAAAGTAGCTAGATATATTCTGCTAGAAATACCTGTAACCATTTTAGTGGTCATTTAGTTTGCTGGATATTTTCTGCTAAATTTTAGTGCGACCATGTTACAATATTTTCAGATGGCTAAATTTATTTTTCTATATTTTGTAGTGACTATTTCACAAGCCAATTATTTTGCTAGATATTCCCTGCTCAATTTTAGTGTGACCATTTCACACGTAATACAATAAATTGAGTTGAAGTTTTTTGCGCGATTTCATAGAAGCCATTCTACAAGTCAAAATATAGGTACTACGTATTGGCTACATGTACTTTGGTTTATTTGATGAACAAACTATTCTCATGATAATTAATTTATCAGATTTTAACTGGTAAGTCTTTGATGTGGTTTACAGAAGATTTCTGGCTTAATGATATTTCTAGACATCTGTGTATAGGGATATATGTGCTGATTGTGGTGAACATGCAAAGATATTGCATTTAAAAGCTTCTAAAATTTGCAGAATCATAGCCGAAAGTTTTAACCGATAATGAAAAGGATGATGTATGCATACAGACACAGAATTCTAGGCATATGACTTAATAAGATAGTTTGCTAGACGGGGTAATGCATGATATCAGCACTCACCAAAACATCTACAGTATTATATGTGATGTAGTTAAAATAAGTTTTTTACTTACCACAGTAGAAAGAATTTAGAAGTTACGAACTTAAACATCTGCAATAGTATACTCACACTTGCAAACGGCATGGGGAATCCTGGTTAAATATTTCATCCATAAACATGTGGTAATAAGTAGGCTATGTCCAATTAAATAACAGTTAAATTCCAGACATCGCACGGCAGAATTCACCAATTAATCAATCAAAAGCTGACAAACTGTTTCTCCTAGCTAGAAAAAAAAGAATATTTGTTTCCACGTGTAATTTCATTCGATCCCTTAGTTCGAAAAAATTTCAAGATTTTAAACTCCTCTCCTAGAAATACTGAATCACTAATCTCTCTTTATCCGTCACATCTCTGTAATTCTTTAAGTATCTTTGAGAGTCGCTGTTAACAGTAGCGTACTAAATGGAACGATAAGCCTTAACAAAGCTGTCTGTCCAACAAACTTAGCATAGCCTACCATATACTGCACCAGCTGAGATGTTCGAGTCAAATGCGGTATTACACTAGTTGTCAGAAACTTGAACAACCATCCACTTTTCAGGTCCTAAAATTTCCACTGTTGTAAAAAAGTATGGATATATGTTTTACTCCGAAAGCACTGTATATCTCTTATTAAGGATGTAGCTTTCTTTTCCTGAGAGTAGATTTAGAGCACTGGCGTTAATAATTAAACATTCTCTCGTTTTCCTTGATGAAATAGTCGGCTGTCAAGTTTCACGCCTTATTGTATCTTGGTATAAGCGGCAAAGTTCAGTTTGTTTGCTAGAGTGTCCGTGTTCAGCGTGCAGTTTTACTAAATATGATCTATGTATGTTTCCACTAAATACGATCTCCTTAATAGATCAAATACTTTACCTATCATATTACGCTGGATTGTCGTGGTACCAGTTCACAGTATTAGAAATTGGATTGAAAAATAGAATAAAAACTTTTTGCACTAACCACTCCACATATAAAAAAATTAGCTAGATTTTCCTGCTGGACTTTACAGTAACCATTTTACAAGTTAAACCTTTGGTAGATTCCTTCGGCTAGAGTTAAGTGCAAGAGTTAAGATTTTAAGGTAACCAATGAAGAATGCAATAATTTAGCTAGATACATTCTGCTAGAAATACCTGTAACTGTTTTACAAGTCAAATATTTTGCTAGATATTTTTTGCTACATTTTAATCTGACAATTTTACAGTACCATGGAATAGTTCA
Organism: Stichopus chloronotus; assembly: GCA_021234535.1. Taxonomy (NCBI): domain Eukaryota; kingdom Metazoa; phylum Echinodermata; class Holothuroidea; order Aspidochirotida; family Stichopodidae; genus Stichopus; species Stichopus chloronotus. Next base: position 19,624,181 of record CM037845.1, on the reverse strand, counting down.
ATGTGTTCTGCTATATTTTGTAGTAACCATTTCTTAAGCCAAATATTTTCCTAGATATTTTCTGCTAGATTTTAATGTAAATTATTAACAAAGAATAAATTAGCTAGATATATTCTCCTAGAAATACTTGTAAGCATTTGAGTGATCAATTATTCTGCTAGATATTTGATATCGTCCACTCTCCAAATCGAGGAAAGCAAAACCACCGTACGGTTTAGGCATTCTTGATTTGTGTAGTGGACGAGGGAGACGACGTGACGCATGCGTATAGGCTAAAAAATGACGTAACCCTTTGAATACCCTTTCTTGGAAATGCGGATTCTCAAACATCCTCGTCAACATGAAATGATGGATGGAAACCCTAATGTTTCTTAAAATAATGTAACTGACATGTTTTGCAGAGCCGTGTTGCATTTGTAACCGTGTAACTGCATTACGTCACGTAGGCACTGTGAGGGGGGTTGTTATTTCTGTACAAGACATCATTTCAGGACTGATGTACAGGTAGAAACAAAGCCCTCAGTCAAGGTTGCACACATAGAACATTGGCTGGCAATTAGTTGATGGAAAGGAGGGGAAGGTGTTGTGTAATTTCAATCTACAAAGACTCATTTGAGTCACATTCCGTTACCTTCAGGTTGCCTTTTTATCTCATCGCCCTATAGGGGCTAGATGAGATATTGTAGTCACTTGGCTAATGGAGCTATATATTGTACTGTGCATCCATAAGAAGAATGGTTGCCATGGAAACGCTTGGAGTGGATGAGAAGCGATACCCCAGGGGTACCCCTTGGTAGAGTGACCATGGGTACAGAAGGGTCCTGTTGGGTGGTATAAATGAAAATGTGTCCGTTCCAATGTGTGTGCGTGTGGGATCGAGGACCGAAACAATAGACTTTAAGTCCTCTATAGAAAATTCAATAGATTTCTCCGGTCCTCTCAAGATTAACAATAGAGAGTCAATTGTAAAGGTTAGGGTTGAGGAAGAAAAACAAAACAAAGCACAATGAGGTCCTCGGAATGAATGTAAAACAAAGTTGCGTGTGTGTGTGTACGTGCGTGTACGTGCGTGTGTGTGCGTGTGTCCGGACCTGTCCAAATTGGTTTTGCCAGAATAGTTTGAAAAGCATATGAGCGATTAAGTTGAAATTTGGAAACGTTGTGCATGATGCCACTGCGTGTAAGATGTATTAGTTGTATGGTAATTTGAGTCAAATCTGCTGATTTTTGAGAAAAAAGTCTATTTTGCCCCCAAATTGCTATTTCCAGCATATCTTGAGAAGTATTTGAGCATTTAATGCAAAATTTCGCAAAAACTTACCTAAAAAGGAAAAATTTCAAGTTATATCACTTTTGTAGTAAAGAGAGTGAAATTTGCTGATTTTTCTTTGAGAAAAAAAAGCCAATTTTGCCCCAAAATTTGTATTTCCAGCATATCTTGAGAACTATTAGATCAATTAACTTACAGTTTTGTAAGTACTTACCTTAGAACACATTGCTCAACATAATATTACTGTTATGGAAAATCAAGTAAAATTTGCTGATTTTTCAGAAAAAAAGTCAATTTTGCCCCCAAATTGCCATTTCCAGCATACCTTGAGAAGTATTTGAGCATTTAATGCAAAATTTTGCAAAAACTTACATGAGAATGAAATGTTCAAGGTATAACACTTTTGTAGAAAAGAGAGTGAAATTAGCTAATTTTTTTTAAAAAAAGCCAATTTTGCCCAAAAATTTGTATTTTCAGCATATCCTAAGAACTATTAAACCAATTAACTTAAAGTTTTGTAAATACTTAGCAATAAACTATTACAAATTCCCATGTGCAGGCCCTTGTATTGAAACCAGTGTGCATGTTGGCGATGAGATACGCAACTCCGTGGATTGCCCTCTTGTTTCATACAGCACTCCCTTTTTTACTCTTCTACTTGGTCATGTTTTGAATAACTGATGGCATAAGTTAAATCGTAAAGATATTATTATCACACTTAAACGTTAGACTCGACAGAGTCCTTGAAATTAATTTCACTAACCAGTAAACAGGTGGAAGTAGCCCACTCATTATGACTATCCTCAACAATTTTACACCAAGTTATCGTCTGTGGGGTGATAGTGGGTGGTGCCACCTACAACCACCACCCCCATTAAATTGCGTGGAGTGTTGATTTGTTAGCCAAACATTGTGTTGAAATCAGATATTTTGGCATTATGTTCTGACTTTGAGGTTGAATACCTTTTTCCTAGACAATTTTTTCGAGATTATCGCCTGTGGGGTGAGAGTAGGTGATGCCCCCTACAACCACACCCCCCCCCCCATTATATTGCGTTACAATGTTGATTTGTTAGCCAAAAGTTGTGTTGAAAATCAGATATGTCGCATTATGTAGGGCCTGATGACTTTGAGGTTGAATATACGTTTCTCCTCGACAATTTCCCCCAAGGTTATCGCCTGTGTGGTCATTGCAGTTAATTGATGACCCCTTCAAGCAGCACCCCATTATTTTGCGTTACAATGTTGATTTTTTTAGCTAAAAGTTGTGTAAAAAATCCAACATGTAGCATTATATACTTGACGTACAATGTTGATTTGATTCAACCAGTATCTTAATATTATTCAGCTACATCGCTAGACGCTAATTCGTCAGCTAAAACCGGCGTTCAATCGCCCTTGCTTGACATATATAGTGACATAAGTGCTGACTTTTGGATCCGACAATTCTATCCCGATATTCATTTACAATATTGATTTGTTAATCAAAATCACTTCGAAATTCAGGTTCCCTGATGCGCTGATTTTTTTGAAAGAATATCCTTGACACTCAGCCAGCACAAAGTCGATCAAAATCACGTTAGCCTTCATGTGACCATTAAAAAATAATAAGCCATGCTGTCCGTGTTGCATTTCCTCAAACGCATGTCCATACTAGAACATGCACTTTCTAGGCCTATTTGTTCGTCTGTGTCATTGGTGGCCTTATTGTCGGCCACCGTTGTTCGCTCTCATTGTTCGCTAGCTCAGCCCGATAATTCGTGTCTTTATATTTGAAGCAAATACACACAAAGGTGCTCACTAACCAAAGCCGACATTTATTTTATACAGCCAAAATTCGCGGTCCTTTTAACACAGTGCTTGCACGCATGGATGTCATCATAGTGGGGCCTAAGTATTTCTGAACAACCCAGATGCTGTCTGTATCGTTTGTCAGTGTGAGACGAATTAGTTCATTCTATTTTTTAATACCCCAGCTATCTCCTGATTTTGAAAACATCACAAAAGCACGTACATACCTCGCAGTACTGTGTGAAGGCCCTATAGCATTCAATAAGTGGTAGTGAATATCTTCATAACGTTGACAACAGCGCAATATCCCGGGTCATACACCATCTGAAAAATCACGATAGAGTTACTAAGTTGCCACAAGATTTTACAAGGCAATAGTATCTAGTCAAAATTTCCCTGGTATGCTAAATTTTGTAAAGACTTGTCAAGGAATGGGGAAGAAATGAGCAGAAATCGAGAAAGACATTGCTTACCGTCAGGAACATTAGTTGAACTTCAAAGAAAAGAGAGCGAACGCGGGGGTTGCAGTCTCTGTGGGATGTAGGGTGCACACCAACAGTACCAGACACATTCAATCTATAACTTTAGATAGGGTACGGTATGGTAACTTTTAGATATACGGTACCAAACACGTTCACTACCAGTGGCATAACTACTTTGACAATATTTTCTTCTATTGGCAGTATATAGAAATAGAATAAGGAATAGAATAAGAAATTGTTGTAAATTTTCCATGCATAATTCCTCTTTTAGGCAACATATTTAACCAAAGCATTTAATAAATAAATAAATTAATTAATTCAATTTATAAGTCAATTAATTAGTTAATTACTTAATTCAATTTATTAGTCAATTAACTAATTAATTCTTTTGTTCGTTTACTTAGTTATTTGTCTATTTAAGTTTAGACGCAAGTAACTCTTCAAGCAAGAGCTTATCTTGGCTGATGAGGTCGTCTTGAAATTCATGTACAAACAAACAGTACAAGAAAAGATAAGAACAGATTCAAAAGCAACAATAGGAGCAAACATCAAAAGAAAAATTTAAGAAATGACAAAGGAACAATGCGAGGAGATGACCAACACAGTTCAAAGGCAAAAGTAAGCTAACATATAAGAAAACACAGACTAAAAGCGATGATGTTAAAAATACAGAGAAGTAAATCAATACAAATGACAAAATAAAAGAAATACTCTACAGATTATACATTAAAGACTTCAGTGAAAATTTAAAACTTGTTCAAGTGGGAGCTTTTCTCTAGATGGCGATATATGACGGTATATCGTTCCATTAGCATAGCGTACCTGACTCACGTTTAATAGAAATGTTCTCTCGCTACTACTGAGGATGCTTTTACACTCGATCCGGTTCAGATCTCGACGTCAGGATCAGATCTTGATCCTGTGGACGTTAAGATCAGTATTGGTGTGTAAATGCTCCGACATCAACAGTGACCTGAGATATCTGGTGACCTTTATACTTTACACGTGTTTTCTTTGTATTCCACACGAAGTTTCTTGAACAGTATTTACTCTCGGAAACAATGCGCATGCTTTGACTCCACAATTTACATGAAAACTAGCAATATATCCCGTTATTTGTTTTTGAAAGTTTGTATGTATAGTTACACTCTAGACAAATCTTATCGGAAGGTGTGAAATTTGGAAAATATTTCCTCATTCTTTGAAATTTGTGTATGTTTAAGACAGACATGCAAACTGTATTCTTATAGGTGAGTTTTGATACACTTTTCATATGGCTCATACATAATTACACACGTAATGAGAAGTTCTTTACAAATGTTTCTTTTTCTGTGATTCTTCGTTCAAATGTTGAAGTATTTAGTCTCAATTTGAGCTTAACACTTTGTTTGTCTTCAGTGATGGTAATCACAAGTAATGTGATTGTCATCTGCCATCATCTTAAGTATCTCCTGAAATAAGTGTAATCTTTACTGAATTGTATCAGTCTCCAGCGGTAAATAATAATGGCAATAAATGTCGAGAAGTAGCCTAAGTAACTTTTGAATACATTGGTTTGCTCTTCTGTCATCTTTAAGTATGTGTATACCCCTTACATATGCTACATATGTTGTGCGCGTATCATACAGTGCACTCAACACTACACCTGGCATGATTCAACTAACACAAAATATCAGAGACCAAATATATTAGATGAATGTTTGTGCAGAACAGATTTCCTAACAACGTTTGTAGTAACATCCGGTGATTAAAAGCATGGAAGGATCAGAGTGCGACAAAGTGTGAGCGGATGATCTCCTGATAACATCAGCGGATCTGCCGCTCTGAAGACAAATTACTTTCAGTTGCGCAAAAATCATATACAACCCTGAGAGCTATTGGCAGCCATATAGCAGGGGCGACCCCGAAGAAGTTGATACGTTGGAAAGCGAGTGGTTTGATCGGTGAGGTGTAGTGTGACCCTCTGTAAACAAATGTGAAACTATCACCGTGAGAGATAGCTCCAAGGTACAACTTTAACGCTGACAGGCACTACTTTTTATGACGATGTGAAAACTGAAACTAAAATGCGAAGCCACGAAAAAACTACATGCAGGTCATGAAAGATTCCTTTGAACCTACGCAGTCGGCCGCCAAAGACATCTGCTTTATTCAAGACTTACAGCTTCAATGGGCTTAAAGGGTTCATGTCTTCTGCTACTTCGTCAATTACATTGGAAAAGTTTTGTCCATAGCTATAACATTGCCAGTGGCTGGCTATTCTTCAAAATTGGTTTTCCCCTTTTTGGCCCTTTCTGGCTTTCATAATAGTAGACCAGTCTCCGGCCGCACGCAGAACAAGGGTACACCAAATACATAATGCGAAAGTTTGCGAAATTGATCAAAATCTAACAGTAAATTATAGTCTTATGTCTATTTTAATCATTTGCATATAGCAAAACCCCTCTACCTCATTCTTTACCCAAGTCTAGCTTGATTCGGAAGAGATAACCAGTCGTTTTTATTTGTGAGTCCCAAGTCTTGTCTTTAATGTTGGCAACAAAGCATTGTTCTAAGTAATTTCTTATAGTAGGGCATAAGCAGGTGTGAAGAAAAGTGTTTTGGTTACCAACTAGAAATCGGATATATGACACAAAAGTTACAGGGTGGTTTAAACCGTATTTATCCCTTATGAACTGGAATACCGGAAAAATCGAAGAGGATTAACATAAATTTAACTTTCAGTCGTAACTGCTAAATTGCAGCTCCCTCCTCCGACCAGGGAGGTGCTAGCATCTCCCTCCTCCGACTTAACGTCATTTCAGTTATTGCGTTAATTCCTAAGTACTAATCTACAGCACATACACAGGCTAGAATTCATGTCTCTGGGTTACTATAATGTTGAACCGATATTGATATACCGTGTCCGCCGACGGGCGATACTTGTAGATGGCAGGCGGCTGTATTGATTCAGGATCTTTTCGGGACTGTTCTTGCTTTTGACTGACAGGACAGAATTACGGATCGAAATAGGGATAGAGGTTTAGAGGTCTACCAACACCTTCAATAGCCTAGGTATACCGACTTACTATACGCACTCTGATCGAAGTACCCAGGTGTAAGGTCTAAAATATTTCACCAAGCAAGATGAACTAAAAACTAAGAACTCCCAGTGGAGATTCATTCAGTTCAAATTTAGCAGTCAATCACCATTTGGCTAACGTACGTAGCCCATCAGGCACCCATAAGCAAAAGTTTTCCTAAAATGAGGGGTCCTCACCGCCAACATCGTCATGTGACCGCCTTCCCTTAATCCCCTTTACCACTCAGTCATACCCATAGGGTCAAACCAGCTAACACCCCTACATGATGCCCAATCCCACTTTCAAATTAAGTCGACATCCAGGTGGCCTAGGAAAGCTAACGGGATTTTCCATACCGTTGCCACAAACCCTTAAAACTATCTTAGCTACCCCCCTGATGACTAATATTTGATATTTATCATATTTGAACTTTGAACGTTTTGTGGTTTTCACCTCAAGTTCGTACAAAAAGTTTAAAGCTGTTCTTAAACTCTTCAAAAGAAACAAAGAAAGTATCAAATTCGCATGAAACAAATGAAAACGAAGAAACTATCAGTTTTTAGTGACCCTATTTTGAAAGAGTGCAGATTTGGTATCTCTTGTTACTTTTCAGGATGAACGCCTCATATACACAACCTTTTATTTCGTGGAGGGTGATTAGTTTTGGTATACCCCCACCACATCCAACATAACAGAGAATGTATCGTCCGCGCTAATGCTAGTTGTTGAAGTTGATGTCTCTCTGATTTTTCGCTGTATTTGTACCCTGGACGACACCTCACGAAATTGGCATAGCAGACTAAAGCCTACGGCCTAGGTAACTTTTTCAATTTGAGGTGAAATTTCGTGGCGATTGAATAACCCTGTTGTTGTGAGCCTCACGGGTTATACCGTAACATCTGGTTAGGGCCTATCGTGTAAGTTACAGACTGTGGCCTGTCGAACTTTGAGTTGATCCAGCTTTTTTCGTTTTTGTTTCGCTAAGTAACCAAACGTTAGGTTAAATCACAACATTTCTTTCGTTGATCCAAGTCTGTTTCCAGGGTCTGGTGAGGGGACTGCTGTCTAACTTCGTATGTTCACAGTGTGTCACAGTGTACTTTGGCCTACATGTATGATGTAGATCTAGGCCTATACTGGCAAGGCCAAATTAATTCGGATATGCCTAGGCTATGTCTGTTCTGCAGTCCTCGCCAAGGCTCGTCATTGAATTACAGTAGCCAGGAGTGCAATCGTTTCACTTGTGCTAAACAACAGTGCGATTGGACTTAGTAAATGCATATTGCCCAACTTAGGGCCTGCAGTAAGTTACACAAGACTTCTCTGTAGGCTTAGAGTTTCTCACTGTACTGAATTCCACATTGAAAAGGCCCCTTGACCCCACAGAATGCCCCATCATTCCGTCATAGGTACATTCCGCCAGGACATTCTACAATAGATTTTAAGCCTTTCCTCCATGTCAGGCTTGAAACCTATGGCTGAATGCCCTGGCGGAAAGAGTACAAGTGTCTGGGAAATAATCAATGTCTTTGGAAGAGTTAGTTTTTATCTTAGGATGTCAGTAGGTAGGTAAATATTGAAATGTTATTTTAGGTCTGCAAGGTACAGAAGAAGGTACACGGATACAGTACGGTGAAAAACACCAATGTCTCCATTTATATGTATGTGCATTGAGTGTTTGCAATGAAACCAGGAGTGCTTGTTCTCCAAGGTTGTGGTTGACTTAGCCAAGAACTGTAGGACTTATTGAGAAGAAGATCAACAATGCTGTAAGATTGCAGGGCACTGGGATCGAAAATACATGGGAAGACTTTCTGTGATGCTGAGGCATGCACATGTAGACTACGTAACAAAGTAACTAGAAGTAGGTGATCAGTGTGCTGTAAACAATGAATAATATGCAGTTTGGTAGGTGGAAACTAAATTTACAGCTCAGGCAACTGGACAACACAATAAGTTAATGAAGTGGTTTCTGTATTAAACTGTTATTGAAGTACAAGGAGGAATGAAAAACCACATTGTAGCAGTGAGGTTGCATTTTCTTCCTTATAGTGATAGTGTTTTCTTTTCTCTCATAATGCTAGTGTCTAATCATACAGTACCTTAAATCCCCCACCCAAATATTTGCAAAGTATATAGAGCATGCATAATTGCTTATTCTTGTACATTATCTCAACCAGCCCCATTGCCAGACTAACAATTGTTTTTTTGTGGGTGGGGGGAGGGACATCAGTGTTGGAGTTTTGCTAGCCTATGGGAGGGGTCTGAGGGGAGGGGTGTCCATATCCTTTGATAAATTTTTGTCCTTTCCAGGGTACTAGATGCAAAGTGGTGCAAGATTTTCCATGTTTTCATACCTGTATTTGTATTAAAAGAAGCAAGACCTTTTATTGAAAAATAAAAAAAAGATTGTGTTGTATGTGACTGCCCCTCCCTGTGTCTACGTGCCTGATCTATAGTCATACTGGACGTGTTGTCGTAGCTTCAAATGGATCAGTGGATGTGTCAAGCATTTTGTGAAAATCTGGATGCTAAAGTTGAGGTTGCTCTATCCGCAATCGATGTGGGGCTAGTTGAACTGGCAAGTCCAAAATTTTGTCATAACCTTGTGATTACAGGCCTGTCAGTCTCACTAGCGTTGTTTGTAAGGTCAAGGAATTTATTGTTAAAACGTCTGTGGTTAGTTTCTTCAATAGTCAGTCATTCATTAATCAGAGTGTCTCAATGTGGCTTTTGTCAGAAAATCACCAATATCTTGGAGTTCATGGAAGATGTTACTAGTTTATTGAATAGGCAGAAATACTGAACATTATGTTGATTTTGTTCTCCTAGATTTCCAGAACGCTTTTGATAAGATTCCTTACAAATGTTTTTTGCTTAAATTAAAAGAACATGGGTATCTGCAGTAATTTAGTGGCCTGAATTCAGAATTGGCTGTGTGATAGGAAACAAAACGTGGTTTTATGCGGTTGTGCTTCTCCTTAGCAGGAGGTTGCTGGTGGGGTACCCCAGGGGTCTGTATCAGGTCCTCCCTTGTTTATTGCTTTGATTAATGACATTGATGCTAATATTGTATGTAGAGCCAAGAAGTTTGCTGATGACACCAGACGCGTTTATAGGGAAGATTCAGAGGGTTCGGACCCTCCCTACAAGATCTGGAGTTCTGCTCAGCCTATGGTAGTTGGCCTACGTTTGAAACATATATAATGAGAACTTGTTGGTCATAATTGTCCCGTAAAATATTCCATTTGATGTAAAATTAAACCCCCCTCACTGAAAAAGTTCCATAGGGGCCTGAACACTAAACTGTATGCTGAGGTCTCCTCTGAAGGTGATTCAAAGAGTTTTCAAGTGGATTTACAGGTAGACAAGGTTTCCCTTCTTTTTGCAGAATATCATTACCCCACCATGCTTCTGAAGTTCTGATAATATGTGAAACTGATTGAAACAATTGTACACTTTGGCTGATTCAGTCTCTTTCCTCCCAGGCTGCAGTGAGAAGGCTATTTCGCAAAATATCGATACCCCAAAAAACTTTCAAGGTTAGGCTATTTGGTTTCGTTTGTACACTGAATATCATAAGCTGTTTTGAAGGTAAGCACCAATTCCAGGGTGGGTCAGGTATGGGTTACTGCACCATTCAACACATACTGTAAGACAAGAGAAAAACACCACTTTGATTAAAACTCGTGATTGACGCTACTGCACCAACATTTATCATGACCAACGCTTTGTTTGAAGGTGTCCATCGCAGACTGCACTAAATTGTGTTGTGACACTAAATTGTGTTGTGACACTAAATTGTGTTGTGACATTTGACAGTCAAATGTAATTTCTACAGTTCTCTGCTTTTGTGAATCCCATTGAGAAAATTAAACCTCTGCACCCATGCTATATACTGTGTATATAGCCTACCATGAGGCTTGGCCCAGTCCCTATCTGTCTACATATTCTACTGGATAATAAAGAACAGCCACTCTCTTTCAGGAAAATGAGCAGCAAGAAAAGACTAGGAGCAGACTCAGCTAAACAGAAGGTACCATCACTCAAGGAACTGCAGGAGACCTTTCATTTGAAAGCCGAAGGGATTAAGCTTCAACTAGAAAAACAGCGGAAGGAAATTACTGGAGATGACAAAGCACGGTACCCTTAGTAAAACATGTCAGAGGAATATATATCGGTTTGAAGTATTGAAAAGAATGACTGTAGTTTACATAGGACCACCGAGTTCTGAATTTCTGAAATTTCAAAAATCTGTTCTCAGTGTTTTAGATTTCACTAAAGTCTGCAGTATTTCAATCATAGCGAATTTCCAGGAATTTCCATGTGGTAAGCTGATGGCAATGTTTGTGGTAACAAAAAAATTTTCTTGTGTTAAATCGAAACATTGAAAAAATGACACGGTGTGTAAGAAAGTCAAAGACAGGATAATCACTGCTTTATCATATGGAAATTTGTTGGGTTTCATTGTTTACGTGCCTTTCATAGAGTAAATGAAAAGTTAATATTGGCCAGACTCAGTGCCGTACATACAGTATCTTACCCTCATGTGTTATGATATGTGTGAATGGTAGCACAAAGTTACATCAAGCAATGTTCTTCACAGTGTTGTCGTCAACTTAAGACCTGCCTTGAACAGACCGCAGAAGCTTATAACGCCATATTTATGGAGGCCTTGAGGTTTGGAGGTGCTATAGGCAAATATATCTTAGAGAGGAGATGATGATTTTGCATTCACTTTTCACCTATTACCTGTATACAAAATATTTGAAGTTGCAATATAGAAAATACATTGTAGAAAAAAGGATTAATTGGTGAGTGATTTTTGGTTGCACTTCTAGTTCTACTTTGTCTGTCATCAGTATTGTTTAGTTTTGTTTAGCTTCACTCACTGTAGGTCTACAGTACTGTACCAATTTGTGCACTGTAGTAGTTTATAATAGCCCAGTGGTCTCTTTCAAGGTACACACATATGCCAGAATGGGGCTAATGCACATTGAGTGAAAACTACTGTAGTATTACTTTGTGCGATGATATTATATGTGATATCACAGTGCCTCTCTGCTTTTAGGCTCAAAGAAGTTGCATATACAGTACAGTAGTTCATACCAAATAAATACGTAACCATTGATAATGAGATAATAAAATTGTCAGATTTGTACTGTAAATCTCCACTAAGTTGAATGCTCATTTATTGCAACTCAAAATTCTTCTCCTTCCACAACACTTTACGCATCTTCCTTTAAGTATAGTATCCTCAGATAAAAAAAAAATGTGTAAAAGTTTACTTGATGTAGTTTTGAGTCTAATGTATGATTTCTTTGTTAAAATTTACATTGACCGTTACCATCTTGTTACAGAAGTCATTACGATCGGAGGTTGTTACGGCTCGCTTTTTCCAGCTGGAGGAACATGTGTGCCTTTGAAATCAGTGAACGTAAGGAGTGGTCCTTGTTGGTCAGAGCTAACTATCATTACAAGTTAGTAACCATTTTATTTACATTATGAATCACATGAACACCGTATTACCAGAAAGCGTCTACGTCATCAAATAGTTGGAAAAAGCTACAGTAACTACAGTGTGACTGATTGGAAATGATGAAGTTGGATGGTCAAAATTACCATAGTTTTGTCTTTTTTACCTTCTTGACTGTAAATTATAATTTGAATTGTCAATAATTTTGTAGGTATCACCTCTGCCTCAAGACTTGGAGCACTTGGCAAGTTTATGTTGTACGAAAGAAAGTGAAGCGAGCCAAAGAATCAGTTGCATGTATGCAAGGTACTGTATTTACAGTAATGTAACTACTTCACAGTTAACATAGATATTCATTAGAGTCACGCATAATGTCTGTCTGCATATTAAAGGATGTTGACTAGTAAATGAGGGTGTTCATTATAGGATTTTATTAAATTTGATGGAAGCATTCCAATTGCTCTGTACGTGATATTTTTGTCTTATATTTATTCATATCCAGCAGGTCTGTATTAAGGTTCTGCATGCCTTACATTAATTGGAAATGCTTGTGGAGAAAACCTTGTTTGTCTGTTGCATATATGACAGCAGTAATGTATTTGCTGGACTGGTGTATGCAAGGTTGGAGATGGATTTGGCATCTTTGGAAATGTGTTACAAATTGCTGTTTTTGTGTGAACAGGCCAATTTTGTTATGTAGCTATTCCTAACTAAGGCAGACATTTATCCTTCATGGCAATGACAGTGTTACATGTTCTATAGTGTAGGCAGTATTCTAATTAAGGTGTAATTATAGTTGTGTATGCAGTAGATGGTAAAACCCTGTTTATGTGACGCTCCTGAGAGTGGATGTGGTAATAATAATTTACACTTAAAACACGTCAATATCCATTGAAAGCAATTCAGAGTCACAGGCTGGACTGTACACAGTCAGCAATTTGCAAATAGAAGGAGTTTCAGTCTTGTTTTAAGTGTTGGTCCTCTTGGTACAGACTTATTATGGTAGTGACTGGAATAATTGCCCTATGAGAGAACATCATATCAACTGAGGTCTTGTTTTGGCATCAGCTAACTTTAGTAGGTGCAGTTGTGTGGCAGGTACGTAATGGTCAAGCAGAACTTTGAGGTATGTTGGGGTAATATTAGTAATTGCCTTGCAGGTGATTAGTAAAACTTTGAATGCAACACATTGTTTTATTGGCCACCAGTATAGTTCTTTTAGGATGTGACTTATGTGACAGTACTAGTGTGACAATCTAGTCACTTGTTATTAACCAGCACAGTAAAATGAAAGCAGTATTCACCATTTGACTTCATGTGAAGTACACTATCTCTGCTGATAATGGGTTTCTTGATCTCCTCTCACCAGCAAATTATGTACAGCTCAGAAAGGCTTTCAAAGGGTGGAAGGCATACTGCATCCAAAGGCAGTTGAAGCTAGCCACAAACACTGAATGGATTGCTCTTCTGAAGAGAAAGACCTTGCAGAAATATTTTATCAAATGGCTTGAGAACTTACAGATATGTGGAGAAAAGAAGCAAAAGGATGCTGCAGCATTACAGCATTGGAAGGAGACACTCAACAGAAGGGTTTGTGCGATAGTCTTCTCAATCTTCATTTGTGTTGTCCCTCTTAGTAAGGCAAAGTCAAGATTTTAAGACAAACAAGGACACTAGACTGAATGTACATTGGACTGTTTAATGTCTACTTAACAAATAGTGTTATAATTAGTTAGTACTTATATCTTTCTAAGGATGCCAGAGAGATAATTCTTGATGTTTGCATCCTTAATAGTTATATTCTTGATGTTTATATTCTTGATATATGTAGTCCAGTGTAAGATACAAAACAAGATGTGGGTATCACTAATTGAATTCATGATACCTTTGATTAGCCAGTTGTGCTTTGTTGACACTTTTTGGTAGGCAGATTCCAAAGCAGACATTTGATCTAGCTACCCTCAGTCCAGCAGACCCATTTTTATTGGACATTCTCCTTTCAAGATGATTCTGTAGTACATAAAGTAAGCACTGTCCTTCCTTAAGTCCAGTGAGAGTGTAGTGTAGTCATGATGAGGTGCATCTTATGATGTTTATGTGTGATAGTGCTTAGCATGTATCCCAATACCTAGAGAAAGGATATTTAGATGGGCATTGTTTTTATCATGGATGATAATTAGTAGAAGAAACTGTTGTTTTCAAGTAGGTCAAAGGTTTAATATTTGTGACTAAGATGAATCAGACTATGAGTACCATGTACAGATGATGCATACATCAAAATGGAAAGCTTGAACAAATCTCATCTAAGAAAGTAGGACATGGTGTATCTTGTTGAACAAGAAATGTGCATATTCCTTTCACAGAGAGCCAAAAGTTGTGTTGGGTCGGTGAAGGCCAATTTGAAAAGTTTTGTAAATGAAATACCTGAAGAAGAAATTCTAATAGGCAGAGCTGTTCATACTTTGTGTATAGATGTACCATACTGAATACAGGAAGCTCCCTTGGATTTGTTCCTAAATCAGAGTTCGTTGTGGGTCAACAGTGGTGAGAGTGTAAAAACTTGCAAAAATCCAAAAGAAGACAGGTGTGGACATATCTTACAATAAGTGTGTTGTTGTACCAAATTGATTAATGATGGTGGTTGCCAAAGATCATTTGGGGCAAAGAGGGGTTTATGTTTGTTACAAAAGTGGTAGTTTACAAGTCGAGAAAGATGCATTGAAAGGTACATGACATTCGTAAGGTGGGAGAAGAAGAGATCTTCCAGTGGTCGTGTTAAAAGTCACCGAATACAACTGTGAATGTGTTGTCCATTACATCTCAGATCATTCTCTGTTTATTACCAGGATTATTTTATGCTGGACAACTTCACTGTAGAAACTTACAGATTGCCCGTAATACTTCATCAATTACTATAGTCATGCTTTCAGATTAATTTATTATGTGGTGGATATCATAATTCTTTGTGATATGTCTGTCATATATGATAATTCTCACTGTTTTGTCTTCCACAGATTTTTCAGGAGTGGAAGAATTTTGTCTCACTCCAAAGAGAGAAAAAGAAGAAGGTATCTCAAGCCCAGAGATTCTACAATATGTCTCTGTTATCCAAATGTATGTTCCAGGGATTCCTGCCATATGTTCTTCATCGTCGGGATAGATTGGAAGCCAAAGGTGCTACTCCATTGTTTTCTAATTAATTGTAGATATGAATGCATTTTGGAGTGGAGTAAATTCTTTTTACTACTTTGTTTCTTTCAGTGATCAGTTCGTGAGTTAAAGTTTTGCATTATGGGTGCATCAGAATGTAATACTTAGTACGTAATTTGCCCACCAATGCATGGAAAATTTATGGAATGCGGTGAATTGAATGAACATTTCTATACCATGCAGTGGGTGCAGAAGTTGTCACAGTTTTCATACAGACAGAAGAACAAACAGTTTTATCAAAAAAGAATTATAAACTTCAACTGTGGTAAAGAATTTTTTTTTCATTTTTTTCTGGATTATATTCTGCTGTGCTGGTATATTCTTCCTTCTTATAGTATTCAGTATATAGTGCAGATGACTTAATCCAAGTACATACATTTATTGAAGTCTTCTAATACAGTGTGGCTAGTATAGCCTTTCTAGCAATATTGGAGTCAGTCTGTAAACCTCACCTGAACAGGTTATGGACCTGTAAACAAAGAGTCATAAAAAACGTTGAAAATATAAAGCTAACAGCTAAAGCTGGGAAAATGTTTTTCTAGAAGAAAATGCTGAACAAGCCTTTAATATATTTATGTCAAAATTTAATTATTATTTGAACAAAAACATTCCTAAGGCTAATCGAAAGTTAAAGCAAAATTGCTCCATCAAACCCTGGATTACTAAAGGAATACTGAAATCTATAAAAACAAGGAACAAATATTATAAGAGCAGCCTCAAAGACCCCACCACAAATAATATTAACAGATACAAGACGTATCGTAATAAGTTAACATCTATTATACGCTTATCAAAGAAAAAACACTATGGCACAAAAATAGAGAACTCAGATGGTGATGTCACTACCACCTGGAAAATTATCAATGATATCCTTGGTTGATCAAAAAATTCTACTCCTATACATAGGCTTACTCATAATAATTGTATTTATGACCAACCACATGACATCGTCAATGCTTTCAACACGTACTTTGTTAATATAGGACCTGAGCAAGTCTCATCGGTACAGGCTACTAATGTAAATTTTAAACATTTTCTCAAAACACCATGTGTGTCTTCCTTATATTTTACTCCATCTACACCATTTGAAATAATTCAGGTAGTAAACTCACTTAAATCTAGTGACTCAACCAGTCATGATGAAATCAGCAATAATCTTCTGAAGAAAATAATTGCGTTCATCGTCTCCCCTATTACACACATCATCAACTTGTCACTAAGCACTGGTACTTTCCCTACTAAAATGAAACGCGCCAAAGTGATACCCATTTATAAAAAGGACGATGCCTCTCTGATAAGCAATTATCGTCCCATATCTATCCTCTCTAGCTTCTCCAAAATCCTGGAAAGAGTTGTATATAATAGACTGTATTCTTTCTTTATGAAAAACAACTTACTCTTTCCATGTCAATATGGCTTTCAAAAACACAAATCTACAGATATTGCTCTTATTGAGCTTTGTGATAAGATTTCAATTTCATTATCCAAAAAAGAACATGTACTTGGCGTTTTTATGGATCTTAGCAAAGCTTTCGATACTCTTGACCATCATATTTTACTAAACAAATTAAACTTTTATGGTATTAGAGGAATTCCTCTCGTATGGTTTGAAAACTACCTTTCCGACAGAAAACAGTACACTACTTATAATAATGTAAACTCTGATATTTCATTGATCAGATGTGGTGTCCCCCAAGGTTCTATCCTTGGACCCTTGTTATTTCTCATATATATTAATGATATTTGTAACTCATCTTCATTACTTCATTTCATCTTATTTGCTGACGATACGAATGTATTTTTATCTCACCATAATTTTGAGCATCTTATTGAAACTATGAATACGGAGCTACCCAAGGTCTCCACATGGTTCAGAAGTAACAGGTTATCATTAAATGTAAATAAAACGAACTTTATGCTCTTCAAGAATCAAAGGTCAATTAACACTTACCCTTCCTTTAATATTTTTATTGACAATATGAAAATTGATCAAAAAGTAGGTACTAAATTCCTAGGTATTACTGTCGATGAGGAATTGAACTGGAATTCTCATATAGCTAACGTTATTACGTCTGTATCACGTGGAGTTGGTGCATTGTATAAAGTAAGTTCTTATATTCCTCGACGAACTTTGATTACTGTTTATAATTCGATTATACTACCCTTCATTTCATACTGTAATATTGTTTGGGCTTGTCAAAAATCTAAAATTAACTCCTTGCTTCTTCTCCAGAAAAGAGCTGTCCGGATTTGTACGAACTCAGATTATCGGGCACATTCGAATCCATTATTTTATGAGCTACGCACACTTACTATACATGATATTCATTACCTCCAAATTGCTCTTTTTATGTACAGATTCCATACTCAAGAACTGCCCGCCAACCTGTTACACATGTTTCGCATCAACTCTGCTATCCACAATTATCCAACCCGAATTTCTTTAAATGTTCATCTAGAAAACCCCAAAACAGCTCTCGCCCATCGATCTATTAGACACACTGGCCCCGACCTTTGGAATTCTTTACCTATGGATATTCGAATGTGCCCTACAAAAAATAGCTTTAAGAGACAAATTAAGAGTCTTATCTTGGATAAATATACTATGCAATACTGATTTATTACAAGTGATGTAGAAAACCTTCTTCATCCCTTTCCCTTTGTTTTTCCTACATCCACCCACCTCCCTCCTCCCCACCTTTTTTTTTTCTTCCTACTCCTAAGGTTCTTTTCTTATTCTTATTTCATTTCCAATTTTTGTTGTAAATAACTATTGTATAGTTTGTTGTTCTTAAGTCACCTGATCTTCATTCCCAATTAGTATAACTTTGTTTATTTTCTGTTGGACGTCACCTCAAGCTCTCTCAGAGCTTATGACGTCCCTTTCATGTATGTGTATATAGTACTTAATAATTACGAAACAAGTAACCTATATAATTAAATCATTTGTATATATATACATGCGTGAATGAATAAACTCAAACTCAAACTCAACTCAACAAAATGCAAATTAAACTGCTGGTATCAAATTTAGTATGAATTGTGAAAACATTATGGAAGTGTCACAAATTTATAAAGTCACTTCTTTTGCCTCTCACTGGCATGATTTGTTTCTGATTTAATATTTGTTTACTTTATCTATCCCAATGCCTCAGCTTCAGCGAGTCAGTTTTACATGGACAGACTTCAATCTAAAGCCTTCCAACACTGGCAGACTAGACTGGCAGTACATCAGCATATACTACAGAAACAGGTGGAGATCAGAGAACGGGGAAGAAGGTCAAAGTTGAGGAGAGTCATGGAACATTGGAAACATTGTATCCTTATGATGCCTTCATTATTCTACCAACATTAATAATGACGTGAAGTGATACATTTACAAGTTTTCGCAATAACAGTATACCAGATGACTTGGTGGAGTCTGCACTCAGCCTTGAATGGCATATTAATTGTGAGAGAGTTTCTGGGACAGGAAGGGTTGGATGAAGGAAGAGGTAATGATGGTAGCTAAAGGAAGGTTATGAGACAGGTGTTGTGGGGTCGGGGGGGGGGGGGGAGAGGAGGCAGTTAAAAGAAGAAGACATGAACCCTTGGAATATTGTCATACTTTTTCTCTAATTCCTCACGTCACTTTCCTTAATTGAAAATCAGATGTGGCATTGTGTTATAATGACAGACAAAACATGAGGATGGCTGTACTACATCATCAGCAATCTCTTCTGGTAACAATCGTTTGGGTTGTACATCCTCTGATTACATTACCAGCCTTCTGTATCAACAGTTAATCTTAAAACTGCTAAGTCAAATACTTAACATCTTTGTCAGTAGACTTTAAATGTATCCTTTTGATGTTTTCTATTGATCTGCAACAACTTGTGTGGTTGAACCATGTTTCATATTCTTGGCTTATTGCCAAAGCAGGTTTTCACTTATGAAAATATGATTCTTCACTTTTACCTCAGTCATTTGTTTTCTTTGTTAAATTTCTTCATAGTTTAAGAAAAAGTGGTTAGCATTAGTTCCTTCATGGGGACAGACTTAGCCATTTTCTCATTTCTTGTCATCAATTTGTCAACTTTTATGCTCATTTTTGTCTTAAGTATAAACATTGATTTCAAACTGGTAGCTGGTGATAATGTATAGTCAAATCTATGATCCTTGACTGAGAACTTTTTTATCTTATCACCCTATAGGGGCTAGATGAGATATTGCAGTCACTTGGCTAGTGGAACTATATATTGTACTGTGCACCCATGGAGAATGGTTGCCATGGAAATGCTTGGAGTGGATGAGTAGCGACACCCCAGGGGTACCCCATGGTAGAGTGACCATGGGTACAGGAGGGTCCTGTTGGGTGGTATAAATGAAAATGTGTCTGTGCCAATATGTGTGCATGTGTGTGTGCCCTTGTTTTCGGGTGGGATCAAGGGCCGAAACAATAGATTTTAGGTCCTCTGTAGAAAATTCAATAGATTTTGCCGGTCCTCTCAAGATTAGCAATAGACAGTCTATTGTTAAAGTTAGGGTTGAGGAAGAAAAAACAAAAGAAAGAACAATGAGGTCCTCGGAATGAATGGAAAACAAAGTTGTGTGGGTGTGTGTGTGTGCGTCTGGACCTGTCCAAATTTTGGTTTTCCCAGAATAGTTTGAAAAGCATATGAGCGATTAAGTTGAAACTTGGTAAGGTTGTGCTTGATGCCAGTATGTTCAAGATGTATTAGTTGTATGGTAAATCAAGTCAAATTTGCTGATTTTTGAGGAAAAAAGTATATTTTGCCCCCAAATTGCTATTTCCAGCATATCTTGAGAAGTATTTGAGCATTTAATGCAAAATTTTGCAAAAGCTTACCTCAGAATGAAAAATTTCAAGGTATATCACTTTTGTAGTAAGGAGAGTGAAATTTGCTGA
Organism: Stichopus chloronotus; assembly: GCA_021234535.1. Lineage (NCBI taxonomy): Eukaryota > Metazoa > Echinodermata > Holothuroidea > Aspidochirotida > Stichopodidae > Stichopus > Stichopus chloronotus. The sequence goes on along the minus strand of CM037845.1, from coordinate 19,603,981 downwards.
TTTTTCTTTGAGAAAAAAAAAGTCAATTTTGCCCCGCAAATTTGTATTTCCAGCATATCTTGAGAACTATTAAACCAATTAACTTAAAGTTTTGTAAGTACTTAGCAAGAAACTATAACAAATTCCCATGTGCAGGCCCTGTATTGAAATCAGTGTGCATGCTGGCGATGAGATACGCAACTCCGTGGATTGCCCTCTTCTTTAATGAGAGTTTTCTGTTTTCAATTATCTTTTGTTTTGTCCCCAAGTTTCCCTTTTGTGTAAAGAGTTCAAGAGTTCCCTTCATTTTGCCTACTTAAGTCTTTATGCATTTCCAAAACCTTTTCCATCACCTGCTTGTTCTCCCCTCATGGAAAATGTCTGTATTTTTGTACGTTTTTAAGGGGTTTATATTTCTAAGAGCATTTTTACACCCTCTAATTGATGTTTATCATCGTGTTTTGATCCATACAGCGTATGGGCTTCTTATCACTTCAGCTGTCAGTCGTCGTCAGAAGACGGAAAGTTCTAGAAAATGACCAAGCAGTTTCATTCCACAAAAAGCAGGTAATAGTGAATTGCTCTGGTGAAAACTACTGTCGTCTTTTAATAATGCTTCGTCACCGTCTTAAAGGTTATTTTGTATAAAGGTAGTGTTGAATATCTGGTACGTCCAATTACTTTGAAAACAAACTTTTTTTTGCTACTGTTACCCTTATCGCTGCTCACTTTAAACTTTGACTTTAGTCAAATTATATTTTTATTCGCATTTACACATGTGATAGAGGTTGTCTCAAGTTTGGAATCGATGGATGAGGAGAATTGAAGAAAGAGAAGAGGATGAAATAATTGAAGATACCAGGAAGGCAAGAGAACATTTCAGGTAAGTGATAATAGAGGATGGATAGACCATAGGATAAAGAAAACAACAGAAGGATTCTCATCAAATGTTCATTATTTCCAATGGATTCGGTATTTAAAATGTGACAAAGAAATATTATCAAGTCAAAAGTGTGCTATTGGAGGAAGAAAACATTCAGTGCATGTAACTTACACCCAGATGAACCCATGGCCTTTAAGGTCTATTGAAATAGTTTGATTTTGTTATCCAAGGCATTTATCAGCCCGTAATTTTCTGATAGATTAACAGCTTGGTTGTTTATGTGCATTTCTCTGATGGTTACTGAAGTGTATCCAACTTGATTTCAATCTGCTATCCTTTGCCCTTGGGATGCTTTGCTTGGTTGGGTGCTTAATACATTGTAACTTTTTCAAAGTTTCAAAGATTGTCGTGGTAATTAGGGACTGGGCTAACATAATCTTTCAAGTTAGAGTGTCTATCATGTGTGATTTTTTTTTTCCACAACAGTCCTAATAAGTCACAAGACTTATTCAGATATGTTGAAAAGTAGGCCTTCAGGACTAACAGTGACTGTACTTGCCAGGATTGTTTCATTCTCTTATGAAGGGTTCTGAAACCTTGAAGACAGCATGCTATGATGCAACAAAATTCCAACTAGACTAGAAGAAACATTTCCTCATTTTGCAGAAATGGTGAATAATACTTTTCATCAACAAAACATTACATGTTGACTGATAATCCGTGCAAAGGTAAACATTGTCAAATACATGGATGTCATTTAATGATCAAACCTCTATACCTTCAAGAAAGGATCTAGCTCTGAAAATTCACTACATCCATTGCTATGAATGATTGTCACTTGTTTTTACTTTTATTCATTAGCAGTATTGTTATCTCATTACTATTCATTGTATTAGTGTTATTTATTACTATTATTCACATTTCCTGTATCTTATTATAACATTGATAGCTTATACATCATAGTCCCTTTTTTTTTTTTTTTGGTTTTCATTATGTGATGCAGGTTATTGTTATTGAAGAAGGGAATGATGTCCTGGAAACAGTACTTAAACTGGAGGCAACAGAGAAAGGTAAACTATTTGTTAGTTAATAATCATCCTTTTTGTCTTCATTATCATTTAAAAACATCTTCATATTTAGACATTCTTTTGATGACTACACGAGTCTGTGATTAAGTCACAATACATATTAGCATGTGATAATGTGACGTTATTGAGTACAGATGTGTGTGTGTTTTTTTTTTTTACATTTAGAGTAATTACAGGACAGCAGATGCTCATCATCAAAGGGTGCTATGTTATAGAGTTCTTTCTGCTCTGGCAGACAATGTGCAAATTCAGGACATGAAGAGTCAGGATAAAGAGCAGTCTATACAGTTTTACAGGTAGACACGTTAACTTTTATACTAGCTTGTGAAATGCTTATTTATTTGTTGAACAAAGCTCCTCAACATTGTCCTCCCTGGTTGTTAACCAGTTAACTGTGGAAATAAAGTACCATAACTTTCATCCCACTGCAGTTTTAATTGTTGCAAAGATGTCTTCTTTTTTTTTTGGCAAATTTCATCTTAACCCTGGAAAAAAATACACAAAAATATGTCATCACCTCCTTTTGCCTCTTTTGTTAAGCAAGTACATGCAAACGATAGTGTCTTGTGTCTTATTTGTAAGGGTCCAATGCAAAAACCCTTCCTCTTCCTCATTTTCTGAGTCTCTATCTGATTCAAAATGCTAATAAAATGAACACTGCAAACGTTAAGTGTCCCGCTTTTGTTAATAGCGGGGGCCATTGCAATATTAAAATAGGATGAAACTTCACCCAAGTGGTTCCTGCACTGGTAAATTGTAACCACCTCAGCAAGCTTGAGAACACTTCTGGTTTCTAGTTACTCATCATTGTGCAATATGAAGATGAATGTATCCATTCAGGGTGAACAGAGTGTAGGGCCAGAACGTTTGCTCGTGCAGAGTGAATGATTGTTCAAGGATGTTGTTCAAGGATGTATTGTTGATTGGCTAGACTTTATGTGGCATAGTTTTGTGCATACATTACAGGACGTCTATATCCTTCATATGCAGCAGCGTGAAGTCGGAACGTGACAGAATTATTCGTCATACGCAGATAACCTGTTAATATTTTCTGAGGGTGTGGAAGATAAAGCAAAGAAACCATAGTGTAAAAATGAAGAAGTGGCTCATAGAATTTAATTATGATCATTGCTTTGTTTTTCATTTCTGAGGTAATTTTAATCATATCACATTTTGTGTTGCAGGTATCACACAATGAATGTAACTTTTATGTGGTGGAAGGCAAGTTATCATCTCAGCCTGGAGCATAGGTCAATGGAAAGAATGGTAAATTTTATCAATTACTATACTTATAGATCACTGAATATTCATTGGTATCCTTGCATATGATAAGTAGTAGAATGGTTGTGAACTGCTGGAGATTTGATTGTAATCTGAAGTAATTCCTTTCATTGGTACTGTGCTGATAGAAAGTTGCTTTGTCACATTCTTTGGAGATTTGCAAGTTAAAATGGTCTGTGAAAGAAAAGATAACATTCAAAAGAAAGTACTTTATGTATCCTAGTAAATGCCCCTCACTAAGAAATACCGTCCTCTCCCCATTTCTTCTGGAGTAAGGGAAGGTGAAAAACATGTTACTTTCCCCTTTCCAGTATTACTGATAATTTGAAATCAGTCTAGCCCTAGTCATACCTTTATCCTCTTATTTTTAATGGAACTTGTTTTGAAAGGAGGTGATTGTATGTTGGAAGTCCTGTACATTGTGACAGTTTTCATTCCAAACAAAGTCCCTCATAAGCTTTATTGTCAGTTTTCAATCACAGATTTTTGTATCTAGCAATTTCAGATTTAATCAGGCCAACTGCCTTTAATACTCATTATATAAACTATAAAAGTGTGAGACAACGTGTGTCTGCATGTTCGTAATAGAATGAATATTCAGCAGAACAAATGTTCATGAAGTACATGTCACAGATATGTCATGTAATCATTCAGTATTAGTTGATCAGGTGAGTGATGGGATAGTGCTTTGAATAATCAGTATGTCTGTTTCACCATCCTTTTCAGAGTTTGCATTCAGCTTTCCTCGATAAATCGTAAGTTACCATTTATTTTGATCTCTGCAGGCCATACTTCATCATCAGAAAAAGTCCATGACAAGGATATTCTCTTTGTGGAAGTGTTCAACAGAAGATATTATGACTGGACGAGATAACATGGTTAGTTGTCATGGTAAAACTTGTTCAGCTACACATAGTGTGCCTGATCTTAACTCTCTAGTGTAGTGCCTTTGAATCCTACAATCCTGGTGCTGCTTGTGTGCCAATGACCAAAGTAGTATTTCTTCCCTTCATACCAAATACACCCCCCTAGTGTTAGTCCAAAATACCCATGTGGTTAGTCATTGAACTATAAACCCTTCTTGGCAAAACTTTCCCCTGTGTAGTTACACCACTGATTTTGTTTTGACAAACATGTTATCCGTACTTCATATTTTATGTGTTTCTACTGAGTGAATTCTTTAATGTTATTACGATAAATAGTTCATGTTAAATTGCCACTGTACCTGGTATCCGCCAATGAGAGACTTGTGAGTTTTCTGTTTTCATGTAGCTTTTTCAATACTCCTGCACACTGCTCATACTGTGAGTGATGTATATTTGCCACTGTGAGATTCTTGATAGACCTCTGGTAGTAATCCAATAACGTAGAGGCTGTTTACAGCATAACAATGCATCACATTTTATTGAAAATATTCTTGTTTCATTTAGGAGGTAATCGTTTATTTTTTTAATAATATTCTGAACCAGATTACAAGTTCAAGTTGCAATCAGATATCAAGGTGAGGGTGGCAAAAAAAAAAGAAATTAAAAATTGTGAGGCACTTCTAAGCTGCAGGTTGCACAATCCTGATTTAAACCATTTAATTGTGTATACTGGTCAGATCTTTTACTTAAGAATATGTTCCCTTTGAAAAGCCTGCGATATGTTTATGTGATAATTGTCTCTGACACCACTGTATGAGATCTCTGTGTAAAATAAACATTGAACCAGTTCTGGAAATTTGCTAATGTAGGAAGACTTTGAAACTCTTTCTTATTGCCCCAGAAACTGAAGGACACATTTGCAGGAGGACATAATTGTCCTTACAAGTCACTATATGTATTGTCCTGTGATTTAGATTTATTTATTTTTATTTCTGCCACATTGCACAAAATAAATACAAAGTCAAATGTACAAGGAACTAGGCCAGCTCAAAGCAAGTGATTTAACAATAATGGAAAACATAGGTACAGGAGACCTGACAAGATGGAAAGCTCTGTTCCTGGACAATACCCCCTGACAAATCCCCTTTTTCCTGAACCCTTTTCCTGAAGGAATTTTCAGGAGTAGTTGTCCAAGGTGACATTATCCAGGTTGGGGAATTGTATTGATAGGGATTGTCCACAGAAGGTCAGAGGGGAATTTTCCAGGGGGGGAAAGATTTTCGGTCATGCTGTTTAATATCACATCACCTAAATTATCCTTTAACTTTTTTCTATCAAGATTATAGCACAAAGATTCTCCAGACATCGCCTCTGTCTTCGACACTTCCGTCTATGGAGAGAGTTTGTGAAACATTCAAAAGAATGGTAAGGTCAAACAAATTAGTAGTTTTTAAGAGGATCAATTATGAGTTCAGAACAAAGTGTTGGTCTGACTTGGCAATAAGAAATGAATGACCATAGTTAGTTTGTTTTGTTATGTCTTTGGGTGTATATTCTTACAATACTTTTCTTGTTTACTTTTTTCATATTTTCTCATGCAAACCACTGTCATGCCATTGTTACTTTAAACATCCATAGCATTTTACATAGACAAGATGTACTATCTGGTATATGAGTACCTTCACTCATTAACAACCCATAAGTTGAAAACTAGACACAAACAAGAAGAAGCTCCAGACATTTGTGTTAAAACTGTCTGAAGGAAAGTTGAGATATTTTTTTGTAAATTTTATACTCTCTATGTTTATGATTGCAGTTATCGTAAGGATCAAATGGCCCAGGTTCATAACCAGATTTGCATCCTCCAGAAAGTATGGATTGCTTGGAAATTTGATACACTGAGAAGGAGGAGAAAAAGAATATTAATGGAAAAATCCGACAACTATTACAACCAGAAAATCTTGTCTCAAGCAATGGCAGATTGGAAGGTATGTTGTAAAGGTAGAATCATGTCTCCACAATTGTGCTTCTCATGTCTCTTAAAAGGATGCAAACATCTTTTATGCAATTCACCTTTTTCACTCCAGGAAATATCTCACACAATTCAGAAAATGAATTATTTTAGAAAATATTCTCACAGAAACTGCAAGTGCGAGCTTGGTGCCAGAATTCAGTCTGTTGTGATGTAGTACTGAAAGAGTTGGTTTGTTCATTGTTGCTCATATAGTGTGCAATGTGTTAACAGCATGATGGTTCTGATGTAGTATTTGGTGAAGAAACCTCAGTCTTATGAACAAAATACATTTTACTGCATGTAGATATTCTTGAGATTTTCATGATTGGTGAACAGTGGATTTTCAGGCATAACTGAGAAATCTTCTATGCTCAAAATTGTTACGTCTAACTGATAGAATGGAAATCAAATATATTACATTAAGATTTCTCCTTGTTTGAAAATTCCTGTAATTTTATTTTGAGTGATCCTTCAGGATATCCATTGTGAGTCAGTGTCACTGTAGTCATAGAGAGAATGTTAGACTTCAGACACTCATTTTTTCACTATCTTTAAGTTCGCAAGATGAGACGTACCAGTGAAATTGTCCATTCTCCCATGAAATTATATGTGATTGCAAGTATTAATTAAACTGATAGTACAAAATTCAAGCAGTTACACCATAGCCTGTGTTTCTGTTAAGCCACTATGATGAGATTTTGATGCAATAATTTGTCAATTTGATGCATTGATGTTCATGGATGTTCATGGGAAAAATGGAAAAGGGAGGTCATCATTTTGGTTCCTAAAGTTACTGCAATGTCAGCAACAATGTGTGCCCTATATGTGCACAGTTCTATGAAAATGAAATTTCTGATGAGTCCAACTTTCTCATATTGAGTGTATTGGCCCAAATGTGAATTAAACAGAGGAAACACTAACTGTTGCAGTGAAATGGTGTTGAAAGAATGAACTGTATCGTAACATTGTTTAAGTTACAGTGTCTCTTTCTTCAGTTTACAATATCCTGTATCAGCTCAGATAGAGGTGTTTTCAGTTGCTACTTCATCTTCTTTCAGGTTTACCACAAAGTCAGGAAAGAAAAAGTTGTCCTCTCTGAAACCAAATACAACAATATCATGAAAGAAAGAATGAGGTATGGAACTGAAAGGAATATATGACATTCAAGTTCATTGAGTTTGATGTGAAAAGAAATCTACAATAGTATCAATACTGAAATATAGAAACTTCTCTGGTATTGTCTGAAGTGCAATGCAGTTATTTTTGTCATGATATATTACAAACAGTTACACGCTGAATGTCAATTCTAGCCTGGTTGTTCTCATTGATTTCTGTGCTGGTAGGTGTATAGTAGGCTCAAGTAGGTGTTTGTGTGCTGACTTGCCTTAAGTTCTGTCTCAATGTCAGCTCACAAGGTAATTTTGTAGAGATTGTTTGCACAATGTCAGTTGAAATCTGCTTGGTACAGTTCATGTCAGCTCTTAGTTTGGAAGAGACTGCTGACAATAAATTTCATGTGATCTTTGTTGTATTGGATAATGCTTCATTAACTATGATTGCTTTAAATTCCACCTGACTACATCTGTATTAATACATTTAGAATCAGATGCTGGGGGGGGGAGGTCAAACAACCAGAACACAAGATACAGCAAGTATCATCAGTGGGTTATTTTCAGCAGCAACAGCAGATTGAGTACATCATTGCACTTGATATTGTGAAATATGAGTAGTCAGTGTGTGATGATGTAAGAACTCTTACACTGCAGTGACACTTTGATCTGAGCAGTCAAAAATTGTGAGATATTAGCACAGCTGTGACAGCATGCTGTTTGTTGACTCACTTACAACATGCATATATATTATCACAGAAGTAAAAATCGGTTTACATGTAGTCAGTGAGTCATATGTTATTTAAATGAGTGGTGGGATCACACAGCCAGTCAGCCAAAGAATGTGATTGTCTTAGTTGCCATCATAACTGTGTTTTCAAAGGTTGCTCATTGAAGCTGCTAGCTTCTCATCTTCTTGGGGTATCTACCTTCATTCTTCTCCAGAGCTGCATTCAAGACTTGGAGGTCCAACATTGTTGAAGTTAAAAAGGAAAGACAACATGACGAAGTAGCTCTTAATCATCACCAGATTTTGGTTCTTAGGAGAACATTCACTGCATGGCATGAATACATGCTGAATCATGCTGTCAAACTAGAAAAACAAAAACATCAAATCACAGAAGCCGTGAAGCTACTCAGTCAAGGTGAGTAAGTTATTTACCTCTCAAAAATACCTCTATAGATCATATGATTACATGGTATGTGCTGTTACAATCTTTACATACATACTAATGTAAAACAGCAGTTCAATGGAGGGAAACCAGCAGAATCTCATTGTATGTATGTTACGTAATTTGTGTACCATCACATTGTGGCCATGTTACCAAAGGTGTGTTGTATCACCTTGTAGCAGTTACTTAAGTTTTGTGTCATCTCATAGGATGTCACATTGTAGCTGTGTTGCTAAAACTGTGTGGCATCACATTATAGCTATGTTGCTAAAGTTGAGCCTCATATTGTAGGTATGTTGCTTAGGTTGTGTAGCTTCATATTGTAACTATGTCATGAACTTTTATGAGGTGAAGTGTTATTTATCAGTCAAGTTAGGTTTATCTTCATTGTTATGTCATTCTATCACTCACTTTGTGTTTGCTTACTGTACTCAATTCAAGTAATCTTCAAATCTAATCATCAGTAATTTCAAGAATAGTTCTATTTCAAGATTTATTTCTCTCTTTTACTTCAAATGTTGTTGTAGGCAAATTAAAAAGATGTTTTTGTCACTGGCTACAAAAGAGCAAGGAATTTGCTTCTCATAGAATCGCTAACAGTACTGCTGTGGAACACCATAACCATAAGGTCATGGTAAATGTCATCAAGAAGTGGAAGGAATTTAAGCAAATCCAGACAAGAAAATTGGTGAGTACAAAGCAAGATATTCATTTTCTTCATTACCAAACTATTTGACAAAACAAGAAGAAATCATGGACAGTATTACTGGATAATAAGCTCAACACATTTGTTAAAATATTGTGCTTGTCTTTGCATTTACACAGAATTATTTGTAGTGTCCAACACATGGACACATATTCTTGTATATGTCTAAGTCTGAACAGTTGAGACTTTAATCACAACATCGTGCAGAATTTATTTGTCTCTAGTCGGAAAAAATAGAGACTGTCACAATATAAATACCATATGCTGATGACGTGGTCTGAATAGCTCAGTGGGATGACTTTAGTCACCATGGTTACTTATCATTTAATCTAAAATACAGAGATTGTCACCATAACAACATGATATGTTTATGTCGCTGCTTGAGCAAGGGAGACTCCTATCACTACATTTATATGTTGTGCTTATGTATAAGCTTGAATATTGGAGGCTTTTGTTACCAAGCTATGTAAATGTCTCAGCCTTAACAACAGATATTTATCACCAAACTTACATGGTATGTTAACCTCTTGGCCTGAACAACTGATTTCATTATCACCTAACTTTCATGGGGAATATGTCTTGGTTGCTAAAAAGTTAAGCATCTTAGTTTCATGGTTTATTATTTACAGATACTGCAGCAACAGTCTGCCTGGTTGAACAGAACAAGACTTGAAGCAAAGTTTCTGCTTCAGTGGAAGAAACAAGTAAGATCATTTTGCGTGCTACTTATGAGCAGTGATGGGCTCACATCAAACATATGCTGCTCCCTGTAGTATTTAACTACCAATTAGAATTTGTTTCTGATGAATGCTGAAAGACTAAGCTAGTCTGTTAAGTATTGGCTCTAAATTAGTGTAATTGCCTGAAGCCCCACATGCAGGAGCATAGCAAGCAGTTGCCCTGAGTAGACAGTGCCCAGGGGATTCAGGGGGCCCCAACCAAATGTGCTAAACAAACTTAAAAAAAAAAAAACATTCAAAAATGGTTTTGTAATGCCATGTTTTGGATTCCTTTCCATGGGCCCCTGAACGTTTTGCTAAATTACTGCCTTCATGGAGTTGAAAATTAGAGTGAGGGTTTTTTCACCTTAAGTCATGATAGAATAATTTATTGTAGTTTGGTGTCAGAAGGGACTAGTCTGCTGACTCTCAGATGTATCAAATATAACATACATGTATTTTGTTTAATTATAATAGTATTATAAGTGTAGAAAACATGATGTTACAAACATAGGAAGACATACAGCTGATGTGAACTTATTGGCATTCAACACCATGATATTGTCATTGTAAAATACACACATTTGGTGCACACTATGTTTGAGCTTGTCATTCCTGAATAAATATTCGTTTTAGGATTTTTTATTGACACTTTGTCACCCTTCATGTTAGTAATAACAGAATCTGTTTGCTTCAGCATTTGCATGACTGGTGATTTACTAGCTCTATAATGCTATCACTGAGATTCATAGCACATGTACATGAAACATACAACATAGAATTAGATTTGATAAACGAGTATCTTATTTGTTTGTGGCTTTTGTGTCACTAATTTCCAGCATATCCTATCTCTGAGGGAGCGGGCAGATACCAGCGTCGCTCTCTGGCACTGGAGTCTGGTGCTGCAGGAGAAAGTGTTGACAGCATGGAGAAGTTATACCATGGCCAGAAGGGTGAAGAAGGAAAGATATGAGGGCGCTATGATCTTAAGACATCAGAGACTGCTGAAGACCGGTCTCAGAAAGTTGATAACAACATCAGACAAAATGTCTCAAAGGAGGATGAACAGTCTGTCAAACCAACAGATCAAGGTACCTTATGGATTCAAGTTGAATTGAGTCTGTACACGGATTAAGGGGGGGGGGGGATTTGGAGTGAGGGGGTTAGACCAGAGAGATCTTTCCCATCAATCTTGGTCGGCCTGCTTTACCTTTCCGTCATATCTTCATTGAAGACACTGCCAGCATGACAGTCTACTTGCAATGTCCTACTGAATTTGGAATGGTCCAAGAATGGATTTCAGGGTGCTCCTGATGGCCTGGAAATGTCATGCTAATGTGTCACTGTCCACACCCGGAAAAGTCATGAAATTTTGTAAAAATCACATAAGTCATGGACAAGTGATTAACTTTAGAACTCACTGCTAATTTTACAGTTCAACTTTACTTTCTGTCACCATTGTTGCGCCATGAATTATTCATAAAATTTGATTAACAATCAATAGGTGTATTAGCAAATTTGGTCATGAAATGGTCATTTAAAGTTCGTGACATAGCCATAGAGAAGTCATGAACTTTTATTTTGCTTAAGATGCTTGTGCCCTGTGATTACCTTCTTTGCCATTCAAGTCAAAATGTTCAAGCCTTGTTACAAAAAATTGATAAAATAGCAATTCTTTATGATCTGAATCACTAAGAGTGCATTGTGCTTGACATTTTCTCTTCATCTTTTCAGACTGCATCAGAGTCCTTCCAGGTGGTGAGACGTTGTGCCCTTCACTGGCGACAGAAGACTTTGATGAAACGGATGCAAAAGGGCAGTAATATTAAGAAACCAAAACCTGATCCTTGGATTGATGAATCCTTTCTGACAGCAAACAGGTATCAAATAGTTTCAAGTGATAGCTATATCAAACAGGTACCTGATAGTTTCGAGTGATTGCTATATCAAACAGGTATCTGATAGATTTAAGTGATTGCTATATTAAACAGGTATCTGATAGTTTCAAGTGATTGATATATCAAATAAGTATCTGATAGTTTCAAGTGATTGCTATATCAAAAAGATATCTTTTAGTTTCAAATGATTGCTATATCAAACAGGTATCTGATAGATTTAAGTGATTGCTATATCAAACAGGTATCTGATAGTTTCAAGTGATTGATATATCAAATAAGTATCTGATAGTTTCAAGTGATTGCTATATCAAAAAGATATCTTTTAGTTTCAAATGATTGCTATATCAAACAGGTATCTGATAGTTTCAATTGATTGCTATATCAAACGGGTGTATGATAGTTTCAATTGAATGCTATATCAAAAAGGTATCTGATAGTTTTTAGAGATTGCTGTATCAATGTTTATAATATCCAAAACAGCTTTGACCTGTGAAAGTTACTGACTTCAAAATAAGTATCTAAAAGTTTCATAAATCCTCCGTCAGAATTTTAAAGCTTACAAAGCTGTTTGAAAAGTAATCCTAATCAACTTCTTATTCACACAAAAATCAGCCAAATACTTTTAAATAAACTAAAACAAATTTGTTAGTCTTGATGCAGAATTCATCAGGACAAAGGATTCTTAGTCTTGTATGCCCTGAGTTCATGTCATGTCAATAGAATGTATATGATACAACAAATAAGGAATTTAATTTATTGACGTTAGAATCACTAAATTATAGCAAATAGTGAATAGAATGTAGTGGATATAGGATATAGTGAATAGAATATATCATAACCACACAGTGAGGTCGATTTGGATAATTTAAAGGACTTCGACAAAAGTCAGGATTTCAGATGATATTATGGTTTCCAGTTTTCAATGTAAATGTTATGTTTTTCATGTCCTTCACAGTACCTTCAGGCCTCGTCCAAAGAGGCCTAATTTCTTGCGGACCTCTTTGATGGATGCTGGCCTGTGGGAAAGTTTAGAAGATGACCCCTCAATCAACGAAAAAAGGTACTGATTGTTTAGTGTACAAATATGTATGGATCATTTACTTTTATTACGGCAGTGTGATGCTAACTTTCAAAAACTTTTATTCTTCAGTTTTTGGTTCCTTGTGTTAGCAAAGGAACCTTTGCAGTCACTGTGGCATGTGTATGTGTGTGACAGATAATGATGCGTGGTATATTACCTGGTAACGACGGAGTAGTGAATGTTTTTCAAAGTTGGTGTGTACGTATATGATATTGGGTAGATATGCCCTATTGTTTTTGTTGGAGGTCAAAGGTCATTAGGGATCGCTAGATGCAAAACGGTGAATTTCTTTTGAGTTGCTGTAACTTGGTGTCCATTGTTCAAATGGTGACACAATTTTAGAATAAGATAGATTGGTAGGGGGAGAAAATACGGTAGCATTAATCTCATTAATATGAAAGGGTCAAAAGGTCCAAAAGTGATGTTTAATTGATATCTCACCAACAAAACATTTAAAGTGGATGGTGTAATGGAAAATTTTATTCATCTGTGTGAAGTGCATATGATGACCTCAGTTGACCCCACTTGACATCTTTTGACCTTTGTGACCTTTCTGTGATGTGTGGATAGGTCTTGTTAAGACAAACCCAAAATCCAAGAAAAACTACCCTCCTATGATGCTCCTATGTCAAGTTATTGACATTTTAGTGAAAGCACAGTAAATGTAGCAGCACAGGTTGTGCTGAATACAGACTCAGTGTATGTGAACATGTATGCAAGTTGTTGTGTCATTGTTCCTACTCAGAAGGTACACACACAATACTACTGTGCTTTACTTTTAGTAAATGGGAATTTCCATCCACATCATCAGGGCCTGGTAAATCTCAATTGATCATTCCCCCCCCCCCCCAAAAAAAAAATAATAATAATACTCTATGGTATCAACAAACTTTGATTTATGATAGGAAGACTGCTAAATGATCTTGATTTTTACCACTGCCCAGGCAATTTCTGACCTCCTTATCTCTGGCTGGGCTTAAAGGGATATAAGGTGTTTGTTTTACATAAAACAACCACATTTTTAAAACCAATGTTTATGGACATAGATTGATTATTCAAATAAGGAAGGACTAGCCTTCTATTCAAGAAATAAGTTTCTCACAGATAGAATTTCAGTTATTTGTTGCTTAAGAATAATCTGTTTACGCAAACTTTTCCGAAGTCAAATGATGCATCTTCCATTACTCATCACATGCATGAAGTTTTAAAGGGGATGGAGCTTTTGCAGATGTATATTGATGAGAGTGAATGGTTATACAAAGGTTAAAGTTATTTTCTTTTATGCCATTTTAAATGACTTATTTCCCTTGAAAGTTAAAGCATCTTAATGCAAGGGGATCCAAAGTGCCTTTGGGTTCTTGTTAGTGTTATAGAAGTAAGTGATTTTTTTTTAGGTTCTTGTGTTCCTTGAAACAGAATTGTATCAGTAGCTGTCAGCTGATTTGTGACAAACTGATGTCCTGTTTAATAGTAATAATGTAACTTCCTTTCTTTGTTTTGTAGTTGGGTGCTCAAGGACGGTCTGCCTATATCAGCCAACCATTTCAGTGAATCTAAAGTTGCTGCTGTGGAGCAAACATCACCTGATCATACAGTGAGGTCACATGATGAAACAGCCAATCCTAATCAAGATGAAGATGATTTGATAACCCCAATGATGACTGCTGAGAAAGATGAGGAAGAGAATGAAAGAAATGATGACACTGAAGCACCGGTCTCTTTGATCAATCCAGCAATGAGACTGCAGACCGGGAAGCTACTTCCTCCATCTGCTTTTACGAACAAAACTCTCAAGACTCCAAAACAAACGACCTTGAGGTTACCAAATCAAATAAAGGTGACTAGTAAAAGCAAGGAGAAGGAAAGAGAGGAAGCAGAACCAACAGAAGAGGATGGGAATTATGTTTCTGATGGAAAAGAAAATGAGATACACCCCAAACATCAACCCAAGTTACCTCTAGAGCTAACAGAGTGTGATGATGGTGATGATGAACATAGCAGTAACCATAGTAATGATGATGATGGAATTAAAGGTTACCATGGTAATACAGATGATGACAATGATAAAGATACAGGTAGCGATGGTAACAAGGGTGTTGATGATAGCTCTACATATGGTGAGACAGCCACAACTGAAAGTAAACTCTTGGAGTTAAGGAACCTCCTCTTGGAATATCAGCATCTAAAGGACCAAGTCAAGTATGGCAATATGTTTTATTGTGCAACACTTTTCATATTTTGTAAAGAATCTATTTGGTTTCATTCACCTTTAAATCAATAAATCAAACTTTGGGGTTCCCTACTGCCAATGGATTTATTCATGATGGGTTTTATTTTTGTTGGATTTGCTAGTAAAACATAAAAAAAAGAATAGCTCAGAATTTTCTCTTGTTTCATTAGCTTGTGTCATTTTCTGTTGTTTATCATTAGCTTCACTATATGTTACTTTTTGTATTTTCAGTCTCTTAGAAGATCAGAAGAAAACTTTAGCATTCCTGTTGAAGGATTCTGAGGATGAGAGCAAAGAGGAATATGACTTGGTGAGGGATTATTATGACTTAAATTTATTCGTGGGTTTGTACGTTGCTGTTATTACATTCAAAATGTGTCTGTTACAATGCCTATAACAAATTGTACTCATGAATATGTTGGAGCAATTGTAATCGACCTCTTGTCCCTTGCATTCCTATAAAGTTATCTCATAGGAGTATTTCTTTTCAGAGTTGATCTGCTAAACATAAAACTGTTGCTTCTTTTATTAGGTTCAGGCAGATATTACTCATCTTACTGGGAATTTGGTTTCCGCAAAGACTCGGATATCTCTTCTGATGGTAGACCTTGGTTTGCAGAGCAGTTCCTGATGATCCAAACTATCAACAGAGACCTCAAAAATTATATCATCTCTCTGAAGCAGAATTTCCGTCCAAAACTTCTCAGGAAAACAAAGTGCTGTTGTTCTATTTTATACGCTACCCAGTTATTGCATGTTATTGGTTGCCAACCATCCAGTATGTCACTTAGGATGGTAATAGGAGTTTCCATTGGCTTTCATAACATGGACTTTAAGGATGAGGGAAGTTTGAATGAGGTAACTGGAACGAGAGCCCAGGAGTACTTTGTTTGGCTCCTTGCATGAAGATGCTTTAACTTTAAGCCCAGCCTCAGATAAGTTCTGAAATTACAGGGCAGTGGTAAAAATCAAGGTCATTTAGCAGCCTTCCTATTATGTATCAAAGTTTGCTGATACCATAGAGTTTTATTTTTATTTAAACATTCACCACTCCGTTATTGAGTTATCGCGAAACATACCACGCTTTCTTATATGTCACACACACATACATATGTCACAGTGACTGCATACTTGTGACTTGACACAGTGACTTGCTACCGCAAGGAAACAAAAAGGATGTTGAAATGGGATTCATTCCCTTCTTGGTCGTAATTACCTGTGTTGTTCTTTAATGTAGCACTCAATGGAAGGAAACTATTTTTAAAAAAGAGTACTTTCCATGCAATTTAAACACAACGCACTAAAATGGTGTACGAACACACTAAAATGGTGTATGTATTATATGCTGATCAGATTATTGTGAAAGGAAATAAGAGATTCTTCAGTGGAGCCTGTTGGTATTGTATGTTTGCACCAGGTCCAAAGTTGGGACCCAGCTGCCATAGTCGATCAGAAACCCTGATTACCCAAAACTATAACTTTCATTTGGCTAGAGTTTTTTGTGACATCATGTGACATTTTGCTTTGCACATTAACATAGCACCATGTATCTTACATAAGGGCAGAGGAGTTCATCATGGTCTCTTTTGTTCTATGAACATTGGAATGATGGAGTTTTAAATGATTCTTTTGTGTACAATTATTAATTTGCAGTCTTATTAGCTGTTACATTATTGAGTTAACAATGCTAAATGAAGTGAACAGCAAAATACTTTCTAGGTCACCTATTCGTTTTATGTAACCTGGAAAAAACCAACCGGTGAGGAAAAAGTAATTTCTTTTGTCACATGTAACCAACGTTAGTGAAACTTTGGATCCAGGTAGCATTTTTTAACCTGGTCCTAAAAACCACTGAAGGGCACCTGATGCAAATGCTAGTATGTTGCACAAGTGAAGCGGTTACTGTTGTTAACTTTCACATCTTTTGGGGAATGGGGAGGGTTTTCTGAGATTTCATATACTTATCGAGAGAAAGGGTTTTGTACGACACCAAGGCTGAGTGCAATAAATGATATAAAGACATTCCATCCATGGAGGATTGAAAGTAAACTTTCTTTGTATATGTAGTTTTACAGAAAGTTTTGGAAATTTATGAAACTTGCAAACAATAAAAAAGAATACAAAAGTAAAAAAAAAGAATATCATGAGCAGTAATGTTTGCAAGTTTTTTTGTTTAATTTTTTTTTTCTTGTTGTAGGTTGGATCTTTTGTTTGTAAAGTTGATGCAGTGTTCACCACAAATTTTCGGAGGGGTGGCCATCTGTAAAATATACAAGTAAACTCATCAACAAAAAAATTGTGAACTTGCTTTGATTGACGTTGCCTTTTTGTGCAATTATTTTTCGGTGGTAGCCCTGGAGACATTGTAATCAAACATTGTGTAAGGCAAAGGTCTACATTGTGAACCAACAGTAACGCTTGTCACATCTTTTCTCGATGGCCAAGCACAGCTTTTGCGGAGGGAGGGGGTACTTTTGGGAGACACTTTCTGTTTAACTGGTAGCAATTCCATTTGGGGGTGGGCTGCCCCCTAAAACACCTTGTGGGGCACACTGTTATTGATATTCACCACAATCATTTCAAAGGTCAAAATTTGAAGGAATTATATGAAGTACGGCTTCCAGAATATAGAACCATAATCTGTGGAAAATCGTTAAGGCTCCTTTTGATTGGTTGCTGCTGATTCATTGTCTGTTTGGAGATATAGCCTTTAACTTGTAATATTTTGAATACACAGTGATTTTTAGTGAGGACAAAATTGCGGATCTGTTTACTGAATTTAAGTGATGAGCTGTTCTTCTATCTACCTCACTCCACAGCCAACAAAGTAACTGCTCCAGCAGTAGAAACAATTTTATGTAAACATAAGGATGACAATAACAGCCATGTTACAATATTTCGTAAAGGCTACTTGCATTGAAATGCCAAATTGTAGGTATGTCCCCGTTCAAGCATACCTTAATTTACAAAAATTAACCTTCATCCTTCGAATTAAGGATCAAAACAAAATGATGTATCAACTTCAGTCAAGCATAAGACTAACTGAAAAAAAGTTTGCAGAAAGACTAAACACTTAACACCCCTATAACCATAGGTAACCTTGTCTGCTATGCACCTGAAAGACAAAGGCAGCCATTTATAAAATCAGATTTATTCAGCATTTCAAAGGGATGTCCCGCATGAGCTGGTAAACAATGATGCAGTTTAAATCTATATGAAAAACCATACTCTGACTCAACGGATGTACGGAAGATTTAAAACTTACAGGCGCAGAATATGTCAAGTTCTCAAGTTGTTGAATTTGAAAACCATGAAATTGCAGGCCGTATGCCACTATCACCCTGTTAACCAGCTCCAAGGACCTAAGAAGTCTTTGAATTCTCGGTATTCTGTCTTGGTTTCATCAATAAGTAAATCGTTCTTTGAAGCAGCTAAGTTATTCCAAATATTATTATTATTATTTAACGTAAACTAGATGACACTTTCCCTTGAGTTTCTTAGATTATATTCGAGTGCAGCAGATGACTGAGCTCCTGGGCCGTCTGATATCTCGTTGATGTGGTCCGCTGAGAGGCTACGTTTTGACGGTAGGGCTTCCACCTGGACTCCTGGCACTGAGCCAAATCCTTGAGTCTGTCTTCGATTAATTCGGAATTGAATCAGACCGAACACGACCATGAATATAAACATCTCATGGACAACTATGATGTTGTAGACAACTAGGAGAAGATAGAGAAAAGATGAACGTGACAATAGTGATATTGAGATTGTCGGTCGGACTGTTACACGAATTGCGGGATCTAGAAGGAGAACTTCACAAAAATGCTAGTGATCAAGAGCCTACCAAAGTGACAATATATTAAATAATTGATTAATTGATGAAAACCAACTGTTTTTTATTCCTTGCCGAAGGCAGGCAAGGAATCTATGCGACGGTGATGTCGTGTGTGCATGTGACGCTGCTTGTAAACACGATATTACAAGAAGGGTAACCATGATTGATCTCATACTTGGTGTATGGATTGGTCATATTGAGCAGGTGATCCTGATTGTTTTTGGTGTAGGTCAAAGGTCATTTGGGGTCATTAGAGGTCAAACCGTAAAAACCTTGTAAACACAATATCTCCAGAAGGGTAACCGGGACTGATGTCATACTTGGTGTGTTTCTTGGTGATACTGAGCAGAGGATCCCTTTGTTTTTGGTGGAGGTCAAAGGTCATTTGAGGTAAAAGAGGTCAAACTGTTAAAACCTTGTAAACAATATATCCAGAGGGGTAATCTTGACTGATGTCATACTTAGTGTGTGGGTAAGTAATACTGAGTAGAAGACTTGTTTTTGGTGGAAGTCAAAGGTCTTTTGAGGTTACCAGAGGTCAACTGTAAAGACCTTGGAAACACAATGTCTCCAGAAGTGTAATTTTGACTGATGCCATACTTGATGTGTGGATTGGCCTTACTGGGTAGGTAATCCCTATTGTTTTTGGTGGAGTCAAAGGTCATTTGAGGTCACCAGAGGTCAAATTTGGAAAACCTTGTAAACACTATATCTCAAGAAGGGTAACAGTGGTGGCATCTTATATTTAGCATTTGGATTGCCCATACTGAGTAGATGATACTAATTGATTTTGGTGGAATCAGAGGTCGTTTGGAGCGACCAGAGCTCAAAGGGTCAAAATCATGTTACCTGGTGAGTGATCGCACAAACTATGAGTGATTGCACACTTAGCACATGTCTATCGCTCATATTCAGAAGTTCAGTATTTAGTAGTCAAAATATTTTAAACTCCTTATCTCAAGAAGGTCAATTGTGAGGGATTTCATACTTAGTATTGGTATTGCCCATGTCGAATAGATGATTTCTATCAATTTTGCATGTATATATTTTTAGAATAGGTGAAAAGGTCATTTTGAGTTAAACGTTTATTAATATGGTGTTTCAAGAACAATAACTGTATTTGATCTCATATGTGTCACGCGGGTAACTTATACATGTTCTAATATAACCATATGGGAAGGAATCACAAAGACTTTTGGCTTTCTGTTTTTTTTGGTTTTACTGTAGGCCTACATCCTCATTTGATAACACAAAATCATACAAGAGCTGCAGATTGTATCGTAGTGCTCAGTAATCACAAAGGTAATATAGTTACAAATTCATGGAGCCTATCTTGCATTTTAGTGATAGTACCGTATACTTAAATTAATAAACAGTCGGACGTAGCTGGTATCTGTTTTAACCGTTTCCTATCATAACCAATACATGTATTAAAAGACAGGCTCAATTTCGGTTGATTGTTTGGACGTTACAACCACCTTTTGTCTTCAGCTTTCATGCGGTGTTTACCTGTTTACTTATGCGTGAACATAGATCACGAAACTGCCACAGATATCTGTTGGTTTTATCAAACTTGTTCTGAACAACCACGACGTATTAGGTGATTAACACTGACGGAGTCCAGCCTTTATTCAACATCATTAGAGCCTAATCAGCGGTTTGACGAGGCCCCTCAAAAAACGTAAAATTTGGCATACTGGCTTGGATTTTAGGTAGACCAATCTCAACAAAAGCATAACATCAGCGACCACCAACATACCCATCCAACCATCAATTTCTCCGGCAGAAGGAGGACGTTTAGGGGATGGAAGTTGTTAACTCACCATCTGTTCTTGAGCCAGATGTCCAAGGACCGATACAAGGGAAGGCATCCAGTCTTGCTAGTAACGTAAATATGAAACTCTCAATGTTTGTAGTAAGAAGAACGGTTTGAAGAACTGCAAACTTTGGTCTTATTTCTTCTTGCCTAAGATATTTCAATGAGGCATGGTAGAATATCTGAAGTGCATAAACTGCTATGAGAGTGGATATCATAGTGACCACTTGAATGTAGAGCCCTGCGACTAGGGGATCCACCTCAAAAAGGGAAAAAAAAGAGAGGAAAAGATATACTTTAAATAAGACGAACGATTTCATAAGAGAACAACTGCAGACCAATCAAGACTTACATTTCTAGAAGATTGGAGTATTATCTAAGGTAGTGATTGGATACACCCTGGATAATATGAAATAATATTTTGGCTAATGGCCCTTCACGGAGACAGTAAAGTTGTCAATGCCTCTATTGTTTCACTTTAACAAAAAGGAAAACGAAAATTTCAAAATAAGTTGTAAAGGGGAATCAGAAACAGTGGGGTGGCAGCGGGGGGGGGGGGAAGAGTGCCCCACAGAAATTTTGGGGACACGATGTATGATGTTGAATGATAAAGAAGAGCACAAAAAAGGAACGATAAGTTGACAGATGGGAAGAGCTGGTGAGGCCTAAATTTGAAGGGGGGGGGGGGGGGGGGAATGGGAAATTTGCAGGGCTTCACAAGTGATCTTTTTATGACATAGAACACTAAGATGAAACATATTAAGCAACACAATTGAAACAAGGTGTTCATGACGGTGTAAAATCGTTGGTTTCACTCACTCATAGTCATTAATGCGCCTGTTGCTTATACGCAGTATACGGGTATGCGGCTAAGGGTTCCGCAGCAGAGCGGTCGGCATATTTATCTTACGCAGGACTCATTGGCAATACGCCTCCCCGAACTGTGAATAAAAACCTTGGATATTAATGATGTCATTGATTCTAGAATGACTGTTCGTCTATTTTTTCCAACCCTCACGCATCATGGTTTTTGTATCATCTCAAACCCATCTGATATGTAGGCCTATTACCATTTTTCAAACTTTGAGGTGTATCTCATTGGGCCTAATTGAGAAATTGCAGGCATGAGATTCCTATTTCAAGGCTGGGTACATGCAGCTTCGAACTCTCGAGAAGTGCCGTTTCCGGCCATCTGGAGGGTTTGAAAGGCAAAAAATTTTCTTCTCTTCCCACCAACTCATCATGGCGCTCCGCTTAGATAGTACTGACGGCACTCAGCCGCATCCGATACTTTTTAACCTTTGTTTTAGCTTCATGGGTGAAACAATGTCAAAGAAAGCAAACTTTGACCCATGATTGGGTAACTAAAGAAAAACAAGAGCCAAAGGCACTTTGGTTTCTTGCGTGAAGATGCTTTATCTTTAAACTCAGCCTCAGACAAGGAGGTCAGAAATTGCAACAACTTGGATACCTGTGAATATATACACTGAGTGTGTATTCAGCACAATCTGTGCTGTTGCACTTGCTTTCATGTGTTCTCACTGAAATGGCAATAACTTGACTTAGGAGCATCATGGGAGGGTAGTATGATTGGACTTTTTGTTTGTCTCAACAAGACATATCCAGGCATCACAAAAAGGTCGCAACGGTCAAATGAGGTCAAACGTGGTCATCATATGCACTTCCTATAGGCGAACAAAATTTTACATTACACCATCCCCTTTAAGTGTTTTGTTGGAGAGATATCAATAAAACATCACTTTCCGACCTTTTGACCCTTTCATATTAATAACATTAATGTTACTGTATTTTCTCCTCCTGCCAATCTATCTTACCCTGAAATTATGTCACCGATTGAACAATGGACAAGAAGTTACAGCAACTCAAAGAAATTCACTTTTTTGCCCTGGTGATCCCAAATGACCTTTGACCTCCACCAAAAACGAAAGTGAATATCTACTCAATATCATACACGTACACGCAAACTTTGAAAAACACTCACCACTCGGTTACTGAGTTATCGCGTAACATGCCTCGCATTCTTAGACATCACATACATACATACATACATACACACACACACACTCACATACATACGGCACAGTGACTACATAGGTTCCTTTGCTACCGCGAGGAACCAAACAGGGCAAACTCGATCCTTTCAGGCAAAGGGGACGTGTACCCCATTCCCTAAGGCCTCTCCTCATGCCTTCTAGGCCTATCTGTGGACTGACCGATTTGAAATCCTGACCGACTTTAGCCTTGGTACGGACCCCCCCCCCCCCGGCCTTCTTGCACCACTCACCCATGACGACGGTGAAAAATAGGGACGTCGATTTTGTAATCTAAAAAAAATCCTAATCAGAAAGGCTTGGATTTGACTCTTACGTAGGCAATGTATACAGGATGTTTTTTAATACTCACGAAGGAATCTTCTTGTACGCCATCGGCCCACATAACTGCATTTAGGAAGACGCAGGTTGGGCGGACTAGTGTCACTTGTAGGACGAGATACCGTACGAGGTGAAAACGTTTACTGAAAGAAAACAAAATACGGTGATATGGCAAGAATACGAGAGTGACGAAGTATTGGAAAATCTCAATGCTAATTAACTTTTACGACGAAATTTAACATCCAACCGGCCTCAAGTTCCTCTGTGAGTATTCGCCAGTTATATATTGGAAGTATGAAAATATACTCTATATACATGTCCCGCATTCGAAGAGCTTTATTGGGGCATATCTCAAAAACATAAGTACGATATATGGATGGATTGTGAACTTCATACAGTTTAAGTTTGAAACTCTTATAAAATGCCAGACATCAAGATGTTTAAAAACTGAGCAATGAAACTTACGCATCCAGCTGAACTTTTGGCAAAATTGGGGCAAAACAGCAGGCTAATGGCGCCCTCGCTATGGAAATTGGCTCTCGACAGATGGTGTATATCATATCGTGAGGTCCACCGTAATATTCGATTAACAACAATAAAAAAGAATAAATGGTGTGCGCTAGGTACCTGTTGAGAAAGTAAGTCAAAGGTCTTTTCACGAAATAAGTAATCACTGGGTCGGTCGATACAAACGTCACAATGGAAAAGGCACATTAAGACATTTAAGATAGAGTAGGCTGTACCATCCCCAAATGTTGGCACAGTACACGGGAAACACAGGACCACATTTGCTCTGAACAATTTCGAACACTTAGGTCATAACTAATAGAAAACAAAAAGTCATGTAATAATAACTTACATACTGGAGCCCCATTTGGCAATATTGGAAGCTCTTGGTACCAGAAAACCAGTGAATGACGTCAGTGAAAATATCTAAAAACAAAATGTGTGGAGAGAGATAAGGAGTGAGTACATTGGATAGCAATCAGTTTGTTATCATACGGTATGCTTACATGTATCCCTACTGAAAGCAGTATTATGCAATTTCAATTAAGTTAAATCATTCCTTAAAGGGAAATAGGGCGTTTAGAACATACCAATATGGTATACGAAGAAAATAGCTTTAATCATTATTAAACTAGTGAGTCTCACCAATAAACATCTGCAAAAGCTTCATTTCCTCAAAACATTATGCATGTGGTGAGTAACGAAAAGTGCATCATTTGAATTTTGAAAAGTTTGGGTCAACAAATTATTGTTGAGCAACAAATAACTGAATTTCTATCTATGAGAAACCTCTTTTCTTGAAAAGACGACTACGTTTCTTCCTTATTTTGAATGATCTGTCATTCTACCTTTACAAACACTGGTTTTTAAATCTATGGTTGTTTTCTGTAAAACAAACGCCTTATTTCCCTTTAAAGCTGCTGTGCTCTGATTGGTCTATCCAAAAAGCATGTATTTATTATCAGAGTGGTGAATATTTAATATCCATTATCCAACTATTTCAAATATACCATTGTATTTTTGCCTCATGCGAAATGAATAAAGTTTTGTCGCTATTTTGGGCTCATTTCGAGCCTTTTCTGCCTTCACTTTGTAACGCGATGTCCTATCAAACTGCCAACTGCGCGTGGAAACATCTTCAGAATCGGAAGATATATGCAGTCGTACCTACAACACGTGCCAAAAAAGTTCTTTTTAAAAAATTCACGTCTTACTTTTTAGCCCAACTGCAAATGTAGTAGAGGGGTCTCATGTGGTTCTGCGTCACGTAAATCGCCATTTTCGACAAGTGTATTTTCATGCTGTATAGGGGGCCGAGCGCGGTTTACCTTCTATGCATCCAACAACTACTTGAGCTTATTGCAATTGCAAATTTGCCTATTGTCACGAGCTTTACACGAAATTCATCGTCTACATACTTTTCTTTCTTTCTGCTCACTCTCTGGCCCACTCTGTTCACTCAAAAGTCATCCTCATCCTCATCTTTTTTTTTTTTTTGAATGGCATACTCACCGGGAAAAGACCAATAAGTCGCGCGACGAAAGTTCGTCTGGCTCCAAAATCATTTCGTTTGTGAAGATAAAAGTTGAAGTAAGCGTACAGAGCGTAAGTTAAAACAGCAAACGATACAGTTGTAGAAAATATGGCAGTTGACCAACCAGTTTGTAAATACGCTGTCCAAAAGATACAATTGAAGATGAATTTTGATAAGTAATCAGGTTTCGTACCATCGGTGAACATACTGTAATATTTTAAATCACACTGAAGTCTTGTTTTCGTAACTTAGATTAAGCGAGATTGTATTCTGACACTGCTGAAATAAAGAACTAGTTACCAGGTTCATCGGACTGTATAATGTGTGACGTAGAAGGGGTGGAATGAATTCATTGCAATACATTGGTAGTAGCCCACTTACCTTCCTAGGGTGCTCGTCAGAGTTATATGCATTATGTAAGTAAAACAAATGGGGTGAATATATCATACAGCAGGTGACGGCGATGAAGTTGGACATACCAAGGAAGGGCTATAATTTTGGTCATATGAGGAACAGTCAACAACTTTGATAAATGACGAGGAAGCCACGGAAGAAGACGGTAAGCTGTATAAGAAGAAGGCTGAGAAGGTGATGAGGGGTGGGGGAGGGGGGGGTGGTCAACATTCCTGAAGTATGAGACATGCTTTATGGACCTACCACTATAAACATCGGAAGCTGTGATCGTAACATCGCTGCAATTCATGATGTATTCATTCAAGGTTCCTCTTCTAAAATTTATTCCCATTCTGCAAAATATCCCAGAAGACAAAAAAGAAAAGATAAAAACAGTATGTCTAGAAGTTAAGTGCAGTCCCATTCTACCGGAGGCCAAAAAAAGAGAAAAAAGTCTCAAAGCATAAGTTCTACTCCCATTCTGTGGGGACGGAAAAAAAACTGGTTGTCTCGGAGCATAAGCTTATTAAATTTTCAGAATAACATTGAAACTCTTTTGTGTAAAGTTGTGAATAAGCTTTGCTCTCTATTTGCCACACAAAGTTTTACACAATAGGACATATAATAATCATTATAATCACGGCTGAGTACCTTTAAAAATGTAAGACCGGCTGTAAATTACCATAATGCAGGTACTCACTTGAATAATTGATCTCACATGATCCTAAGAGACTCAAAGAACAGGAGGCTCGTTGCAACACTTTGCAATCAGATCTATGCAAGGGCTGAGTCTTTTCGAGTAAATTTACAGGAACAAAATACCGCACATTAGGCTACTAACACACTGTCCACTCGTGCCATAACCTTTACATATACAGTCACACGACCGTGTGTGCAACAAGAGACTAGCTCACGCTGAATGACTAAGCCTAAGAACTAACTTTGTTTACACGTCAAACACGAGCTATTTACACGTTAAAGTGATTAAGCAGACCATTCATCTAACTCTATCATCAAACTTAAGTTATCCTCCCCCAATTACCTTGACATTTGTAAAAGTCAATATATTACGTAACTTTAGATACAACACTTTTCTTCTCCGTCCTCCTAATTTGCAGAAAGTCAAAGGCGGTTTTTCCCCTTCCATTAGCGGTTTTTGGGGGGTACCACAAGAGTGGAGGGCGCCTGTTGACTTTGGAAAGGCAACGTCCGGCGACCTAGGGGTATTTCATCCCAAAATTTGCTGGTGCTCTCGCCAAGATGGTAGCGCTCCGTACAGATAGTCTGCCCTCAATTTTAACTGCGAGTGATGATAGGTACCACTTGATCCCCCCCCCCCCCCCCGGAAAGAAAAACCCACGCCACCACAACAGGCGGTTTATAGTCGCATGCACTAAGAGAAACCAATCAAGTTCACTTTCTTGTGAGATTGCTTTTTATCTCTCATTTTATCAGGGGCAGCCCATTCAACATCAATCCTTGGGGGGTCCTAGATTAAGATTAGATATCGACAACTTAAACATAAGACTAAAAGGAGAGAAAACGGTTAAAGTTAATAACGAGAAATATAAAATGTAGAAAATAAAAATTTACAAAATGTAATAAAAGAGAGAGAGACTTAAAATAGAGCAACATAAGTGCAATATTTAGAAGAGTCACAGAAATGATTAAACTTTGACGATAAAAATAAAGTTAAAAAATAAAAAACAGCTAAGAATATGAAACAATCCACAAATATGTAAAGTGAGAGAAACAAATAAAATACTATCGTGTGATAGAATAAGTACTGCCACAAGAACTAAATATGGATGCCATGCTAGTATAAAGAAGATGGACACTGAATCAGTCATTATTAAGGCGTTTGGTATTCAAAATATATACTGCACACCGGAGTGGGTACAGTAGGCCTCCATGGCCTTTTGTCTTTACCACGGGTCATTATAGTGTAGGCATAGGCTTTCATTCACATCAGTTGTCAATGTTGTCACACACAGAGACAGAACCAAGTCCTTTCTTTGGCGGGAGGGAGCCAAATTCGTGGTACAGTGATGTGTAGCAGGGGTCCCCTTAGAAAAGTTTCCTATAACTAAATGCCGTCAAATGTAATTTGGTACGACAAAAGTGTACAATTGTGAAATCAATTTCCTTCTTAAAAAGGTAGCTTTCGTGGGTATAAATTTAAAAATTCATACAAACAATGCTTTTGGCCAACATTTGAGTGAAGATATGGTTCCGTTCCCCTTCTTGGACAGGCCAGTGATCGCTCATGTGTCACGGTAGCGCACCTTATTGTCAATTAATTCCCAGATACGATCTGAAGAGTATATATTTCACTAAAAAAAATCTGACATACGTAATAAAGTACTGAGACTCCAGTCTACTTGCAGCAAAAGATTTCGTGGTTTCCAGGCATAAGCGGTGTAAAATTCAATATGGCAGTATACAAAACATTGCGCAGACAATGTACAGCATATATGACAACTAAACTTGATCTGCTGGGCTGTTGTCTTCCAACCCTGAATTTGTTTTACTTGAGGTTATACTCAAAATTGTGTCCGATATTAATTTCACTTTAAATTAGAAATTATTTCTTCGATAAAAATCGACTTCTTTTTTGTCCCCCAAATCCCTCCCACGTGTTAGATATTCACCTCGAATTACATCATGCAAGAACATTTCACCATTGATCTTGTGTAATGGTGTTCACTTCTGAATGTTACTACAATAAGCTGTTGTTAACAGGTCGAAGGCCAAGCATCTACCTGTAAATCATCTCTTACATAAATCCAAATAGTAACACGATGCCACCATGCGAAAGTTGAACATCGGAAGAGAAGACCTGTGCTTCAAGAAAAAGCCCGAACGCGAGAGCGACATGTAGGGCATACACATGATATCAATACACATTGTGTACACACACTCAGTGTCTACTGCAAACACCAGTCTTGAGATCTGTATAGGAAGTAGCCTGCCAGTACTACGTCAGTACGTCGGAACTTCCAAGCCTGGGGCTCTGCGATGATAGCAATATGGCGGGCAGTTAAGCAAATTCTGCCTAAGCTGGCGTCTCCAATATTTTGCTTTAAATTTAATTCACAGAGGGGTATCATACGTCTCACACATGGCAGTTCCACGCATTCCGAAAGTAAATACTGATTCCAGTTTCCAGCTCCTGTCACAGACGGTTCTCGGACAATTCCCCTTCCCCCGACAATCCTTCCGGACGACAATTCCCCTAACCATGACCCTGTCCCAGACTGAAATCTTTCAGGAATGTTTTTCGATTCGAGGGGGCACTCTCCGAGTTAGAAACTGTTTGGGTGGTAATTGTACGGGGATGGTTGTATGATCAGGTGTATTTTCTGGGGAAATTGTTCGGGGAAAGGTGTTACGTCACAAATCAGAATGGTCCAACAAAAATACAAAATTCTTGCATGACAGTTTTCCAGTAATGTTAGAATCTTATTGATTGACTGAAAAAAGTTCATTAATTTTGCAGAAGCTTAATATTGTACTCGATTGTGTCTTGTCGCTCCTCATCACGCCCGGCTCTCAAACATTCGTGTGTATGTGACGCAAGCGCTTACATAGAAATGTGGTGGATCAAACTGCACATATCGGAGCGTTGAAGTTAACAATATCAATGTTCATACTTTTAATTATTATTTATTCCATTCAGAAATGTATATGGCTCTCTATGAGATTTTGAAGGTACTTTCAGGAGATCCCTATTTTTCATTTGAGGGGGGGGGGGGGGGCAGGCAGGGTCAGACATTGCTTCTCTTGCCATACTGCCATCGAAGGTTAAAGTTTCATAATTTGTAATGCTGCTATGTTACGTTGACCTATTTTCATGAGCAGCTGAACCTCTCACGACTAGACTATATATACAGCCCTCAGTAGTTAGAAAGAAAATTTCAAAAAGCTTTTTTACACTGTACAAAATTACAAACCCGTATCTATACTGGTCTCCTCCAACCCATTAACTCTGCCATGACGTTTCAGCCAGGTATTCTCACTTCCTATGTTTGTTTTGATCTCTCAGTTCAGATCCAGTCATATATGCATAAGCACGCATGCGTCGCAATTACCACTTTCCTCGAAGAATGTGCGCGTATGAAAAGCCATTTTTAATTTAACATTAATTCAGGAATTTCAGATATCTTTTATTAATTTCAGATATCTAAAATTCAATTTCAGATACCTTAAATTCAATTGCAGATAGGTCTATCTTAAATTTAATTAGAGATATCTAAATTGAATTTTATTTATATTATTATATACTTATCAGTTAGCATCCTGCTGCTACATGTTGACTATATAGGAGTAAGAAGTCCTTTGGCACGGTGCATTTAAAGACAAAAACTCATCACCCCAGGCAGTTTCAATTCTCCCAACCACCTACCTCTAGTCCCTCCCTCAGCCTGTCTTAAATTTCTCCAAATGTGTAATCAAAACAATGGATCCCTGTGTACACTGTTTAATACGAGCTGCTCTGCATCGTTCGAATTTGGTGTCAGTCAAAGAGTACTGTAACTTAGAACCAGTTGAGAATTTTGCTTTCCGGGAAGTAAAAATGTAGCTTCGGGTGATGCAATACAGCCTTTAACCTCAGGATGGCAGTTGGTACGACTTTGCGAGGCACTCCTAGACATCTACCCCACGTGTTTCGCATTTTATCCGACACTGGAGACGTATGGTAGCTTGGGTGCGATCGAGCACACTGTGCAAATGGCTGACATATCTGCATTTACGTAGCTTGGCGCGGCCGTATTACTGTACTACGCCAGTGCGGTAGTTCACGGGATAATATACTGTACGGTATATACTGTACGGTATACGTATACAGTACTCACAGTCACAGTACTTCACACATGGTTTTGAAGCTTTCCATTTCGCGCCTTTTCATAGCTCGTGAGTATGAATTTCAGATATCTAAAATTCTATATCAGATATCTGAGACTGAATTTCAGATATCTGAAAATCAATTTCAGATATATCTAATTCAATTTCAAGTACCTCTAATTAATTTTAGATATCTCTAATTAAAGGCTGTAAGGCATTACCCTAAGCTATATTTTGACTTCCCGGAAAGCAAAATTCTCAACTGGTTCTAAGTTACAGTACTCTTTTACTGACAGCAAATTCGAAAGATGCAGAGCACACAGCGTACACAGGGATCCATTGTTCTGATTACACATATGGAGGAATTTAAGACAGGCTGAGGTAGGGACTAGACGTGGATGGTTGGGAGAATTGAAACTGTCTGGGGTGATGAGTTTTTGTCTTTAAATTTAAGATATCTAAAATAGACTTTCAGGTATCTCGAATTAAATTCCAGATATCTCGAAATGACTTCAAGATATTTTTAAAATTCAATTTCAGATATCTCCATTTCACTTTTAGATATCTACAATAACAGCCAATTAGAGATATCTGAAATTCCTGATTAAATGTTAAAATGGCTTTCCATATGCGAGGGAATAAAGTGGTGATAGTCCATGTGGTTCTGTACATTTTATAATTAGGTAGTACAGAATAAAATTCACAAGTACATAAGCTATTGCTGCAGCTTTGCAGCCTGATTGCAAATCATATGACAAAAAATATGAATGCCATGTACTGAATATATGTTCGCATAAAAATATAATGTGATGTTTCATAGGCATGATAATATATAGATTACATCGTTAATGACTATAGGGGCAATCCATGGAGTTGCGTTATTCCGTCATCAGCTTGCACAATAGGTGTAGAGTTTTGAAAGTCAACTTCATACACCTATTCTGGTTGCTTCATAACACACTCAGTTTGGGGGCGTATACACATTGTAGTAAACATTGATCATGTGCGTTTGCTGTATCAATATTTGGATTTCAAAAATTCCACGAAAACGTATGATATGTAATTGAAACTCAATCATCAGATAACATAGCTACATATGCCTTTAATAATGATTACCATTGAACTTTTGGTCAATGTACGCACATTTTTCAACACAGCGAAGGATCACCCATATTAATCATAGGAATATAATCACTTCAGTTTCTTTTTCAGTTTTTAGGGAATTATCCACTTACAAAAGAAGGATAGGCCTATTTACTGTACAGGGAGGGAAAGTTGGCAAATTGTAACAAAAAAAAAAAACATTGGTTTTTCAATTTATCTAGATTGATAGTTTGGTCATCATTGCTAGTTAACAAACCAGCACAAACATAGTAATTTGATATTTAACTGGATAGTTAGCTGTAGGTCGTAAGAATTATGAGAGAAAAAATTTAGGTTGATCATTTTGGAAATATTTTCTCCCAACAAAATTAACGTTTTCACTTAATTATTATCTCTTTCAATCTGTAAAGAAACAACACACATCTGCTAGTTTTACGGTTATCAATTGCATTTGTCACCCAATCTTGACAGGAGAATCCCACGTAGCAAGGACGAAGGCGAGAGGGGGGAGGGGGGGGGGGTGGAGGGAAAGCATCCACCCCGGTTCCTCTCAAAATAAGAAAAAGATCGATCCTCAGTGGGGAAGATTTACAAGTAAGATCGATAAAAAAATTTAAAAAAAAATAAAAACTTCTTTATATTCAATTGTAATCTGTAGCATCAAAATGTAGCACAGTTCTGCATCTAGCATTGTGAATATGCAACAATTTCCCATGACGGAACACCTCCTCCCCTTAGACCCATTCCCTACGACGGCAATTCCCCCTCCCCCATGCACCAGGCTCAGACCAACCTACGTCCATGCCTTTGAAATCAGTTCAATATGCCAATATTTCTACGGTATATATCCTACAGCAGTACAAAGCTATAGTTTGCCAAGTGCACAGTCTATTGCACCCGAATCGTTCATATGGAATCAATCATAGCCTAGTTAAGCTAACACATCTACTCACCACTTTTTGACTTCCACACTTCCACAGTCATATTGGCTGTAGAGAATGACAAACGATTGATAGGCTAACGGCCGGTGATATGTCATTCACATTTTTGGGGATCGTATTTCAGTTCAACTGAGTTATAACTATTGATTAAGCATTGAACTTAAAGAATAAACTTTAGCTCGCCCACCCGTTCAGAGATCAGTAAACCTCTAAGTTAATATTGGACATATTAGTTTCGACTTCGTACTAACGGAGAGGCATACACTGACTGCAGTCGGCGTATAGGGTGAAAGTCCAAACGCGACTCAAAGATAAGCTAACATGCATGCTTGCA
Organism: Stichopus chloronotus; assembly: GCA_021234535.1. Lineage (NCBI taxonomy): Eukaryota > Metazoa > Echinodermata > Holothuroidea > Aspidochirotida > Stichopodidae > Stichopus > Stichopus chloronotus. The sequence goes on along the minus strand of CM037845.1, from coordinate 19,571,253 downwards.
TGTAAATTTTACATATTTATCGCGGGCCTGCATTCCCCTGCTTCTGACGCTCAAGTTAAGCAGTGTGGCATAGGGTATACTTAACATAAACACCGACGCATCGAGTGTCCTCCAGCCCTCCCCTCTGGTCCTCACCCCATGTCCAAAACCGTGGAACAGAAATTTAATCTTGAGGCAGAAAATTTGTCACATATATGTGACGAGTGCTTTGGGTTTGCATCCTGAAGGTTGAATATATACTCTCAGGAGACAGACAGAACAAGAAATATCTACCAACTTCGATAGGGGAGAAAAGCCTATACTCTTGAAATTTGGTTCATCCTGTTAGGGTATAAAATCGGTCGACAATTACAGATATATGATCGTCAAAGAAAAGTGTGACTTCAGTCTGTGTCCACACCCCGCCCCTCCTTTCACCCCGGTGGATCTCCAGTTCGCTGTCGTATACGATGAGGCGTATTTAAGGAACAAAGCTCTGTCAGCACCTTCAGGAAGGGTGTAAATGTAATAATTTTCACCGTAAGTGTAATACTAATAACATTTGAGCTATAGAGCCAAAGGATGTTCCCTTGTTTGAAGTTCAAAGTTTTCTCGACAATTAAGAGTCGGCCATTGAGACACGATGTGACCGAACGAATGGGCCTGTCTAAAAGATTCATTGGTCATGCTGATGGTGTTAAATCAGTATGCAAGCAGGGCAGAATTTAAGCATGGGCCAGCGGGACACATGCCCAGGGACCGGAACTAAGTGACTCCCCTAACATAAAATTGTAAGGAATGAAATAGGCACAAAGTCATGATTTAAGGTATGTGCCATAGGCCTACTCCAAGGAGGAACACCACAATCAGTGAGATGACGCCATTAAATGCTGGAATGTACATGTGGAGAGATCATCTGGGCTATATTTTGTTTTTCAACCAGTAATGTGCGTGTGTGTGTGTGGGGGGGGGGGATATAACCTTTTTCCTTCCTTGTATAACTTGAGCCAATTTAAGCCTCTTGTGGAGGATTATAGTAGAGGGTGCAGTCATCAGTTTGTGCCCATGCTCCCCCAAGTAGGTGAATCCGTCCCTGTATACAAAGGTACAGTGTATGTTAGATTCCATGGCAGTCGGACTTCTATAGTGTGGCTGATTCTTTGTATACAATAGGTTCCAGCGAACGACAGAATCTGAAACAAAGGCAGACTGGAATTTAAAGTGCAAGTGAATTTACTTTGAATTAACGTCTTGTTTTAGTACAAGAGGAGGGGTGTGTCACCGCGGGATGGCTCCAACATTAAGAAGTAAAACATTGCGTAATTGCCTAGATCTACACGAGCAGTTATCTCTGATTCAGTTTTAGATATTTGAATTGAATTTTAGATGTCTCGACAATAATTGCAGATATGTAAAACTGAATTTCAGATATCTGAAGTTAATATTTCAGATATCTCGAATTCAGTTCCATATATCTGAACTTTTAAATATGATTTAGAGATATTTGATAATAAATTTTAGACATCTGAAATGCAGCCCACACCTAGTTAAATTAACATGTTGTATACGTCGGACAATTCTGATGGATCAACGTGGGTTAAAGGCTTATTGATATCAATTTGTACACGTGTATAAGGCCTACAGAGGCTAGCACGAAGCAGAGTCATCCAAACCTCTGCTCCGAACACAGTACGTACCATGGATGCGCCTACGCAGTGCATACATTCCAAGGTTTTGTTGTGCAACTTGTTCTTTTTTCGCGCCTTTTCATTTCAGAAAAACTTTTTTAAAACCATATCAAGGCGTAAAATATACAATTACATGAGAAGGTATACATAATAATGAAGTGAAAAGATATAGTTCAGGAGTTCAACCAAGAAGCTACTCAAACTTGTAAGGAAGTGTAACCCCAGACGTCAATTGAGACAAGTGAATAACCAGAAAGCCAAATGGCTTTGTGATTCCTTGCTACATGGTTATATTATAACAAACATGAATTATCCACATGACAAGTATGAGATCAACTGCAGTTATTGTCCTTGACACACCACATTAATAAGCCTTTAACTCAAAATGACCTTTATTTTGGTGACCTCAAATGACATTTGATGTCCCCCAAAAACAATAGGGATCACCTATCCAGTATGGCCAACCCACACATCACGTATGACATCAGTCAACATTACCCTTCTGAAGTTAACGTGTTAGCAAGGTTTGACCTCGGGTGACCTCAAACGACCTTTGACCTCCACCACAAACTAAATGAGTCTTCTACTTAGTATATAAAATCTAAACATCAAGTATGACATGAGTCAAGGTTAGACTCCTGGAGATATTGTGTTTACACATTTTTACAGTTTGACCTCTGTGACCTCAAATAACCCTTGGCCTCAACCAAAAACAACAGAGATCTTCTGCTCATTATTACCAACCCACACACCAAGTATTACATCAGTTATGGTTACCTTTCTGGAGATACTGTGTTTACAAGGTTTTCACAGTTTGACCTATGGTGACCTCAAATGACCTTTGCCCCTCACCAAAGATGATAGGGATCATTTGATCAGTATGACCAAGCAACACACTGAGTATGACATCAGTCACAGTTACCCTCTTGGAGATATTGTGTTTACAAGGTTTTCACAGTTTGACCTTTGGTGACCTCAAATGACCTTTGACTTCCATCAAAAACCAATTTAGTAATCTACTTACTACAGTCTATACAATCCACACACCAGGTATGACATCAGTCACAGCTACCATTCTGGAGATACTGTGTCTAAAAGGTTTTCACGATTTTACCTCTGATGACCTCAAATGACCCTTGACCTCGAAAAAAACAAACAAAAGGAATCATCTACTCAATATGACCAACCCACACATCAAGTATGATATCAGTCACAGTTACACTTCTGGAGATATTGTGTTTACAAGGTTTTTACAGTTTGACCTCTGGTGACCTCTGGTGACCTTTCATCTCTACCAAAAACAAAAGGTATCATCTGCTTAATAGCACCAACCCACACACAAGTATGACATCAGTTACCGTTCTTGAGATATCGTGTTTACAATTTTTTCACATTTTGACCTCTGGTAAGCTCAAATGACCTTTTACCTCCACCAAAACCAATAGGTATCATCTACTCAATATGACAAACCCCACACACTAAGTATGACATCAGTCACAGTTACCGTTCTTGAGATATCGTGTTTGCAATGTTTTCACATTTTGACCTCTGGTGACCTCAGATGACCTTTGACCTCCACCAAAGACAACAGGGATCATCTACTTACTATGACCAACCCACACACCAAGTACAAGGTCAGTCATGGTTACCCTTCTTGAGATATCGTGTTTACAAGCCAAGTGTCACATACACACACACACACACACACACACACATACATACATACATACATACATACATACATACATACATACATACATACATACATACATACATACATACATACATACATACATACATACATACATACATACATACATACATACAAAAACACACACGACATCACCATCGCATAGATTCCTTTTGCTTCAGCACGGAGTAAAAAAACGGATACAACAAAAGCATGAGCGCAGAACACACAAAACACCAACACCCCCGTCCCCACCGTAACCACCCCATCCACAAATAAAAACGGAAGAAAAAAGTAGCTGATCAATATGAAGTTTAAGACATAGGAAACTGAATTCGGGTTTTGATATCTAAAATTAAATTTCCGACAGCTTATCTCGAATTGAACTACAGAAACCCGAATGGAATTTTAGACAACTCTCGAACAGAATGTTAGAAGGCATCTAAAATTTAATCTCACAATTTCATGATCTAAAATACAATTTCATACATCTCAACTGCTTAAATTTTAAATCTGTTGAATTATATTAAAGAGCCCTCTAGCTGGATTTCAGATAAATCTAATGCAGTCAGATATCTCAACCTGAATATTAGATAATCCTCCGTAACACACAATTTGAAATGGTCTAAAATTTTTGAGTTTATGTTAAACGGCTTTCCATACGCCCGTTGTTGTTAGGAGTAGCTCCAACCTTTGAAATATCCTTATAAAAACAACGGCTATTCGCCCGTGCTATCTCCATTATCTGTAGGGATAGTTTCAACGTGTGAAGTTGATTAAGTAGGCCTAATATAAACGTAGTTGTATTGTCAGAGGCTATCCTTGTTCCCAGGGCTTCAGAAGAGCCCAGACCTTGGGTGTGGAGGACGGTGGTGTAGGCCTACATGCGGATTTGGCAACCTGGAAATTGACGGTGCTGTTTAAAAAGTCGCACAAGGCTTGAACTCACAGCCTGAACCCTCTCTGACACTAATGTGACACGTAGGGACGTGGGGGTTGGGGTGGGTTGGTGGCATTACCGCGCTAGACTTATTGAGCTCCATGTCAGTGCACATACCTCACGGTGTACATGTAATCATTGGAATGGTGTTGCAATGAATGAGTGTCAAGTATTTTCCTTTGTTCATTTAACAGCCAACGGTTAATTATTTTTTAAAGCCAGGTTAAAAACTTGTTCGGGGCTTTGTTTTGCAAAGTGCTTTGAGCCTTCGTCAGAAAAACCGCTCTTTCAATACTTGCAAATATATGGCCGTGTAAAATAATGCATCAATACACTTACCAAGCATGCGACATACTGTAGTTGTGTAGTTCGTGGTGTTTTCAATGGTCGTTCCACCGTACCGGTGCCGTACCAAACACAATCGTTGATTTCTGCAGTACAGGTTGCGGGAGTGCAATGATTGGAACGCCAAGAAACACTCAGCTGTCAAAATTCAAAACCGTGGATGTTTATTCTTAATCAACGAGTCGAAAAAGAAATGCTAGGATCTTGAAATTCCCATCGTGGTACGTTCGAAAATTCAGTTGTTGAGTCGTTATTTCGTTGTTAAGTTGGTGTAAGTTTCTCTCGTAGGCCAATCATAAACGAAAGATCGATAGGCCTGTGTGTAACTTTAGTAGGCCTACTTCTTTTTAGTGTCATTTGTAACTCAAGCACAGTGCAATGGTGTCGGTGCGCCTGTGTTACGGATGACTGATCATTTCATTCTGGTAGTCGGGTGAATGTCGTGGCGATATAGAATGGCCCAGTTCAGCGAAAATAAATTGAATAAAACCTAAAATGAAAAAAAAAAAACCTTGAACACCCTCGAGACTGACATATTCATTGTCTTAACACTGATGAGCAGAGATTGTAATCAAATGCGATCTGGTAATATTAATTATGTAACATAAAAGTGCAAAGTGTCCAAACAATGTAATATCGTGACTGATCTAAAACAATGTCTCATAATGATTAAAATAAAAACTGCCAAGTGTAGGCAATTAGGCAAATTAGCAGCTGGGTACTTCACAGATTGGGATGTTTACAAACAGATGTGCATAGGATATATTTTGGCAGTTCAAGGAAGAGTGTGTGGATGAATGTTTCTTGTTCTGCAAAATTTTGGGAGGGAATATTGTCAGTCACATCAGAAATCTGGCATAACCACACATAGGCCTATAGAAACATTTAAATTCAGATTGAATTCACGTGATGCCAAAGTGCATTCCACGTCAGGCCCACACCGAAGTTTTTTCCCCAAAAACAATAGAAAACAAAAGGAAAATGCCAACTTCACGCCGAAGAGCTTCAGTTCTTAGTGCAGGAAATGCAGACCGGAGGTGATGTGAGATTTTGGGAAGTCAGGCTTACCAATATGAGGTCCTAGTGTCCTGCTTAATCATGACTAGAGGTATTTTTACCAGTTCACTTAAATTCTAACGTTAGTAAGTAGATGTAATGTACGCAAAGAGGTTTGATGTAATGAGGAAACCAGCTTAGGACAGAACAAGTGAACAGAATTGTCAATGCAGAAATTACGATTGTAGCAGAACCAGAGCAAGCAGGAGTTTTGAGAGTCAGGTTTCTAGGAGAGAAAACAGAGACAGAAAATGTGATACAAAACTAAACATGTGGGAAAATAGTGTAGGTACTTTTCCTTTCATTCTAATGCAGTGTTAAAATGAATTGGCAGACAAAATACTTATATATAAAGTCATAGACATTGAAACCTTTCAATGTAATGCTTAATGATTTGATTAAGATCTTTTAGATCTAGATTGTTTGGTAGTAATATGAGTTCCAGATATGTCATTTTGGAAGTGTATTTTTTTATACTGTGTTTAAAATGTAAGTATTTTGATTTAGAATGCATTCAGACATACTGTAAGCTGGCATGCATGAAAGATTGTTGTTAATTGCATTTGTTTGTCTTGTTGTGAGCTGTTAACAAGTGGCTAAGTAAAAGTTCACAATGTTATTGCTTACAGCATGCAGATATCATACTGTGCTGTCATAAATCTTACTTTATAGACATAAACTGATATGAACAATGCCAGAATACATGACTTTAGTGTTAATCAAATTTCAAGGATGCAGTCTTAATCTGAATCAGACTCCATTCTTAGTGCAGTGCATCGTGGCTGGTAAAATAAAGATAACCAGCCAAGGACGCAACAGTGAAGTCTATGTTAATTTTTCTTCATTTGCAATTTATTAACTTTCTTTTGTACCCACAGTATACAGTAAGTTTATGTAGCTCATTTTGTATTGGTTACTCAGGTACAATGTTTATGTCACATTCATACCCAGTGAGTTAGACCTCTCTTTCCCCAGATGATCATACAAAGGTGAAGATGAGGTGCCGATTACAGAATCTGTTCCTTCTGCTTGGATTTCTGTTGATCCTGCTCATTATTTTGTTACTGATCAATGATGGAAGTAAGTTTAAGATTTAAGTGCAATATATCAATGTGCATGTCACTCAACCAAACAGAATGGAGCCTGTACTTACACAATAATTTATATCAAGGAATGACATAACAAGGGTCTCAGAATCCAAGTCCCCTGTTGGGATATGCATGCATACTTTCATCACTCCGTGCTATAGTGGTTTAAGAACTCAAGAATGGTTGGCACATTTTTCCAAAATTGTTTTCTTCACCATTAATACTCTGTTGGTTTTCCTACCATAGTTCTGTTTGTGCAAGATCTGCACCCAATTTTGCCATAAGAATTGTAACAAGAATGTTGCCTGTCAAATAAAGAACTGCCCTCCACCTGTTTGGTAAAGATTCTACAAGACAGTTAAATGGCAAAAGTTTACCTTGAATGGAACATTCCATGTGAGATAAAAAAGAACTCTAGTACATTAAACTAGTACATACTGTAGCAGTATGTTTGCTAATGATTTCATGGGTGACTGTTAAAATCCAGGTACCAGAACGACAAATCCGGTCCTACAGTTAGATAAATACTACCCATTTCCTTCATTAGGTAAAAAAAAAAAACACTTCTCTTGGTCAATATCAGATATATTATCAATGTTAATTGAATGAAAGTGTGAAGTAATACTGTATGTATACATTAGGTTTGATTTGGAACAAAAGTAGAATTATCATTTATTACATACTCCATATGATGTTTCCTTCATTGATCACACTCTTGCTAAATAACTTGGAAAGTTGCATCGGCAATGTTAAGGATAGACCTGGCTCCCATTTTCATTGGGTACCCAGGTATCCAGCAGGTACGAGTCGTAAATCACTGAGTTCTGATGTGATGAAAACACTAATGTGCATATCAAATTCATCGCTATACAAATGGAATTGTCATCACAAATTTATGCTTCATAACAATTTAGGATTTTGTTTGCTTTCTAGGCTGATATTCTTAGTATACATATCATTATCATACACTGTAGATATAATGTTTTGACAAGGAGGACACATTCTTATTACAAGAAAAAACCTCAATGTATACATAGCGGATAATTTGCTGTCACAGTTTTCTACTGTTTTAATCATTCGATCAAACTTTGACAGCATATTGTTGTAAAGCAGTGTAATAGTACTGTATGTGGGTATTTGAAGTGAAAATATTTTATAAAAAGCTTGACATCCATCGGTAGGTTTGCTCTTGAGCATCACAGGGACTACAAGGCAAGAGGAAAGAATATTAATGGCCTCTTTGTGGAATATCTTGGTAGCATACAGTAGTCTTGGACTGTTACTCTACTGAAAGATTTTCTGTGTTTGTGAGAAGTATGTTGACATTTTTAATAGAAAAATCGTTGCCATTGCAGTCGTTACTTGAAATATTTTCTGTCTTTCTCTGACCAGATGACCCACCGAAACCTTCATGGAATGGATACATTCAGAGAGAGGGAGTTACTGCAACACATCACCAGAGATCCAAATCGAAAAATCGTCTACAACTACCCAATCAGCAACAATTACACCTTGCGAAAGATACCCATCGATGTGTCAAAGGAATTATACTCAGACAGAGAAGAACTCGACCGCCACATGCCTGTGGTGACTGGAATGAGACAGAGTGAAGCTTACTTAGGACTAGGGATGGTTGCCTCTGTCCAGTCACATATGCCTTTGAAGAGAATTATTGTCTATACAATGGGGGTGCACCCTAAAATTATCAAGCAGGTACAGTGCAGGTACACTTCTTGTTGATGGTGGCTCATGATTCCAGGAGCTCCATGCCAGAAAGTTTAGTTTGCACATATCTGCATGCCAGTTTAGATGTATTGGCAAAGGTAGCAAGACCCTTATATGATGTTTTAAATATGGTTGTGAGAAAGGCTTAACTTAAGGTACGCAATTGTCGTAGCTTTCCTCCCAAATGAGCCATTAGAATTAATCCTGGAAAGTTTTATGAGTTGACACTCACTAATCAACTAAAAATGTTTTGCAAATAGTTATATCTGATATCCCAGTTGACAGAAGATGCAATTTCTCTACAAATTTTCCTTAGTTGTGTTTCCGATAAGATGGCATCATCTGTTGACTGAATGATGTAATAAGACCTTTCACTGTTAAGGGTTAGTCTCCATTCATTAACTTTTCAGGATGCCTTAATATGGTTTATGCTTAGCTATGTGAAGGAGGGAAGGGGCTGCATGGTACTTTTAGCCATTATTTCACGACCTTAGACATTTTGATATTCCGTGTCTGATGTAGTTCAGTCGCCCACGTTAAATTTCACTAATTACAATATTTTTTACCTTGTAGATGAAATCCATGTGCAATGTGGAAGTTAGGAATGTTGACTTCAGTAAATATCCGCGGCTGGTCTCAAAACCAGAGAACAAAGCCTGGAGGGTCTATATCTTAATGGTAAGTGACTACCAGGAATGATTTTGATCAGAATGATCACCTAGGTTTGGTATCTAGATATCTCTACCAACTCCATTCTGCTTGGTCTTCAGTACTATTTCTGATATCAGTTGGGGTTTATTTTCTACGAATATTGGTCTCTATCTGTCCATCATGCTGGGAGCTTCAGCAGCAACTGATACTGGATGTAACATATTGATGTTGCAGAGTCCACGCAAACATAACATTTCACCAAATAAAAATTCATGTGTAACCTAGGGGGAGGCGTAAAAGACATGCCCATGAATATTGTCTTGCGAGCCACAACATAAGAAAATTTCAATATTAATGGCCTTTTCCCGCTACCGGGGCTACTCTCTGACAAAAATTGTCAATGGCAGATAATTTGTTACCACAAATCTGTTACATAGGTATGTTCCTACTCGATTTGGAGAAAGAACGACCCAAAAGATATGAAAGATGTATTTAACAACGCCCTAAGCTCCTTTAAATGAGACTTCCAAAGTATTGCTAACATTTTAATCATCAAAGATGTGCAGCCTTTACCCTCATTTATAGCATCTTACAGCATCTCAATCATCAAAGATATGCAACGTTTTAGTCTTTTACCCTCAGGTATAGCATGCTGCAGCTGAGAAAGATTATTGATTATCTAATTTGCCTGCAGTGGCCTCATAGAGGTCCTAAAATGAATTTGCTTTGGTTGATCAATGATTGAGTCTCACTTCAGGTGAAATTTCATCCACGTAATAGTTATCAGTTAGCAAAATAAAAGATTCAAATCAAATAGAAACATCCCTGAAAAGCAGATTATGTGTCACTCAATCAACAGAATGTCTTGTACTGACTGTAATATGGAGTAAGTGAAATAATAAAAATACTTCAATTGTGAAAAAAATACTTCAATTTAGCACTTACTATGGGGTGAAGAAAGCCAACCTAAGGATGTGTGTCAAAGACCTAATTGCAGATTAAATTTGGTCAATTCAAGATATCTATAACTATGATCGTCTCATTCCCAATGTGTTTTAATATATATATAGAAGGTTCTATTTTGGTGTTGTACTCTTTAATTGTGCAATTCAGCAATGTAGAATAGAAGACATGTCTTTGCTTCGCTTTAAGTTGTGAACTCCCTGATGTCAGTTGGGAAGATCTTATTTTCTTCCTGTCCTGTAACTCATCGAAGAAGGGTAGGTAACTGAGTTTGTAATTTTTGTTTCATGTGTTATCATTTTCAATACTATCTGATTCTCCTCTGAACCATTCTCAGGAGGTCCTTCAAGAATATGGAGCTTTCTTCTACGCAAGTCCCCAAGTGAGGTTCCGCGCTCCCATCAATTTGCTGCTTCCATTCATCAAAGAGCATCACGGCATCATCGGTCTATTGACCCCAAACGTGACAGTGGTAGGCTCCACCCACCCGGGGACATTTCAGTCCCTCGACATCGACGTGAAGACATTTCAGACAGATTTTCCAAATGCTGTTGCAATTTCAGAGAACATCTTAGTGGTCATGAATAACTCTCAATTGTATGACACCTTTTGGAAGCCGTTGAAAATTTGTGCAGAAGATTGGAAGTGCATCGCTCCGAAGGGGTCCACCATGCAGTTCGTCGCTAATGGGACGTCTGAGGAGCACACACATCACTATGATCTCTCTGTCGTGAATATTTTGATGTACAAATACTTTGGGACTAAGTGGACCAGAGATTCAGCTCTGTGGAAGATGATGGGCCGCGTGGTGGACTTTGCCAAAAATGGTGCACTCCACGATTACCTGTGGGCCCATTACTGCAATCCCCCCAAAATGGAAATAGATTGTACTCTCAGTAAGAGCAAATGCTGATATGTCAAAAGACTCTTCATTGTTCTTTGGGAGTTTGGGGTTTAATCTGTGTATTTTAAAGGTTGTCTGTATTGTGTCCTAAAATAACTGTAATTGCCTGTTTTAATTAATTGTCATTGACATGTCTGATGGGTTTTCACCAATGTCTGGAAAACTACAGGTAGAAACCTGTCGGTATACCACTAGAATACCAAGTATGCAACTAGGTCAGATTATTAGGGAGGGGGGGGGGGACAAAGTAGAAATTAAGGGGACCTGGTCTACTGGCACATGGGACTCAATATTAATAACTATTTTCACCCCAAACATTGTGGTGAGAGTAAAATGTTTAGGCAAGGTTCAAAGCCACTGACCTCCCCATGACTATGGGCCTACTGAATGCTTGAGCAAGCTACAATCTATGACCAGTACAGACAATCTTTAAGTTAGTACTGATAAAAACAAATGAAGTCTTCCATTCTTGTCCTTGCAAAATTATGCAAAGTCTGGTGACTAGTCTGCCTTAGTTTATATGATATGATGTCAACTTCCTTAATTTGAGTTTAGTTGTTATGCTCTGACTGGTATATAAATTAAGATTCAAGGTGTGTGCTTTTGAGCAGGTTTAGGGCAGGGTGTTGCTGTGGAAGGAAAACCTGTTGAAAGGATACATGCAGACATACATTATTTCTGTTTTGTTGTTATCTGGTATGTTGTGACTGCTTGCATTAAGGAAGTAATAGGACCTTTGTCCAAGTTCTCACCCTCCGTCATCCTCCCATCCCTTCTGAGGTTAAGTGTCACCAAAGTTAGATTTATTACATGAAATGTTGCAAACTCAGAAATATCAATAACATTGCAGTAGAAGGATATTAGAGGCAATTCCAGTTAATGATTGCAAGCATTGAGACAATTTAAACAGATATATTTAGTGAGAGTTATGTGATGGTTGATTCAGTAATTTTTTTTTAAGTAACTCTACTCTTTTGTTGCCTATTGATAACACCCAAGAGCTTTAACAACAATATTGCTAACTGCCTCTGTAAATAAATAACACAGGCCACATTATAAATTGTAATCAAAATGAATTTGTCAGTCATTGATATTGTTGTGCCGTATGTTTAAAGGTGATCGGTCATCTTAGTAACATCTTTCGTGACATTTCTCTCTGCAGGGTAATAATGCTCTGCAAACATCACAAGTTTACAGTTACTCTCTGCACATAACAGTGAAATAGTGGCAGCGCATTTATCCTTTGATATCATAATAGTGTACACTGCAAAGAGTATCTTGTAAACCAGTGACGTATGCAGAGTGTTATCAGGAAGAGATCAATGTCACATGATGAGATATTAATAAGATGAACAATCACCTTCAATGAGATCCTATGTAGTTAAAGATTGCTTTCTGAACTGCCAATATTTTCCCTTCTTTGGAAAATGACACAAAATATTGTAAATTTGTATCCTTGTTTTGGATGTATTTGTAAGAGACGACTTGAAGAAAAGAAACTTTTCTTGAGCATTTGTATCTTTTTGTATGAGTTACATTTTTTATTTCATATAACAGTATGTATTACAGTTTATCATCTCACAGTAACGATACCATTTAGTACTAAAGGTAAATACACAGTGAATTTTATAGATTGAAGTAATTACTTTAATATGAACATCGTTTTCAGTGTAACATTCCACTTGATTAGGAGTTTAATAGATTAATTCTTTCCTACATACATGCCTTCATCAAAGTTATGTGTCTGATATATAAACATATCTCATCACCACATATGCACTCTGTACATCCAATGCAGCATATTGCACAGCTACCATAGCATATTTAAGTAGTAGGTTTGTGAATCACCATGTACTGTAGGATATGGTTATGATGACGAAAATTTTTGTTCATATTTTGTGGAAGAGGAACCACTTTGGTGTTTGCTGTTACAACTTCTTTGTTTTGGAATGTCAATGTACATGCATGTTGATCATGCACCGAGGTGCCTTGTTTGATACGGAGGTTTTCTGTATTACTTGTAGAGCAGTAACATAGGCAGCCTTACTACTCATTTCTAATGGTACTGTGTTAATGTAAATATTTTAGACTAATATTGTCTCCTCCTCGGTGTGCTAGTTGGCTTTCATTATCCTGTGTCTTTTAGATTTGTAACAGTAAAATAAACAGTTTCTTGCAAGAGTCACCTACCCCACACGACTGACGCGCATTACTCATGCATCAGCTCTGACTGCATTCGTAATACCAACGTCGACGAACTATGGCTTGGATTCCGACTGAATCTGCGCACTGATTGTAAGCTATTAAAATTCATGTATGTTGATACTCGATACTTCTCACCCTTAGGCTATAAATATTCAGGCACTCTTGAGCCAATCATCAGACGTTAGGAAAGACTGATAACTATAGAGACCTTGGCTCTAAGATGAGACAAACCTTGAAATCAGACTATGTATCCAGTTTGGTAGTAAATTGCAATATTTTGTGTAGTTGTTAAAAGTACTTTTGTAGTGAAGTCAGTTGTTAACCCCGAATTTACAAACATGTACACGCTGCTACGCGTTTGCATTTGATTAGCTGCTTGTATGGTTTTTGGATTTCAGGTAAATGGTTTACCTGTGGTAGTGCCAATCCGCTGTATGGCGGGTCATTTCTGTCTTGGTATTCGAGGTTGGCGTAGCATGATGTGCTTGTAATCATTCGGTAATAATCGCATGTAAGATCAAATTATGTACAATAGTAAAGTAAGAATCTCTAGCAAAACCATATGTTTTTCAGGACGTAACCAGAATTTTTTTCGTGTGTGTAGGGGGGAAGGGAGGACAAATTCGATTCATCTGTCCCATTCTTGACCGCCGTCCTGGGAGAGGGGTGTAAGGGGGGGGGTTGTCACAGAGATGGTTCACTTTGTCACAATTGTTTTATATGTGCTTGTTTGTTTCCTTTTAAATGGTAATTTTATAATGTACAAACACAAAGTGTTGTTCTTTGTAATCAAAGCTTTCATGTGATTTAATTTCATGTACTTACCATGAGCATTTCTAGGGCTAAGTTTTATCCCATTCTGTATTTTTTTTCTTTTTCATGTAATTGTATTTGTGTGCTTTATTTGTTTGCAAATTATGAGTACGTTTTCTTTCAAAGTTGTTTAGTCATGGTCAGGTAGCTTTTGTATTTAAACTTTCATCAATCCATTTACGTATGTCTTCTCAAAGTTTTTTCTTTAAATTGAATCGATAGCCAAAGCTTTCTGCAAGAAGCTTTGACCAGACTAATGTATTTATCATGCCAAATATGCTGATGACAATTTATGGCATAGTATGTTTTTCTTTCCAGACTTACTTTGCTCGTCGAAAACAATGGTTGGCCTTTGGGCGCAATTTAATTTCTGTGTAATGTTTCTATGTTATGATTGGAATTTTTTCATTCGTTTGCTGGGAAGATGAGATGTTAGTCACTTGGATGATATGTATGGACTCAAAGGAGGATGCACACCCCCCCTCCTTTCACCACCGTCACCCTTGCTAAGGGCAAATAATCGTCTGGTGGTGTTTTCTCACTGATGTTGAGTTTTGAATACACGGACCGTTTATTTCTCCCCACCCATCAGTAATTTAAGAAAACTATTGGTCGTTTAACGATTACGTCACTTAACAGGAAAATACGTATTGGCAAGATTGTAGACGTGGCGAAGATTGGTCAACTGAGAGAAAGAAACAGATTTGGTATTCAGGTTGATTGTAGCAATGACGTCAGCGTTGTAGCCAGCGACCCTGAACACGTGATACATAATGCCATTCGTCTGGTCGAGATTAAAGACCGTACCCCCGTAGTAATCATCGAAAAGCCCTTAAAATAGAAAAAAAAATCTGTTTAGGACAAAATCAATGACAAAAACATGAGACATTTATCTCAGTAAACTGTTACAAATGTGTTATCTATGCTCATTTTTTGTAACCTCGATACCACTCAACATATCTTGATATGCTGTAATGAACTAAAAATGGAAATATAAACGAAGATGAAAGTGATGTAAACCTAACCAATGTAAACCTACCTTCTGCTTGTTTACTTTAGTTTAACATGCCATTCATTTTCGATAGGGTTAGTATCACCGTGCCGAAGCAAAGCGAATGTTACAATGTATTTGACGATTAAGTTCTTCCTACCAAAGTCAAAAACTGAAATTACATCTTCGCCATAAATAGTCCTGCAACATTCATTGTTTGGGGCCTTTTAGTATTCTCAGTTGGTTTTCAAAACACTCCCCATAGGTTCACTCGGGTAAAAGAAGCCAGAGAAAAACTATGGAGACTTAAGATTATTTGCAGATAATTGACCTCTAGATGTGACAAATCATTAAAAGTAATTTGCGTTGCTGATTTCCACATTGCAAAAGCAAGTTTTCAGAGGGGTATAAGACAGTGGTAAAGCAACCGGGACGTCCCCGCCCCCAAAAAAAATGATAGTCCCAGCATTCATGAGTGCTAAATACTATTAAAAAAAAATAACAGTGTATTTTTTTTTTCGCAACCTATGGTAACTTCTTATTTTAATTGGTCTTTTTTTATAACGGTTTGATACACGGGCCTCTCTGTATATGACCTCTTACATTTTCTCTTTTATCTCCTAAATTTTGAGAAGAGTTTACAAGATCAAACTAGATAGCAAACATACTAGTTTGTAATTCTTATTGGTTATGCTCGATCAACGAATTCTACACATGGTTGAGCGACCCATCAGATTACTAATAGCAGCAAGGTTTCCGGATTTCTCGTTAATGCGGATGGAATGACGAAAATATTTCAACTATACCTGCCGGGGCGAGATCCATGACGAAAGATATGTTTCCAGTCATAGGGTCGACTTCAACCAAAGACCACAATGGCATGTCTTGACCAAACAGGCCAGGAGAAACCGCTAATAATTGACCTATGAAAAGTACAAACAACTATTTACACAGCCGAAGAGGACAAGATGGATCGAGGGAGCTGTCCTCCAGCTCCTTGATGGGTCAAATAGTAGAAACACCCACACATGGATCAACCGTCCCTTTTGTATCACCACCACCGTAATTTAGCTATTTGGTTACACTGTACTATAATCGCATGCCTTGTAATCAAGCGTGTAAAATGTACTCAGATCTGATTTAATATGATGACTACAGTCAGCCCGCGTGGGACAACAGGCTAATTAGTACATCCATGTACTTAAATATGGTTGAAATTGTCTCTGAGAACGATCAGTATCTCGACCCCTCGAGTCTGTCTTTCCCTCGTTGGGAAAGAATTAGGAGATCTTAAAATACTAGTAACATGAAAAATAAGTTATTGTTATGTTATTATTATGAAAAGTTATTGTTATGAAAACGTGAACGAAACTATTCTCAGTCAGTGATGAATTGACTCTTTACTAAATGATGATTACTTTGTTGTGATTTTATGTTTGTATGAGATTTTATGTTTGTATTTTTTTACTATTTTTTGATGAATGATGATGATTGCTATGGTTTCCAATCAATGATGATAATGACGTTTTCCACGGTCTGCAATGAATGATGATGGTTGATATGATTCGCAATCAATGATGATTGTGTTTTTCTACGAGTTGCAACGAATGGTGACGATTTGCTACGTTTTGATATGATTTTGCTACGATCAATGATAATGACGCGTCTCTGACCATCGCTAGAGGACGAGGAAGGTGTGTTCAAGTATGATTCGTAATTAATGTGATTTGTTATCGATTCGCAATGAACTTGCCCACCATTGCATGTTCCATGATTTTTAACCGATAAATGATGTTGTTTACTACTAATTCGCGATCAGTGAGATCACATTATTGCCCCGTTACAAATCGTTTACTCAGATATCTGAACCTGAATAATATTATTACAGCTAAATTAACAATTATAGGCTCCTATGTTTTCAAAATACATTTTACTATAAAGCTATCATCAATATTGTTTTATTTCTACTTCAAATACCCAGTGACCATTACTTACAAACTGCACTGATATATATTTACCCGTTTTCTCGTAGACTTGTATTGACGATATGGTGAAATTTGAGACGTCGAGAGGTGTGGAAAACATAAGAGCTCTTTAAAGAAAGGAAAAGTCCCTCACAATGCAAAATCAACAATATTTCTGATTATTTTACGTTTTGTATAGAGCTGTCAGAAAGCTAACGATTCTACAGAAAGCTAAACACAATCCAAGTTTAATTTCAACCGTAAGCTATATGAGAAAGAGCGACTACTGCTTGTTGTTTTTTAAGTTAAAGATCACTCGTTTGCAGAGTGTTCCACCCACTTTCTTTTTCAGTTTCCAGCATACCACAGCCCATTCCTGCTTTGTAAACCTTTCCTGGTGGTAGTACTGAGTGTTATTAGTGCATAAGGCATACAAGTATCATCATGGTCGATTAGTGATATAAAAGTATGAGTTACACATAAATTGCATGCACGGAGATATAGTAACTTTTATTGCCATATTCATTAGGAGGGGGAGGGGGGGGGGGGAGCAATATCGTCATATATACGTTCCTGTCCCTGGTACTTAGAATGCACATAAAAACTAAGTTGTATTATACGGTGACTGTCCCATCGTGTGTTTGTCTGAATAATGGCGTCGGTTTTGAAGCCATACCCCCATCTTGCCAACAGAGTAATACAGGCAAGCCATTTAGGAGCATTTGAAAGGTGCATACTGCTCATGCAATCCAGATCATAACATGGGAAGTGGAACATATTCGCTTTGCAATGCATTACTTTAACTTCTCCTAGTTGATTGTCTATCCCCCAAATTGTCTCATATGTGACACAGGAAAAACATATGAAGGATTAATTAGACATATAACAGTTTTTTTTTTTTCAATCACCCTGGCAACCGTCATTTGATGTTATTTAACAATGAGACTACGAAAAACAGCATTACAGTATGGAGCATTTCCCCAAGTTGCTGTAACCCATTCTTACCCAATCACCAGCACTCTACCCAAGTTGCTGTAACCCATTCTTACCCAATCACCAGCACTCTTCCCAAGTTGCTGTAACCCATTCTTACCCAATCACCAGCACTCTTCCCAAGTTGCTGTAACCCATTCTTACCCAATCACCAGCACTCTTCCCAAGTTGCTGTAACCCATTCTTACCCAATCACCAGCACTCTTCCCAAGTTGCTGTAACCCATTCTTACCCAATCACCAGCACTCTTAAAGTCTGAGTCAAACGGATAGATTGCTTACCTTTTTGTGATATTAAAAATGTAAATGCTTGTACCCAGTTTCACTGGTGAATTTTCGTCACCCATTATGACGTAGTAAAGCTGTTTCGTCAGATCTGGTGTAGCCCACAAAAAGTTAATAAATTGCCCGCCGATAGGTACTGTTTGTAGTTGCTGATAATGGCCCATGTAATCTAGAGTCGAGAATGTTAAATTGTATGTACCTGCATGGAAAATGCAAGAACCAATTCACCATAATATCTTGTTTAAGTAATGATTAACCAGAAGTCAGTGGGATTTAATGAAAACGAAAAAATGGGTCATATATTA
The DNA here is from genome assembly GCA_021234535.1 of Stichopus chloronotus. NCBI lineage: Eukaryota > Metazoa > Echinodermata > Holothuroidea > Aspidochirotida > Stichopodidae > Stichopus > Stichopus chloronotus. The sequence continues at coordinate 19,552,669 of CM037845.1, read as the reverse complement.
CAAAAATAGTAAGTCCTACGCAGCATGTTAAACTTTTTGGCTTTCGTAGCAATCTATGAAATATTTTGGGTCAATTTGTTTTGATTTACGAAGGGTGCTTGTATGTGAGTTATACACTCATTCATGGTTCATCTGATAAATCGTCCAAAATGATAGGAATAAATACATATTTACATACATTAACATGAATTGTTATATAAGTATAATAACTACACACCTTTTTTATGTATATTTTCATCCAATATTAAGGCAAGGAAGTTTGACTGTTCGTAAGGGCTAAGGGCTACAAAGTGACCAGAGACCGGTTGTTGTATCTCATACTCCCCGGCGATATCTTTAGCCTCCAGGTCGATCCAAAGTATTTTGTTCGGTCTCGCTGTGATGTTACCGTTGCGGTGTTCCAGGAGGAAGACGTATGGGATTTTTCTAGAGTGGCAGGCTATCTGATCTAACAAAAACTTGTATGACTGTGCCCTTTGAATAAAAAATAATGATAAAGCAGAAAATTAGAACATTGCAATTTCTCTCATTGTTAACATTCGAATAAGTGAAATGATGTTATCTTTCCGGAGATCTACTTTCGTCTATACCCCGTTATAAAAATGGAAACATCTTCAGCATTTTGGTGATGCATTACATGACTGTCACCAGGGTCGTCGCTCCCCCCCCCCCCAAAAAAAAAAAATCCGTCGGAGCGACAATAGTCGGAAGATCTGAAATACCAGTTGGAATTTTTCACATCTCAGTCTAGCACATTTTATGACATAGAAAGATGCCTAGTATTGCACCAGATAGTGTCTACGATTACCTGGTAATCTCAAAATTGCTCAATAAATCTGATACCAGTTGGAAGTTTTCATATTAAAGTGTAGAAGCGATGATGGTCTGAAAATATGACAGAACAGTTGGAATTTTATCTCACTGTCTACCTCATTTTATGACATACAACAATGCCTATTATTGCACTAGATTGTCTTTAAGGTTATCTGGTAATTGAAAAATTTCAATAACTCTGAAATTCCAGACAGAATATTTCATATTTCAGCCCAGGTGCGACGATAGTTGGAAAATGTGTAATTGTGTGTAATGTGTAATTGTGTTTATTGTAAACCTGAACGGTTTAATAATGATAAAGCTATTTTCCTTGTATGCCAAGTGGTGCATTGCAAACGCCATTTTTTCCTTTACTTTGACAATGGGAATGGAAAGAAATCCAATTTTCTTAAATATCAATAATTTATCATTTATCTTCGCCAGTGGCAGTCCTTCCACTACTTTCTTCTGCTACGTAAACTTAGAGAGACTGATAATTAACTTACATGGGAGATGGAGTTCCGTACATGACACCTACTCCCATATTAAAGTAGAAGGTTTCGTAACTCCTTTTCGTCACTTCTCCTGTGATTGAATCGACACTGACCAGATCTGTACCCGAAGCCTGCTGAACATCCCACGAAAAGCCGTAAAGTTGGGTCGAATCTCTTACAGTACGCTAATCAGAAAAAATTACAACAAATACCGAATGACAGAAGAAGCTGGGCTGGAGAAAGACCATAAGTAATTTGTAGAATCAGTGGCGTCAGTACATTTTTCCTGACATTTTGGAGGCGGGGGGGGGGGGGGGGGGTGCACAAGACTCAAGTAGCGGCCATAGCATCACCTAAACCTGCTGACTAGCATGTAAGTGATGATGGGATAGCAAGTTCAAGAATCTTTAACATTCATTTCAACTTCTTTTCTAATGATTTATCCAGCCAGGACGTCTAATAGTGTTTTGACTTTTATTCTACAATTTCTGTCCGTGCCCCAAATAACCTGTGGTTTCTGGATGTCCTCAACCCCTCCAAACCTTCAGTGTATAGAACACTATTTTGCGTAGTTGAATGTATTGATTCATTTTTTCCTGCATATTTTATACACTGTTTCACATTTGGTTGGCATCGTTGTTTGTCTTATTGGTCAAACGCAAATTGTGACCTTCAGCATTATTACTTGTTTTTTATCGGAATGACTACAACTTCATGTCCACTGATATTAACTGATGCATAACTCACAGAGTTTTGACCATCATCATGTCGGTTGCTCTTTACGATGAATTCACTTAGCCGTCTGAGTCCAGTTGGAAAATTTGATTGGTTGGACATATCTGAAGTCACAGTGGTGGCGGTTTTCTGCTTTAGGATGGTGAGGTCGGAGCATTGGTAAAACACCTGTTCTCCTGGTTTATTTGAAACATACCTCATTCGTAGTACGCAATGTGAACATTTTATGTTCGGAATCACCTGTAAATGATAAACTCATCTCGCAGGAAAAGTCGAACCCTAAGTCGTCATTATGAAATAATATGTTGCCAGTACTTGAAGAGCTGTATGACTCAAATCTTTATATTTCTTTCTTCCTCAGTTTACTGCTGTTTGTTTACAGCTTTTCTTCCACAGTTTCATCTGTTCGTGATTTTGCATGTCATCACTGACTTAAAATGTATGCTGTTTGAGATCCTTACCAATGGATAAGAAAATGGATAGGATACTAATGTGAATGCGCGGTTACAAGTTCCCGACGGTTATTTTATACTTACCAATGGAATAGTGTAGTTTTGTTGATTCCACTGCGCATGCTCATCCCTGTCACCAATAACAGCGAGAGTTTCAAACGAAGTCGCGTTGGGTGAAGTGGAAAGCGCTATGTCCATATATCCTGTGTTCAAAGGTAATAGGGGGATAGGGGGTGAAGCTTTGAAGTTGTTACGTCCGGTGATAGCAGGTCTAACCTCTGATTAACTTAGTAGCAAAAGTAGCAAAGGTCAATGCTACGGGTCTAGCGCTTTCGGGGGCTCCACGCTGAATCTTTTTGTCTAAAAAATGATTTAATATTCTCCTCATAGGTATATTAGCTGAAAATTGTGGAATAGCAGTTTTTACTTTGCCAATAATAGTGAGAGCTCATATCCGTGGACTGGAGCTCATATTAAATAGGGGTGTTTGTCAAGTTTGAACAGTGTGTGTCAGATCATAACGCAAGTTTCGTTGTATAGAGTGAACTTTATAAAATATTCTACTGCTCCTGCTTTAGCTTAAACCGGCCCCGGGCCTGGCATTATCAGCTGAAAAAGACAGTATATGGAACTTATTTCATATGATCGTAATCGTAGTCGATATAAAGATACTGTACGGAATCACGTGACAATGATAACCGAATAAGGAATGAAATCTTCAGTTGTCTTCCACAATAATAGCAAAATAATGGATTACCTGGATAGCCAACCTCGTAATGATTAAAGTTTTGTTGAAATTTAATAAAAGTTGTCTGTCCGCCAATCAAAGAGACCTTCGGGTCTTCTGGTGGTTGTCCACCACAGGGTGGTTCATGACGAAAGCATGACGAGTCTCCAGCCTTTTGATTAAAAGGATTCAAAAATCACGAAAACTTATCATCCAAATGCACCAGATCAGTTTTTGTAACTTTTTCTCCATTAAATATTCGTACTTTCTTATCCTGGTTGAAAGAGGCTAAAAAGATTACAATAGCCATTCGGATGAAGAGGAAAAAATTAAAGTTCATTCTCCAAATCATCGAGATAAGGAGAGAAAGGGATATGCCTCATTTAAGTTTAAAATAAGAGGTGTCACATCCATAGTGACGACAAGAGAAATGGATCAGGGACTCTTGGGAGAATTAGAGGGGGGGGGGGATAAATTGTCCACAATATTCTGAACCTGCTGATATCTGCCCTTGGCAGTTACATCCAAGATGTCACTCATTTCCTTGACATTCCTAAAGATACCAAGTCACTCCCCATATCCAATTATCTTCTCGACACTTAATGGATGCGACTGCTCTGTACACAATACACTGCATGACAAAGGAATATCAGCGTGGTATTGTTCTCCACTGGAGTGGTTATTTCGATTTACCATTCATAGACGAGTTTACCGCTATTACTGAATTAACTCTGGACACATATGTAGGGCAATATATTCTCCAAACTTGCAACTGGAATGGGCAGTAATTAGGTGACCCCAACTTGTGTAATTATTTTCACAGAGTAATAGGATGTAATTTTGAGCTAGTTTCGACGTTCAATCGTTATCCATTACTGCATGTCCAAACATTGATATTCTCTTCCTAGCTTTCATGGCTTCGATTAATTACTTTTTTTCCATTTCTTTATGAAATGCTTTACCTTGTTCCATCAAATTAACCTGCTTTAAACGACACGAAAATGTTTTTCTTGAGGTATAAATATACACATAAAATTATTGACAATCGATGGATACCCATGGACGTCCGGTATGCTTGAGGTTTGGTGGTAGATTCCACCACACTAGTGATACTGTGCTATCGAAATGTATCAAAATCGAGGTATATCTGCTCAGCAAAGTGTAAATACCATAAACCTAACTCTATTGTCTTACTTTCTTAACAGAATGATTCCTCTCTATAGGAGGAAATACGTAAATCGTCAGTCTGCACAGCCCCCTGGTCTACCCTATTGGGTGAAACTGCTGTCTTGCAAACCAACACTAGAAAATTCTCGTACTCCTCTTGTGTAAATAGTGTTTGATTACTTCACTAAGGCGGAGAGTCTATACACACTTAGATATTACAAGATCATTTATATCTTTGATATTAGTCTGAAAAGCACTCATTGAAAACGAGATGACACCCTCTTCAGTCACCTGGATCACATCCCTCCTCGCATCCTCCAAGCTACTCATAGTTGTTGGATGGTTGCATGGTAACAAACTGTCCGGTAAACCATGGAGTTTGGGTAAATATACAGGTCAGGACTGTCACTTCATTACCACAGGTGAAACGTGCATCCCCCCCCCCCCCCAGGGCAGCCTACTAATTGTGTTTCCGTACCCCTCCTCTCCACTGTTAAAGGCCTACACCGATTGTTGTGCATTTGATTATTGTGATATTTTGTAATATTTTGCAACATCTTCAATTGTATAAGTGACTAAGTATATTGCTGATTAATCAATTTACTTTTGTACTCTCTTGTCCAGGCCAACGGTCAAATGTGTGGCAGCTTCAGAATAGGTCACGTGATATCAAGTCTATTTGCTTCCATTCTAGCTAGATCAATAGGCCTATAGGTAAGGTAAGATATGGTGTATGATTTGTTCCGAAACAAATCATAGGGAACTTTCCATCCGCTCTGTACCTTTAAAAATGTATCATTTTGGGCACTTGAGAACGAAATGTTGGGAGTCAATTGGTTCTATACAGCAGCTAATACGTAGCTAATATGAAAGTAATGGTATGCATTTTTAAAACACCCAATCCGTAACATGATATCATGCAGTTTAATAACTTTCGAAAATCGAATACCCTAATATTTCTTAATGTCTCTAACGCCTATTAACCTTAACTTCTGAGTTGCCATTATGTTTGATATACATTAAACTTCTCGAGATTTGGTGTTTACAATTAACAGAGCAGTTAAAACTTTCCTTTTACATCAAAGTAACACGCCATTTTGATGTTTTTGTAAGAGTAATTTGTCAGGTGTTAAGTTTGTCAGGTGTTTAAGGTATTCTTGATATGTTCTTTAGGTTGCATGTATTGACATGCTAATTTCAAGGCAGCTGTTTATGTCTCTGCTATGTTGCTTAAATAGTTTTCTTGTGCTGTGTAATTGTTTGTAAGTTTCCTGCTCAGTTAACTATCTTTCTGAGTTCACTCTGTAACTGGTAGTCTGACTCGACGCATCCCGTCGCTATAGTTTCCTGCTGGCTATCTCAATATAAGTATTTTTGTATAACCTCTACCTGTCCACGCCTGTCCCTCTCTCGTGTTTGCGTTCCCAAAGTACTGTATACCTTGCTCCGCACCCATATTTACGGACTCACCCACGTCTCTTCCACCAGCATATTCTGGTGCATGGCCGACGTTACATTTTCATTATGTTTCTTGAAACTATGTCAACAGTATAGCAGATTTATCACTTTGAGATGATCTACCTGTATAGCAGAAACTTATGGTATTTTACATTTCGCACAACTGGTTGAGTCTCACTATTGCTAAACACATCAGGATTGTATAGCTCAGCCAAAAAAAAAAAAAAGAGAGAAAAAAACATATATAGCCTATGTACCAGTGAGCCTTAAAGGGAAAAAGGTCGTTTAGAATACCCCAACATGACATACAAAAGAAAAAAGCAGTAATCATTATTAAACCATTCAGTGTCATCAGTGAACATCATACCAAAGCTTCATCTCCTCAAAACATTATACATGTGATGAGTAATGGAAGATACATCATTTGAATTTTGAAAAGTTTGGGTGAACAAATTAGTTTTTGAGCAACAAATAACTGAATTTCTATCTGTGAGGAGCTTATTTCTTGAAAAGGAGGCTACTGTCCTTCCTTTTTTTGAATAACGTCTACGAACATTGGTTTAAAAAATGTGGATGTTTACTCTAGAGCAAATGCCCTATTTCCCTTTAACTTTCATTTTTAGCTCCCTAAACAAGTCTTCAAGTGAGCAGATTTCCTATCCATCCAGCAGTAAACTGAATGCTAAAGCTGGTCATTTCAAAAATCTCAAACAGTGTATTTCCGTATGTATTACTGGGGAGCCCTGTTCAAAAACAATGTGAGGTTTGTATAGGCCTAGTTTGTGTTGCTTACCTGGTGAATGTTTAGTGTGCCTCTCTGAGCTGGTGAGATGATGCACAGGTGAGCAAGGCTCATAGAAACCACGCCCATAAAGAGAGGAATCGTCCGCAACAACATCATTAGCGAGTTCAGTTGGGTTATACACTCTATGAGACATACGGTACATAGGCTTCTATAAGATTGGCCTATAACGGGATCGTAGTTGTACCAGATTCAACGCAAAAGACAATTCGACAATACTGTAGTAACAGACTAGCTAACTACTGAAAGAACTTTGACCTCAATCAGAGCTTTAAGTCAACAACTTCTGTAAATTATCGTTAATCCAATCTCTAATCATATCTTAAGACTATTTTTGGTTTGAGTGAGATGACCGATGAAGAAAACACTTTTCATTGAAAGAAAAGAAATCATACGCAAAACATGATTTCCAATCAACACAGGATGCGAATGGAGTTTGCAATTGAAGGGTACGGCATGAAATCAGCACAATTTGACCTCAATGGCATATAACGATATGTTCCAATTGCTATCTTTAAACGTGATCTATTCTGAGGCATAACAATCAGCCCAGATCCACTAACTGAAACGTTTCGATTTGAATCATTCCACTATATATTACTAATACGATGATGTAACTCGAACAATTAGCAGAAGACAAGCCGTACTTCTGCAATTCGGACTCCCAGTTAAGAGCCTGATGTAGGAGTAGAAGGGGGGGGGGGGGGGACTGAAGCAGCCGAAAGTGGAGACACAAAAGACATTATAGTTCACCTGGTGTAGGCTACCAGACCTAGTATTGTGATCAGGGATCTGTGATTAATAGTAGCTCCCTGAGCTAATGTTATCATCAGAAAGTAAAAGCTGTTGAATTAACTTTTCTGGGAATGACAATAGCATAAATAGCCTATTCTAGGTGAGATCCATCCAAACTTTTACCATTTTCCATAACATGTTTTAGTTTTTAATTGAAAACTGCGGACATAAGATCCTATTTTAAGGCCGAGTGCATGCAGTTCAAGTTCACAGCGGGATGTGCCGTTTTGTGCCATCTGGAGGTTTTGAAAAGCCAAAATTTACTTATGCATTTCTCGCCAACCAATGTGAGGCTCCGCTTAGATAGTAACCCCGCTAGTTAGTCACAAACATAATTCGGGGAAACAATCCACCCTCCAAAAAAAAAATAATAATAATAATACGGAACCGATGTGCCTATGTGTTCAATCAAAAAGTATTGCCGTTTCCTGCCATCTGGGGTTTTGAAAAAGCCCAAATTTTTCTTTACGCTCCTCATCAACGAATTGGGGCGCTCTCCGTAGATAGTCCTGCTGATAGTTCCCCCACTCCCAAAGCTTTTTCTTTTCTTTGTTTCGTCGATAATTTGTTTATTTCACTTGATAATGCCCTTTCGTGAAGGCTGCATCCCTTCAATTCGTCGCCCTCCGAGGAAGTTCCTATAGTGTCTGAACTATCGGGGTAGTTTGGAAAAACACTCCCAGCCAGTGGGAATTTTTTACCGTCACACCACCACCCCCCTTCTAAGGACGTGACCCTAGCTACGGCCCTGTGTAGTAATGGGAGTAGATTGTAAGACTTGAATTTCAAAGTCCTTTTGTAATCATGTTCTAACAAAGGTGGTTTGCCAGGTTCTTGTGATAACCCTCCCCTCTTTATTGTTGGAAATTTAAAAAAAAAATATGAAAATAATGGAAAAATATTTGAAAAGTAATTAGTTTCGTTTAGAGCTCTTTGTCAACTTTAGTAAGGTATCTCTTTTTGTAAATGCCCCTAGCCTCTATACATGTATAGCCCCTATACATGTACGAAATCATAACCAGAGGTGGGGCTACGTTCCGAAAAGTGTGCATAGAAGGGAGGGGTTTGGGGTTAAGATGAGGTACAACTAGGGGCTACTGCAAAATGAGCAAATTGCACTCATTAGGAAGGTAATGAGCGCAATAACATGTGCAATAACATTTGGGTGAACAAATTATTGTTTAACAACAAATAACTGAATTTCTATGTGCGAGAAACATTTTTCTTAAAAAGAAGGCCATTTGCATTTCTTACTTGGAATAATATATCTTTTAACGTCCACAGACAATGGTCTTAAAAATGTGGTTGTTTTCTGTCATACAAACACCTTATTTCCCTTTAAATAAGGAGGTTTCTTTTTAAAGCAATGAAGCATTTGTTAATTAATTACTTGCATTGTCAACAGAATGAATGCCAGAACACTGGAGGACACATGTCAACTGACAAGGTTTGACACTTGACCATAAATCACCTGTTATGTGGTGAGGTCTCTATATACACTTCTTTCTGAGATGAACAGTCACAGTTATTTTTCAGTTGTTTTTTTTTTCTTTTTTGTTCATCGACTTTGTCCCTGTTCATGTTATTTCTAGCTAATGTTGAAATCTCTTGCAATTGCCTTTGTCATTTCACACAGTAAAAATCCATCATATGGAAGAAAACGGCGAAGAGTCAACTTCTTTGACAGTTGTCATGTGGGATCTGTTCCTCGGTCTGACGTCACGATTAGCCAAGCTCAGTGAGCTAGACCGGGATTTAAGTCTGGGTCTGTAGACCCCCTCAACCCCGGGCTGCTCCGATGAGATCTCACCTTCCTGTTCCCCGGATCCAAAACATGCGATGTACAACTTTGGGGTAAATATGCAAACTAAGACGAACGTGCCATTGATGTTGAGACCTATGGCAATGTAAAGAAGAGATTTGTAATCGCTGGGACTCGTGAAGTAAGGTACTGTCACAGAGAAAAACAAAATGGCGGTTCCGAATAAAGAAAATGCCAGCAGCCTGACCTCATAGTTATTGTCCGGTAACGCATGTGCTAAGATGCTAAACACACATCCCATGGAGAGAAAGATACAATTGAAGAGAAAGTCAGTGATTGGTTGGAAATCTGGAACAAGGCATGCATCGTGATGGTAAACACCGCCCTCTAAAGAATAGAACACGCTTCTGTGATATTCAAGAGGATTAGTAGCCAGCCAGATGGACGATATGATTAGCTGTGAACGGGAGGAAAGTAAGACCATGTAAGGAATATTAAATAACATCGAGATTTTCAGTAGCAGCAACAATCACATGTAAGTAACTAAAACATTTCCAGCAGCATCTAGTATCACTAGTGTATTTTTTGTACCTTAATTGTAGCCCTCGCAAATTGATGGACCGTTTCAACATTTCACAGTCAAGGATGGCCTCCACATCTACTTTCGTGTACTTTTGAACTGAAGAAAAAGTTAACAGCCAGATAACTTGCCATACTGTATACGTGCTGTGGTCATATGGGTGGGCAATCGAAGGAAGAGGGTTGTCTCACTTTTTGCAGCCAATGTACGTAAAAATAACCCCAACTTCAAGGTGAGTATATGTTTCATCTGGAAGTGATGGTAGGATTTTAATTACTTCCATCACCACTTCCCCCACCTTCCCCACTGTCTCCCTTCTTTACACCCCAACTATCACGACTTAAATTATTGCCGTTATTTTTATTGGCTTACCTGTACCATTACTGCTGTGGAAATTAATATGATGTGTCGCTTATTGTTCCATAATTTAGCTTCCTTTTGCGAACTTGTCGTCTTCGCGGCTTTGAAGACACGATAACAACGGATAGTCTTAATAGCGAGCGGAACGTAGATCAGAACCAGTGCTACCCCTGGACCAGTCCGAAGAAAAAAACAAACCACTGCCTCTGGAGACAAAGAGTGCATGGCGGTCGAAATAAAAGTAAGTGTAATACCGGTGAATATAGATACTGTCAAAACAGGTTCCATAATCCTTATGAGTACGTGATTCCAATTGTAAGTCAACAGAGCAATGTGAAACAACTCCAGAAGGAATCCCACACACCCAACGGAAGTCATCGTCCAACCCAAACCAGCAGAATCACCGAAGAAAATCTTGTCTGTGTTCACGCATTCAGTTTTGTTGATATTGGGCCAAGTGTCTTCCGGACATTTTGAACACACAGTGCTATTAATTACGGTTTCCTTTTGGTTGCACTCTTTACACTCCCAGCAACAGAACTTGTCAGAGTAGAAGTCTCTGATAAGTCCAATATCACAAGGATGGCTGCAGACAGAGACCGGGATTGATGGGGCACTGGACGATGAATTAATGTGAAACTTAATGTAATGGTCATTGATGATCAAACGTGTTCCTTCGGGAATCAGTTCCGTCCAGGCACCTACCCGTACACGACGCAGTACATTTGACTCGTCCAATTGCCAGTTTTCGATGGCGTACTTCCCCTCCGCGTCTCCGTTTTCATTGAATTTTACGAAACCGTTTGCTAAACTCATAAAGTTTGCTCCTCGAAGATAAGAGTACAGCAACGTCCCGTTTGTCGCCAAACTCTGTAAGCAAAGTTTAGGGTCTGACCTATTCTGACAGAAAGAGTAATAGATATCGCGAAGAGCGTAACCGAATGCGTAAACGCTATCCATAACAAGGGTATCGGTAGAGGAGACATCTGAGAGAGCTTCAGTATCATTTGGAGGACAATCGAGATCGTTAGAACAGTAATGTTTCTCAAATTCTTCACCCCATGGATTTGGATCTACTTGGTAATCCTTGCTGTAGAAGTGTCGATCAAAGTCTTCCAGACGGTTTGAAAATGGCATCACTGCCAGGGTACCTAAGCAAAAGGATTTTACAGAAAGAGAAAATTCAGTGTGTACCCTTGTCTTCAAGTTCAAACCGAAGAATTTTCAGGTCTATCAGGCCCTTATGCAGCTTTTTCGGTGGTGGTGTGCATGTGTGTGGGGGGGGGGGGGTGGTTTTACCACAAGTGGACCATTTTACCCGACACTTATGACCAACAAATCAAAATTCATTAAATATTACATATGTCATTAAATATGTTGTAGGCAGTAGGCTGATCGGAACTCCAGATCTTGTAAAGTGGGGGGGGGGGGGCTTGAACTAACCTGGATACGGGCCTATCTGTCTGTTATTGTCACGAACAAGATATTTTCAGAGAGCAATTAAAAGCTTGTCCCAATGTGAATCTTTTCACCCTTGACTAAGATCACAAAAGATAAGTGAATAAACAGATACATAAACTACAAATGAAAAGCAAAATTTATGTGAAAGAACTTTGAGTAATACCGGCTTTAGTTTTATTTTGATCACAGACAAATTGCTACATATAAATGAATTTAATTCAAAACTACCTGCAGCAACATTCTCTACTCCATAGAGTGCCCTGACTCCGTCTACCGTTATACCATCACTAACGATCCATGTAAATTCCGTTTCTGCCCCTGCTCTTTGAACTGCTCTCATGAGTTCTCTGCATTGCTCTACGTACATGAACAGGACTGATATTTTTGCCCTCGAGTAAGGATCCTGTCTCAAAGTTTTCACCAGTTGGTCATAGTCATTGTCCACCCAGTATGAAGATACTTCTTGTGAAAAGGAAACGCAAAAATTATGAGTCTCTTCCTCAAGTGAAAAAGCTCGAAACGCCAATTGACCGTAATTATCATCAGAGTAGAGAAAGTTTACAAAAGTCCATCCGAAATGAAGTAAGATGTCTCTGATGACCTTAATTTGAAGTGTATCTGGAGCAACGGTCCTCATAAAATAGGGATACTTGCTACGGTTGCTCAGTTCATCACTCGTGGACAGATAACTCACCACGGGAATAGCATCCGTAGCCAGCAGCATCGCTGCCTCGATCGTACAAACACTTCTTTGTGCTCCAACGACACCGACTAGTGGACCCTCGTCAATGGGCACTCCGCAGTCATTGTAACCAGGATTTGAAAAATGGCAGTAAGTGTCCCGAGTCCTCTTCAAGAAATGTAAACATCTAGCAACTGTGACGGTGAAATCGAAACACGAATCGTATATTTCAAAACCTAATGTGATATTTGGAAGAAGTAACCCGTGGTTGTTTATGTCGTCTATAGCATAAACCATTCCTTCCAAGTTTTTGAGAGATGATAAGTCTCGAATTGTACTGCAATAACGATTAGACTCATCATAAATATGTAAAGGAAACAGTCCCCCCAATAAGATATCCCCGTCGCGCTTGTAAACTATCTCTGGTTCAGTAGTACTTCCTTGGTGACTACAAAGTAATACGAAAGATGCAGTCAGTACCACTAGGCAATTGGTAGACCTCATACTGTCCAGGCTTTGAGAAAGTGTTCCAAACGAGAAACAACGCCCGCTATACAAGAATGAAGCAAATCCTTGTCAAATGTGCTCCTTGGGGTCTCTGGTTAATATATTGGAGTACCATTAACACTTTTAGATATGTTGGTCGTTACTAGATCTCCAATTGTATTTGGTTTCACGTTTGTTATCATTCAAGACATTTGGTCCTTAACATCGTGAGGAACCATCGCTGCTTTCAATCAACTTGCCAAGGATTTGATTACGCGTAGGATGATGTACATAAAAACATTTCCCAAATTCTCGGAGAAGCACGTTTCTTGTCAACGTCTATATCCTTGTCTTACTCTCGATTGATGAAAGTTCATATTTGCATTTCTAGTCTGAGAGATAATTCGGAGGTAGGTTTTAAGACTTAATTGCAGTTTAAACACGATTGATCATCGCTAAAGCGAATAACTTCATTCCATTAACGCCGTCTCGCGTCATTTAAAAGCTCAAAATTCGATGGGAAAAAGAACAGCTTGCAGCAGATAGGCCAATTTAACACGGCTTTTGAGGGAGAGGATTTCCGTTGACGTAGCTCGTCCACAAAAAACACATAACTAAAACTATGTTGTTTCATTGAATTCTTAATGGTTCTCAAAATTTTGGGGTAGGCCTAGTGTTGAAGGGATTAAAAAAGAACTTAACATGAGATATGAAAGAAATTCCAGCGTTGTTCGTTGAAGATCAAGTTGATGAAGATTCACTGCCGCCAAAAGATCCCAAACTAAATCGATTTCAAAGTGAACAAAGTCATGGTTGTACCACTGAGTAATGTACTTGGCGCCAACGCTGTACAGCTGTATGTTTACACCGTCATCTACTACAGTTCGTCTGACTAGGATTCGTTATGCAATGGTCAAAGTTCACTTAAAACCCAACTGTGATAAGAGACTGGTTTAAATAAATGTTTAACTGTATACTTCTACATCTGTTGCCTCTCTTGATTCTAGCTTGGTTGAAACAGCTGTTAAAAGATCGAATTCATTGATAACGGTACCGCTGGTAAATTTGTTGACTCTGTTCACACAACACCCTCAGTTAGGGCTTGTGATGCAACTTAGTTATGTTATTTTCATTCATGTTGAACCGCTCGAGAGATACGCTGTTTGATCCAGTGTATGGACCAGGGAGTTGCAACAGACTCCCCGTATGGACAGGCTTGTAGCTAAGGTGGGCGGCGGTGGGCGCCGGACTGTTGACGGCCCACTATATTCAAAATACCCGCCCACCACTCGGGACTCAATGATACAGCACCGCCCACCACAATTTATTCTGAAATTATTGAAATGACAAATTTCCTAAAATACGTAAATTCTTCAGCATCATTTTTAAAGGTATCATAAAATATTAAACCATGATTTTATTCCCATAACGGAAAAACTGTAAAAAAAGTTCCGTTATTAGCTAGACATAAGTTATATAAAACTATAAAAAGCCTCTGGATCCTGGAGACTTCTCCCCTCGACCCCTGCTACCAGGACAAGTTAAGCTGTACGTGGATCACCCGCCGCAAGTGCAGTGAGTCTCCTGTCGCTCAGCTGATTTCGTTAGCAATAAGTAATTTGCCACCACTAAAATTGGGCTATAGCTACAATCCTAACCTTGGAAATGACGAATCCGATCGGGAGCTAACTAACTAACTAATTAACTAAATAACAAATTAACTAACTAACTAACTAATTAACTTACTGACTAACTAATTCCTTCAGATTTCGTTCGTGAAAGCGTTATAATTCATAAAGTGATTATTCACAGGGCGGACTCTCAGAGCGGGCTCCCTTTGGTAATATCTAAGAGGAGCGACGATCAGTTGGCGCGTAGTATCGTATGAGAAAATAGTTGCCAGATCGCAGAAAATGGCAATAGTCTTTCCAATTTTCAAATGTCACTCAAGTAGCTACTCCGCCAAGTTTAATGATTTTTATGGCACATATTGCCATAGGTTTATAATAGGATATATATTAGTGATGTGTCCAGGACTTTCAGCAGGCGAGGTTTTGCCTGAGGTGAGTTCTTTCCGTTTTTATGCCCCACACCGTGGCGCTCCGCTTATATAATTAGACCAATTAATCACTCACTGGGATGTTAGTCATCATAATCCGAATCTGTGAACATCTTGGAATAGTACGTAGAGGCAGTTGCTCGAAACCATTATATCATGATATGGATGAAATTATTACACTGTGTGGCTCTATAGCCGGTGTCATAAGGAATAAAGCATTATCATGTCGACGACTAATCCAATTGAATAGGTTTTTAGTTTCAGTTTATTCATCCAGCAAGAATTTAAAACAGTAGCGGTTTTAGGGATTTTACTTTGGGGGCTTATCCACGTTTTACCATGTAAGCAGATCCCCACCATCATTGGCTCTTAGCATACGAAGAAATTTTTAGCCCCAAAGCCTCAATTTTTTTGTGGGAGTGGCCATTTTTAAAGGCCCCTGTTTTTAGACCTACAAACCTCATCCCAATTTCCCCAATTGTGCCTTCTCTATAGCAGAAAAAGTGTTGAAAAGATCTTGATCCAATAGTATAGATCCTGGATTGCGGAGAACAAGATTCCGGGTGACACAGATATTCGGTACACTGTTCAGTACACTGCGCCAGGGCCTTTTTTAACATACATGCTGGGGGGGGGGGATGTCCCCAGTCCCTTACTAGGCCCCTCCACTTAGATCATCCCCTCCCCCGTATGGTCCTTTTCTTCTTGAAATTTTTGTTTTCACGTTTGAAAACAAAATTTATGCAGACAGGGGAAAGTACAAACTACTCAGTGACTATAGCTTAGAGTACACTGTAAACAATTTCTATATGTACAACATATCTGTAACATTTTTAACAGAGTATATCTTTCGCTAGTTACCTGAAAATAGGCCCGGGATCTGGGAGTATATCCATTTCCTTGCTATTACTGTGTATATGAGCGTGTGCAATGTATATAGCTTGCAAGCAGTCTGCGCGTAACACCTATGGGTTAGGGCGGGGCAAACCTGGGGGAAAACCCCCGAACAAAGGTGGCCCCGCTGCACTAATGTATAGCACTTAGAAGAGGCTTATTTTTTTTTCTTTTTGAAGCGGCATGTTTTTGTTGGAAAAGAAACTGTAAACGAGTCAAAGAACAAATTTTTCTGTGCATGAATACGATCGTCATAAATCATATGCCCCTGCAACTGCAATTCTTTTCCGCACAACTTACTCAGGCGCCTGAGTACACACTGGAACTTGATAAGCTACACTGGTACATATTATAGCGAAATACCGCAGAAATTTCATTGAATTTGCTCCATAGAATTAGATCTAATTGATTCGCTCTCTGTGAGGGTTGCCAGATGACATTAGCCGATGACTGGTCAAATTTGGCATATTTTGAACCCCTTTCGCTGATGCTTTCCACAGCTATCGGCCAAATCGTCGACGCTTAAGAATTGTATGTGGATATATGTCTCCGTATCAGACAGTAAATCGAATTTGGTATATTTTCCACATTTTCCATATTTTACTGATATTTTGCCGAGATCATTCTCCAAGTTGAAGCTAATCAAAACATACCTACGTTCAACCATTTCTCAAGATTGCTGGATTCGCAGGCTGTCCCTTCCATGGAGAGCGAGGAGGCATGGTCACTTGATATAGACTAATCGATATGTTAGCTGGCAAGAAGACCAGGCTCAGTTAATTCAAGCTCTAGCCTTTCCAAGTTCTAGGGAAGTTTGATAAAGTTTGTCCATATGGAACAGGATTTACACCATGGGTGGAAATATCAGTGGTGGGAAATATACACCTTTGTGTTAATTGGACATAGGTCATTTGTTCTTATTGTCCTTTCAATCTTTTAATGTATTCTAGCTTTGCAACATTTTTTTTTGTTCCCACTTCAGTATGACAGACGAGGCGGACAAAAAATGTGTCTATGAACACAGATTGCCCCCAAAATCTCAGCCGATAAAGTCACCACATAGGGCTTAGATTGCACAAGAGAGCTTGTAGAACCCCAGAGCTTCCAGGCCCTCAGGCGGGCCCTGGACCCACGCCTTTGGGACTTCGCGCTCCGCGCTCGTGATGTGCACTCCTCCGCAGCAGCCAGGAGTCCTTCCTTTGCTGAACCAAGGGGCCACCAGACTCATCGTTACACCACTATGAGCAATGTGCCTTCTTACCAATTATGTCAGTGACGAGATTGCTGACCTAGTGCGAGAAGCACAAGGCGACCCGAAACACTAGCATTAAAGTTAGCAGATTCCCGCGGAATAAGAAGCCTAGGGATAGGCTAGGTAGCCTATAGGTTCCTACACCATATAAATTTCAATCGATGGAGAAATTTGAGAAAAAAAAAGATGAAAAAATAAGGGTGATTTAATAAATTTACTTGTTAGGTATGGTAAACTCATTTTTGTAAATCTGGAGAGCATTTTTCAATAAAAAATATCTTCATAAAATACTTGGTGACTTATGGTGGCTCCGTTTAGATGGTCCCTTTTTTCAAATCCCCCCCCCCCACTAAATTTTTTTTAAAAAGGCCCTGCACTGTACCCAGCCTTGAAATAGGGATATCATGTCTGCAATTCCTCCATTCATGTGAAAATAAAAATCAATCGATGAAAAATGATAGTACATATCAGGTGTTTTTGAGGTGGCACAAGAATCGTAATGAATTACGCATCCTCTTCTTTTCATTTTTTTTTTTTGTAGAGTACTTGACGAATCCTTTTGTTGTTGTTGAACAAATTGGGGCGAATGTGCCTAGAAATTAGGGGGAGGGGAAAAATCATGTTTGTTACTTAGTAACTAGCGGGATTACTATATAAGTAGAGCGCCACCATTTTGGCTTGGCGCTTTCTTGCAAGAAGATTTTGGCTTTTCAAAACCGTCAGATGACAGGGAACGGCACCTTTCCGTTGTGCACTTGAGCTGCATGTACTCGGTCTTAAAATAGGATCTTATGCCTTTCATTTCTCAATTAACGATAAGAACATTTTATGGAAAAATGGTAGTAATTAGGATTGATAGAGCAAATATTTATGCTATTGTCATTTCCAGAAAAGTTGATTAAACAGCTTTTACTTTCTAACGATGTCAGTTTTTCTTGGAGAAATTTTTAACTTCCCAAATAACCTTGGATTAAATCTGGTGCAATATTTTGTATTTATTGTGATCAATTTTTCCAGAGAAATTTTAGTCCCAGTACAGTTCCAAAAAAATTTACTCTCTGGCGATTAGTTTCTTATTACTTTGCTACAACAGTCGATGTTTGCGTAATAAAGTATCAGCTAGTTCTTGCATCAATAACTTTAAAAATGATTGCCAGCTTGATGCGAAAAAATGTTATGCAAGTATTTTGATAGGTGGGGAAAGCATGAGACGAATGATGGTTAGCCTGGAAGAGAGTTGCAAGAGAGGAGGCTTCTTCTATCCCCTTTTGAGAAAATTTTCACCTATTAGGTAATCTTAGGTGCAATCTAGTGCAATATTTGGCGCCGTTTTAAGTCATAAAAGTGCTACACGGAGATATGTACGATCTCTGTGAGTCATGTCTTAGGATTCATGGAATCAACTCTAAAGTTTCATTCCCTCACCATTTGAAAACTTAGTTGATCGATATCACTTGATGATGTGGTGTCACAAGGGGGGGGGGGGGGGTGGGGCGACAGATTTCGGAAAAGTGTGTATATGTGTGAGGGGGGATAAGACGAGTTACAAAAGAGCTAGGAAAAAATGGGTCTTCTTGCTGGGGAAAATATGATTTTCTGAGTAGCAACTTTCCATTTTAAGAAATATGAACATTTCAATTCACCACCTACAAAAGTCTTTGGTTTAAACGCAGTTTCTGATGATTATAAACCAATAGGCGCATACCGTAGAGAGACTATTGCCCTCATTTCCAGCTGTGGTGCCTCCAATGGTGTCACAGAGGACAATCGTCCCTGAAAGCTATGGCTATGCTACTGTCCGAGTGAAGTGTGATGATGATAATTCCTCATGATTATACGTGTACCTTAATTACGACACTTTGATATTCAAACATTTGAAACATTTGCATATTTGTATTTACATGTCATTTAATCTGTAAATCTTTACCATCGGCATGTAATTACACATATATCATACAAACAACATGTCTAACAATGAACTGCCAGTCTTTTGTAGAAAACTTGTAAAGAGGCTGTCACTGAAGTAACTTGAATCACAGTCAGTCACTTACTTGTGATGATCTGTGTCAACAATATGTATCAACAGTATGTGTATTCAGGGAGTTACAGCTGTTACCTTGAACCAGAGCCGTATATACAGATACGGCTCTGCCTTGAACGGTTTCCTCTCGAGGGCGCCAATCATGAAAGGACCTGACAGGCAGACATATCCCCCTTCTTTTGAGCTTTGGAACATATAACGCAAAATGTCGCTCCCGCTTTTTAGGTTGAAGCAAATCAAAATGTCCCTTTAATCCCATCAAGAGCTGAAGAGAGGAACAAAAAATGACCTTTTGACAAAACATTTTGAACTGTTATAACACTGTACGTCTGCTCATTAGACCAGTGAAATCACCGCAGCGCGTTTTGCAAATTATCTTCAGTTCTTCTTCCTAGGCCACGTGCATAGGTTCACCTCACTGCATTCCTCCTTGAAGTAGCCTGTGTCATATGATGGCTTAGTTCTTTCCCTGCCTCAGAGCTAAGGTAAGCTGCGATCCCGCCCCCCCCCCCCCCAAAAAAAGCACCGTAACACTTCACGGCAGAAACAAATCAGCCGATAAGAGAAACAGGGTATCTTAAAATAAGAGATGTTTAGGTTACGTTCACTATGTTGCAATTTATCCCTCAACCCATCCCAAAACATCACCCTAAGCATAAAATAACCAGCAGGCCTAGCTTTAATTCCCTGTTAGCAGAATTTGGTCGGCTTCCTTCCTCTGACAGTGACTATCACTCCCTCGGTCCGCTGGAGAAATGTCCTGTGGCTTAGTACTTACTCTCACCCTATCTGATAAGCATAACCATTTGTCACGGATTGATTTTTCTCTTTACTCGAGAGATTGCAGACATGATATCACATATTTCAAGACTGGGTACATTGGCTTAGATCACCTCCAAAGTTCCGTCTTCTTCAGCCACCCCCCCCCCTCCCGTGCACATTTGAAAAGTGATCAGCTCCTCTCGGTAAACCGCTTCCATTGTTATAATTGCAATTGAAATAACTCCTACACTATAACTTTCTTCGTTGTGGTTTCTTTTCTGAACTCAGTTTATTTATTTATCCTATTTATTTATTTATTGATCCTTGCCTCTTCTTCAAATGGTCAAGATTAGAATACACTTTCGTTTTTTCTTTTTGTAGCCAAATTCAGTGTAAGCAGAAAATGAGCAAAGTCCAAACAGTTTTATCTAGTTTTTTGGCAACGTCTGAATTTCGGCGTTCCATAATTAGCACTGAAGGGCATGTTTTTTTTTCTCAATGGTGCAATCGTCCAGTACTACAGTTTCGCACAATAGGTACTTAAGGCTTTTGACCGCTTGCACTACTTGCAATTCCCAGGGTAGTGTCGCAAGCAGTAAAACCTTTGTTCGGCTGACCGGCTAGAGCTGAGTAAGTTAGTAGGCCTAGGGGTCTTAGACTGTATTGTTCTCTCACCGATTGCGGGGTGTCCGGACCCTAGTCATAATCCAGCGACTGGGAATATACTACTATGCAGTTGCCTAGACTGTTACAGTTGCTAAGATACTCAGTTTTAGCTATCCTAACTTGGCATTTGTTAGATGTAAGGCATTTCATACCTCATAGGCGGAACCAAGACCATGGGCGTTACATATATGCATTACCACTCCCCCTCACCCATGACATATGTGCTACGGTTATCGGCGCGGCGTACTAGGCCGGTGGCACATATTGCGTGCTGTGTAAGGTTTCTAGGTCGTATTTATGGCCATGTCTTTGGGGTGGAGGGTGTGAATGTCAAACATTCTGACCTTTTTTTCTCCAGCTGAGTGGTGACGCCACCGCGACACTTAGTTTTGGACATAAGAATATACCTTACCCGCCAGGGGATACCTTATTAGGAGGGGATCCAGAAGTTTATAAAGGATGGGGTATAGTCAGTCATAAAAGGGCACTAATTAGCTTCAGTGAAATGAAAAAAAGGGGGGCCGGTTGAGCTGATTGAATAATGGCAGGACTATCTAATCGGAGCGCAACAATTAATTGGCGCTGAGCATAAGAAAATTTGTTTCCCCACCTCCCTCCCCATTGCAGGAAATGGCACTTCCATGTGTTCACGAGCGGCATACGCACAGCTTTGAAATATGAATCTCATGTCTTCATTTCCTCAATTCATGCAACAAAAAAGCAATCTATGAAAAATGGTAAAACATACCACAGATCGACGTGATACAAGAATGATTACATGACATCCACACCTTTATTTTTTTTTCCTTGGAATACTGGGGGGGGGGGGGGCTGAACATAGGCGCCTATGTTTTTATATCATTTTTCTTATTTACTTTTTAAATTTCAGGTTCTCTGGGATTAAATACAATTGACTGCTATAGGCTGGCGTTTCATGTCATGTGGAATGGAATACTTTCCCGAGATGACGAGTGTTTCATGTCGTTTGGAATAAAATACGTACCTTACATACTGTGTAATGTGATTCACGTCATGTGGAATGGAATGCCTTACACAGCATGTAAGGCATTTCATGTCATATGGAATAAAATACCTTACATGCTGTGTAAAGCATCGATGAAGGGAAAGTCATGTGGAATGAAATGCCTTACAAGCTCTGTAAGGCATTCCATGTCATATGAAATGGAATGCCTTACATGCTGTACGTGTAAGGTGTTTCAAGTGATTTGGAATAAAATGCCCACACGCCATGTAAGGTGTTTCATGTCATGTGGAATGGAATACCTTACATGCTGTGTAATGGCATTCAAGTCATGTGGAATGGAATGCCTTACATGCCATGTAAGGCATTTTATGTTATCTGGAATGGAATACCTTACACGAAATGTTAGGCGTTTCATGTCCGATGTGGAAAGGAATACCTTCCATGCTGTGTATAACCGGATTAAAGTCATGTGGAGTGGAATGTACGTGTTATGTTCGGTACTAAATGCACGCAGTAATGAATACAAAGACATATGTTCTACTCTTTATTTATTTCTTGCAAATCACTACTTCTCAGCTCAACGCCCAAGATAGAACCGACTCATATCTGTGCTCATATTATATCAGTGAACTGATGTTCCTGAACTTTCAATAACCTTTACAATATCAAAGAAGTAGGACAAAGAAAGGTGAAATGGTGAAAATCATTTCATAGTATTTGCCAATGTTATATACCACAGAATGCCTTACACACAATGTTAGGCATTTCATGTCATGTGGAATTGAATACCTTACATGCTGTGTGATGGGATTCAAGTTATGTGGAATCATTGGAATGCCTTACATGTCGTGTAAGGTGTTTCAAGTCATGTGAAATTAAATACCTTCATGTGCACTGAGGGTCATCATGCACGTTTGGTGACTATGAACTAAATCCTTTCCGCATGTTATACTGCAGGCACTTCTTTAGTCATTTTGACCATTTCCCCTGCGAAAAGATCGTTTGCTTCCATTGTGACACACAAAAAAGCATGTGGTAATGCCGGTTGCCGTTGAACGAGGGGCTTTGCTATAAAATCTGAGGAGCTCCAAATGCCTTACATCCCGATGTAAGGTATTTGAAGCGCATATACGTCAATCAAACTACGCAATAGAGATGTCAAAAAGTGACGAAGACCTAACAAAGGAAAAGGGCGGGGCTTATTGGCCTTGTAGGCGTACTCATATTTTGACTGACATTCGAGCTGGGTATGAAATGCCTTACAAATAGCTAGAGCCATCCTAACTTAGACTAGCTGCAGTACAGTAATTACGTTAGCCTTCTGCCTAACGTTAGGGCTATTAAACGTTACAAACTTACATATTAAATTAGGCCTAGGGTTAGGCATCATATTCAACAGGTGAAGTCGTAGGGTGAATATCTAAGAGGTTTTGAACCACCGTTTGCTTTTGTGGCAACAAGTTATATCGACAGCACATGTGTCCACCACGTACCAGCTTCTATGCCCTAAGGATATAACATATCTACAAGCATGGACACTCATTCTAACGGTTCACAAAACTATGCCTATTTTTGCATCCTTAGACTGCAAGCATTACTTAACCCTCAGTATTACATCGTCTGATGCATTAGCACATTTTTTGCACCAGCGACCTCTACGGTTTTCATAAAATCACTCTTAGACTGAGTTATCAATACGAATTTGCCATTTGCAAGGCAAGCAGTCGGCAGTCACTTTGTTGGTTGTCGGGCAGTTTGCATGGCTGGCTATTAACACCTTTCTATCCATGAAATGCAACGAGTGTAAGGTACAGCGCAAACATTTGCTACGCAGGTGAAGACCAGCGTTTGTCACTTCCCAATTCATGTGTAAAAAGTGTTGTGATTGGTTAATACTTAAACAAGCAAGCTAGCCTGCAAAGACTTGTTTGAGTGCATTTTACCAAACATGGGATGATTAGCTTCGTGGAATGATCGATAGTTTCAACGGCCTTCAGAAATGATGACATATTTGAGTGGAAGAGGAGTGCAATATGGAGAATTATTGCTCCAAGCAGGAGCAAATTTTGGTATTGAGTACAAGAACCCTATTTATTTTGGTGAAGGTCAAAGATCATTTAAGTTCAACAGGGGTCAGGTTGTGAAAACCTTGTAAACAGGATATTTCAAGATGGAAAGCTTGAACGAAATGTCAGATGTTATCTATAAGTATACCACATTGAGGAGGAGAAGCCCATTATTTTTGGTGTAGGTCAAAGTCAGTTGGTGTTAACGGAGGTCAAATAGTGAAAACATTGTAAGCATGATATCTCCAGAAGGGAAGCTTGAAAAAAATCACATATTTGCTATGTAGGTGTACCACATTAAGCACAGGATTTATTTCTGTAGTGGTCAAAGGTCATTTGACATAAACAGGGGTAAAATTGTGAAAACAATGTAAACAATATCTCAAGAATGAAGTCTATGGACAGGTCTCATATGGCAGTATGTATCTCGTAGACTACAAAAGCCCTAGTGTTTTTAGTGGAGGTGAAGGTCATTTGGGGTCAACAAGGGTCAAATGTGAAAACATTCTAAATGCTGTATCTCTAGAAAGATTTGACAAACCTCACATTTGGAATGTACTAGGTGTACCACATTGAGCACAAGATTCAAGTTGATTTTGGTAGAGGTCAAAGTTCATTTGAGGTCAACAGAGGTCGAATTTTGAAAACATTGTTAAGACCATATCTCAAGAAAGGAATCTTGGACAAATGTCATATTTGGTATGTGGGTGTACCACATTAGGTACAAGAATTGTATCAATTTTGCTAAACGTGAAAGGTCACTTAAAGTTAACAGGGGTCAAATTGTGAAAATGTTGTAAACATGATATGTTAAAAAAGGAAACCTTGGGCAGATCTCCTATTTGATATGCAAGTGTATCTCATTGAGTATAATTCTGTTGTCTTTGTCAAAGATAACAATCAGTGAGTGGCAGTGACTATTTAAAATTTGACTTCACATTCCACGTATGACACTGCTGGAGGATTTGGTACCTATGCATGCTACAGTAAACACAAAATAGCTCAGCCTTATTTTACAGTGGATTCAGTACCAGCTGAAAGAGCTTGCTTACTTCAGCTTCCTTTCTGTAATCTTTATGCTATTTCTGTAACTGCTGTATCTTGTAGAGTTAAAAGTTAAGGTTTCTGAGTTATTGTTGCACTAATTAGAGATGCTACAGGCTCTGCATTAGTTACCCACAAAAATAGGAGGGAACAGCATGCATAGGAGTACCCAGCTGAGTACAGGTCATTGCATAACTGATAGCTGCTATGAGTGTTTTCCATTTGGAGGCTGCATTATGTTGGGTGTTTTCTCAAAAGACTGTTTGTTTTGAACATTCAACCATGATCCACCAATTTATTCACCAAGTTTTTTTTTTTATTACATTGTAGGTGTTCACAACCACATATATATAGCAATGTAACCCTCTCTTCTCACAGGAAAATGCTAAATATCTGCCAACGTAGCTATGCCACAATTTTCTGCCAACATTGCAATCTCTACTTCTCAAGGAGGTATCTGTTGACGCAGAGCAGACTTCCTTTACAGCGATGTTTTTACTTGATGTCTTCTGTCCCTTGTGGTAACTACAATAGGTGTGGAACTGTTGGTAACACACAACATGTGGTGTCAACATTTTTGATTCCAAGCAGTTTACATTTAAATGTAAAAAGTGAAGCATATGCATCAAAAGGAAGGGGAAGAAAATCGGCCAGGTTTGGTGAAGACAAGGAAGAATTGCTCTCTGATGATGAGGATGATGAAGAAAGAGAAAAGGACAATTATTTAAGTGAAGACGAGGTGGAGGATGACGATGAGACGTCTGGCCAAAAGACGTGGAAGGATATATCCATACATGCTACCTCATTAAGAATTGACGCCATTCTCAGTGGTGGTCTTGGAATATCTAGAAAGTAAGTCAAAGTGGAAACTTAAACAAATGTTGAGAAAGGTCCAGTGGGAACTGAAAGAGGTATGGGAGTATTCCATGTTTTCATCTATGATTTTGCATTTGAAAACATTTCAAATATTGTTATTGTTCCCTGTTTTGTGACAGTGTGTCTGAGTCATTGAACCTACAAAGACCAATAATTACAAAGTCAGTTCAAAATGTTTAAAAAAAAAAGACAGATGATTGACCACTTGATTGTTTGATTCCTCTTGGCAACATGAGCTGAAGTTACAGTAAGTAAAGACAGAACAAGAGCAATCAATTCAGAACATGAGCAATCAAGACCTATTGATTGTGAAGAATCATGTTTTTTATTACTACATATATTTTTTTTGTTTTTTCAAAATTTACAGTAATCTGACTTGTTTCTTCAGCGTATACTCAATCTCAAATTCTTGAGATAATGTTCTCTTCTCATTATTTCTGCCATTTTCATTTTTTTCTCTTGTATGCAAGGAAAATTGAAGATGCATTCTTGGATGCCAGACTGATGCTGAACAATAAAATCATCTCCAAGAAAAGTAAAACAGTGAGTGTTCATATTTTTATGTACTAATTAAATGGATGTAACCACTAATTATTGTTGCTCATAAGGAGTCATCCAAGATCCCTTGTCTATGCTCAAGTTTGAGCTTAAATGTTTTGCTTGTATTAATTGATTTAATTATTTTTTCTCATTTCACTTGTGAAACTCTTGCAAGCCACATTCATGATGCTAGAAATTCTTGAGGTTTTAGTATACCTCTTGCTTATAGGTGGGACATGTTTTAAGCTGCAAGTTGTACTAAGCACAGGCTTTATGCAGACACAGAAATGCTCCTCCTTCAATCTTTCAAATGAGTAACTGAGACATTAATTGGTTAAAATGTTGTACATGTACAGTACATGGTTTTTGCATTCACCTATTTGGATGCAGTATTGATATTCAAATGTTCACACACTTGCCAAATCTACAGATTTGTGCATTAGAAAATTGAGAGATTTGAACTGGCTACCAATTTTTATCTCAATACATTACATGTATAGAGATCTTGTGACACTAGCTGAACATTCTCCGATCGTTTTGTGAATGGTACAGTACTTGCATAAATTATAGATGTTTCGATCCTTTGTTTGGATTAGAGGGCCCTGGGCAGTAGTTGTTGAAACTCCTCCATTGATTTGCTGTGATTGAAGTGTGTAATAACAGGACACAGTAGTTGACTGTTGGGGTTTTCAACTCAATTGCGTGTATTCTCAATATCACCATAAAGTACGAAAGAAGAATGTCGGACACCAGGTGTGCTTTTTATTTAATTACTGCTAGTGTTTTAATACCCACCAAACTGAGTGAAGGTACTGTAAGCTGCTCAATTAGGTGAAAGATATTTCATTACTTTATTAAGCAATTCATTTTATCATTCACCTGACGAAGTCAAAGTCAACTATATCCTTACACAATTATTAACTTGCTCAGAACAATGCTTTGATGCCAGGTGTTCACTTGCACACATTTTCCGAGAAGGTGATGCAGAACTCAAACAACTTTTTAATCGCATAAACGAATACACAGTTACCTTGTTATCTTTAGAAAGGAATGGCATGCAAATGAACTGAAGACTGAGGCAGACGTCTAATATTTTTGAACCAGATTCAATCAGGTGCATTAAGCAGATTCGAACTTCTCTATTTTTCATTCTTAATCTCCTTAATCACAATGAAACTGTTTCAAACACATTCAGAACATCCTTAAAAAGGAACATTAAAACAACCAGAAGTATTGAGATTCAGTGGCATTGCTGCTCTGTTTTTTCTTGAATCTATTAATTTTGGCCAACCTGCCACAGGATTTATTGCAAGTATGATTTAAGAATTTTGCTATTTTGTCTTGTGTGTTGTATGTAAGTCACTCAAAAACAGCTCAAGTAATGTTGACAAACTATGATTCATCGATTGAACTGGGAGATACAGATTGATAGATATCTGTGCATGCCCGAATGTGTGTGCTGTGTCTGCATAATGATTATAAGTGCACTATCCCCCCCCCCCCCATTGTGCGCTCAGGGTCTGTCACATCACTCTCTTGCAAAATCAGCTGCTGCCACTTTCAAATTTTGGCAAAGTATGTGTACATGGGGAAATGTTTTGAGCAGTCACATGAATTTATCACCTGTTATATAGGAAACATCATTTGGAAAGTCCTGACCTCATTTGGGAGAAAATGCTTAACTTTAATCCCAGGACCCGCTAACAATCTAACAGGTCTCCAAGGTGGATCACATGGAGTAGAACATCTATTTGTCAATACCTCAGGACATTCATGTTGATGTGTTGTAAACAAGGCTCATTGAAAAATACTCTTAAATAAAATGTCCCTCAGTAACATATCCTTTAATTGCAACTATAGAGGCAAATGTTTTGTCTTTCCTTCAAAGGTTAGAACAGGTGATATCGTTGACATGGTCCTGAAAGGAAGGCATGAGGAGAGCACAGACAGCGTCCCATCAGTGGCTGTTATGCGGGTCAAGGTCTTGCAAATTGGGGATGAGGTGACATCAAAAGAGAGGATTCCTGTAAAACTGAGACGCTGGAAGTACTTGAAAGTTTAAACTGAAGAACATTGCATCCTCACCACATGGACCATCCTTCTGCTTCAAGCACTTAAAAAGCTCATTGCTGAGTTCAAATTGTGTACCTTGCTCTAAAATAATCAGCAATTTTCAATTAATTTGCTATTATAGATGTATTCGACTTTACTCTGCAGTAAAAGCCCATTTCTGCAAAATTTTATTGGATTATTCAGTTAATTAATTTACCTGCCTGTTGTGAATGGTAAAGATGGATCATTCAGTTTTGAGGTCAGTTCATAATACTGTAGATTATGGTATATATTGGTTATGCTCTTACATGATAGCAAACTTTCAGGTATGTACTGCTGAAAAGGTCACAACAGTTAAGAACATATTCAATATTACATTCAGTATTACTTGTGTTAGTTTGAAATTAGAAAATAGCCTGAAGGTGAAGTGTTATGCACGCTCTGTGGTAGAAGCAGCAGTTTAGTTTGTGACATCACTGTGTGGTACCAATGGCTGTGTTACAGGGAGTGACCACCTGTAAACTCTAAATTTAACGCTATTGTAGTCCTTACTAAATTCAAGTGCCTGATCTAAGGAAGCTAGCTCTTAGCAGTGGATGTTTGCAACCACTTACAGCCATGTAAACAGAAACATGGATGATACTTTATCATTTATAAGCTCATGCTACCTTCACTGAACAGCAGCTCCACATATCCACTGCATATTGTACCTACACTGTGCATATCATATGAATTACCATGTTGCCATTCAAAATACACAAGAATACACAGCAACAGTAACTTTGTTTCATTGCTTGTTGACTAAGGAAGGATGAGCTTGAATGAATGGGCATTGGGTAAACAGAATTCAATTCGTTGGCATTAGATATTTCTTTCTGTCATCCCTTAATAAGCGATAGGTAATGGAAATACTGATAGTAAGTTTCATTTAGATTGCCACACTTCCTCCCTTGCACTTGATCAAATTACATTTTGATAGTTAAAAATGAAACATTTTCTTTGTCATCTTTATGCAGGGTAAATCATTTCCATCAGGTTGGTTTCTCGTGATTAACTTCCAGATTATCTCTTCTTAGAGGTTGGTAGATTATCTTGATGTTGTCAAATGTGTGCACATTTTGGAGTTCTCTATTAAGATGCAATTCAAATGGACTCATTTTGCACATTATTTTTGACATATTTCTAATTTTCCGAGAGTTAAAGTTCTGTGGGTGCGATATACTAAAACCTGCTTGTTTAGTGAAAGCTTATTCAACATAACCAGAGAATAAGTAAAAAAGTTACTGATGTAAATCTGAACACCAGATGTCACCGATTGAGCCTTTAATGGAAGTAGAGTAATTACTTTTATCTCACATTCCTGTTCTGGAGCAGCTATGATGTTTCCTCTGCAGTGATAAACTTTCATGTTTAAGTGTACATTATTACCACTTAATGTGCTTTTGTCCACATGATATCATGCTAGGGTACTACAATGTGGTGCCCTTTTGCCCTCTATCAACCCAAATGGCATATCCTGTCTTCCACTTATTGAATTCTGTTGTGTGATACAGCATTGTCATTGTAAAATCATGTATCTACCATTATCAAACAACTGTGCAAAATTTGTGTAAAAAGGTGCTCTTTATATCTATGTCCATTTAAAACTTGTTATAGCAATAAATTTTGTTACTGCATACAGTAGCCATAACTTAGTAACTTTTGATGTGTCAGTGCATACCATATGTACCCTATCAATAGTAAAGATGTACAGCAGTTCACTACACTGCTTATCTTTATTACAACCATTAGAAAAGGATCCATGGTCAAGATGGTGTCAACCTTCCCATGCTTAAATCAAGATAACATGACTGCAAATGGTATCTAGTTGACTTCCTGTCAAACTCGCGCAATGCTCAATAGCTGCCATAGGTCAAGGATAATTTTAATCAACCATCATATCTTGTCTGATGTAGCATGTACAATCATGCTTTCTGTTAAAATTGCTGTCAAAATTACAGAAGACGGCCTTTACACTCAACTTCCAGGACTTTTAGTGAAGAGCAAACAATGTTATCTGTACACATAAAATAAAAGATGCTGAAGGCGTGGCAAGTTTGAACTGCATGATGGGCAGACTTAGCTCCAGAATTGCATGAGCTAGTTCTAGTGTAATGTATGATTGTGTACAGTTTACCTCCTCGATTCCATCCTTCTGGAAGACACCAGAAACAGATTCAATTGAGCACACTTCTTCTTCATCTCCTTCAAAGGTTGTGAACAGAATTTTATGTCCTTGACTTATTTTCATGTACAAAATTATTGTGCTGTACAATGGACAAGAAAGATCACATCCAGAGATACATAGCTGATATTTTGCTCTGATGGATTACTTTTATTTAAAATAGGTCAAATTATACCAACTGCTATTTACTTGTTCCATCATTCAGCGTAATTTGAGTATAAAACTTAAAGATGAATATCTGTTTGTTAGCTTAAGTCAACTCTGGGTAGAAGTCATTTGTTTTTGATTCCTTGCTGAAGGCAAAAGGAATCAATGCGATAATGATGTTGTTTGCGTATGTGTGTGTATGTGATATCTTGCTTGTAAACACAACATCTCAAGAAGTATAACCTTAACTAATCTCATACTTGGTGTGTGGGTTGGTCATATTGAGTAAATGATCCCTATTGTTTTTGGTGAAGGTCAAAGGTCATTTGAGGTCACCAGAGTAAAATTGTAAAACCCTTGCAAACATATGTAAACACTATATCTCAAGAAGTAGAGCCGTGACGAATGTCGTACTTTGTGTTTGTATTGGTCATATTAAGTAGATGATCCCTACTATTTTTTGTAGAGGTCAAAGGTCGTTTGAGGTCACCACAGGTCAAAATGTGAAAACCTTGTAAACACAATATCTCAAGAAGGGTAATCATACTTAATGTCATACTTAGTGTGTGTGTTGGTTATTGTGAGTAGATGATCCTTATTGTTTTTGGTGGAGGTCAAATTTCATTTGAAGTCGCTTGAGGTTAAATTGTAAAAACATTAAACTATGTAGTACACACAGTGGTCAAAAGTGCTTAGTGTAGGCATACTTTCTCTAGCATGATATGGTGTTTGAATTTCAAACTTGGTATCTACATGTTACACAGTGTTCTTCATGAATATTGGCAAGGAGTTACAGAGTCCTTTGACTTTCTTGTTCTCTCTTCCTGATTTACATTGACAAAAGTAATTTAATTATCACACACATTTTTACCATTGCTGTAATAGGGAACTCCACAACTTGAAACGATTCACATCGAAGTGGTGGTAAGAAAGTAACATTATCTAAAATATCCTAGTACAATATGATTATCATCAATAGGACTGAATTTCAGCAATTTTAAAAGCAAAACAGTAATACCACTTTTTTCATTCAATAACTTCATTATGTCAGATTCTAATATTAAAGTCACACCTAACTGGAGTTACTTACGCTTGACTCTTTACATGTATTCATCTCAAACAATGCATGCCTTTGCCAACAGTTGCGATTATTTCATAAAAAGTGACCTCCAATTACACTGAAATTGGACTACAGTTCACAGAAATATTTATTTCTGTGCTACAGCTGCAGTAAATTATATTGGGCTCGTTCCAAACATGCAGCAGGATTACATCTGGGCAGGGCAGGCTACTTCGTTGCATAGGCCATCTTACCATTACAGAACATAAGTTTACATCCTTCAATTGATTCAATATTCACTCTCCAGTTAACAAGCACCTCATTTATACATAAAGAACACTTTAAATATAAAAAAAAAACATTGAAAACAAGGACTATTAATGCCATTACCAAGTGCTGAAACACACTTCTGTTGTGGAAACTACTCTGAGTAACAAAGTATGATCTTCAATTATATATATTGAGAATGACTGATGGTGTCACAAATTTCACATGTCACTCTACAAACGGAATCAGTGGTGGATCTGGGGAAGGGTAGGGGGTTGGTGCATGTGCAGCCCCAATACTACCAAAATTGATCAATTGTGCCTATGATATTCCATCACAGAAATCACACTGTTGTTCTTCTCATTGCTTTTTTGGTATGGCAACTCATACATCACACTGAGAACACAATCCTGATGTAAATTGTTCCAACTGAGGACACTTCCCACAATGCATGAATCCAGTGCACCCCAAAAGCATAATTCCTCAATCTGCCCTGATTGCAATTAAGAATTCTGTTTGTTACTTCAGTGGGAACTTTTTACAATGACCAGTGACATTTTGCAAGGCTTCACCAACTCAAGTATTTCTTTTGTTTACAAGACTGAGTTGTTTTGTAACTTTGATGAAATTGACACAGGGTCTATGGGAATAAAAACAGATCATCACAGATAATTGTACAATATGAACCACACAAAAAAGGAACCCTACATCAACCTTTACATGATAGAATTTTTTTGTGGTTTTTTCTGGAAAGATTCTTCAAATTAAATCTTTGTTGTTATTTAATATGAGCTCAAACCAAAATACTGTATTACTGGGTGATGACGTCAAAAACACTTTTTGTGGTAAATACGTGCTGCCAATTGTTCTTGAAGGAAGTGAAGG
Source organism: Stichopus chloronotus (assembly GCA_021234535.1). Classification (NCBI taxonomy): domain Eukaryota; kingdom Metazoa; phylum Echinodermata; class Holothuroidea; order Aspidochirotida; family Stichopodidae; genus Stichopus; species Stichopus chloronotus. Next base: position 19,520,075 of record CM037845.1, on the reverse strand, counting down.
TTATTCAATTACAATTGCTGTATTTGTGGCTGGACATTTGGATTTTAAGAATATGCAAATTTTCAAACTTTTCAAATAACAGACACTGAACTTTTTAAGTTATAGTCTCAAAATAAGCAACTTGTTTGTGCTAGCTGGAACCACTATGCTGGTTGAACAATAAAGTCATTGACATAACACACTTAAAGACTAATTCTCCTCACCCCAAATTCAATTCTCGAAGCCACTTACATCTAGTCCCTCCCACAGCCTGTCTAAAATGCCTCCAAATGTGTAATCAAAACAATGGAATCCCTGTGTACGTTGCATAATATGAGCTACTCTGCATCTTTCGAATGTGCTATTGATCAACGAGTAGAACCAGTTGAGAATTTTGCTATCCCCAAGTCACAACTATGGCTTGGAGTGATGAGTTACTGACTTTAAATCACATAGTACCATGAAGCCAAACTTTGAGGCAAGCCATCTGTTTTGCTTTCCCTCACTACTGCACCTGAAGTCCCCTCACCAGCACATTGTCTTCCCAACTCCAACACCTCATTTGCTTGCAAAAGTATTTACAGCACTAAGCCTCTATTTTCAAAAAATAATGATTATTAAGGGCAGCTAAATCTTAGGGTCACAATTACCACCACATCCACATTTTCCTTTAAAAGTTTTATTTTTCCAACACCCACCTTAGTTTCAACATTAAAAGACAGCACCCAGTATTGTACAGAGCAGCTTACAATAAGTTTGTTTACACACTGACATGGCAATAAATTAATTTGAATTAGATTTCTGCCTCACCTCTCCCATCACCCTAAGTTACACTCTTCTTTTACTTTTATTAAGTACTGTGCAAATTCAGTGGTACCAACTCGATTTGTTTTCAAGCACACATCTAACCAATGTCATATTTACTGTGCAAATGTGCAATTGATCGGAAGCACCGCCGCGACCAGATAGCGTTTTGACTCACCACAGTCAGGCGAAGTCATAATAACTGTATGAATCATGTATTACAGGAAATATATCTGGGTAATTCAGTTCCATTAACCTTGGTGTGAGGCTCATTTCAAAATCCAGGCAATTTTCATTCCCCCTCTGACCACATCCTTTGTACTTGGAGGATGATCACTTGTGTGAATTGGACAAGATAAAAAGACAAGGGAAAAATCACATTTTTCCTTGATAATTCTAAGATACATTTAATGAAATTTTCATTTCACCAGAGGATTTTGTGTCTCACAGTTGTGGTTTTTATTCTTTTGTGCAAAGTATCACAGCATTGACTTTCAGCTTGCAAAGATATACTGCAGTAACAGACAAAGAGTCATGGGATGGGGGAGGATTTCTGGAAGTTCAACAAGCATCAATGGTCAAGCATTTCAGTTAGTCCCACAAAAACGTTCAGTAAGAATTTTGTCACCATTTGATCCACCAACCTTGCATCACTTTGTATCAAGAGAACAACAGAACTTTGTTCTAGCTCCATCAAGTAGGGCAGAACAATCAGTGACTTGTCTCTAGGAACACCTCCTACATGATAAAATCTGAGTTGACAAACACCTGAAATATTCCCTGGTTGTAATAAACTTTAATATGACAGCCATTTTGTTAATTGTTCTCAAAATATTAACACCATCTGTTCTACCTGGATCTGTCCAAAACAGTTTTCCCCTTATTGTATGCTTAATTCAAACTTGCATATTACACACTGGCAAGCACAGTCATGCATGCAAAAGTAAGCAGAAATGCTTTCTCAGGAAGCAATGCACTAAATTACATTTCAATTCATGTGATGCAGTAGAAGCTGAATGCCTTAAAGACTTACAACCACATACCAGGTGGAATACTTTACCAAATCATCAAAACCAAATAGCAAAGAAACATCCAATGTGCCTTTACTTGAACCTTCAATCCATCCACTGGTGTGGAAAAAAGGTTGCCGGGATATCACCACTATATGCACAGGTGTTATGCACAGCTGCTTATCCGACAATTTCCGACATCAAATGGCAAGATAGACTGCTAACCTCTCAGCAGTTGCTTGCAGATATATCATCACTTAGAAGGTATACACATTTACCATGCATGCATGCTATGTGACAATCTGTGACATCGAGTGTCAATAACCTGCTGCAGCTGGTGCCAGCAGTGGTCCACAGATGTGCCATTGGACATCCGTGTCCACCTTCTTAATAATCTGAGCATTTAATTTCCATGGCAATCACTGGCACAAGATGGCAAATACTCTGCTATTTCATCTGTTTGGTTTGAATCAGTGGACGATCTCAGAAGAGGGTTGGAAACCTTCTATTGATTGTGAGCACCACCATTTCCTCATCTGTGATATCATTTTCCAAAGCGTTGTTCTGTCCTTGCAAATACGTGAAGCAGATGTAGCAATGACGTGCAGTCAAAGCCATGATGGCTAGGATGTGATCTAGTAATACAACATAAAATTAAGTTTGAAAATTATCTATTTATAATGTTTTCAAAATGTTTGAGGGGGCAAAATCAGTTTCAAACACGAGAAGGTCACTTACAGTCTCATGATAGGGGAGATCTCATAAACTGTATCAGACATCAAACTGGACATTGATTTGCTTTTTCAAAACCTTTGTTTCAACTTTACTTGACAAAATCAGTTTCAACTTTTTTTTGTAGTCCATATTGGTGAATACTATAATATTGAATGGCACAAACTATAATGTAAGAATCAGTATACTGAATGTCATAGAATTCTATATGGTATACTCTACTCATTACTGACTATGGTTTACAACACAAGTACAGCAATACAAAGTAATCAATTAAAAGTTATAGACAACTGCATGATGTAAATAATCAGTTTTTATTAAGGAAATCACTTAACTGTGGTTAGAGAAAGAATTTACACAAACTAGGCCTTCTCCTCTTCAAATATGGGGCACTTGAGTTAAAAGGCTACTATATGTGACATTTATCCAACAGTACACAATCAGGTACTCTTCATCCTGGCATATGAACATTTCTAGATTAAGTTGTCTAAGGAGTTGGGATGTACAGTATTTATTTACTTTGGAAACAGAACAAACAATAGTTTGTGATTAGAAATCTGTTTCCTTGCATTGATACACAAGGTAACACTTTGCATACTGTATATTCATGTCATAATTCAGTGAATGATTGGAAATGACCAAATCAACTTACATAATTTCTGTCAGTCTGGTCTGCCAGGGAAGATACCCGAGAAGACTGCTGACGGTTCCAAACTTGAGGATTAACTCAGGATCTGGAAAATTGTGAGTTTCTGAGGACATCCACAGAGGAAAAGATGTATTTCACTTTTAGAGAAACACTTATACACATGTACAATTTTCACATGCAATGGAGGCTTGGTATCTAAGAAGCTATTAATGGGAGCAATGACAAATAGAGCAACAGACAGTATCCTTCACTGAATGGGGTACCACAGACGCAGTGCAGTACTGACTGTGCTACTTTTAATATTACACAGTAAACAGTTAATCTTTCCCTGAGACTGCACTCCTATAGTTCTATTGGGAATGTTTTGACCACATTTAAAGTTATGAAAAGGATGATACAATGTCTGGGTTTCATAATCACAAAAACACATTGACAACAAAAACAGACTAGATAACAACCCCTTTTGGGGTAGGGGGTGTGTAACTGAGGAAAAGTAGTGTGGCTATTATAGGGATGTCTTGCCTTAAAATTAACTGCAAGCCAATAGTCTCATAGCCATTTGTTCTTTTCAACACTATGATTAAAGGTTAATAAACGCTAGCCCGTGCATTGTCCGTAGGATGATATATAACCAGGTGTTAATGCAAGCGATGCACGAGGGCGCAGCTGGAGTGTATCCATCGATAGCATAACCCCCTGAAAAAGTATTATCCTATGATTAATGTGCGTTCCAAAATTAATTAACCTTGTTCATACATACACAACAAGATTTTCATAAAAAAGACATGAATAAAAGAAAATTTGGTACTTAAATAACCGCACTTTAACTGAAAACAAACCCAGAGTAAAGGTAAACAAGATTCACAACATGTCAACAATGTTCGTGCACGATACACTAAGTAATACTTAAAATGAATAACAATAGTATTCATTGCAACAATATGTTAATGCATTTTAGTTAGCACTCAGCTCTCAGTGCAGTGTGTATGTACGTTGTGCACTACTAACAAGCTTGTCATATACAGTGTTCGCATGCTGTGGTTCATTGTACATGTGCCTATTCACTGTTTATGGAGCACTTACAAAGCTTTGTTTTCGCCATCAAGTAATTAAACTGTTGGAATTTGCCTAGGATTGACTACACTAATTTTTAATAAAGACTGTTGCAGACTTTTGGAACGTTACATTCAGAAAATGTTGGCACATGTTTGATGATTCACACAATTTCATTAATCTTCATGCATAACATTGTGGGGCTAAGGCCTATGTTATTTGACTTACTCAACTGTGCATGTGTAGCCCCCCTGTCTTTTACTGTGGGAGTTATAAGATTGCAGTCCTCAGTCCTCTATGTTCTATTCCACAAGGACTTGTTTTTGGACTTCACCATAAAATCGACAAAGAAGATCAAATATACTGAATAACTCTTTGGTGCAATACAATTCTGAAATTTAGTGAGGTAAGATTACTGTAAGAAGAATTGCCACTGACATTATCACTGTGTTGTTGTTAGGCCTACGTATATTTATCTATGATTTATATTTTCAAACCTACAGTATATTTCACTTTTCAGTAGCCCCTAGGCTAGGCCTAGGTCTATGAATTTGAACATCAGATGTTTTTCGCTCTTAACCATATTTTGTGCATACATCACGTGAGCTTACAGAGCAGACTACAAAACACTGTCGATTTTATTGTGTTCATCCACCAATGATTTTATTCTAAAATTGACTGTGCATTATCCATAATACATGGTCACCTGATTCAAATCAGCCAATAAGAGTTGAGGATTCTTACCAAGTATGTATGAACATGAGTTATTGCTATAAATGCATACCTTGGAGAATATCACTAAGATCAAATTCTTTTACTGTCCGATCACATTTCAGCTGAGAGGGATTCACTGCAGTACTGCTTTGCTGCCCTTACCAGGTTAGGCTGACCATCCTGTGGTTCCAGTATGTACAGTTTGCAACATTTGGAAGTTTTATGAAACCAACCTACAAAACAAATTACAAGCATAAAAACAATATGTACATTATCTATCCATACCAGAACCATTACTGCAAATACTTACTGACATATTAAAATTTTACTGCTGATCTAAAACCTTATCAACCGTCCTGTATATCACGACAAAATATGAAATAAAACAAACCTTAACGCAAAAAAAGAAACTGACAGAGATTTAAACACTTCTTGCCAATGTGAATGTCTATGAGAGATGTCGTCTTTGCATCATTTTTTACGATTTTAATAAATCAAGAGATATTAATCATGATTTAAAATCAGCCAATCCTGTTACCATACCAAAACTGTTTTTGATAAATTACTGAAAGAACCGTAGCTAAGTTTGGATACTTCTCGATATGAGTGCTGCAATAACTTATGTACCCTCGTTCTGAAATCATCCCTCCACCCATTAAAAAATAATCAAAACAATTATCTGGTTGTTAATCGATCACATTTCAACTCACCACTGCAATCATTTGCTGATGATTTTACTTTTGAAGAATTACTGACAGTCTGTACAGTGAACAAAAGGTTATCTGCCTCAAGGAGTTGTTTCTCTTTCTCTGAGATGAACTTTGACAGATCTTCGGCATGTCCATGCAACCACCCTTTTCAAAACAATGAAAACAATGCAAAAAATGAGCATTAAAGGGAAACTTAGGCATTTCTTTTATAGAAAAAAAAAAGATACGTTCTAAACCACTATATGTGGAAACAGAATGATAAATTACTGAGAATAAGAGAAGATAGTGACCTTCTTTTCAAAAAAAGTTTATCATAAATACAAATTCAGTTCTTTGATGATTAAGAATAATTTGTTCCCCCAACTTTGGAAAATTTAAATGAGACCTCTTCTGTAACCTCATATCGTATGCATTTAATGTTTTGAAGAAAAAAAGCTTTTCTTGATATTTATTGACAAACTGGTTTAGCAACGATAAAGCTATTTTCTTTGTATGCCATACCATTTGAAATGCCTCATTCCACCCCTAAAATCTTGGAACCTAAGCCAATAGTTTACATGTAGATCTGGTACTTACCACCTAGTAACACATGTACTTTTTCATTCAAAAATCTGTCGAATGAACATTTACCGAAACCTTAAACTTCCAACCAATGGATAAAATGGTCTGTCTTATTGGTCTCAATGAGTCAACATACAAAGATAAGGAAGTTAGCACATAAATGGAATAAACTGAAATGTTTTGTTTCTGTACCTCCAGACACTGCCTTCACACATCAAACTGTACAAACACAAGGATGTGTTACTGCAGTACCACACTGCAAACCCCAACAGCCACATACTGAGAAGGATGAGCAATCTGCCAATTCAGCAGATATTAATGCCCTAAATTGAAAGGGTCATTTACGCTACAAGCAAGAAAGAGTGCACAAAATTTCATCTACTAGAGATGTCCTCTGTATTGTCTCTTTTTAGACTGATGACTCTGCAATACTATAACCTGCAATTACCTTTGAACTAGGTAGTTTGAACAGCATTCTTCAAAAAAGGTATTTTGCGAATGAAAGAGCACAATAATAGGAATACAGCATACACTACATTACTTTAGTCTGCAGTACACCATATAAAAAAATACTGTGAGGGAAAAGAGGATTAACACTATTTGATTTGATGCAAGATGTTATGAAATGCTCATAAAAAAATTTTAAGAGCACACACTGTCACAAACGCACTGTCACAAAAGTGCATTCAAGTTTGAAAACCTGTCACACATCAAGTTAATATGAGAAGTTAACTGCTTTTGAGAAATATAGCTCAATATTGAGTTGTTTGGTGAGCAGGTACAGCAGGATACATTTTCTTCACGATGTGATGTGAAGGTTTCAAAACAGCTCCCCTCCCCCCAAAAATAACCACAGTAGTTCAAATACAGTCACAATTTGCCTTCTATCATCATTGCAATTATAACCTGGAAAATTCAACCACTTTATCGCACATATTGAATGTTTCCCTTACGTTCAGCTACTTTTGCCTTTTCTGTCCAATTTTTTTGCACAACCCTGCTTTTTCCTTCACACACTCACAGTAGCATGCGCAAAAGGGACGGTGAGAGGAATGATCCAGGCCGGATTAAAGAAATGAATAAACTGGCACAGTGGATTGTTGTTAGTGAATACAAAATACATATAAACCAAGAAATGAACCAATGGTTGCCATGAAATTTTTCCTGCAACTCATTAACTTAAATGGAATTTCTACACAGACTTTTGTATACTAAAGAACTGCCAATAATGCTAATACGTGGAAGTGTTCTCCATCCAGGAAAATAGTGACAACACTATTTCTAAAAGCTTACTTGCAAAGTGCGTGAGGACAGTTTCTAGAAATCTAGGGGATTAATTTTATCCAACATTTTTCTTTAATGCTCCATGCCAACCAATGGTGGCATTACACTTTGATAGCCTTCCCACAATTCTCAACCCCCCCTACAGTAACAAACAAAATCTTGTTTCATCATACTGTAGTATACTGTCGAGGGGGCATGGTGTATTTCCCTATATCACACTGCAACTTCATTTCGATGATCTGCTAAAACTTTTAAGACCCTCATCCATGTGCCTAGCCCCTATGAAAAAAGAACCATTTTAAGCGCCTTGTCCACACACACTATGGCTCAAGTGTATTACACTAACAATGTATATATACTAGTAGTAGATTTCTGAATGTGTACAGTAGATCAAAGTGTTTTGTGTCTTTGTCACAATTGTTTGTTTATTTAAGCGGTCAATATGCAACAGTGATAAAAAAGGCACTTTTACAAGAGTGGGGACCTGTGTTAATTTTTAAAATGTAAAATTTGTGAAAATGAAATTTCTTGCCATTTTGCTCAGAAAAAAATAGTGATAGATTGCACCATTTTGCATCTCATTACTGTTTCAAAAAATTTCCAAAGGGGGAGGAGTAACATCCCCTTAAATCCATTCCCCAAATGAGTAGGGAAAGAGGATACTTCATTAAAATCTGTCCCCCTCCCCCACCCATTGAGCTGCACATGCTACTGTCACCACTTCTCACCGGCTGTTCGAAAATTATTTTTGTATGACGCCAATGACTGTCACAAAATCACCAGGATTTTCGCATATAGTGCATATTTTGCCTATATTAAATGCAGCATATTGCCCTCACACGTCATCAATGTCAAGCTAGGGACTAAATTGGACCTTCTGTGGCCTATCTGTTACTCCCACGGGGTGAGTACGGCTAGGGCCTGCTACTGTAGTGTACTCATACTGTTGATAACGATAATGATTAGAATACCTTGGTTATCGTAGACACTGATGTACGAAATTCCAACAGCAGCACACCAAACAACTATATTAGCAACATCCGGAAGGGATACTTTATCTTCTACAAATACTAAACCTAAATGATGTGGAATCTTGTGCAATGACTTGGATTCGTCCAAACATTTTCGTATACTTCTTTTTCTGTGAGGGTACTGATTTCGAAGAACGTTGGGTTTCGTCAACCAGTTCGGCCACGTACGTAGCACAAGGGTGTATAACCACAGTATCAAATGAAGGAATTGATATAACAGCTTGTCGATGAAAGCCATTGTGGCGAAGATTACAAAAGTTGAATTTCTTCAACATTGAAAAACACTTTAGCTGTAAAGGCAAAACACTGTGGATAGATTAACGTTTCCATTTGCTTTGCCTCCGATGCCACTGACTGCCCGTGCTGACAAGTGACAACCTAACTCCGTTAGTACACGCATACAAAGATTGTCACATGCAATAAGCCGAGAGGTTGCACCGAGCTACAAAAACACCTTCAAAACATAGACTGCACAATGATTGAATGAAACGACCTTTGAACTAGAGAGGACAATGTTTGAACCATCAGCATACTGACTGCCGTTGATACAAATCAAGCAAACGTTACGGATGTACGTATCTCCCTGATGTGATGAAACGTAAAAGTAGTACGTGCTAGCTTCAATCTTCGGAAAATAAAGGTAATAGTTTTTACAGTGTTGCTGTGTGGTGGGAGGGTTGGAGACTGGCTGTAAAAACGAAAAATTCGGAAATTGACCATCTGCGACGCCACTGCCCACTGGCAGCGCTCGGTGGGAATGGGGCGAATAATCCCCTCCAAATTTTCAGAGAGCTGGGAGGCTATTGTTTTATACTCATCGGAAACTGCGTTTCTATAGGGTTTGTTGAGATGCTCATTTTCTAGATAGGAAAGTTGAAAGTCGGAAAACCATATTTTCCTTATAGAGAAGACCAAGTTTTTGGCGTCCTACGTCCGCTCTGTAGGTAATAGTCCATAGGCTTATATATAACTCATTACGCGTGCTCTATAAAGGAACCCTACTCATCACCCCACGGTAGCGCAGCTCTGATCTAACTTATTTTCTTATTACCCCCCTCCCTCACTCCACATTTCTGAACCTGGCGCCACCCTTGTCTGGCACCAAGTCATCAAGTAACACTGGTCAACTACGCAAAGTGCCGCCATGATTCAAAAGTGGGTTGAGGAAATCAGATCGTAGAGCAGTGGCCGCGTAACTACAAGAGGACGGCCTGGGGGCATCGGACCCAGGCTCCCCCTGCCAAATATGATAGGTCCCCTTATTTATGAGAGTTAAATATTAAAAAATGTGGTTTTGCAACGTGTAAGCCCCTCTGGCATTCATGCAACAGATCACCCTAAAATTATAATGCCAGCTATACGGCCATGTCCCAGAGGGGATTAAATAAATCCTGAGGTCTGACCTAGCAGAGAACCGATCATAGCCAGTTTTACCATGTTGGGGCAGTACGTGGGGCAATCCAGAAGGGTGGTGCTTAATGGGTAACGCAACACTTATTCACCGAACATTTCGTCAACAACTCCCCTGGTTGGTGGCCCGGGAGAACTGCGCGCGCCACAAAGGGAGAAGTGCCAATCCGAGTTGAAATACTGGTGGGGGGGGGGGGGATATATGACTAAGGCTGACAGACTTAAATTATCAAAGCTGAGCAGGCGGGGCCGGGTGGGGGGCGCTACACACTGTGCTCTTGATGCATGACTAGTGGGGCACATTGGATAGGGGCTACCATAGGTTTTCCCCTGGGGTCCCAAGTTGTAACCCCCATTAATGTGACTAGAAGAATAATCCCGGACGCTCTGAGGCATTTGCAGAATTGTTGGCTTTGGAACGAAGCATTTCTGTATCTTCGAATAGTATTGAACCTGTACAGCCTGTTTCAAAATATGCACTGTTTCGAAATATGTTCAGACCAACAATCAAACTGATGATTAATAGGATACTGCCAGAGTTCAGTGATTGTTTTTGTTCACATATTGTCATACGTAGTGCAAAAGGAGTATCCAGTCCAGGATTTTCAGCTCTAGGGAGGGGGGGGGGGGAGTTGAATGAGAGCATGCGGGTCATGATCATCTAAGCAGAGCGCCAACATCAGTTGGGGCGAGGGCAAAAGAAATTTTTCACTGTACAACCTACCCGCCTCCCTCAGATGACCGAAATCGGCATTTCCTGGCCGTCAAAGCTGCAGCTGTTAGGGGTAGCAGATGGAATACCTACTTCCCTCGACAGACATGAGATGTCCAAGTGGAGGGAGACACTCGATCCCTTGTAAAACATTTAGAGGATAAATAAGAGTGTATTGCAAAATGTTTCAACCTACCAACTAGGTTTGCCTGTATAAAATGGTATTGGGTATATTCAATTTTTTCAAATTTAAAAATTTCACGTTTTTGAAAATGTGCATTGCGTTGTCACACGTTTCATATATTGACCCTCATAAAGTAAACTACTTGGAACATTCTAACATTGCAGAAACAGATAAAACAAGACAATTTGCCAAAGGGATGGACTTCAAAAGTTTGAGTCATTGGTCCGCAGAAAAATAAAAATCAATGGAGTGACAAAAATTTCAACAAGGTCAGAGAGACCTGGAGGTGCCATTTCCTGCAATCTGAGAGTCATGTCCTAACTGATGGTGGCGCTCCCCTTAGATAGTTTCTATATGGGAACCCTAATGACTTGTCCACCACTTCAACCCTTGTACCATTCAGCTTACTCACCCCAACCAAAGACAAGAGCTGGTTACACTACTGCATCAAAGCTCTTCAGGGGGAATAAAATGGTTCCCTCAAATGAGCAATCGAAAGTTCCCCTCCTCTTAATTTTTCATCAGACGCCCATGTATGCCTGCATGTAGCTATTCTTCGGAACAAAATGACACCCTCAGCAGTGGCTGATCCATAGGGGGGTCGCCGACGTCTGGACTCCCCCACCCTTCAACTTTCCGAAGTTGTTCTTTTTCTTTTTTGCCTGGAACAAGCAAAAAAGAAGAAGAAGAACGAAAGCGAAAACAAGATAGTTTCACTGATAGACCCTAATGACAGTAGTCGAGGAGATTTTGGTTACCTCCATCAGGAGCTCCCTTCCCCCATCCAGCATGGATCACTCAGCCAGTAAGCTCTGGCCATGTAGCCTCAGAAACATTGGGCAATATATTTGATTACGGTAATTTATTGAACTCCTTGGAACAAGAAGAACTCAGAGAATGTGACTATAGTATGTCTCATTGCTTACATGACAGTCAGGGATTCTTTTTAAACATTTTGCTTGATTTTAATATTGATTCCGAAAGATCACCGTTAAGCTTATAAGGCAGCACCAAAGAAGGGGGGGGGGGGGGGATGAAGGTAAATGTCAGAACCTCAATGTTTCCCAGTTGCCATTCCCCCACTCAGCTGAAGTATAATGACCTATCTAATCCCACATACATATTGCATTCATTTTTTGCTTTTGGAAGACCCAGAGATATGATAAAACCTCAGAACAGCGCCCCTGGACCCCACCAGTGGCCATAGTCATCATGTAGTCAACTAAAAGGAATAGCCAAATTCATTTGGAACCTTTGTATTGGATGATGTATTATGAACAAAATGATTCTCACCTCGAATTTTCTGAGGGCATCTCCCCCTGAGCCCCCACAGGGACTTTGCTCATGGACCTAAAATGGTCCCTGACGGGCCCCTGGGCTCCACTATCTACGCCCGAAATTTTTCCCCAAGAGTTTCTTTTGCTCTCCACTCCCATCCCCATTTTAAAATCCTTGTACCACCTATACGTTTTTAGTTTTTTTTTTTTTGGGGGGGGGGGATGACGGTCTTACAAAGTAATAATCTGTTCACCTATGCTGAGCTCTTTATTTACGAACTTCTCTCCTAACGCTTCTTTATCTTAAACAAAGAGAATAGGTACATACAGTCCGATATGATATTCATGGTCTGGAATTATTCTCCTCGTTTGTGGTGCTGTCCAAGCTTTAAGTTGATGGTTAAAGCCAAGATCAGGAGTCACAATCGACGAACAAATTCGTTTTCGAAAATTCGGGGAGTATTAAAGGGAATAGACAGTCGCCAAACTTTATTCTGAAGCATGGGCTAAATCTTACAAATCTCCTCTTTTATAACTTTCAAGTATCTTTCAGGATATTTCAAACCAGTGTGTATTCAAAGTGAACAAATAACAGGCATAAATTTAGCAATCCAGTCACAATTAAAAATATTGTCAATTGATGCGAAATAGCCATCCATGAATTAGTACAGGTGACTATTCTAAATATTGGGGTGACTGCATTTTTCCTTCACAATACTGCATTTTTAGAAACAAAAATAAATTTTTAATTGCACAAATCAGATGGAACTGCGTTGTTTTTTTTTTTTTGGGGGGGGGAGCAGCCATAACCCCAAGCAACGTTTTCTTTGGGACCCACGAGAGAGAAAAGGGTGCCTGTGGAGCTACCTGGGAAGGCGATTTATTTCTGGCGATCTATTGGTTAGTATATTTTTATTCAAACTATTCTCTACTCTTAGATATAGTCTTCCCACGGCTAGCGTGTTACGGCGATGATAGGCACCACTTGAGTCTCTAAATGCCCCTCCCTCAAAATTCAGTGAGTTGCGGAAGAAACATGGGGTGGTGGGCCTTTGGTCTAGGCCCCAATGAACAAAGGGGCAAAGGCGGCAGCGCTGCAAGAGTAAATGAAGAGGATTCATGATTCATTATAGGATTCTTGTATCTTCTCAACCCATCTCATGTTAATTGCCATTTTTCAAAGATTTCATTTCATTATTATTAATTCAGTAATTGCAGACATGACTGATCTCTATTTTCAAGGCTGGTTGCATGCCACTTATCTCCCCCAAAACATTATGCACGTAATGAGTAACGGTAAGTGCATCATTTGAATTTTGAATAATTTGGGTGACCAAATAATTGTTGAGCAACAAATGACTCAATTTCTATCTATGAGAAAATAATTTCTTGAAAAAATACAACTGTCCTTCCTCATTTTGAATAATCTATCATTCTATGACGCCTTCTGTAAAAGAAACGCCTTATTGTCCTTCAAAGCAACTTGGAAAATGCGTTTCCGGTCGGGGGGGGGGGGGGAACTTGTGCAGCCAATTTTTTTTTCTTGCACACTTGTGGGGCTACGCTCCCCGAAAACTGAGAGTGTCGCTCCTTTCACATATAGTCGTTAAAGTGTTACCTGATAGTTTCAAATGTGCGGTCCTTTTTTATGTTGGCCCAGCTAGGCTCACAAATTTGAAGTGCCCTAGATCCGTCCTGCTGAGTCTTGACGTAAACAAGTTGATATTGAGCAATTTGTGATTGGTAATTATTGAAATGGATTTTAATACGAGAGGGAAAATTTTTCGCAGTTCCCTCGTTTTCGACTTTGTTAAAAATCGCGGAAAAATTTGTCAATTACCGTAGTGACGTTTCTGTGTTTCCTCGATTTCGTCATTTTCAACCCGGCCTTTATCAACTGAGGCCGTCATTCACCGTGAAATTTCGAGAATTAGTACGTACATGGCAAACCATTCTACTTTATACTACCGTTTTGATGATAGGCCTATCATCAAATAATTAGTTATGTCGTTAAAATTAACAAAGTTCAGGTATCATCAGTAAATTAATGATATCATTAATTAAGCAATATTTACAATATAAAATATTAAATTATTGATATCTTTAATTGAATTAATAATATCATAAATTCATTTGAAGATCTCTGTAAATGCATTAATGATATCTGCAATATTACGTCAGACATGGTTAATTTCTGCTTATTTAAAGATATCTGTAATTCAATGATAACATCAAATGAGACGTCTCAGTCGTTAAATCCACCTTATTTAAAGATATCTTTAATTCGATTAAATGATATCGGCAACTATATGACGTCTCCTTATGAACTTCGTTAACCACGCAGATGCCACTTTAGGCACAATGCATATTCTACAATGCATAATCACAAGGACAGTTATAAGCTTTGTTTGCGTGAATTAATCCGTTGTGTCCCAGAAATTAGCCGGACTGCCTTCTGCTTCCGCTGTTGTCCCTGGTAGCAATAACGTTAGCTAAAGTCGATTCAACTTCACCTCAAACTACAAGCAGTTCTTTGATTGGGCCCCATGATTAGTGCAGCGTATTTAACTGGCCAGTTTTACCATCCATTCTTTCCTAGTTACTGATAGTGGCATGCAAAAGTCGCTGTTTGGCCTCTGAAAAGTTGTTTTTTTCAATCAGAAGTCTTAAGAACCTCGCAGAAAATTCTGGAAACCGGTAGATTGCATGATTACAATGACGTCATATTTGATGATATCATAAATTCGAATTGAGAATATAGGCCTATTTAAATAAGCCAGAAATTACTATGGTGATATCCTAAAAGGATGCATCTTTTACAGATATCATAAAATATAGTTCAGATATCATGAATTCAATTTGTTGATGTCAGAAAATATCGGGGAAGAATTGCATAAACCGAAGGTATCATTAAAATAATTTTAGAAACATTTAATGATATCACCTATTTGATGATGTCATCAAAAAGGGAATAAAAGAAGGGAACAAAAAGTAGGGACTCTTGCCATACGTACGATGGGTTAGTCATCCTCGCCTGACCAAATTCTACCTTATATAGATAAAAACTGTGGCATTTGCAGTGTATTTTTTGCAGCTTTACCAACTTCTGAATTTCAAGCAGGACAACAGAGGGACAACAAGGTTGCACTTGCAGTCAGGAAAGCTTCTGTAAGCTAGTTAAGCTGCATGCGTGCATTACCAATACCCCCATTAGCGAAAACACGTCGTGAATTTGTCACGATCAACTGTACCACACAGAATTCTGGTCTAGTCTGCTAAATTCAGATGGAAGAAACACTGTGTCGATCCGATGACTGACTATAAAGAAGAACAAACAAACGAAATAGAGGCGCTCGAATCTATCTATCCAGATGAATTCACGGGTAATTTGTCACACGTATAGTCTTAGCCTAACTTACTGTAGCCTACCTACCTGGCCTATTGTTATGCCTAGCTACCTACACTACTGTGCTAGGCCTAAGTGTTGTTCGGCCTTACAGGAACTGAAGAATTAGACATAACAATCAGGCTAAGTTACTGTGGGCCTACATGATGACTGATATATGATGTTGGTTAAAGTCACACTCATAGTTATACTGCTTACAAGTTATGTTGAAGTTTACGTTAGGCTGACCTTAGAAATTGTGGGAGGCTTAAATTTCTGTTACTGTTACTTGTTAGTCCCATGCAATGTTTAAGCCTACATAACTAGGAGGCCTAGGCTAGGCTGGTTCCAGAAAGCAGTGCAGCAAATTTAACATAAGTAGGCCTATATGTTCTCTGATACTACAGGATCCACAACCACAAAAGTAACAAACCAGAGATAAGAGAGACAATTTTGTCTAGGAAAGTTGACTGAGTCAATAGACTCGATGCAGGACACTAAAAGGAAACTGTATGCCAGATTGGAAAGTTTGCCCTTCGCGGGGATCTATCCCCTATGCAAAACTATGAGTCTCGAAGTGTCTAGCCGCGCAATTTGACAACTGACAACTGCGGCCGCGCAACGCAAGTTGCATAGTACACATGTACAGTGCATACTGGCATATATTGCATGCATCATTGGAAGTTGGTACTGGTAGCTTAAAAACATGCAAAGTCGGAGGGTCGAAAGTTAAGAACAATGCCCAGGAAAGGCGATTTCCGGTGATCGAGGAGGGTAGTTTTGGCCAAACTTTTCTAAGTACGCTCTGCGCCAACTGATGGTGGCGCTCCGCTTAGATAGTACTGGCTGCACAATTCTCGTGATCTTTATTGTAATCCCCCATGCATATTACAAACTTTCAATGTGGACTTTATGGACCAAGCAAAAAAATTGGTATGAATTTACAGCAGAATCCGTGACCACAAGTGATGTCAACAAGGGTATCTGACAACTATAACAGTGACTAATAGGACTAGTAGTGACTAATTTTTTCTTGGAGTTCGTGTATTTTTTTTTTCCTTCTTATCTCACAAAGTTGTAAACATCCTTTGAAAACCTGTGGAGAGAAATGATAGCACTTAAACCTGCGAAAGGAAAGAGGTTAAAAGAGGGTTCAAGCACACAAGGGTAGAGTAACAGTCGCTTTATCGTCCTGTCCCTAACCCATTACGCTACGTGAGGGAACTCGGCTCATGAGCGTTTGAAGATATTTACACAAATTCCCCGATCCCCTAGCCCATATTACAGGGCTAGGGGATCCGGGATGTATTGTGTAAATACCTTCAAAACCTAAACCTATAGTATATGTACGCCATTGCTAGCAGAACAACCAGTGCTCATCCAAGCATATCAGGGTATATTGTGTGTGACATGCGAGCATGTGGTAATCCACTGTAATTTTCATCTGCAATTTAGTACTAAAAGTGGGGAGAAAGAAGCCTGGCAACATGAACATCTAATGAACTGTTGCAACACTAATCCTTGTGCATATATACAATACTTTTTGAATAGCAAAAGTATTGTTTTGAATAAAATGAGGTGAAGAAAAAGCAGTTGACATTTTGTTGCTGGCTTATAAGGTTAGCCAGACTACCAAATGACTAGGTTTATTAACTCTGTGCTTGCAGGCGGGTGTAATTGTGTGTAACGATAGAATGTTTGAGGGGGCAGATTGGGTTTGTTAGACCAACGTGTAGCATGGGTTCATAAAATTACATGTAACGAGTGCCCAGAAATCATGCAAAATAATACTTGTTTATTTAGCAGTACTTTACTCTTTGTAAACCAGATGCGTGTCATGTCTACGAGAGCAAGGTATCTTTTAGGATTGTATTCATTGATGCCGACAAGCCCAGCTATTGAAAGGTTTTGATGTGTTTGACATAGAAATGCTGCTGATTACACAATTCTGTTAAGATATGCCACAAAGTAAACTTGACTGTTTAGATTTTGTTGCAACAACAAAGTGTTCCTCAGATTTGCAAATTTCTGTATTCCCTGCAACATCTGCAGCTCTCTTAACATTTTTTGTAAGTTTTGCTGTAATACTGGAACTTGTGGAATTGAGTGGCATACTTCTTTGACCAAACTCATCTAAAGGAAATTGTATTTAGATATTTCACATGTAGGTGTTTTTCAACAAGCCTAAAGTTGCTAATTGAGACTTGAGCTAGACTACGGTGGAACACTCATCAAATATTTCTTATCAAATTTGTGTCTATCTTTAGCATATGTATGAGACTGGCACAAACTTAGTGCTACTAGCAACTGCAAAGTAATCCCACCAGAAAACTTTAAACTGTGCCCGTGTAAACTGTTTAGTACTAGACCTTACAGACTTGCAGCCATTACAAAGTTTCTTTTTATTTATTTGATTTTTATTTGATAGTGCTCTCTGAAGAACCATTCCACTCTTTCAGGATCATTGTATCATCTGAGGAAACAGATGATGAGGAAAATGGTAAGGCTCTTGTCTTTATGAGATTATTCATTTGGTTAAATTTATTTTCTCTTTCGTGGTGTACAGGTTAACATGAGTACCAGCAATAAAGGTAAAGAGAAGGAAAGCATGGAGATCCTGAACAATTGACAGCTTTTAAGAGGCAGATTCACCACAAAAGAAAATAATACAAAAGAAAACGTATACTGTGTACAGGGTTTCCCCTGGGTTTTTCAGAGTATGAGGCGGCGAGGGCGAATTACTTGACACCGCCATGAATTTTGGGTTCAGATCTGTACTTACAGTAGCACTGTAGGTTTTCAAAGACCATGATATAAACAGGGCGGGAAAAAGTGTAAATTTCCCGGAAGGATAATTACAATATAGTCAGAGTTTCCCGCCAGATCCAACATGGCGCCGTAGGCATCATTCGATAGCGAAGCAGTTGTCATACCAGCGTGGGGTCAATGGGCCCGCCATAGGGCCCTTTGTGGAGCTCATGGACCAGGGTGCAAAGCGCCTGGAAACTCAGCGATTTTAGTGTTTTTAGACGTGCCCGAATCATTTGAAATCCATGCTAAATTACAACTCTTTAAGTTGAAAAATGTTACTGTATAGGGTGAATTCACGTACGATACGTCGATCAGAAAAAATCATTGATATTGCTTCAATATCAAAACGTTCTATGAAATGTTGCACATGTCATGTAGAGTAAACTGTATTACATACATTTTTGAAGTTGAAATGTCTCTAAAAGTTTCGTGAAAAGAATCATGTAAGATTGTGTGCAGCCTTTCGAAAATTTTAAGTAATGATATCCTAACGTAGTGGATGTATATCGAATAGCCTAACCACCTTGGCAATTCATGTTTCCGTATTACAGGGAACAACTTATTGTTTTGTTCATTGATCCTAGTAGTCACTTTAAAAGGTTTAGACTAAAGGTTTGAAGAAGCAGACTATTGGTTTCATAGAGGGTTTGGGACATAGAAATATGCGTTCATTTGTGTATTTCTGTGAGTTGCGATACGTCCGCTAGCTGTCATTCTGTAGATAATTTGCGCATGCAGGCAGGCCGAAGGCAGGCCTAAGCCTATGCTTTTTAAATGACTTTGAATGTAGTAAAGGAGGTGTACGTAGAATCATGGAAATATTTGCCAACATTGTTTTTTCACATATATAACTTGAAAAATATTGATCATGAGTAAAAAATAAGGGCATTTTATTACAGGAATAGTAATTTACTTCAATTTTTGTCGAAAATTGAAAGTGGATGGGGCATTTGGGATACATATTTGAATGGATTTATTTACCAGTTCAGACGTAACTATTTAGGAAACCATATGTGTGATCTCTACCATTCTGTGATCGAAAGTTCAAAACAAGCATGGTATGTACAAGATAAACACGGCGAGAAGTACAGAAGCAGGTTTCCCGCGAGACGCAGAATTTCCTGGGAGGGAGCCTCTGGCTTCCCGACTTTTTCCAGCCCTGGATATAAATGTGCGAGGCGGTAATTACGGCATTTTTTGGCGAG
This sequence comes from Stichopus chloronotus, assembly GCA_021234535.1. Classification (NCBI taxonomy): domain Eukaryota; kingdom Metazoa; phylum Echinodermata; class Holothuroidea; order Aspidochirotida; family Stichopodidae; genus Stichopus; species Stichopus chloronotus. The sequence goes on along the minus strand of CM037845.1, from coordinate 19,500,564 downwards.
GCGGTCTTAAAAAGTGGCGAGGTGGCCGCCTCCGCAATTAAGTACCAGGGGGAACCCTGTTGTAAAAAAAAACAATGAAATCACAGGACCCAGAGCCAATGTACATCCCACCCCACAGAATGCAACAAGTGTGACACCTATGAACGTGATCGTACCAAGTATCTAATTTTTATCTTTCGGTCCTTGGATCAAATCATGGTATAATCATTTGGAATATTTCTGGGCATTCAAATTTGGCTTGTTAATTGAAGCTGTTAAGAGTGGTGCTGAAGGGGTCATTTGGGTTGGATTTGCCCGACTTAGATCTTGTCTGCTTCAGGTTGCTCTTTACACCTGATTTGCTACTGAGCTGGACAGGTTCTTCTCCCCTCTCAGTCTTTGGGGAAATTGGCTAAAGACTCCAGATACACTCTCCATCGGATGGGAATGTCTCAGGAGCAGTTTGGGGTTTGCATTGGCATTGACTGGTTTTGCCTTTGCCTCATTATCCTTTGGAAACTCATCAAAAAGAGGAGGCAAATCTTGTCGGTATTCATGCACGATGTACGTAATGTAAGGTTCTTGACCTTGATAAGATCATATGGATGTCCTGATCCTCAAACTTTCAGATTAAAATAAATGATGTTTAAGTGGGTAAAGGGAATACTGTAAAGTACCTCTCTCAGTCTTTGGGAAAGGGACTGAAGACTGAGGGATACACTCTCGTCCATCGGATCTGAATGTCCCTGGAGCAATTTTGGGTTTGGATTGTGATTGGCATGTTAAGATGGGGTAATGAAGGTTGACGAAATCAGTAAGGTTTTTAATTCAGAATCAAGATGATTCCAAAATAAAACACCAGTATACCTGATTTCATATTCATGGTTAAATGTGGGTGGGTGAGAGGAGTGTCATTGGAGTGTCTGGTAAATTTGCTATGATAACAGTTGATCAGGGCAAAGACTGAATTAAACACAGGTCACATTAAATTGGTCTACAAAGGTTTGCAAATCACCTCTTCCTTATGAATGGTAAATTGATATATAGAACAGTCAAATAGCATTTCATTTCCCAGCATACTTCAGTCTTTTTTCCTTCCAGTCCAGTTTCTCTTCTTCTTGTTACCAGTGCTATGTACTTTTCTAGGTCACAGCACAAAGCATGTTACTTAAAGATTTAAAGCGTTGAAACTTTAAATTTGAAAGTTGGTTATGTAACCTTAATTTGAATGCAAAGTTGGTTATGTAACTTAAAGTTGAATGCAAAGTTGGTTATGTAAGTAGCTCAAGGTCTAAAAATCCTTCTCTTAAGACCTTGCTTTGTTGAAGCAGTTATCTATGATCTCATGGCATTTCAAGTTGCAAATTAAATGTCTGAAATAAAGTACCAACGATCATTCATTTCAGCATCTGGTATTTCAAAAGAACATTTTCCTTCACAAATTGGTTTTGACAGGTGATCTTTATTGAAAGAATTTGTTGACACGTGAAGGCAAACATGGAACAAACCTTAAAGCAAGAATCAGTGTTAATCACATCATCTTTGACAGTAGCATGCAAAATGAAATGTTAGAATATGTGAAAGATAAATAATTTGTGATAGAAATTTCTGATACTGTTATCATCACGAGATGAAAAATGACCAAGTTAAGTTTTCTGCTGTGTCTGATATGATTATCCATTTGTACCGATCCTGCAAAAAGTTTGGCAACCTTACTCAAAACTAACACAGTTACAGCATGAAATATTTTGAGTCCTTATGCCGTGATTTATACCACATTAAAGTTTTGGGTGTGCCAACGGAATCCATTGCTGGGTTTGGATTTAGCTTTTACTCATTTCATAGCTTGAAACATGTTTGGACAATGAAAGCTCATACTGTCACTGTAATTTTATTTTAATCTATTTCAAATTTCCTAGGACCACTGCAGGTTACCCTTCAGTTCACGTACACGTCAACATATCCTGATGCAGCACCAGAGTATCAGGTGATCCCAGATGAAGCACTCGAGGAAAGTAATGTGGAAACACTGAATCAACTACTGGAAGAGCAGGTTAGCAGCTGATCTTGAGTGACTGGTCTCTTTGGTGGATACCATCCCTAACAGTCTAAGGACAACATTTCTATTGTTTTCTTAAAAAGTGTTTTTGATTCCTTGCCGAGGCCAAAGGAATCAATGCGACAGTGATGTCCTGTGTGTGTGAGGGTGTGTTTGTGTGGGTATGTGTGTGTGACACTGCTGGTTAATACAATATCTCAAGCAGGGTAACTGTGACTGATCTCATACTTAGTTTGTGGGCTAGCCATACTAAGAAGATGATCCCTCTTGATTTTTGGTCGAAGTCAGAGGTCACTAGAGGTCATACTGTGAAAAACTTGGAAACACTATATCTTGAGAAGGATAACTGTGAGGAATCTCATACCCAGCATGTGGATTGTTCATATTGAGTTCATATTAGATGATCCCTGTCGATTTTGGTGGAGGTCAAAGGTCATTTGGAGTTGCCAGAGGTCAAAGGGTCAAAATCATATAAACCATTATCTCTTAGAGAAAAATGACAATGATCTTATATTCATGCTCATATTCTGTAGTTGTACCCTATTGTTTTTGGTTGAAGTCAAAGTTTATTGGGAGTCACCACAAGTCAAAATCCTGTAAACACTTCATGTAAACTGAAGGAGGGTACTTGTGAGGAATTTCATACTTAGCATGTGTATTGCCCATAACCCATGTTCAGTGGATGATTTCTATCATTTTTTGCACCTATTGCTGTATGAGTATGTAGAAGGTCATTTTGGGTGAAAAGCTTTTTAAGATGATGTTAAAGAAGAATTAACTGTAATTAATCTTATACTCATCATGTGGGTAATTCAGGTTTGTCATAATATAGCCTTATGGCAAGGAATCACTAAGCCCTTTGGCTTCTGTTTTTGCAAGCCTTACCTGATCAGTTGGATTAGCTTCTGTACAATCACTTTTGGGTTAATCTTTTTACTGGATTTGAGCTGTATTTTTTTTCTATTAAAGAGGGTAACAGTTCAATAGTTTTTTGACTTGTAAGAGATGAATGGCTTAATAATTGGTCAAATAATGTTTTATGTAACTATTATATGTTATTATATAACTGATCTGTACCAGAGTGTACAGTTTGAAGTTAGTGACTGTGAAGAAGCTTAGTGGTAATCAAGGCATTCAAGAAACTCTAAATCTCTAATGAACGACTAGCTTGTCTTCTTTTGACCATTAAATCACAACCGAGCCTTTTAACAATGCAGATTTCATGTAGACTGTCTGAAATCTCACACATTAATTTTGACAATGAAGTTGGATAACAGTACATAATTGTGGTAGAATAAAATTTTAGATACTCGCAGGGCATCTGCGTGTTACTTATTTTAGCTCGCCATTCAACAATTAGCCTGTTCCAACTTTAAAAAGCTGGTGATACTTTCTCTGAACAAGGATGGGGTTTATCTTTTCAAGCCTTTGTCAAATTCTTTCTCTTTTAGATTGTAAAGTAGTTAGCAGTTCATTGAAAAAAAGAGAGAAAAACAAGGTTGAATTCAGGTATGACAAATGTCACTCAATAATTAAGTATGTCAGTTTGAATTATTCCTGAAGGTTGATGGAAAAGGAATCTGGTGGAAAGAATTCTAGGAATTTGCAGGTTGCTATGTATCTTTGTAATTGTCATGTAAGTATGGTATATACAGTTTGTTTGTAAATATGTGTGATGTAAAAAACAAATAAATGAAATGAAATGTGAACTGTGTAAGGAAGACAAAACCTTCATTTTAATCTTCTTTTAGATAGAAGAAAATCTTGGAATGGCAATGGTGTTTGCATTGGTCTCTGCCACTCAAGAGTTTCTGAACCAAATGATAGACAATTTGAAAAAGGAGAAGAAACAGCAGTTGGAAAGAGAAGAGGAAGCCAAACGTTTAGCTGAAGAAGAAAGGGTAGGCTCCTTTGAGATCCCATTTCCCAACTTCCTGATTTTGTTCTGATTTTTCTAGAGATTTTGAACCTTGCTGTGATAGTGCTTGCTGTATGATTGAAGAGTTCAAAGTTAGCACCTCTGATCTCAATAATGCAATAAGTTACCATGAGATGTGAGATGACATCAGAAGTGATGGTAGATATTTACAGTATCTCAGTTTGCGGTATCGTGTTAGATAATCTGACACATCCCCTAACTGCCTTGTTTGAGAATGATGTGATAGGACCATAACTTACATCCTTCCCTTACTCAGAGAAAGAAAGGATGCTGCTGAGTCTGTTTGATAAGAACTGCTCACTGTCAGGTAGTTACTTGCCTGATAAACCCTCATGTAACCCCTGCGCTTATGCCCTGTACAGTAGCTCTTTTTGATTCTATGCCGAAGGCAGGCAAGGAATCTCTGCGATGGTGATGGCGTGTGTGAGTGTGTGTGTATGTGACACCTTGACTTGTAAACATGATATCTCAAGATGGGAGCAGTGCTTAAACTTCAAAGTTGGTGTGTTGGAAGTCCATCATGAGTAGATGACCCCTTTTGTTTGCATGTAGGTCAAAGGTTATTTGAAGTCAGCAGAGCTAAAAGTATGAAAACCTGTCAAGGGAGATATCTCAGCAACTGAATGTTCCTGGAACTTCAAACTCACAACTTTAGTAGCAACTGACAAGAAGATGATGTCTGCCATTTATTTTATGGAGGTCAGAGGTCATGTGAGGTCAATATAGGACATTGTTTGAAAACCTTGAAAACACGGTATCTCGAGAAGGGAAGGTGCTCAAACTTCAAACTTAGTGTGTTGATAGTTCATTGTGAGTAGATGATCCCTATTGTTTTTCATGGAGATCAAAGGGTCATTTGAGGTCACAAAAGCTTAAATTAAGAGAGCCTATTATTGGGAGATATCTCTGCAACATTTAGTTACTTATCATTGGCAGTCCGTAATGAGTAGATGATGTCTGTCATTTTTTATGGAGATCAAAGGTCATGTGAAGTCAAAAGAGGACAGAGTGTGACAACCTTGCAAACACAGTATCTAGAGGAGGGGAAGGTACTTGAACTTCAAAGTTTGTGTGTTAGTATTCAAGTGTGATTACATGATCCCTCTTGTTTTTCATGGAGGTCAAAGGTCATGTGAGGTCAGCAGAGCAAAAAGTATGAAAACCAGTCATAGGGAAATATTTCAGCAACTGAATGTTGCTGGAATTTCAAAGTGTCATCATTGGTGGCACTTAATAATTAGATAATGTCTTTCATTTTATGGAGGTCAAAGGTCATTTGAGGTAAAAAAAGGTCATAGGTTTAAAACCATGTAAACACAGTGTCTCATGAAAGGAAAGGTGCGTGAACTTCAAAAATATTGTGTTGATGGTCAACTATAGGTGGATGACCTCTTTCGATTTTCATGGAAGTTTAAGGTCAACTGAGGTCACCAGAGGGTAAAGTATGAAACATATTGATGATAAAACATCAGCAACTGAATGTAACTAGCACTTGAAACTGTCAAGTTGGTAGCAGTTGATGAGTAGATGATCTCTGTTATTTGAATTTCCCCATGTGAGACCAAGAAATCATGTTTTCATGCTCAGTCAAATGATAAAATCGCAGAGTTAACGATCTTAGAGATTTGTATTTATAGCAAAAGCCGACATGTGAGGACCCACTTAAAGATAACAATTGTGTAATATTTTGGGGAAATCAAGTGTCACATCTTTTTTTGTGTAACCCTCTCCAAACAATCATTTCACATCACTTAACATAGCTTTTTAGTTTTATCAGCGACTTCTTTACCAGCAACTTCCTGTCAAGATTAACAAAGTACTTTCTTTTAGTCACTTTTTCCAAGGGAACTGCCCTTAGGGCAGGGAAATATTTTGCAGGTTGCCTTTGCAGACTTTAAACCACACTCTGGTGTCAGAACTTTTTATCCACATATGAGATTTATTACCACAATTGTCATATGTGTTTTACAGTCTTGTGGTCTGTTATTCTTTTTAAAAGGTCCCTCTCCTCTCTTGCAAGCTTGTTTAAAAGTGATTGCGTGTGTTTGGGAAAAGTGGAGATCATGGCAAGGAATTGCAAAGTCCTTTGACTTTTTGGTTAAAGGTTGTGGGACATGAAAATTACATTTAGGAGTATTGGGTGTATTAGTTATTGACATTATTGAAAATAGCCACAAATTCCATCAAAATCAATCAAATATTGACAATTTTAGAGGCAGATTCCTAGGTTTGCAAATTTGTGACATCAAGTGGTTTACTCATATGATGTGCTTTTAAATTATCCTTTGTTTACTTAATCTTTTTTTCAAGGACAATTGAGAATTTTATATGCCCAGTGATTTCTGTCTTGTAAACGTATTTTCTCCATTTAATATATCAATATCACTTACCAATGAGACCAACTGACACTGTGCAACATGCCACTTCAGCTGCTTTGAAAAGTCGTATCTCAAAATCGGTAGTAGATAAGAACAAAAGTCCAACCGATTTTTATTCAGGGTTTCACTCCGTAACTTCTAAATGAAGCTAGCTCTTTTCTAGATACATGTCACATGACCTTTCAGAATATTTGTCTTTTTGTGTTTTGGTCACTCACAAGTGCCTCCTTCACTTGACTTCAAGGTCAGTGAGTGTCATTCACCACTGAAAAACTTGAGAGAATCTAAATATCTAACCATAATCTGCTAGATTGCCATGCATGCAGGGAATGATTTAGTGTTTAAAATTTACATAGCAGTTTTCCACTTTCTTGGTTTCTTTGTTTGTCCCTAAATCAGTGAAAACCCTCGTAAATGTACAAAACAACTACACATTCCACTTGTGTAACACATTTTAGCATTTCGTGAAGCAAAATGAGATGCAATACCAGATAAATTATTCTCTGTTGCCTTATCACTAGTAGGATTTCTTTCATCTCATGCAATATCTTGTCAGGACAATTCAGAAAACTTTCCGGAATAACTGTGATCATCATAAATTCTTACTAAGTGGAAAATGTAATTTAGTAAGTTTTAATGTAATTTGTGCCATTGGAAATTTCTACATTAGATCTTGTAACAAAAACATTTTTTTAGCAGTATTTAAGCAGTGCATTCTTCTATATCTAACCAAATGTCTGCCACAGGATAAATTACTGAAAGGTACACCTGTCACAATTGAGTCGTTCCTCTCTTGGAAAGAAGAATTTGATCAAGAGCTTGCAGAACTTAAAAACAAGAAGCAACAGCAAGAAGGATCAAACAAGAAACTTACAGGTTACGTTTCTTTTTATCTTATCCATACTGTCTGTCTGTTTGTCAGTATTAATGCTTGCTTTGTGTGTTGTGTCTTCTCATCTGTAATAAAAGTTATCACCTGTTAACATCTGTCTGGCAATTTAATTTTGGTAAGCCTCAAATGGAGAATGAATTTTGTAAATTCTTTTGCATTAAACAGGAAAAGAACTCTTCATGACAGACAAAAATTTAGATACATCAGATATGGACCTCCTCGATGAAAGTAAGTTCCACTTCTACATTATGTTCTTCTATTGATCACTTTGTCCATTGCAGTCCGGTAGCCAATGGAGATTTAACTCATATCTCGAGTACAAAAGGTTTGATTGCATGAATGGAAAAGGGGTTGGTGTGGGAACGTATGAATGGACATTCTTAAGTTTTGAAAATCATGCGTGTGGGGATGAGCGAGGGTTGAATGACCCTCCAAAGTACGAATAAAGTACATCTTTGAGTACATCTAGGAAAATAGTGCCGTCTGGTCAATTTCATGGTTCTGATTACAGATCTGATATTCTGATGTGCACAAAATGGTGCAAAAGGCACTGAAGAATGCCCTTAATGGGCATGGTTTTCACCTCTTAATCACATATCAGGTACATAGATGAAACTTTGCAGGTACATCCTTTGCATGCCCTTGAACAGATCAGTTATTCATTAGTGTCCAAACTGGTCCAAAAGACACTCAGGAACACCCAAAAGAGGGTGCTGTTTTGGGCACATTTAAAGCACATATTGAGTACATAGGTGAATTTGCAAGTTCATTCTTTGAATGCCATCTCTAATCAGGAGCATGAATTTGACCAGACTGCACTATTTTGGTGGATGTTACTCAAATATGTGATTTATACGTATTTTAGGAGGTCATTCAACCCTCCCCCACCCAAGACACACCATTTTCAAAATTTAAGAATGTCCATTCCTATGTTCCCATACCACCCCCTTTTCTATTCATGCAATCAAACCTTTTGTACTCAAGATGTGAATTAAATTTCCGCTAGCTCTCAGACTATTGTGTGTTCATTCCTGTGAGCTTCCCATAAACTTAAGTTGTCCACTTTATCAGGGTTCCCTCACCTCCTAACCACTGTGACAAAATGTTCTTGATCTAAACATACCCAATGAAAATCTTTTTCAGCAATATGCCGTCTGCCTTTTGTTCCCTTCCCCATTTTCCAGTCAACCTCCCTAGCATTGTGATTCAAAGCAAAATGGAGGCTGGAGAAGGAATTGTTACCTTGCAAAGCTGAACATTAAGTATGCTTACATGGAAATTAAACTGAAAAAGCGTAAAGGTCATCATCTTGCTGATGCAATTGGTTTGATGTCATGTTGGGGACCACTGAGTGCCAGCCAATCTTCAAAGAAGTATGATACATCCAGAGCATTGACTATTTAAATGTTTTTATAATGTGTCCTTCAGGCGACAAGGTGGAGGTGGATGAGTCACTATTTCAAGAAATTGACGATCTTGACCTGGATGAGGAGTTGGATGTAGACGACAGCTGAAGAAGGATAAGAGTCTGCTTCTGTCTCATCTCTGGATGTGGTCTCAGAGCATAAGCAGATGTCAAACTCGACCAGCTTCAGAAGCAAGGAAGTGACATCACCGCAAGTAACGAACTTGATATCCTAATCGAGAACACGCTCATACATGCCGTGATGAGGTCAAATTATTTTATCCGAGAATAGCAGCTTCAAGGCTTTAAACATGGTATGAAATCGTGTGTCATGGACCATAATTCATGGTTGTGTGGTCACAGGAGTGAGTGACAAGTTTAATGAACCATAGGAAACAGATGCCTCCTGAGCTATCTTAAGGTAATGTACAATTGATGTACAGTTTGGACAACTAACTCTTTCTTTGGTGGTCCAGAAGTTCCTTCTGGACCAACTGATCCTATGATCAGTTATGAAGTGTTTGTAGCGATTTATGTTTGTGTAAAATTCAAGGTAGTAAGATAAACATAAACAATTAAATTGCAACAGTAATAAAAGTAAGAAACTGCGGAAGCAGCCTCTTGGGTTCTTTTTGTCTTGTTGGGGTGGTGGTGGGGGGTGGGAACTGTTTGCGTCTGTTTCCTCAGTCTTTTCCATTTCTTTCATTGTGACATCAGTTGCAGCAGTTTAGGAATGTAAAACAAAATAACAACACATAAAATATGCAACATATAGTTCAGCCAGCTGGAAAGAAACAAGTGAACATATGTTATATATATGATACATGAATACATGCCAACAATAAAAAGGCACAGCAAAGTGGTGCTGCTATACAAGGGTGGAGTGAGAGTGGTGTCACGGGCGAAATATTTTATTGTCTGATGTGATGTGACTTGTCAAGGCTACTGTTGCAGTTGACAGGAAATTCTATACCTGTACCATGTTGTCTCTTTGATACATGGCAAGAAAGCTAGCAAGAAAAGCTTCGAAGACTGGGATTCTTGAAATAAATTATTTTCATGAATTTTGCACTAAATTGAAAAACATGATCACTAGATAGGACACAAATATTCCACAAAACACTCCTCAAGTAACAGTTGTCATTTTGTCAATTACGTGCAAGAATAATCAAGGCCATTCTTTAGTGCATGGCTGAGATAATTTTTGTTCACTGATGAGGTGACAGTTTCATAACATGTCAACGAGGAAGGACAATCCGACCTTCAGAGGTGTCTTTTCTGCCAGAGACTTTGCAATACTAAGGGCAGTTTTGATATGCTGAATGTATGATACATACAGGGATGCTTTGAGTAAAGTGTTCTGAACTGTTTACATTCACTGCACAACAAAATTGCAGAGTGTGGACTATCCTGTTCTACAAGGAATGGTGGATGAAGCAGATAATGAGTGATGGTCACCATTTACCTGGTATGCCTGTAATATCCAAAACTATCCAAAACTCATACCTTTCTTTCAGGTAGTGAAAGTTGACCTTGCTTAAGTATGAAGTGTGGAAAAAATCTTTCACCAATTTTATACAAGCCTCCATCAAGCACTAGCAATATTACTTGGTAGCTTCAAACAAGTTAAAATCTCTTACCACTGTTTCCCAAGGGGTGGTGCCAGGAAGTGGGGGGATAAAATGAATTTAGGCTAGAGATGGTGCTACATGCAGTGGGGTGGGTTGTAGCAAGTAGTGTAATTTCTTGATCTCATTGTGTTATGATTTTTGTTTGGGTAAGTGAATGCTGGGGAAACATGATTCTTGTCTAGGTGTTTTTGTTGGGGACCTCACCCTCCTTGGAAATGCATAGCTTAAATGCAGTTTTGTGTAATCGTTAAAACAGCCTTTCTGAAAAGTGTGTGGGGGGACTATCCTTCATTCCCCGGCCGGTGGTTCCCCCAAAATGTACACTGAATGTGAACACATGCTAGTAATGATGCAGCCGACACAGTTGTTTCACAGTAAACTGTCAAGCTTATCTAGCTAAGGAACAATTTTACAACAACAGAGTCAACAACATTTTGCAACGACATTTTGATAATGGACTTTTCATTTCAGTTAAGTTCCTGTTTGACAGTCAATGTAACCTTGAGCTATTGGCTGCAGTAAGCTTGGAGGGTGAGCAACTGTTTCATTCCATATGAATTCAGATAACCAGCATGCAATACAAAGATGGCAGCAATACATGTGTATAAACTTCGTACATATGTAACAAACAAGCAATACCTGTGTAATAAACTTTAACAAAGGCCAAAGCAAGAGGGGTCTTTTCTGGCATGTATGCTTTGCCAGTTAAGTGATTATGACAACAATCATGATGTGGTTTATTTCACTTGCTCAGATAGTATTGCAAACTCAACAAATTCATCTTGGGGAATATCTTGCATATTCTTGATGTTGCTTTAACACTTATTGAGATATAGATTGGGAAAATAAACATCTGGAGGTCATTCCTTTTGGGATACCGTCAAGAAAATTCTGCAAGAGCCATTTGTTTCCTATCTACTCACTTTTTTTTGTACTGATTTGTCTAACCTAAAAATAATCTATTTATGTTTTTATCTTACTGTTGTGTTTGTGAAGAGAGGAAGATGGGAGAAGTAGGTAGGGTTGGTTGATGTAATTTGCTTTAGACCAGATGCATTACTAAATTGTTGTTCATCATGTTGCCTTTTAGCCTTCACTTACTGTAGTTAAAACCTGTGCTACAAACAGAAACTGCTAATAACAGACACTGGAGGAAAGAACATTTGTGAGAATATACTTTAATATATCCAAATATGAATACAGTATTTATTCTGTTGTTCTGTCATGATAAAGAAAATAAATAAAAGCGTTTTCCTTGAAATTGCGCAAAGCATTTAGGTTCTGGAAAAATATACATATTGCACTGACTGCTCTGATCAAATATGACTACATCTACATGGATTAATACTACATTGGAGCCCATGCTATAAACCTATCACAGACTGGTGGCATCATAGACATGAAAAGAACCTATTTTGTCACTATTTTACATATCCTCCCCCCCAAAAAAAAAAAAAGGTTTGACATAGCCAAAGAACTTTGAATGCAGTGACCAATATGACATTTTTTACCAATTCCTACTGGTACAACTTTTGCTCCGTTGCACTTCCATGAATCTGGTCATGTTACCAACTGGAACAATTTGTGCATCTCATTTTAAGACTCACTGTCGCTCACTGTCTATGTGACTATCATTCTATTGAAACAAATGTCTTTGGCAAAAAAAAAAAAAAAGACAACCTCAAATTGTGATGCTCTCCAAAGAAAGCCTCATGTTTAGATATGATATCAAAGTTAAATATTGGAGAAACCTATACAGAGTTGGCATATTAATTAACCTTATTGTTGAAGAAGATGGCCCCATCAATGTGCAACTGCCACCCCACTGCCCCCCCCCCCCCCATCCTAGACAAACCAATTACACTGCTCTTGTCGTGGCCTTCATAACAAACTGAAAAGGAGTCACTGCTAGTTGTGACTAATAGATGATATTTATTCTCCGATCGTTCCTGTCATAATACTGTTACCCAAACGTAAAAGTGACACACACCTTGGCAGTAGCATCAGACTTCATGACACATGTACAATGACAGCCAAATAAAAGAAAATAAATTTGTTCTATAGCAAATCCCCTGTTTTGTGGAACAGTTTACCAGAAAAAAAAACAACCTCTAACCTTGTTGCCTTCAGTATAAAAATAATGATTATAAATATACAATAAACAGTTTTCAAAGTTTTATACAAACAAAGTGTAAGGAAATGAAAAAATAAAATCCACTTTTAAAATGAAAAGATAAACTCTGAAAAAGCCAAACATGTATTACATTATGTTTACATGCTCGTTAAATCGACATGCAAGATTTCTAAGTTGAATGGTTCGATAAATGAAAGTCTCAATTACTTGTAATGTTATGACACTTCTCTAATACATATGATGCATTGCAAGGGCTTCACTGGGTGATAAATTCACTTACGAAAAACTATGGGGAACATGCTGCTAGAATCAAATAGGCTCAGTGTAACAGCCAAAGTTACCCATTAAAACACTGAATTTAATGTAATCTGTTCCTATGGATATATGATACGGTAATAATCTATTACGTTCATTGTACAATGAACAAACTCTGAAGTCTGTTATGTATGTAGCAGAGTATCTTGTAGGTGTTTTTCTTGACTTGTACAAATTACATGTTACTGAACTGCAAGTTTGTGATAGGATCTCTGTACTGCCAGAAATGCCTGGTTGGAAAACGATGGATAAATGGAGTTATTCAATTTTAGTCTCAGGAGAAGTATCAAGGTGCTCCATAGATAACCAACCCCTGTAATGGAACGTTCACTTAAATCTCATCACATTCCTTGTCGATGAATTTTCTAAGGCAAGCTTACACAGAAGGAGACAAACTTCTTATTTCACATGTTCGGTTCTATGGAAAGTTAGTTTGACATGAAGAAACCCTGTCACAATCCAGACAAGGAATTTCATTTTAGGCTGCCCTTGTGGCACAACCATTCAAATTTTGAATCCCTGCCTTGGTAGACATGTAGACAGCTGTCACTGGGAATGTGTTCTTTATGTTTGTCATACACAAAACAGATGATTCTTCAAGGAAGACCTTGCAGGTTTTGAATCAGCTGAAAAAGGCTACAGCGTCAATATGATATCAGGCAAACTAAGTTCAACTAAACTAGAGAAATCATACTTAAGCAAGTGAATATTGACATTCAAGTTACAAAGAAAGTTGTATTGTTACTTTTTCTGTACATCAACATCATAAACTTCATTGTGCAAACTGATACTGAGTTTAAAGCTGATGGTGAATAGGAGATACCAAGGCTTCAATGATTTAACCAGAGAGTATCCTTCTCAATCTAAATGTATCATGCACAGAACCCATCTGAACTCAACCTTGAAATTCATGTGGTGCTTTTACTTCCAAGGGCTAAATTTGCATATCGTCAAATTTGCATTTATTATAAGTGTGAGTCAGTGGAAAGTCATGTGTGTTGCCTTAGTAACCAACAGGAGTGTCTGTTGAATGTCTCAACAGGAAAATGATTTTGCTGGTCTCAAGCACATGCAATTGATGATCTGCCACTGTAAACAACAGTCTGGCATGACACAGACAAAGCAGAAATGTCTCACCCTAAGTGACAAGTGTTTTCAGTTCTAGTGAATGGAAATTCTAATTCATGCCATTCTACCAGACACATGTACAAACTACAGCAGTATGACTTTGATAAACACAAACAGTCGATAAGATACCAAGCCGAGCTAGTCACTTAAAGGATGAAGGTCCAGGCAAACATGCAATCTAAGACGAAAGGACCCCCCTGTCATAGTAAGAAAGGTAACCAAGAGTACACGTCAAATAAACAGTTGTATTCATTGCATGAAAATTATTTGCATCACAGTGTATATATAAGAGATGATGGGACAGGGAAAGTTTCTTGATGAAAATTCTAAAAACAGTTAAGTGTGGTACCGCCATGCCTACTGCATATAATGGCAATTTAAATTGATTACAAAACGAATAAGCATTTGTTGCGTATTGCAATAGTGTGCTTTCAAAGCTTCCTCACTAGTCCAACACAGACACCATTGAATTGCCTTGGTGATGAAGAATAGACAGGGAATCCTGGCCTCAGTGAAACCTTGTCTTAAGAAACTCTGGTAATATCTGATAGATAAAAACTTATTCAAATTTGGAACGTGCAGTTTTTCTCAGAGAATGTTATTAGTACGTTGGTCTCACAGAATGGTAGAAGTATGTACTACTAAGGCTCTGATGTGCTATTACTTTGTACAAATCGAAAGACAACAAGCACAAAAATGTATTTGAATAAATTTCTTCCTAGTTACCAAAATGGATGACTACACACAAGCCATTCAAGATGAATATCTCTGTACACTGTTAAGAAATCAACATTCAATGCTGTAAGGAGAGTTGCCTACCAACAATCTCAAGGCACGGATGTTGCAATAAAATCGCAAGTCATTGCTACTTGAAAAGTTACTAAAATTTTCAGTGCATATGATTCAAATGACAACTACTTGATCCCTTGACTGCTGGATAGACACACGAGGCTACAGATAACAACATTTCTCTTGGTGCTGCTGAACATAATAATGGAACAAAATACCAAGGTTGCTTACAGCATTTGTAAAACTAACAGATTAATCCCAGTCACAATGCACACACATGCACAACCCTGGATTGCATGTCGTGATATGTGACCTGAGGCATGGACTTTCTCCGAACTTGAAAGGGATCATGGAGCTAATGACACTACATTATATCCATGTGTGTAGTTTGTTGGTTCCCAACCAGGGGTATCCCTTGGGGGTACCAGGAAACACTACAGCAGTACCTGGGAAACCTCTGAGACAATTGAAACAATATTGCTGTACACTATTAAAGCAAAGATGTGTTTGTGATAGTGTGAAACTTTTCTGGGGGTAATTGTGTGTAATGGGTTCTTCATTTTTAGTATGATGAACAAGTGGCGCTGGTAGATGGTGTTTACAAGTTAAAGGTATGGGAGGTTGAGTTGTACGGATGGGAACCACTGTGTAGGTCATATCTGCATAGCAATTCCCTGCATTAAAAATACAAAATGGGCCATCCCTTCATTAAGAGCTCTATGACGTATGTGCATCAGTGGAAGCTGATGTGTTTTAATTTGGGGTTTTTTTTTTTCATGAAAAGGAATGACTTCTTTGAAAAGGGATGCATAGAACTGGGTTCCTTCACTTGAAGAGCCATTAGCAGTCACTTTCACGTATCTCCAACCTTCGACTGACCTCCCACGGTTGGGTGTTCCAAAGAAGGAGGAACACTGCGTCCCATTCTTTTCCCTGTAGTCTTATCGGGGCATTGCTGTAACTGCAAAAGATATCAGCGAAACGCTTGCCGACAGTGATAAGCCCGCTGTTGCTGTGATTCCTGGACACCCTGCCTTCTATTGAGTCTGTGGCATCAGGTGGCCTGTTTTCAACAAAGTCATCCCTGGGATAGCCGAGGATGAAGTCTACTGCCCCCTGATGGCAGTTAATTAGGTGGATGGCTTCCTTGGTGGATGTGTCTATCAGTAGCAGCAGACCACACTGGATCCCGATGTAGAGAATGTGGTTTTGCAAGGAGAGGGCGCTGATTTGAAATGAAGTAACTGTCAATCAAAACAGAAAAATCAGATGAAGTATTGGCCAAATGGCCATTGAAGCATACCTTTTATCTGTGGATCAAACATTATGCCAAGAAATATGCCCCTTACAGAAAATCTGAAAAAAATTATCTGAAAAATTGACCAGCCATTCATGCAAGGTAATTAATTCCCTAATTCCTCTGACCAATTGTTCTCATTCCCTGTCTTCAGTTCAAAAACCCAGTCAAAGGCCCATACATAAGGTATCTAGGAGTCTACATTTGTGTAAGGAGATATTTCATAGCATATTCTGCAACTATTGCAAAGGAAAATGTTCAACAAAAGTCACATTATTTATACATTTACTTGTTTTCATCATTTCTGTCACATCTTGGTGTCACCAGCATCAAAACACTAAGATAAACCAATAGGCAATCCACGGAGTTGCAAAACTCACCCAGGGTTTTGCATACCTATTCACCCAAAGTATGCTGAGCTGTATACTTCATCAGTGATTCAGATTCCTCGTTATGGTTAGAAGTGCTGAATATTCAAGTTACTTAATAATATAGTACTGCAATACACTGCAGAAGCATCACACGGCACAAATACCAGCATGTCGTACACATGTGCCCAGATTATCGAGCGTGCGTCAAAAGTATTACCAGAAAACGCGTGCAGGTCAGAGTATTTCTCAAATCTGCAAGCCTTGTCACTGTGGATCCTTTGAGTGCCATGAAAAGCGTGTTATGCGTGGCTCAATATTCACTTCACAGTGCTTAAAATACATTTTGAGTTCTTGAACAATTGTGCAGTAGATCTGTATATGAATACATTGTAAACTTAAACTGAGTGAAGGTATCATCAACACACTGGAAATGACATTGCTATCAGACGTAAACATTCATCCCAGAGCTGGTTGTGTAGGTTGAAATACCATGTGACATTCATGGAAAGGCAAGTGTGTAAAACTTATGTTGATACCATGAACTACCAACACCAAACACTGTATTATGCGTTACAGTAATCATGATCTTTGCCCCTGACCTGTGACGTCATCAGTCGGGGGGACACTACGTCTCACATCCAGGCACTCACCCACCAAGTTTGAAGTTCGTCTGACTTACCGTCTAGGGGGACATTGTAACACACTTTTTCAAAGCCTTTCTGCCATTTTGACCTTTAACACGACATTTGACCTGGTGACGTCATCAATATTTTCAAGAAATTCTTGTATCCTCTACTGTCTATATATGGTAGTTTTACAACTCTTAGGGTATTCACACACTGAAATAATGCTAAAAATGTGTTTTTCATTTACATAACCTGACACCTTTGACATCATCACTTGGGTGGACACTATATAACATACTAAGGCACCTACCCACCAAGTTTGAAGTTTATCCCACTAACCGTCGAGGAAAAGATCGTGACACACTTTTTAGAACATTTTTACTGATTTTACCTTTAATCATGTGACCTTTGAACTGATGACATCATCATAATTTTTTTCAAAATTCCTAATCTTGTCTACCTACCATATATGGTAGTATTATAACTCTAGGATATTCACACATTGAGATAATGCTAACAATGTGTTTTTTGTTTTCATGACCTGTGCCCTTTGATCTATGATGTCATTGCTCAGGCGGACACTGCATCTCATTTCCAGGCACCTACCCACCAAGTTAAATGTTAATTCGAAGTACCGTCTAGGAGGAGATCGTAACACAAGTTTGGTTGTACACATACACACACATTTGGACCCCCTAACTGAGGTAGGTAATCCCGATCCATGTCATTTGTATACCATGAGGTACCCCCGCGTAAGAGCTACTGCACTACAAAGTTTGGGTTGAATACTACCAGGGGTGTAAGGTGGGCTACCATTTAAGTGTCATTTTTGGCAATTTAAAGAGGCTCATTGAGTTGTTTTGTGAAATTCACTCAGTTTTTCTAAACTGGTCACGTTTCCTTTACATACTAATGACAAACAGTCAAACTAAAAGGATCCCAAAGTTTTACATACGCTGGAACATTAATCAGTGAGTAACCAACGATTAAATTTGGTTTTTGAAACTTTGTGACAGACATTTTCACATCAGTACATTCACATGCACACAATCAGAGCAAGTAACGGTCAAAAATTTGAAAAAATTGACAGTTTTCATATAACTACTGGATGTGAAACTTGATTAATTATGCTAATTGTGAGCATTGTCGTGTGTTTGTATACTTCAAAATCACCGCAATCTTTACTGATATCAACTCAATGAGCCCCTTTAAACCGCTAAAGTAATTACAATATCTCCTCCCTGTATACTACACATAGGATGAGATAATTATACTTAACATAACCACAAAGACTAAGTCTTGACTGGAACTACTACGGCAAACTGGCACTCACCTCCAAAACTTTTCCTGGAGTTGATAATTTTGCCAATCCTGCTGGTATTCTGGTTCTGTACAACCTCCATAATATCAATCTTGCTTTCAATTTCTTTTGTTTTGACATTCCACTGATAGACAATGGCATCTGGAATAAAACATGTCTTTGTTATATAAACAGTTTCACTATAAAAAGCTGTCACAGGGTTACAGCCACTCTGGCTGGCAGGCTGTAAGCCAGCACTGATTCTTGTTGACTAGCTATTAAGAGCAAATTGCCAGAATACCTGCCCATGCAACATTTACAGAAATCAACATAACTACAAATTTAATTGTAAAGAGTTTGTAGATTATTCAGAGACATAGAATATTAAACAAAAAACTTTTTGCAAAGAGCTGTCACAATAATTTCTAAACACCGAGAAAGGGGTCAAATCTTGACACAAATTTTTGCTCAAAAATTGAGATTGCACCATTTGCCATCTTATCACATTTTATAATGTGAAAAAATTTAAAAGGTGAGGGGGGACCCACTTAGACTATCGCCCCAGGATGGCATTCACACTACACTGACAAAGCACAACAGCCACCACTCAGAATCATCTAGTAAGAATCCTGACTGTCAAAAAGTATAATACAAGCACCTAATTGGGTTACAAAACAAAGCAATTAGCCCACTTATAACAAGACACTGCAAACTGAGAAACATCAAAAGAAAGTGTAAAGATAGCTTCTTACCTGGATATACACTAGACCACACATACGGACACAGCGAGGGGTCCGCTACCAGGTGTCGAACGCACGCAACAAGGTTGTCTTTCTCAAAGTGTGAGAAGACATGAGCTGGTCTAGCAAGGTTGTCAGCTTCCACCACTGTCATCTGACCTCCCTCATGACCACACCAGACATGAACACAGCTGAGGAGAAGAAAACAGCAGTCCCTTACTCAAGTTCAAAGTGGACCAAGGATCCAGTTTAAAACAGCTGTTAACAAAACCCAACGTGGCAAAAGCACTAACAAAACACCACTTGTAAGGGGTGCAAACCACTTAACCACCATCAAGTGGTGAAATGGAGTTGGAAAGTAGGTAATGAACATTTCTAGAACTTGGTAAACCACAGAATTACCGTTTCTTTTATGAATAACAAGGTTGCTATGTAGAAATCGGGAAAAGGAGCACAATAGCTTTTTGGGGACCAATGAAAACATACATTGCAGTCTATCAATGAAAATTCAGAATTCCGTCAAATTTTGAAGTACCTCTCTTCGTGGCTAGTTACAGCTAGAGCAGTGATTTCAGTGACCAGTTCCACATACTGGAATGATCCAGCCTCTTCTGATGGCAAGCCATCTGACTCTCTCTGGAGGATGAGCTGGTTGTCTGCTGCTATGGCAACCATCTGTAGTTGTGGTATGTGTTGCATGACTGTGACAGTGTGGCTCTTACTGTGAGACTGATGGCAGTAGTACTCATAGGACTCTTGGCACGACTCACCACTGTTGAGAAAACAATCAATCAAGTTAAAAATTGAAACGTTTTAAATGAAAACAAGATTATTCTAAAGGCAAGAGCAGACACAACCATATCTTTTACATATCTTCTAATCTGAAGGTTATCCTGGGGTATTATGGCACAAGAAAGACAAATGCAACCAAAAAGTATGCTGTGAATGAAAAAAGATGAAGCAACCCTTAAACAACACCCAAACAAAAAGCAGGCAATTACTTTGTGCACAACAAAAAGAGAAATACGATACACCAGAATGAATAACTCTCCCAGGAGAAAACACGGAAGAAAACATAGGATTTCATTTAAAGCATTGATATAAAACTGCCTAGTTTCAGTTTTCCAGAGATTTTGAAGACAACAGTTTAAAAAAAAATCCCAACTGACACTCCCAACGATGGGCAGCATTCTTGCATGAGACATATCACGGGCTACTTGGATCCACTGCTTGTAAGTTAATGGGGCATTGTGTTTTCCCTTGTTCCAGTCTTATAAGCAGCTCATGTAACCAGGTTAAAGCAAGATCATGTGAAGGGATGAAGATGGGGGACATGTACACAACAAAACATTCAGTTGAACTTAAGTTGCCATCATCTCAGTAATAAAAACCCTAGCCCAAAAATCTCAGACATTTATTGGAAACTCCAAGAATCTGTTAGCCAGGACAGCTTTTTGAAAGTTCCTGAGCAAGGAAAGATAACATTAAAGGAAGGGAAGTAAAAGGGAGTGGAGTGCAGTGCAGGAAGGAAGGAGAGTAGAAAGCTAGAGAAGAATACAGAAATAAATAAAATGAAAGGAAGAAAGAAAAATAGATGAAAGAAAGATGATATGGGAAAGGAGGACAAAGTCATTCACAAATGTGAACCTGGTTGAATGAATATAATGCAAATACAGTGTTCCAAGGACCATGAGAATTTATAATATAAGAGCAGGTTTCCCACCGAACACATGTCATTAGTGCAAAATTCCACACATTTTTCATTCATGGTTCTGAACGAAGCCAGTTCACTTCTAGATGCATGTCACATGACCTTTAAGTTCATTGATGCAGTTTCATATTTTAACATACTCCATTGCACTAAAGTTATGATTTCAGGAAGGTAGACAGCTGTTTGAAGGACTTATATTTTTTTTTTACTGTTGAGCTAGTGTTCATTCAAACCAGCTAAGTCATACATCATTTAAAGACAGTGAATTCAAACACAGCTTGACAGAAATATAAATCAAGTCCTTGAAGCCTCAATATTTTGTTTGCTGATGAGACGAATACTAAGAGGGTGACTAATTTCTTATTGTGCATGTTCTCTTGAAAAGTGGTTTTAAGAGAGAACAGCTGCCACATTCAAGAATGACACTTTAAATCAAGGCTGCAAATGTCTCACAAAGGATTGAACATAAAACCCCTGAAACCACCCACATCAACATAATGAATATTCATTGATTAGCTGTTTGATGGCTTTATTTACAAGTCTTCACAGTTCTCATAAAACAATTTTAGATGGATTGGATCTGAGAAAAGTCTGTTTGACAGGGTTTTGGAGTTTTGAATCGCGCCTAAGGAGTCATTCCAAAATCTGGCAAATTTCATTGAGGAAAAATAATTTAATCACAGACATCTAAATGGAGCAAGGGAGAGGTTAAACATTACATTAATAGTTGCCACTTTAAGGATATACTTTGTGCAACAAAGTCTTGCAAATATACAAGGCCATTTTATTTGCTAGATGCAAAGTCTAAATGCTAATTCCTCTTTAAATGTAAGGTTCAAAGGTATGGAAAATTTGAATTTATGATGTATTTCTGTTGACTAAACACAATTGCTGTCCAATGTCCCAGTGGTTATGTTGTTGTTTATGCCTCATCTTTGGAGAAGGTACATTTATGGCTCATTTAGAGGGCGACAAAACAGAAAAGTTTGTTTTCCTCGTAACTACTTAGCCTCCTTTAAGTTACTTTTGGCTGTTTAAGCCAGAATCCATTTCCCACAGAATCATTAAAAACAGCATTACTTGTTGCATCTGTACTAAATTGACAAGGTCACATGAGAAATTTATTACAAATACCTCCAAGCAGCTGGATTTAGTAACTTTTCACATAAAAACTAATAAGAAAGAGGAAAAGACCAATGATTTGGGATAATGCAAGACTATAAAGGAACAAAAGAAACATTTTGGTGCCCGGTGTCTTTACAGGAAGACAAAAAAGTGATGAACAATCTCTGGATGGAAACCTCCAACAGACAACTCATACTCACCCAGATCTGGAGTTTGAATGCCTTTCATTAGCGATAAATTAAAAGAATGAAAGAAAAAAAAACATTGAAAATAACCAGAAATATATGTACTAGCTTTGATGTCCCTTTTTCTGTTTGTGGTTGGAGTCATGTTCTTGCCATTTATCCTCATACCATAGCAGGTTGAGATGAACTCCAACAATCAGAGCAATTCTGGGACCCTACTCCTCCTACTCAAAGGCCACCCTTGCCACTCCAACCCCTCTTTCTTGATTTACCCAAGCCATTCAAATTACCACCTAACAACTTACTTGTAGACTTTGATATAGCCAGATGCCAGGGCTAGCCAAAGCATGTCTCCCACAGCACAAATGCACTGCACTACAGAACCGGAGATGGTGACCTCCAGACTGGTGGACTCGTCGCCGGGTATCCTCTCCAGTGGGAACAAGGAGAGTTTGCTGGAGCACTTGCTGGTATTTTGGGTCATACACAGGATGTTGGTAGGGGCTAAATCAGACAAAAAGAAACAAACAACTTCACCTTAAAGACTGTCAAGCAGTAAGCTCACTTGTATTACCAAGGCATTGGTAGTTGTGTGACTATTCCTTCATTAGAGTCCTACTAATAGAGCACATACATACCTCCTTCATATGATAACTCCATCACACAAGCGTCACGAATGGAAAACTCGCCTTCCACTGAAAAAACGTCCAGAAGGCTCTTGAACTCTGGCATCTGAGAAATTTCTTTGACATGACTCATGGAAGGCCGGTTACGGGGCTCCTGAGACCAGCACCAGAGCATGAGGTCCAGGATGTATGTAGGATAGGATTTTTCCTGTTGTGAAGAAAATGCATATTTCATATCAAAATATGAGACTACAAATAGACTTATACTCAGTGGCATAGCAATGAGCCTGAGGACCCCTGGCTCCAGGGCCCATTGACAGCTCTCTATCAAGATGACCAAAGATGTGTGCGAGAGAGATGCAGGAGGTCTTGGTTTAGAACATTTGAATCACCATTTACAGATTAGTTAAAGCTGATAAATATGATATAATGCTAAAAGACATCAAGAAAAATGACAGAACAATACTACTAACATAGCTATAAAACTTCTTTGTAACCTCATACCATACAATGAGGAATTTGGCTTCTGGATACATTTTAAAATTTTCATGAATGAGAAACAACAAACATGAAATAACAAATGTCTGTTTTCTGTAATATGTAAAAAAAGTATGTGTTATCTTGTTCAGTCTTGCATGAATATCTTTTTTTCAGTAAAAATGGACCCTCCCTGTCCAAACAGGTACCTATATGCATCAGTCTAGAGGGAGCCCCCTTTTGGTCGAGGGTTCCCAGCAGAGTCAGAGCCCATAGGAGTTATGCAACTGCTTCTACTGTATTGATGAGGTCTGAGACAAAAGAGATTCTGAAACTTTACATTTAAATTTTTAAAGAAAACATTCAGTCTGGAAATATTAGAGGAAACACAATCAGTGTGACTAGACTTGTGCGTAACTCTTTAAGGAAACAACTAACGGTCATGTCATGAAGCACAACCAAAAAGTAAATGTGAAAGTGTTATGGGATTGGGATATGGGTCCTGCCTATTAATCAAACAGGTCAAAGGTGTATCCTTTTTTCCCCAGAAGTTTATTATTAGTTAAAAGTTTTATTTTCATCAGTGTTGATGTGAAGGCATTCCTTACCTTGTGTGAGAGGATAGGTCTTTGTCCCTCGATGATGTAATGCTTAATGACCTGGGCAAGTCTGCCTACTCCCTGACCAAGTGCCGAGTCAAAAGGCTTCTGTAGTGAGAGCAGCTCATACATGAACATTGCAAATGAAAAGCAATCGACCTGAAGGAAAAACCATATTTTCTTTAAGTTTTCATAGTTAAAAGTTCCATACTTACACACTGATTAAAGGTTTCGAACACAATTTTGTTTTTGCAAAACAAACTGCATTTGCTTTTGCTGAATGACAAATGTTCTTTTTGTATGTCTTTGATAAGAAATGGCCAAAATTAGTAAAAATGTATATCAAACTTCTCACCATAACTTTCACAAAATAAAAATATTTCAAAGGGTATATATTTTTCAAGTAATGTTCAATACAGCATTTGAAGAATATTAGCTTGAGAAAGCTCTCATGGTAAAATCACTGAAAACAAGCTACTGTCATGAGTATGTTAGTATATACCTAAGGCAAATAAAATGATGAAAATACATTACATCCCTTAATAGGTGACAAGTTTGAAATTGGCAAGTAGTAACCAAAAGTCAACAGTTACTACTGAGGCATCCTTTCTGCATTTTCTTCTTTTAACTGACCTTTTCGGTGTAAGTTTCTTTTCCATCGTACTTCACTATTTCAGGGGCCATGAACCCGGGAGTGCCCCCGAAGCCCTTAGTGCCTGTAGGGAGGGCCGTGGTGCTGATGCCGTAATCTGCTAACTTTACCTTCAAGTCGTTCGGCTCCAGCTCTGAGGAGTGTGGCTCTGGAAACGACCATACAAGTACGTTCTCGGCTTTCAGGTCTCGATAGATGATTTTGTTGGCATGAAGGTATGCAACAGCCCCTGAAATCTGCGAGATGTGAACATGAGATTGGAATCCTTACATTTTCAAAATGGCAGTATACTGGACCATACTGTATGTATTCATATAAGAGTAGAATAAGTATTGTTCACAACCAACCAATTTAACTGAAACTACACATAATAAAATAACATTGACTCACTTTCCAAGCTTGAAGGGCCCCATAATATCCCTGTCTTACTTTGACTATGAAATTGACTATGAAATTTTTTTTTACTATGACTATGTATCTCTCTGTGTATTGCTATGGCTATGCATTGCTAAGATTGTGTATTGCTATGGCTATGCATTGCTATGATTGTGTATTGCTATGACTGTGTATAGCTATATTGCATAATGCTATCAGTGCTTACTACTACTGTAGATATGTAAAACTTGCAAATGCATTCTCACAATAAACACTTCTTCCCAAACTCCTTTCATAGCTGTTGCGTGATGCCTCACACGGCCATACCATCAAAACTCCTTCCATTCAAATAAAACTTAAAACAGGAATCATTACATTCCTTGTAGCATGGTAAAGAATCTTTTAAACATGAATTAACCGTCTCACTCACCTGGGTGAGTATCTTTGCAATCGATGTAGCAGTCAATCTCGCACTACCTCGTTTATAGTCCTCCAGAAAGTTGTCCAGCGCTCCCAATGGAGCGAGTTCCAAGATTAGGCACAAGGGATGATGGCACATCCCTTTGAGAGGTACGATGCTGGGATGGCTTAGCTTCATCAAAATGGACAATTCTTTGCGAATCGTACGGTAGGCCTCACAGGCAAAGCGAACTGGGAACCGTCGCCATTTTGAATCCTCCATCTCGTACCGGAGGCGATCGGTTTTGCGGGCACCTTCCCCTGGCGGGTAAGGTTGCAGCATCTTGAGGGCGACAGCTGTTGTGCTACCATCATCTGAGCAAATTTTACCCTCAAAGACAAGTCCAAAAGAGCCACGGCCCAAGAGGCGCTTTTTCTCCAACTGGGCATCATCGATGAGCAATTCAGAGCCCAGGTCATGAAACACCTACAACGAAAAATTATGTAGAAAATCATCAATTCTGCTATATTCATTTTGTACTCAGTTCATTCTCCTAATGCCTAATGGTTTGCTTTTATTTACTGACTTACATTCATTCAGTCAGCAGTCCAAGTATTTTTATTCATTTTGAAAAGTTGTTCCTTGTTTATAATTTCCACTTTCTCTTTGGTGTATCTCTACCATGTTGCATTCACCATGTAATGAATACATTTGACGATATTATCAGTAAATATTCATTGTATTTATTTCTTTGTTTGTTTTAAGTTAATCAACCTTGATGTTACAATCCCCATTTCTTTTATGTGCTCACTGTTGCCAGGTGGCATGAACCACACACCATCTCTATTTATTCATTTATCATTTCCAAAATGTTGGCAGGTAGTATCAACCACATATCTACCATCTTTTTTATCATGTACTCACTGTTGCCAGGTGGCATGAACCACATATCATCTTTATTTATCACATATTTATTGTTGCCAGGTGGCATCAACCACATATATCATGTACTTATTGTTGCCAAGGAGACAAAATTTATTTATTTTTATGTACAAGACTAAAGGAGTTGTATGAAGCACATAATTGAGAACAGATGATAATGCATACCACATCAGGAGCCAAAGTATTTATTGGTAGTGCGCCATGTTTTGGGCATTCTGTTGTTTGTGACCTCATACCCTCATAGATTAATTCTTCCAACAGGAATCCATAGACCTTGACCAAGGAGGATGAAAGGATTTCTTCACTAGCAGAGAAGTGGTTTTCATTAAAGCTGTCCTCGAATGACCTCTCATCCAGTTCATCCAGTGACCTAGCCAACGGAACCAGGTCGCTTTCTTCATTGGCTTCCATGGCCCTCTGTATGGATGGCATGGAAGACGATTCTAATTGACCTGGTCTGTGATTGCTTGCTTTGGATTTGTTCACTGATAAAGAGGCAGAGGGGATGTCAATGCCATTTTGTGTAGCCATGTTCGTGTACCTCTTGTGCTTTGGACTGACACAGGGTATAGGACAACATATGGCGGTCTGTTTCTTTCTTTGAAATGATCCCATCAAGAGGACAGAATCCTCCTCCAAAAAGTACTGATAGTCGGAGTCCGAGTTGTTGATGAAGACCCACTCATTGTCATTGACATCATTACAGAGGGTCTTATTATACTCCTTCCAGCATTTGCAGCAGGGTACGATCCTGGTGATGAAGAGCTCACCGTGGAAGGTTGTGCCGAGGGGCTCGCAGAGTGTCGGGTAGAAGTTCTCAATCAGCATCTCAACAAGGTCCATGATCAGGGAAAGCAGCTGGGAGACGTGCTCGGAGGACTTCTCCATCCGTACAGTCCTCTCCCTTCTGAGCTTGCAGTCTTTTCGGGATATTTGGACTGCTTGGTTGGGGATCAGGATCTCCACCTGACCGCTCCGCAAGAGTGACACCTCGCTTTGGGCAAAGTCATTCCCGCTGGAAAGGTTAACCATACATATCATGTCAGGCCTCCGCTCCTTCCTGAAGCTGTTACTTATGGTGTCGGTTATCTGCATAATGTGGAAGATGGTTGTGTCGAAGAATTTGAGCTCCATTCCTGTCTGCCAGCAGTGCCACTTGTACTGGTTCGGCAGGTCAGCGACGGCCTCTTCTCCGAGGAAGTTCTTTACCTCCTCCCTGGGTTCAAACATGGCTCGAGTGATCTGCATGATCTGCTCATTGGAGAGGAACCGACACATGATGTGAGACCAGAAACCACTGGGAATGTACTGGAACACATAAAGTCTACGAAGGGGGAGTTTTCGCACTTTAAAGGTGGATATCGTGAACTCTTCAAACGCAGATGCTTTGGGGACCAGGGTTTCTGCTTCCGGTGTGAGTAAGGATATGTCCAAAGGGTTGACCTTGGTCCATTCCATCGAGCTACTCATGGTGTGGACAGATGAAGACTTTTTGGTAGAGTCTAAGGGAGGGGAGGACATGGAAGGGCTCAACTCCTGATGACCGAAGGTGGTGTCAATCTTTTCCATCAGCATTGCTGCAGGAGAAGAGTAACGGTTTCCCTCGCAATTGAGAGGTTCCAGATGGGGGAGAGGTGACATCTGCTTTTTTTCCTCCTTTGTGATCTTGGTAGAAATACCAGTGAACTTCTTCAGAGCTTTCCTGTTCCAAGAGATCATGCTTGATGAGGGATGACCTCCACTGCTGCTTGGAGGAGATTCAGACATTTTAGTCGACGAAATGTGGATTGTACCATCTGCATCAACAAGCTGAAAAAAAAATGAAAAAGACAGGCAAAATAAGATTTCCATGGTAACAGGAGTGAAAATATGCACTATGTGTATGCGCTCACATTTCTTCTTGCACACATTTGGCACCTGCTCTGGATGCACAAAGATTATCGACTTGCGTAAGTACAGTCAATATTAAATATACTGTGGTAATGATACTGTATGGTAAATGTAGACCTGTTTAAGATGCTAATGGGAACATTATCATCATATGATCTGATCTTGATTTTAACATATTTGTGCACAATACAAAGAGAATATTGACAGTAACACAGTTGAGTTTTAAATACAATACATATAACACATAACTGAAAATCTTAAGATCAATATTTAAAGAAAACAAGTTTTCAATTTGTCTTCAACATATGCAAGATATGATGGACATGGAGTAAACTGAAGTATAATGCTTATTGTTTTCGCCAAGACAACTGATTTACAAGATGAATCTAAAAGAATTTTGACAAAACAAAATTGTAAATCTGTAGATCCTGATACCACAGGATGACAATATTTGACAAAAAAAGGAAGAAATAAGAAAACAGAAAAAAGGTATCAGGGAAAGTAAAAATAATAGAGAGAAAAAGACTATGACATTAAAATATTTCGCCTCAGGGTTCATACATAAGAGCAATTCCATCTTGGGACTGTCACTAAGTTTACTGTAGAGTATACAGTCAGCTTCCTTGCATTCTCTCAAAATGTGTGAAACATCTATTCCAACAGTGAATGTAAGGAGTGTAAGAATGAATTTGCACATGGAGGAGTGTGAGGAACTAAACACTTCTCCAATGATACGAACCTCGTCTTCTGCTACGCTGGTGACTGGCTGATTCCGTACCATGGGGATGCTAACCCCCCCATCATTTTGCTTTGGGAGGAGGGATGGAATCAGTAAGTGCTGGTCGTCATACTCCACAGCGACTTCAAACTTGTTAAGGAGGCCTCTGATGAAAGCATTGACATTCGAATTGACAAACTTCTGTTCTAAGTCCCGAAGCAACATAACACCTAAGAGCAGATAAACGATAGAACCAGTATTTGAAAAGGCAGATATTGCATGACAAAATGCAACACAATTTCGTGCACTTATGTTCTTCTTGAAATACATATTGACAAACAAATCACTCTGTGCAAAGTGCAAAAACTGCATGTAAAGTGCACAAACAGTGCATTATGTTTGCAAAATTATAAAAAAAAATTGCAACAGAATGAAGTATCAGTACACACACTACTTGGCTCTATCATAACTTGACAATTTTGTTTTAGCAATCTGTCTCAGGAACTTATGCAAACCATGAGGTACAAAACCATCCATATTTAAAAAAAAACAATTTTTTTACTGTCACGAAAATTGCTACTTCAAAATGAACTAGAGCACCAATTGGTGCAGAAGCTCATACCTCAACATCCTGAAGGTACCATTTATGTATCACTATGTCACATTATAGGTAACACTGAGTATCACTATACCAAATCATCAACACTGTACAAGAAAATGTGTAGGACTGCACAATTTTTCAGAATTTCATAAACTAGAGCAACAAAATTTGCAGAAGGTTGATCTTTTAGACTAACTGAAGTTCATGGAACAATTCAAAGTGCCCCTTTAAGCCCAAATACTGGTCAACATACCTGAGGGCAATACAGAGTTTCAGTTAGCATAGCAACTGACACTGTCCAATTACTCAATTATCATTCATGCCCGATAGGGATATTTGAGATGTGTATGACAGTTTAAAGGGGCACTTTAACAGTAGGAAAGGAGGTAATTTGCAGAATTCCATAAAATGGGTCATTGGGCCCACATGGGAGTCTTGGACTACCAATTCCTGAACACCCTGAAGGGACCAATAACTGAACATCATTGTGACAAACCATCAACATTGTGCAATATAATCTGTAGGAGAAGGAGCATTTTGTAGAATTTCATAAAATGGACCTTAGGGTCCACATGGGACCTTAAACTGAAACTTTTTTGTACACCCCAGATGAAGCACCACCCAGGGATTACTGTGTCCAAGTTAAATATAAATCCATGGATGCATGTGTGAGAAGCAACATTTCAAACAGAATTTCACATAATGGGTCACTGGGCCCACATGGGACCTTGGACCAAAAATTCCTGAACACCCCGAAGGTACAACTAACAGAGCATTATTATGACAAACCGTCAACACTGTACAAGAGTATCTGTAGGAGGGGAAGCATTTTGTAGAATTTCATAAAATGGGCCACAGGACCCACATGGGACCTTGGACCAAAAATTCCTGAACACAACAAATAGCCCACCACCTAGGGGACATTATGTCCGAGTTTCAAACAAATCCATGAAAGCATGTGGGAGGAGAAGCATTTTGAACAAGTGTGGACAGATGGACAGATAGTTAGATAGATAGAGTGACGCCGCACTATTACAATAGCTCACACCAGCTAGCTGGTATGAGCTAAAAATTGCTATACATAATCTTGCTCATGCCACACTCAATATATTTTACTTATTCAAATGCTGGACAGACATACATTTTATTCCTTTCAATGCACAAAAACAAAATGGACTCATTGTTATCTTTCATGGGATTAATATTTATTTCTTCATTATCCTATTGTGTTTGCTATGTGATGGAAACACTTTACCAGCAGTTGACCTGAACTGCTCCCTCACCCTCTCCCTACACAAACCCCTCCACTTTTCTGAGTGTTATTTAGAGTAAACTCATCTGACAATTGAGTTCTCTTGAAATGGAGACATGGAACTGGGGTTTGTGTTTGGTTAGTCCACACAACGGACGTATATTACTCATGCTCTGACTGCATTCATAACACCAACGCCGCGAACAATCGCTCCGATTCCGACTGAATGTGCGTACAGATTATAAGCTGTTAAAATTCATGTATGCTGACATAATCAATTACACTCAGTAGCACTCAATACTTCCTTTCCTTAGGCTATGATTATTCATGCTATTTTGAGCCAATCATCAGATGTTGAGAAAGACTCATAAATATTGAGACCTTGGATCTAAGATGAGACAAATCTTTTAAAGGTTCGCAGGTGTTTAGGTTTGTAGGCCTATGTTAAACGCCAGTATGCACCAACACCTACTGGTTAGTGTTTGGTGTTCATGCTCACCTTGCTTGGCTTCAGGGTTTATTTCAGGGATGGTTACAATCTTGGCTAATGTGTCACAGAGCCACTGAGGATCCAAAAAGAAATAATCACTCAAAAGGGCATCCTCAAAGTAAAGCAGAACACCTGCAAAATGATAAGAAAAATGGAAAAAAATTGGCTTCAAAGTCAGACTTTGTGTTGATTGCTGAAGAATCATTAAGAAAATTGCAACAGCAATGATAAAAAACACAAAGTAAACATACCTCAAACACAGAGCATCAAACATACTTAACATGCTTTCTAACCACAGGAAAAAAAAGGTCAGTTAAAAAAATAATTTGCACACACAGAAGCTTTGCTTTTGCAACTTTTGATTAAATAGCTACACTGAAATGGCTTTGCTTTTTGAACAGAGAGATAATAACAAAAACTATTCTGCTTGCTACTAACAGAATAGCAGTTGTTGAATGTAACACCAAATAATTCAATGAAAACTGAATGAATATGGTGAAAGGAACATAGCAAAACATGTTACAACTTCACACAAAATAAATTAAAAAAATAAAAAACTATCATTTACAGAACTAGTAGACAAAAACTTAGGTAAGCACACACACTGGTGTCATGAATATTTATTCCCTATCAAAGAGACGACCTCAGTCACGGTTATTTCTTTTCTTTCATGATAACACACAGAAGCATTTGAAGTTCATATTTGTCAAGGTTAACAAATTTATCTTAACTATCGAAGGGTCTAAATTTTCATTTGCTGTAGTGGCTGTAGATAAACTTTGTATTATACTAGCCTCTTCACTTATTTGTGAAGTTTTGTTTTTACACAGAATGCAAAATGTAACACATATATCGAATGATTTTGAACAATGTTCAAGTCTCTGAATGAAGAAAATGAAAAGTTTCATAAAGTGACCTATTTTTAAGGTGTTTTTGCCTTCACTGATCATTACCATTATTATGCAAGAATTTTGTTGCAAGCATAAGTTCTTCTTTGTTGTGAAATGAAACCTCTGACTCTTCCACCATGACCCTGGCAACTTCAGTCCTGTTTGAGAAAAAGCAATGACATGATGGAAGCCACTCAGACGCCTGACTGAATTCGTACATCACATGAAGGACTATGTGGCTATCTGATTACTTTTCAACACAATGATTACATTGCACATATGATTACATCAGAGCATGACTCCTGGGAAGAACACCACACAGGAAAAGAACAAACAAAAATGAAATATCTGAATGAAGTGACTATGTATACACATATTAATTCCTTTACATAAAATTATGCTGATATTTGTTAGTGACTGCACTGCCGCAAAAAGACCACATCAACCTATGCACGTAAAAACAGTCCTCAAGCTTCATTAATGTCACAAAGTTTAAATATGAAAGTGTATTAATGGTGTTTGAAGGAGTCACACAATCGAATGATACAATGAGTAAATGACAGCATGGAACAGTACAGCATATATGCACGTGGCAGCATACATGTACACTTTAGGAACATAGCCTATATACAGTGGATGCATGTCATATACAATGTAGTAATGTACAGCATATAAACAGTAGTAACACAACATGTAACACACAGCATATATACCCTGTAGTAGTGTACAACAACATATTCACTGTAGTAACTCACAGCACCATATTGTTGTACTGTCATATGTCAATCCTACGGTAATTGTGACAGGTATTGCATCTTCTTACTTCATTAGTGTTATGGATGGCACAGAGAAACAACATCACAAACTGTACAACACAACAACGCATGCATATGACACAACCTTATAAGATGTGCATCATACATACGCATGCTATGGTGTTAATCAAAGGTATGAAAGTTGAACAGAAATGTCACTACACCATACAAGTCAGCATATAGTAAGACAACAACCTACAAAAAGACAACATAATCTACAAAGAAGACAAACACAGCGTAACATCAGACAACTCTGCATATGACAAGAAAACTCAGGATATAATAAAGCAACTCAACAAAAGCACAACAGAGTCCATAAAAAGACAAACACAACATATGATCAGACAAAGCAAATATAACAGGACAACACAGAATTTAATCATATACTGAGACAACAACCCAGCATACTGTACAACAGGACGCCTCGGCATGAATTAAGACAACTGAGTCTATTAATAGACAACACAGTCTTTGAAAAGATATCACAGCATACAATCAGACAACAGAAAATATAACAAAACAACATAGCATACAATATTAGACAATCCATCATATGACAAGACAACATAGGGTTTAAAAAGACAACATACTGTAGCATACAATAAGACGACCCAGCCTATCAAAAGATGACAGAACATAAATCTTAACACAATTCCAGATGCAAAATTGACCAGTAGCAAACTGGTGTAATGCAACATCAAACAGCAATCAACATCACATGGTATTATATACATTTTATATTGTATATACATTATATACATACTTGTATTCTGTAGTATTCATCACTGGTTCTCTGTTATCTTTCTTCATATTTCCAACAATAGTACGTATGGCATTCTCCAGAGCCAGATATGATGTTGGTATTTTCTTGTCCAGAAGGGTGTCCTTATCCTTGCCTCGCTTTGTGTCTATGTGTAATGAACAGAGAAACAAAAAAAACAAAGCGACAAGGTCAAGATTCTGTGTGCGTCATTTTTTAACATGATCATTTTAACATCACTTTCCGACTAATCCTTCATCAACTTAGCTTCAAATTTCAGAATTTATTCCTTTCATGTATATTCATATTCAAATGTAAAGTGAATCCAAACTTGAGTAGCAACAATTCAGGATCTCTTTTCATCACTTATAACTGTTTGTTTGTGCCTGTTCAATCTACACAGTTCTCTATTGAAATGAACCCAAGTGTGTGTCTCTTAACCAATCAGCCAGATAGTAAGACTACAAAACAACATCACTCCAAACCAATAATGAAAATGCTGAAGTCTCAAAATTTTAAAAGAAGTGCTCAAGGTATGAAAAAAAAGACATTTTCTTCAGAGGTTGTTTTTATTGACTGAATTCAGAGATTCATAGTTCTTTAAATGTTTATGTGCTGACATAAAAATCATTAATTCAAAGGTGCAGTCACTGATCCATTATTAACAGTACAATAAATTTTCTCATTTTGCAATTATGACAATTCAAAAGAGAAAGCAAACAAGATAGAGAAAGAAAAAGGAAAAGAACTCTTTTCAGAAATTTACCTATATACCAGACAGTTTTCCAGATATACCACATTTCAGTGACAAACCAGCAACTTTTCAAAGGCGTGAGACAGAAAAAAGAAGAAGCATCTCACAATAATACCTTTCATAGTAAATGCTACATCATATATTTTCTCCCTAAGGTTGTTGATGTTATGGTATCGCCCAGCAGCAGTGCAGCTGATCTCGACGCAGCATTGGACATTTGGCAGGCCCATGTCTTGAGGGGAGTCCACCACAAAGCGTTCTTCGATCACCTTCTTCAGGTCAGGCCAAAACTCGCGAGAATATTTCTTGTTCTGTGAGAGCACATCGTAGTGTGTGCCAACCAAGATAACTGGTGAATTTGGTGCACGGGCCTGTCGATTGAATGAAACACGCAAGGGAGGTTGCGGTGACTTCAGACCATTCTGTTCATTTCAGTGTCTACAAGAAATATGCTCAATGAGGTGAAAGAGCCTAAGGCAACAAAGTCAGGAAGATTCAAAACAAACAGAACATCACAGAAAATGATAGTTTCTCTTCAGCTCTGAGACTGCAATTGATTACTTTGCTGTGGATGCTGTTTTACCTAGGAATTGGACAAATGCAATCACAGAGACCAACCACCACATTGCTTGTGATGATGAAGTCCTACTGTATTGATCAGAGACGGCTCTTTGTACTTCTTCAAAAATGTGACTGCAAATTGACCGCTGTGACAAAGGTAAACACACACACACACATATCTGACTCTTGGCAACTATTTTCACATCTAGCTTGATTTTGAGACTGACCTGAATATTGACCAGCCACTGTTGCAGCTCGCTCAGACACTTTCTGCCATCGGTAATTTTGAAGATCACCAGATAAATAGACCGTTTGGTGAGGAAGTACTGGTGGGTCACATAGAACTCATTCTGCAAAACATGAAAATAATGTTGAAAGTGAAACGACTTTTGGTGACACCCATCTGTGGAAACATGAATGGTAAAATGGACTAACTCCATCACATACTTTCTTTTATGTCTGTCCCTTTTCACCTTTTATACCTTCCATATTTCACTTCATGGACAAGCTCGACAAATTGTTCTGCCCATCTCATCCAGTCAACCTTCTAACTGAATGACATTTGCAATTTTCAATGATTTATTGTACAAATGATTATGCCCAATCACAATCAGTTCACCCTGCACAGACAGCTGTCGCCTGACCTGTAAACTGGACATATGTCCATTATGATGTACCCATCCGTCACAACTTCATTTCAGGTTTTACTGTTTCATCCCACGTGAAGTGGCGTGAGCTGACTTCAAAAAAGAGTAACAATTTACCCTTTAAAATCTCAATCTTGAAGTTTGAAGTGATGACATGGTAGAGATGTTGTGCATGGTGATATGTTTGGCACAAATTAAGTGCCTGCCATCCTTGGTGTATTGTTTCTTTTCCCAGCTATGCCACAAGCCAAGCTCTGTTTACTACTTTCCCTTGGTTGTCACTGTGTGACATTGCTTTCATTGTGTGACAGTGATTTCAATTTCATGAGTGTTAGTACCAATGTACTTGCAGATTGGTTCAACGATACTTAAAAGCATTCTCGGAGTAAGAACTTTTACCTGACCGCCAAAGTCCCAGGTGCTAAATGTAACTTTTTTCCCCCCTCTCTTCTTGCAGTACGTCCACTCTCCTACATCCACTCCGACTGTTGACAGGTAATTCCCTTTCAGCGTTTTACCGCCAATGTTCGGGCTTCCGGTCCTCTCGGCGAAGGAAGGTAAAATCTGTGAGGCAAAGAAAAGGTGAAAGATGAATGAGTTGAAACAAGTACAATGGGAAACAGTTTCAGTCTTAAAAACAATGCGGTTTTATGTCCTTGGTTTTTGATAAAATTTATTATACTAAAGTGAAAGGAGATGTTGCAAGCAAGCTATTTGACAATGGACTTGGACAAGCACCAAATGCCTCATGTGGTTAATGAAATGCTCTAAGAACCTTTTCATTGCAGAGTGCATTGAGCTTTTCAGGAATCAAAGTATATCAAACTGGCAAGTAGTAACCACGCCATCATTGCAGCAAAATAGTCTTTTTCCAAATTTCCACAAGACCATGAACGATGAACACAACAAAACCACCAGGAAATTTATACAAAATTTTAAAAACGCTAAAATAAAGAGCTGGATAACTTGCAAAGATGGGTTGTCATGATTTAATGACAAGATATTGACAGATGACAAGGAGCCAACTGAAGGAAGTTTCTGCAGATGGAAACACAATAACAAAAGGTGATAATGAAAAGAGGAAGTTCGTCACCTCGGATGGGTGGCGGCCAAATACTGCTGTTTCCTTCCGAAGTTCGTTCAGAAGTGTTGTCTTGCCAATGTCCGATTTACCGACAAACATTAATTTCATTCTGTTGTATGGTTTGGCACTGAGAATAAAGATTCAAGATATCATAAGCATAATAAAAGTAAAAAGTGAAAAGAGAGAAAAAATCATGACAATCAAGATCTGAATATCAGTAAAAATTAATTATTATCATGATATCTTTATGTGAAACTGTGACATCTGCCTGTGTTTGATAGCTATGTATGACGTACACCAGTGGCAAATAAAGTTACAAACAAAATGTTGCTTTGAGAGAAAGAGCTTCAGGGACGAGGTGAAAGGAGTGAAATATCATGGTGGTGGTAGTCTACCTTGCTTCACACTGAGTGACATCTAAATCTTTCCACCATTAATTAAATACACAGATATTGATTTACATATTACTCACATGATCAGTAAGATATTTAACATTGATTTATAAATGAAAAACTGAAGGTGAAATTCACACCACAACAAATATGCCAAATAAGAGGAAGCAGCACACGAGATTATTCCTTAATTTCATTAGCTTGAATACAAATCTCTCTTAACCCTCTGAAAATTCTGAAAACCAATATTACATGTCTGGTTTATGTTTTATCAATGTCATTCAGTTTCCAAAAAATAGTTAATTTCAAATATTCCGCAAACTGCTAAAAAAAAAAACGGATAACAGATACAACATTAGTCCGATGTAAGTGCTAGCAGCTTGAACAAAGCCATAGAATTCCCTGTTTGAATTCAGAATGACAGATATGAAGCAGAGAGGGACAGGAAGGTTTAATACCTTTAATGTGAGGTAACCCAATGCATGGGGTAACCTTGCACAAAGTTGCACAGGGAGATCAATATTGAGTGTATGTGTAGACAGGGTGCTAGCTGATTCTGAGTGGAGGGTGCACTCAAAAGAAGAAAAAGAAGATAATAAAGATAAAAAAGGAGTAAAGAAAATATTCTCTACCAACTCTGAAAAGATTCCAAATTGAAATAAAACTTACTCCTCCAAGATGGAATCCAAATATGAAAGGATATCTGAGACTCTCATGTCTCTACTATAATCCTCTCGGACCATGCAGCCATCAAATTCTAACTGGATGAGGTTCTTGAGGCGTCCCATCTCTGGGGGAAATTCTCTTATCTGGTCATTTCCATCTATCTTCAGGCTGTTCAGTTTAGAGAAATACTGTATGTCTGCGGGAATATAGCTCAGGTTGTTGCTCGACACTGAGAGGACCTTGAGACTTGGGAAGAGAAGATAAATCTCCGAGCTCGATGTTTCTGGTGACTGTCGACCCGTCTAGATGCAGAAGAAAAGAGAGGTAAACTTGAAGAATTTATCATTCTGATAGTCAACTAATACAATATGTGGTTTCTTATTTCTTTCCCTACATGAAAGCCTGCAAAAAGACACTACTGAAGATATATAATGAAATTAAATTATTTATCACATGAAAGTACACTTACTGCTGCTTTTGACAGATCTTCAAACAGAAAGACATATAGAGGCAAACAAATGGACTGGCAGACAACCAGCAATTCAGAGAGACAATCAGTACAGACAGACAGATAACTGAGAGAAACAGAGATGGACTACCAACCTTTACCTGAGATGAAGTAGGCTCTCCTTCTGCATCATCTTTACTCTCCACAGAGGATGGAGGTGATGAAGAGGAGTTGGTAGTTGTAATATTCAATGAAGGCAGTTGATTGTGTGACAGTTCCAACGTGAGGAGGTTGGCCAATACCCTGTGTCGTTGATGTTGACAGTAGTAGCTCTTGCCCGTTGGATTGGACTTTGGTGAAGCAGGGAGGATGGAGGACGAATCCTGGGAGATGTGCTTTGATGCAATGCTCGGGGTAGCACTCGGGATGAGGAAGGGACTGTAGCAGAGGTCGGTCCTACTGGAACTCTCCTCATTATGGTGGACCCCTCGAAACAGCATGAACTTGCTGGACTTCTGGTTGCAGGACATTTTCCGTAACAAGTTGGTGATCTGACTGACCTGATTGTGGGACATATAAAGGTCAACCAGACCAGCTGGGAAGTGATTGATTGGGCCACAGATCTTGATCTCATTGTAGGACATCACCAGCTTTATCAACTGGGGAGCTAAACATGCCAAACCAGGCGGTACAGCTTCAAATTGATTGTGAGAGAGGTCAAGTTCCTTCAGCTTGCAAATCTCCTCTGATGAGGGCTTTTCCTCCACCGGCAACGACACGACACTACCGGAGCTGCAGAGCTTGTGGCGTTTGAGGTTGCCAAAGGAAACACTTCCAAGCTGGGATTTGACGACATCTTCCCTGTCCCTGGTAGTGACAGCCGAGTTGTGGTGCATCTCAACGTAATGCTCCCTTTCGTCCATTGCCAGGTAGTCACTCTCTGATCCACTATCAGAGTGCCCTCCTACATTTGCAAGTGAGTAGTCCATCCTCACCGTATCCACAGATGCTTCAGCATCCAGTGAAAACACATCATCATTATCCGCCAATGATGTAGGTAATTCTTTCAGCATATTCTTTGATACATTCAGTACCTTCAAGCTTGGAGCACGCCACATGTCATATGGAAGTTCCTCCAGGGCATTGTTCACCAACGTCAACATCTCTAGTGAGGGAAGTTTGAATACATCTATCGGGACAGAACTTAATCTGTTCCCATCCAACTTAAGTTCCTTCAGGTAAGGTAACTTCCAACCGACAATCGGAGCTTCCTCCTCGTCATATTCCGAGATCGATTCTAGGCTCCCGACTGGGAGATGGATCAATTTGTTGTTACTAAGGTTCAACATCTGCAATGACGGAAGCTGGAAAATGATCAATGGGACCTTTCGCAAGCAATTGTCTGAGATATCTAGCTTTGTGATGACAGATACTTTGTCGTGAATACAATTACAGATGCTGTCCAGGTGCTTCAATGCTGGATTAAAACGCAGACTGGCTTCCACCAACCACTCCTTGTAGATATCCGTCAGGTTGTGGTCGTGCCAGTTTATTGCCACAGGGGTATCAAAGGAAGAGTGAATCACAGCTGGTCGCTTTATGCTTGCCAGAGTCCTTCTCCTTCTCAGTATGGAAGACTTCTGCTCGTCCGAGAGACTCCTGCGGCGTTTCAAGGATTTACCCAGTGTTCCCCCAGAGGCCTGCTTCCCTGCCTTCACCGACACCATTGGGAGGAGAAGGTGCTTAAACTTTTCACGGTAGACCTCGTTGATGGATGAGTCCTGATCTCTGTGTACGCCCATGTATGCCAACAGAAGTGACACCACCTCTTTGTTTCTGGACAAGTTCGCAGAGAGCAGCACTTTCCCATCTACATCTTTGGCTCCATAACTGAGCAATAGTTTGATGATTTCTAAGTTGGTATCCGACCTTTGAAAAGCTGCATACAGCACAGAGGTATCTGCGGGAGCTATGTGCACTGCTTCCCTAAATTTCATGTTTTGATACCCTTCTTCTGGTACTTGTCTCATGAGTTCCCTCAGAGATTTTAATGGTTTGTTGACGTCTGCTCCATGTCGGAGCAGGACTGAGACAATTTCTACATATCCACACAATACAGCACAGTGTAGAGGTGTTTTACCCTCAACTGTATATGTATCCAGCTTGATAACTGCCTTGGGGTTTCCACTTGGTAAAAGAGGTAGAGGTCCACTATTTAGAGGCTGGTAATCAAGGAGTTCTTCCACCACCTCAGTGTGGCCTGCAGCGCAAGCCAAGTACAGAGCTGTCTGGCTGTTTATGTTACACTGGTCTATGTAAAAAGGCAGCTCACCCTTGTATGACTTAAAACTGGCCCTTACTCTGGAAGTTACAGAAGAATCTCCCAACATCTGCTTCTGAAAGAAGAAAGGGAGAACATGTAAGATGGCTTACAAGTTACATTCACAGTTTCTTTGGCACATTTTGATTCTGGTAATTTATACCCAATAATCACTTTACAATGAAGACATTACTTAAAATGAAGGTGGTGCCCTCACACCCAAAGCAAGTGTATGTTCAACATCTCAATCATAGTCAAACTATGTAAAATATTCAAAAATACACAAGCTTATTCAAATATTGAATTGTTAATACACATCACTAGTATTGGAATGTCAATAAATTATTCACTTCCAACGTATAAAATTCAAACTTGAAACAATTTCAGATACTACCATTAGTGTTCCAATATTGAAACTAGAGCACCAATGGTGCAGAGGCTCACACCTGAACACCCTGAGGGTACAATTTGCATATCAGTATTATGAATCACCAACATATCTTATTGCATGTACAAGAGAATGTGTGCCACTGCATAATCTGCAGAATATCATAAACTAGAGCACAAACAGTGCAGCAGTTGGATCTTTGTAGATAAATTTGTGATAACTTTAATGGGCACTACCAAATTACAATGTTTATAATTGCATCACTATTCAAGTATGACATCCAATAATTATGAAACTGTCTATTTCGTACATTTTCTACCTGGTTTGTACTAGCTGTGGGCGCATGAATTAGAAATAATGTGGAAAAATTTTGGAAAATACAAATTTTCCAAAACCAATTCCAAATCACTAACTACTAGCTCATTAGTGTTCATTTGCATGTGTCACATGAGAACTATATTAGCTTGACGATTGATCTGTCAGTAGAACCCTTATAGCAACCTTTATAGAAAACTTGAAACAAAGTTGACAGGCTTGGTAAGACATAGTGAATAAACTCAAAGTGTCCCTTTAATGTCTAGATCTACATGTATAACTCAAGACTAGATTGGATTTCTGTTAGGCACATCTGATTCATTGTCCCATTACTTAATTATCATTCATGCACGATAGGAATATTTAAGATGCTGAATGACATTTAAAGGGGCACTTTTCAAGTATGAGGAGAAAACATTTGCAGGATTTCAAAAAATGGGCCGCAGGGAACACATGGGACCCTGGCCCGCAAATATATATACACTCTGAGATGGACCACTAGCAGAGTATCATTATGGCAAACCATCAACATTGTGCAAGAAAATCTGTAGGAGAAGCATCTTGCAGAATTTCATAAAATGGGCCATAGGTTTCACATTGGACCTTGGACCAAGCAATTTTGAATATCCTTAATTTACCTACCACTCAGGGAGCATTGTGTCTAGTTACACACAAATCCATCCAAGCATGTGCCAAAAGCAGCATTTGGAACAGAATTTCATAAAATGGGTCATAGGGCCTACATGGAGCCTTGGATTAAAAATTCCTCAACACCCTGAAGGTACCATTAATAGAGTATTATTGTGACAAACCATCAACATTGTACAAGAGAATCTGTAGGAGGAGAAGTATTTAGTGGAATTTCATAAAATGGGCCCTCAGACCAAAAATTTGTGAATACGCCAAATGGTCCACCACCTACGAAACATTGTGTCAAAGTTTCGTGCAAATGCATGAAAGCTTGACGGAGGAGAAGCATTTTGAACAAATGTGAACAGACAGATAGACAGACAGCTGGAGTGATGCCGCACTACTATAACAGCTCACACCAGCTAGGCGGTGTGAGCTAAAAATGGAAAACACATATTAATATCTACAACGTTAGCTATTAAAATTAGCTGCACCTTGTCCAGAGCCTCTTTGTAGTTATGATGGAGAAGAAGTCGCACCAGTTTACAGTGACCCTCTATGGCAGCAGAATGAAGGGGAAGCTCTTGATCATTGTTCAGCTCAGTAGACATCAGGGGAAAATGCTGCCAAAAAAAAAAGTTGAAATGGTTGACTTAGACATGAATGTGGGCAACCTCTGAAATGGATACATGAATGTTATGTTTTTAAAATGATATTAGTACATAAAGGTCATATTCATCCTTATGTGACTGAGGCAGCATAAGAACGTTACCAAAAAAAAAAACCTGGCACACATAAAACAGTTGACTAAAATGATATTCACACCAGAAACCTCTGGATCACTTTAAAGCTACTTTTTTATTCAAAATTTCAATTTATTGCTGTATTTTTATATGTATATATTTTTTTTTAAATGTGGGATTTTCCCTCATCTGAATTTTCTAAATCCCCAGTCCCCATTCCTGCACCCTATCCTCTCATCCTCCCTTATTCCTCTTGCATTATTATTCTTTCTCTTACCCCTTAATTTCCTTTCCTTCTTTTTTTTTTGCAACTACTGTGATGAAGCAATCTTAGTATGGTTTACATTAAAGCATCACACTCAAAAGTAAAATGTAGCTGTAAAGGCCTGCCCTCAATTCTTAACAACTCACGTTGCTTAGGACTAAGCAACCCGACATTCCACACTAGTAAAATCTCATTGAGGTCATTTCTTGGCTATATGAACTTTCTAGCTAAATACACTCTAACATTGTCTTATTTAATCTGAATACAACAGCAATGGATATCCTTTCATAGCTTTAATAGCCGTAGTCCTGATTGGCTCATGCACCACACAAAAACACCAACATACACACACATAAAGGTTCCCTCAAATATGCCTCTCCAATCATGCACGTGATCAACTTGGGTTGCATCTTACTCCACTTTTTGATAAAGGAAGTTAAATCTAGAAAGTTTACAACTGAGTTTAAAAAAAAAGAGGAAGTGGAAGCCATTTCATAGTCATTAATCTTATAACCATTCCAGCTAGTAATTATGACAATTTTATGATATACATGTTTGTGTGCAAAGCACAAGCTCACAAGAAGTCTAGTTAATACATAATCTTTTGGATTAAATTGCAGACTTCCAGGGTGGAAGCTGTTCATATCAACATTGCTTCCTGTTGTGCTTTCACTGTGACACAAGCGACCATGATAGGTCCGTGAGCAGGACAGAGCTTTCTCCTTGCACAGCAGTTTACATTGAATTTCACTTTGATCCTTTAGCTTGACTGGTTCATTGCAAATTTTGTTCCAAAAATGTGCATGGGTAGTTGCAGTAACCATTACATAAGGCAACAGTGCAGTGTGACAAACAGCTGGACTGAAGCAGAACAAGGGATGTTTCATATTCTGCTTAATACATATTACATTTCTTCTCATATAAGAGAACAACTTGAAGGAATATCCAACATCCTAAGATGTGAAGATGAATTGTTCCAACATGCAAAGATGAGCTGTTCCAACATATGAATATGAACTTTTCCAACATGTGGAATATATTTCAAGGTTTTTTATGTCTTGACATCCTCATGTTGCCAAATTTCTTCAGAAGTACAATCTACATACTTATTGAGGGCAATGATAAATACTGCTATGTGTGATTGAGGAAATATATACCATAATGAAGCAATGAGAGAATGAAATGTGATCTGATGTCGCCATGACGACGTCATGTTCCATGAAAAGCAAATATGTGTAACAGTTCATTGCATTGTAAGAACAGGGTCACACACTGAGTAAGTGACAGACACACTTTTGAAGGCTGTTGAGAGATCTTAAAAGGAGGAGGTTCTTATACAATGTGATCAGAATGTGATCAAAACGGATATCTCTCATCCACAAATGTGAAAAAGATCATATTCCAACTCAAAAGAATCCCGATAGAAACCAAACCACACAAAATCATACAAAAACCACACAATATGTAACTCAACTTAAACCGGAAACAAAGGAAAAAGAAATGTAACCAAACAGAGGATGTGACTATTTTCTATACCTGGAGGAGCTTTTCTGCTAGAGTGAA
Source organism: Stichopus chloronotus (assembly GCA_021234535.1). Classification (NCBI taxonomy): domain Eukaryota; kingdom Metazoa; phylum Echinodermata; class Holothuroidea; order Aspidochirotida; family Stichopodidae; genus Stichopus; species Stichopus chloronotus. The sequence goes on along the minus strand of CM037845.1, from coordinate 19,456,297 downwards.
GTACCCTCTGTGACAAGCCAAGTGAAGGGGGGTTTCCCCGGTATCTTTGTTTGGTTTTCCTTCTGCCCCTCTTGAGATGAGAAAGTCCATCACATCTTCCTTCTCCAAAGAGGTTGCCCTGTGGAGAAATTACAACAGAACCTGGTTTGTAAATAAATATACCTACATATTAAACCCCAAAGACGAATGCAGGAATACCTACTATAGAAGCAAAGTCCATTTGGAATTGTTTTTGAGAAACAGGATGATTCTTTTTAAAATCTTTGTAACCATGAGTGGAAAACAAGTAAATTTTCCGAGAGGCATTACGATATAGTCAGATTTCCCAGCAAGGCTAAAAATCAGATCGCAAAGCGATTGTTATATCATCATGGGGTCAAGGGGACCACATAAGAGCCCTTTGTGGAGTCCAGGGGTAAAGCCCCAGTGGGGGTTCAGGGGAAGAGGTCTTGGGAAGCTGTCCGAACCACTTGAAATCTTGATTCCAAATTTCATAGTTGATAAATGTTCACATCTTCTCCTGTATGTCATATCATTTTGTGAAAATTAGTACTCTATGATTGTTGGAATCACACTGGTTGGAATAAGTAAGTGTTTGACCGGCGATTCTAATATTAATAAACTATAAAAAGTTTATTATTTGTAATAAGATTTGGTTGAGGTAAGAAATGGTAGGAAAAATTCGGCACTTCCTGAAGTACTGTAATAGGAAACGTGATATAGCGTCCCATCAGGTCTTACAGATATGGTATTATGATCCACTTGTGATGCCAGTTATACTCTGTAACGAAGAATATTCTGTATTTCAAATGTGCAGACCCTCCCTTAGTCAAAATTGTTAAAAAAAACTTAAGAAAACAAACAAAATTTCTGAAAAAAACCAAGGTGTTCCGAACTGTCCCGATATTGCCTTCCGAAGTGTTAATATTTCAGAAGGAATTTGTGATGTCAGGGAGTGAATCTTCACGTGCCAAGCCCAATCTGCTGTATATGTGTCCGAAAACTAAATTTCAAACAAATTATGCCTAAAATCCAATTTTAGTACCATGTTTGAAAAAACTGAAGTTGCATATGCTATAAAAATGATGTTTGATTTTCCTGAAAGCATACCTTGCATCAAGATACCATATCTGTGAAGGGAAATTCTAGGCAAAGAACATGTCTTCTGACTACTTTAAGCCACTTCAAACCATTTTCATTCATATTCTTGATGGTCTGAAATAAACTTTTCACGGGCAACATGATATGTTGAAACTTCGCACCCAACAGAGTTTCTAAAACTACCCATATATACAAAGGGAGCGGCCATTATGATGTAATTGAAATCATTGTATACAATATAATTTCTGCATACACTCCTGGAAAAAGTCGGAAAGCCAGGAGGCTCCTTCATGGGAAATATTTTCATCGCACAGGAAGTCCACACGACAGTGGAAAAAGAACAAAAATACAAAATGACCAAATAACAGAAAAATCCCTTTTACAACTTTCAAAAACTTTTCACCCCACTGTTAATTTCTTTGACGACCATTCAAAAGTGTATCAGAACACGTACTCCATGCCAATCCTTGAAAATTTTCACAACTTCCACATTCTCAGTTCCTCAGGATGGCAGAGTGGACAGGGAGTGCTAGTCCACTCTTAAAACAGATAGTACCAGAAGCAGTGTTAAAAGAATACCAGTACTCTTGGCATAGCAGACAGGAGTGTATTTCTTGCATTGAGCCAGATTGTAATGAATGAATATTCATTATGCATAGAAAACTAGTTATCTCTTTTAACGTTTGTTTAATATCATTCAATGACATGGCATCAAGCCAAACAATTAACAATACCTGTAAAGTAGGGTTTCTTTATAATCACAGTTGATTGCTGAGAAGCCAACTTTTTGAAGCAATGGAAGTAGTTTCTCAACATCTGAGCAAGCCTCCAGTAATTCTGTCTCCAATTCGATTCTGTGGATGGCTCTTTCCTCTACAAACAGAAAAGCAAAGAGTACAATGCAAAGTGAATTTGATCTGCTCTTTCAACAAATCGCAGTCCAAACACAACACACACCAGAATTAAATCTATAGTTGGGGCAGAACGGTTCACTGTCAACATTAAAAAATGTGAGGCTCCATGGTGTGAATATGAGGTCTAGTTGGACTGCTTTACCTTTAAATGCCCGTTTTAAGTGGATTCTGTATGAATGTGTACAGCATACAAATTAGCAAGAACATAACGTCTTCTGTGGTAGTGTGGTTTAGGAATTGCTCATTAGTGATGGGCTAGTGAGGGATGGCGAATATTTGACACAGAGGACACACCAAAGTTATATTCAGGTTAACATGAAGTGTTTCAGTAGTTATCAGTTGGTACTAATGACAATGTTGAACATCATAATATTTAAGAAAGTTTGCCACTGTGGACAGAATCTTATATTCTTCCAGAAAAAAGTAAACTTTAATTGGTGTTTTACAAAAGCACTGAAAGGCCAAATGACTTTCAACTTTTTTAGAGTCACATTTGATAAAATCTAATCCATACTGTATAAATGTTACATTCATATGCATACTCTATGAACTAAATTCACAGTGTGTAACCTAAACTAAAAATCTGCACACAAAACTTCAAGATTAATAAGGAAAATTGTAAATTTGTGTTTGTAAAGTGTTAATTTCACATTTATAGAGAGTGAAGTTTTCATAGTGTGATATTGATTGTAAACAGGTCTACAGATTCATAAAGAGTGAATTCAAGTGAATATATACCACTATTGATGCAGTCTGAATTTAAGCTAACAAAGTGTGAATTTCAGAAAAAGCGCAAGTCCTTTCACCACGTCATTACTTCAGAAGTGTTTTCTGTCACCAGATTTTTGGTAAGTAGTTTTGCTGTCACTCCTCTTTTTAAAATCACTTTCAGGTTCATTTGAAGGGAGAGTAGAGCAATGCTCTTCTCATGGGCTACCTCATCTCCTCTAAGATTAGTGTAAAATAAAAAGAAGATCTAAATGCTAGCTACAGTTACATCAAAGAACCAGTCATGAATAGAGACAGGTTTAAATTGGCATTGAGCGCATTTAACAAGCTGTAGTGGACACTACCATCATCACTGATCGTTATTAAAATTATCATTGAACATCACCATCCTCATCATCATTATCATCACCATCATTGTCATCATCATCATCAACAACATCATCATCATTGTCTTTCACAATTACCATCATCAACATCATCATCACCATCATTTCTCACCTTCATGGTAACCACCATTATCATCATAACCACAAACCTTTCTATTGAAGGTGGTCTTAAATAGAGCTGGAGGCACTCACACAGTACTGACTGACTCTGAAGGAATGTTAAAGTGAATGCCTGTGTACTGAAAAACCAAAAAGATTAGATTATGTTTGATCTTAATTTTTGTTTATTTTTAAACGTACACGAGAGGTTGTACATGAACGGACTATGTCTTTCAATGAAGGAAAATGACAGTAACTACTTTGAAAAGCAGCGCGATTGGCATAAAAACAGTAAAAAACAGAAATCATATTTGAAAATTAACGGTTCTTACTATAACCGTCTACATAATGAATGTGCAACAGCATAGGTCTCACCAGTGTATCAAAAACATACTACTCAAGTCGTCGCTCCTTGGTAGGTATCGGGAATTGTCGTATTCAGTGAAAGGAAACACTGTATTTACAAAAAACCTAAGAACTGAACACAACCTTCCCTGTGGAGTCAGTGATCCTGAGTTGTAATTGAATATTCAATACTACTATACTTCCCACTGGCTCGCTCCAAGAAGCACACAATTGATTTGAATGAAAACTGTCAACCACTACATTATCGTATTCTACACTTTTTGTCGTTATGTTAGAAGAATTTGAAATTATATGGCAAAATTAACCAACTGAAACCTATTTATCTTAAGGGATTGTCTGAATGGTGTAATTAAAAGCCTTACCAAACTTTTGGAGATGAAATTTCAATGTTTTTACTTTTTGCCTACGCATGCAATCACTTAAAGCCAAAGGATTAGTCTCTAGCAAGGATTACAACTCAACGAGAAATTTATACAACTGTTGCCAGTTGCTTTGTGTGAGATGTGTGGAAGGATAAGAGCAGGCTTCTTCAAACTGCAATGCATGTGCCACAGGTGGTACATAACATTGTTTGAAGTGGTGCACAAAAAATTACATGCAGATTTATTGAAAGACAATATTTTTGAGATAACTTATTTCAAAAGTTCCCTCAAACCTGAGATAATTTACCTCCCACAATTGACATTTTGTGTGCAGATTTGGGTAGAAAAAGTGAACAAACTTAACTATTTTGCATCTGAAGAACTTCAGATACACATTAAGAATCTATGGGAACAATGGGACACAAGGAGGTTGGGGCAACATGTTTTACCTTCCTACCAGGACAGTGATCAGTGGTGCATTATATCATTTGTCATGTGACACTTCATCATATTTAGTTATGAAAACCTGGATCCGACCTTAGGAAGGTCTGATGCAGGGTTCACATTCTGGAGCAGCTGCTCGTCATAGACACGAGGTTCTGTCTCTGGGTGAACAGTTTATAAGTTAGGCTTCCTTCCGCGCATCCCGAGAAGCGAGTTGGACGCACAGAAATTTTGCCCCATCTACAGTAACAAATCCATACTAACAGTCTAATCCCTTAATTACTTCCTCAGATTTTGGATGTAATCCACGTAAATAAGAAAAAGCACCATCAGCTTTTTTAATCAATGCTAGGGCTGCTGATTTTCCAACAAACACAATTCTTTTCCATTTTCCAAGATTCTGAATGGCATAAAATGCCGAAGCATGTTTGAACTTCATAACATCTAGTCAATTGGGGTTTTGCCAAGTCTCTTTTACGATCAGTCTCACAGTAGAATGCTTTAATGTACCGGGTGAAAACATGAAAGTTCAATCAGAACAAAGTCGTTGATACTGCTTCAAAACAAAAATATTCCACAAAACATTGCACATGTCATGTAAAGCAAACTGTATTACATACATTTTTGTATTACATACATGTGGAATGGATTTATTTGCCCAGTCATTTTCAGATGTACAGCAGCCATTTAGAAGACCACATGTGTCGCCTCCAAACTGAAGCATTGTATGTATAAGATAAATCCAGAAGTAAAAGTCACAGACTGGCATGCCAAATTGATATATAGTTTGAAAACATTTAAATGGTGTATATGAACGTTTATTTGGACCGTTACAATGTTTAGCAAATTAAATGGTATCTCACAATGCCACAAGTTACAACTGACAAGTTTCTACAGTGCAGAACTGCTAGTACTGACAACTTGAAAGTTTCTACAATAGTGCAGTAGCAGAACTATAGTTACATGGTGAGCAGCTTAAGTTCAGATGCCAACAAAACTGCCAACAAAACATAGAAAACGTGGAAGCGCACAGTGCCTGATATATGATCGGATAACGTGTGCTGTGTCCAAAGTGTTAGGAAGTGTAGACTGATGAGTTAGGACTCTGTCGACATGTAAGGTGTTTCAATATGGCAGCATGAGAAGATCAATAAAAGTTTTCTGAGAAAGCAAATAGAAGCATTTATGTCATCTATTTGTTCTGTTTGACCCCCCAAACTTCCTGGTTTGGGAATTCCCTAGAGACGTACTCACCTCATACATGGAAGGAATATTAGAACAGATGCCTTTTGCTGCTACAATCTTGGACAAAATTGTTGGGACACTTTGTCGTATGTTGCAAATATAATACTGAATTTTAGGTGAGGGGATAACATGAAACCCCGCGCCCCTTCCCAATGTTGCGCTAGAGAAGTGAATGTACCCTTTGAACAGCAATACTATAGCCAACATTGAACGAGGGCGTGGGGTGTCCCAAGGTATTTTGTCCAAGATTGTCTGAGTTTTTTGGGAGCAATTTTTGAGCGAAATTTCGAAAGAAAATTGAACATTTTTGGACAAGGTGCATCATAAAAATTAGTTATCGGGGCCTATGGGTCTGGGGATTTTCAAATGAAAGTATTCTGAATTTCGACTATGAACATAACAAGTTTAATTTTAATTCTGGGGGTTTATTTGTATATGTTTTGTTGGAAAGGAGTGATCATGAATGAATAGATCGTTTCATGGTTTTGTATGCGGACAGAAATAGTTGCGTTTAGAAATAACATTGATGGGCAGCTGTTGCATTGCATTGCAACAGGAGTATTACTGCAATTGTAGAATGCTGGTAGGAATCCCAGTTACAATACATTCTGAAGTAGCTCCACGTTCTACCAAAATGCGTTAAAGTCAGAACTGTAGATTCAGCTTAATATTAAAATAAATGGTAGAACGTTAGTAAAGGCAGGTTTTTTACCTTTTCGGCCGCTAAATCAAGATTTGTGACTGCAATTTTTACATTGCATGAAGCTGGTAACATATGTAATCTTCAGTCTTGTAATCTACGCAATTTTTCCACGGGTTGCTTAAATTTTCCTGTCAAAACATTTGGTAGAAGGTGGGTTTCATTAACCTATACTGTCGGACGCTGTTGTTACAGTAGGTCTAAGTCAGCTCGGATGGGGAGGCCGGGGTTCGATTCACGGCATGACCATAGTGTTTTTCACTGCTCAATTACCCATTTATAAACTCAAATGTCTGTCAACTTCTCATTTTTCATTCATTCATATACAGCATAAGGTAATATGTATATGTATATTAGTATAATGATATAGCTCTAACAACAAACATGTACTCTGAAGTCCGTTGAAACTGCTTGAAATGACTGACATATTACAGTGCACCATGTACGGTACAATAGAATGGGTACCACAATGTCACTGTTAAGTGAATATGAGCAAACGTCACATTTATTAAATTTGCACTTTAGAGGTTTATTTTGTATAGTGATAGTACACTTTTTTACCCAGATTAACCTGCAAGTCAGTCCTAATAGACATTAAGTGTAGTTACTTTAATACCAGACACCACGTCATCACTGTGAACAATTTGAATAAATAAGATATATACATCGATCTTCTTCAACGGACCACTCACATGTTATTTTTTTTTGGGGGGGTATTTTTTGGTTTTTTTTTTCTTCGTTACCTGTCTCAATATCAGAGTTTGAGCCGAAAGTACGTCAGTTGCATCATACAAAATGTTTTAGTTTCATGGTCGACAAGATGCATTGGAGTTATAATGTTACCTCCCCAATGACTGCATTTTATTTAGCTCATTTAGTGCAAATACATCAATTTGACTGACTTATTCCTCCCCTTACTCCGAAACAACATTGACAACATTCACACAATGATGTTATTACAGTAAACCAACTTCAATATAGGCCCCAAACATGCCGAACATGCACTGCTGACGTTTCTTGTTGCAAGGAATATCACCCCCCATTTTGCCGTTTAACTTGTTTCAAATTGACGATTTTTCCTGTGAACCGCGCATGCTTCTAACTGCTCGAAATTCTCAGACAATCTTGGACAAAATTGTTGGGACACTTTGTCGTATGTTGCAAATATAATACTGAATTTTAGGTGAGGGGATAACATGAAACCCCGCGCCCCTTCCCAATGTTGCGCTAGAGAAGTGAATGTACCCTTTGAACAGCAATACTATAGCCAACATTGAACGGGGGCGCGGGGTGTCCCAAGGTATTTTGTCCAAGATTGTAGACCGAAAGGCTGGCAATTACGGAAGGGCAGTGACTAGATATGCACACACACACACACGCACACACCCTCACACACACGCACACACACACAAAATTGCCAGATGCTAGACCATGGTCAATACGGTATTGCATAGGTTATGTGAGGTGAGGGAGTCCGCGCTGTGAATTATTGTATTCACTCTTTCTTTGCACTATATGGACTAACATTTCAGCACCTAAACTTTGTGATATTTGGCTCAATTAACTACAACGAAAATAGGGTTGAATTTTAAGAAAGGGAGATGGTGGGAGAATCGGACCCTTTAAAATCCCTGGTAGACCCCTTAAATTAAGTGTTTCAGACTTTTAAGTGGTCCGAAAACCCATGCTTGGACCCACTGGAATCGGAGCTCAGAGCTAAACCTGGTCTGACGGAACAGAAAAAGTTTCTGGAGGGAAAAACCAAAGTGGTGGACACAACTCTAGACATATGTGAATATATGTACTTAAAATGAAGTCTGCTATAAAGCCCATGCAATGACATATTGTTAAATCATCGCTAATAAAAGACCAAATTCTATTATTGGAATGTTCATTTGTTTAACTCAGACAATTCATGTTTTACAAACAATGCAAGCATATAAACAGAAGTGTTTTCGGCACAAAACAGAGTTTTGCTCTCATTGACGTAATTCTCTTTGATGTAAATGGATCTTTTTGTATTAGCTCTCGTTGGGTTTCATTAGGTAACAAATGGGAAGTAAAACCTGCAAATGCAGCAATTTCATTGCAAGGCACTTATCAGAGGTCTGCTCCAACCAAAGGTGAGCCATCAAAACTGAGATGTTGAAAGATATCAATTATTGTTTAGCACACATCAGTTTCACTTTTTGATGAATGGGCCTACTATTGGATGTGCCTAAGTCACATCTTTTGTACATACAAGCTTTGGTATTTGTTTTGACTGAATGCATGCAACTTGTATCAATATTATGATGTTAAAGATACACTGTATTGGCTTACCTCATGTACCGATCCTACCTGCTGTAAGACCACTTTGATTATGCAGTATGACATATCGAGCAATCACAGTCAATACAATAACTTTAAGTGGACTAGATACTGCCTGAGCTGCTCAACTGAATACTGTATGTCAGTTGTTTAAACACATTGGCAGAGTATTGCATCCTAACAATTACAGAATAGGTGTATAGTCTGAAAGACAGGATCAAAGTATCTGTTGTTCTTCACTGAACCAGTAGGTTTAGTGATTAAGATATTCAAACATACTCCTGATACTTTGTGGGGGTCAATAAAAAAAAAACAAGAAACTTGAAATCAAACTTTACCAAGCTTAGACAATGTTAAAAAGCTCCATTACAATCACAATGGTAATACATACTAACTTGCCACAAAAAGCACAGTGCATGATGTTATTGTATGTGGACTAATGGGTAACATTTTGGCATCTATTTTACAAGAAAGGCTTAGGCTACTAGCTAGGAAATACACATGGCGGACAGCATGTAGGCACCGGTCAATTGATGATTGCATACCAGGAAACTTTCCAAATAAGTGCAATAATAATGTACACTCAGATTGGAAGAAAAATGATGTTGAGCGACAACAACAAATTGTTATACTTCTTGGTGGTTATTAATTCTCAGAAATAAAAGCCTGTTGCTTTCAAAATTTACAAACAATGTACTGACATATGCACAGTGAATAAAGTACTTGTAAACAGGATACCAGTACCTTTAAGAAATACAAATTTCATGACTTTTCCATGGACTATTTTATGTCCTTTAACATGACCATTTCATCAACAATTTGCTTTAAGAATTTGATCTATGAAAAATGGCACAATAATTGCAATGGGAAGAAAATTTTTTTTAAGTCATAAAAATTAGCATTAAGTCTGTCTTAAAGCAGGATCTGTTGTTATTCCTGCATTTTCAGAAGTACATTAAAGGACTGACTATACTTCTTACCGCAGTTTTAAAAGGCTATAAAACTACCATACTGTGTTTTACTTGTCCAAAAAGAGCCTAATTTCTAAAGACATGTATTTCTACAGGAGTTTCATGTTGTGATTATTTACAGGGAAGTGCTGTACATTCATCACAGGTATCAACTCTGCTATTTTTGAGCTGAAAAAAAGTAAAGGAATCACTCTTCTTTGTAAAGTATAATTCACACTCTAATTATTGAAATTCCTCCAGACAGAAATGTGGTGAAGATGCTGTTGTCCAGGTTGGCATCAAATGGATGAGAATGATGGATGGTTAATGAAAAAGACTAATTTATTTTCTTCAAACAGCATAGACGTCTTTAAGCTTAATGACATTCCATGACTTTTTGCAAAATTTCCTGACCTTTTTGCTGGACCAAAGGAGCCCTGGATTGTGGTTTTTAGCCTTACCTATTTTGTACATGAAGAATTCGACCATCTTCAGGTCATGATTGTCCTCTGCCAGCAGATGCGGTGTTTTGCGTGATGAATCGAGCTTGTCCAAGTCAGCTCCATACTGAACAAGCTTCTCAGCGATGGCATGCTTGCTGCTCTTGGCTGCAATGTGAAGTGGTGTCTGAAGAGCAGAAGGACATAATAAAAATAATAAGAAGCTGAAAACATTCTTTCAATATTTTTCTTAATTATTGCCCAATGCTTCAGTTTTAGTTTCACTTTATATCCTTAGTTTTCACTGTAAAGTTAATAGCAACTGATGAATATTTGAACAATATTTAAGGTTTTTAGCCAACAACAAATACTTTTTACCAACATAATGTAGCAGCAGTTGACGGAGGAGCAAATGTTCACCCTGTGAACCGGAAAGGCCAGAAAAATCTGTCAAACAGGAAATGTACAATAACCCAAAAGGCCGGATTTCTATCTTCCATAACATGTGACTTTAATCACATGACTTTTAGTGGTTCTATATCACTTGTATGGTCTTGTTGACAATGTTGTGCACCCTCATTGTGCAGAAACACACTTTTCAGAATATGTTCCCTTTACTTTTGGTCCTTTTTTTCAAGCAAATGGTGACTAAAAGATACAGTGTTGGAGATGCTCTTGCATTGGTTTTGGATGATGAGTTACAAGTGGACATTGACGACTGATTATCGACATGAGAGTGATTTTGAAGATGCTCGAGTCAAAAGCAAAAAGAAAGAATCTGAAAGCGAAAGTGTAGTAGGTACTGATATTAATACAGGGACTGATTCTGCGAGTGTTAATAGCAACATCTGCTTATAGCCTAAGCATTGTACAAGCCATAATGGTCGAGTTGGTAGAGGTGACCATGGTAATGGTGGTGAACCAGGTAGGGAAGGTGGACATGGAGACGGTCGTGATTCAGATAGGGGAGGTCGTGGTGGATGAGGACAACAGAGGGGTGCACCGCAGGGGAGGGGTGGTATTCCCCTAATGTACAATGGGTTGGAGACACAAGTGGTCTAAGTGAATTGCCATTTCAACCTAATATGCAACATGGGTCCAAAGATAAGGCTTCAAATATTAGTACAAATTCCAAAGTTCTCCACTAAATCTTTTTTCCATTGCAGGATGCTGCACTGTGGCAACTTCTTGTGACTGAAAATAAAAACCAGGCAACTTGCATAAAAGTTGCTAAACCAGGTAACTACATCGCAAAAAAAAAAAAAAAAAAAATGGGTTGATGTGGATTTGCCCTAATGACAGCCTTTTTTTATTACGTAGGGTTTCAAAGGATATGCTCATTCATAAAGACCATTATGAACAATATTGGTGAGTGAGGGACTATTTGCTTACAGCCACCCCTGGATTTCTAAGTATCATGTGACCCATTCCTTGGTACTGTATGAGGTAAATGCTACACTGCCTAGATGAGGATGATCCAAATATTGATAAAACCGATAACTTCTACAAATCTTGGCGTATTTTTACATATGTACTTGAACGATTCAGACGTTATTATGTCCCTTGCGATGTGAGTTCTCCTTGGGTGAGGGAATGATCCAAATAAAAAATTCCATATCAAACAACAGCATATCAAAGATAAGACAATTTGATGCAGAATAGAAACTTTCCTTTTATGTGATAGTGAACGTGGTTACATTAGCAGAAGGGATGGTGCTTTGGCAACTGATGGCCTTGGTGTCGCTGGGAATTTTGTTGTGAGAATGATGAATGGTTTTAGAGATCAAAACTACTGTCCATACACAGACAGATTTTATACCACTGTAGAGCTTGCAGAAGCATTGCTTACCAGGGGAATGCTAAATGTAGGACCAAGGGCGGATCCAAGGGGGGCAACTGGGAGCATTGCCCCCCCTACGACCAATTTTGCGCCCCCATATACAGGAATAATGCGCCCCCGCATCCTAAGAAATTCAGTTAAACTACCACTTGCTTGCTGCTAATATTGGCAGGCTACATTTATCTCACATTTACTTGTCAAATTTGCATCAAGCAATGGCATTGACATTTGTGTGACTGTGTGCAAGTTCGTGCATCTAGATGAGATACGTACTACACAATTACCATCTCTGTTTACTACATTAACTGTACGTCTCTTGTGTGTTAGTATATCGAAACACACATTCTGATATTTACACAATGATATAAAAGAATATTTTATAGTGAGGCAATTGATCATGGGCCAGAAAATGAAAATCTTGGCCTGCATTGACAGTCTGCATTGTCAAAAATAGTGCTAAACCATCCAAATGCAAGGGCCCCAATTTATGATGATACCTTGCACATACGACTCATTACTGTGTTAAAAACAGACAGCATACATTATTGTATTAGTCAGATATGCTGGTGCCCCCCTATTCAAACTGCCCCCCATAAGCTAGAGGCTGGATCCACCCTTGTCTGGGACAGCAATGACAAACAGAAGATCTTTTCCAAAAGATCTCAAGAAAAAGCCAGATGGGTTAGAGTTCGTCTTCAATGAAAACATAACAGCAGGTATTTGGCAGGACAAGAAGCCAGTGTAATTAATAACTTCTACTTGTGTTGATGCTCCAAATACCGTGGTTTAAAGGGAAGTAGGGCGTTTAGAGTACACCAACATGGCATACAAAAGAAATAGCTTTATTCATTGTTAAACCTTCAGTCTCACAACTAAACATCTGCCAAAACTTCATCTCCTCAAAACATTATGCAAGTGATGAGTAACGGAAGATGCATCATTTGAATTTTGAAAAGTTTGGGTGAACAAATTAGTGTTGAGCAACAAGTTACTGAATTTCTATCTGTGAGAAACTAATTTCTTGAAAAGAAGGCTACTGTCCTTCCTTATTTTGAAAAATCTATCATTCTGTGTCCACAAACATTGGTTTTAAAAATATGGATGTTTCCTGTAAAACAAACGCCCTATTTCCCTTTAAAGATTCAATACCACTGAACACAGGCAGCTTCCTGTCAAATGCCCCAAGGCCTTGAAATCAAACATGGGGGGTACGGACAAGAACGATCAGGTGACTCGCCTCCAGAGATGTCGCCATCATTATAAATGGACACGTAGACTTGTCATGAAATTCTTTATGCCGGCAGCATTAATTATATCTGGATGGGATTTCAGAAACCTCACAACTAGCCTGGACAGGGACTTACACATTCCATGCTTTCTTGGAAACACTTTGTATTCAACTTGTTGGAAGTGTATGCACCACCGAAAGGACGCAACCACTCTGGTGATAATCCATATATCAGACTGCAAAATGTTGGTGCCACCACGTGGAAAGACCATCATGTGCTACCACTAACAACAGTTGTGTTGTCTATTATGAAAAATACAGGTGGGGAGAAGCAGCAAATCCTCAGAAAAGCAATAAAGACTTGGCAAAACCAAAGAAGACTGGACTCCAAGTGCTAAATTGATTGACACATAAAGGTGGCATACTGGTAAAAAGGTAAGCAATTATACACATTGTCTTTTATAACCATCATTATATTTGTTACAAAAATACATTTGTGTAAAAAAAAAACAAATAGTACAGAATGAAGTTGTAACAGCAAATACTAACAAATATTAAAATTAGCATTAATTATGCAAGTAGTTCAGGGTGAGGGTCACAAACCCTGATTAAGCAAAGATGTTATGTGCATCATGTAGAATTTTACAGGAAATACTAATTAAGCATTTTAATTTCTTTGTCTAAGGTGTTTAATTCTTGAATAGGTGACTAAGGTGATATCCATGTCTTTTTGTTTTTCTCTTTTTTTTCCAGATCATTTTCACACAGTAAGAAACCCTGAGTTAAAATTTGCCACCAATGGTTGATGCAAAGCATACAGAGACTACAGAGACCTGCCCTCTCAGATTGCAGTAAACGGCACTTTCCTGTTTCCCTGGCGTGGTAACTTCCAGCTTAGTTTTCCTTTTTGTTTAAAACACAGGATTGAAAATTTACACTTCCACTGAGAATAGCTGAGTTTCTTTTTTTTCAGTTTCAGGTCACAAAGGAAGGGGGGAGGCAACAAATATGTCAGTGTCCCCTCCACTTCAAAATGGGCTGACATGTCCCCGACTTCCATGGCAGTCCATAAATATTTATTTCCCTTTGTTCTAATATACATGTAGTCTAGTTAATAACCTCTTCAAAAACATGTTCTTCTGCCTTAAAACAACGCAAGCGTGTGAGCGGCATTTGACAAGATCAAAGAACACACCTACTCTACAAATGTAAAACGAAAAAAACGTTGGGAGTCATGCGTCAAAAAATCTTCTATGCATGCTGAATCAAAGGAACTGGGAGAATTGGATCATGTGCCAAACTGTTTTCAATACAGAATTTAATAGAAAAATGGCAAGTTGCTACAATGCAGTTGAAGACAAAAGGCTGCTATCATTTAGTTAGTAGCACAGTAGATTACTGTCATACCATACATTTTTATTTCTTTATTTAGGGTGACACAGACGGCTCACCATTTCAACATCACATCATACAGTGTGATTAGAACATAACCTGATATGGAGTGTGAAAATTGAATGTAAAGACCCTTAAAGGGGAAATACATATGTTAATTACATACAAATGCAATCACACCAAACATTTAGGTGCATACTGGTTGCTGCAATATTCTGTACAGCCTGTGACTAACTTTACATAGGTTGCTACTGTTAGATGCAAGTTTTCTTTGTACATGCTGTGGGTTACTGTCATACAGTATTTACATCCTTGTGCATATCACAGGTTGCTGCCATACATTTAGAAGCATACAAACGTTACTGCCATGTGCTGGCACATGCAGGTTGCCGACATATATGTCAGCAGCCACGAGCATGTAGGCTGATACCATACACTGAAGTATTACAAACAGCTGCCATACTGTGTATTTTGTCCTTTCACAGGTAGAAGCTCTGGAGAGAGAATGATATAGTCTGCTTCATGTTCCTTAAAGGAACAGACTAATTAGCCGGCCTCTATAAGGCTCAGTGACCCATTTATAAACTGTCAATGCTATTTTATTGTCATAGAATTCCAGTTTCAGTAACTTGCTAAGTTACTATTACCACTAAATTGCTAAATCATTGGGTTACTTTGAATTGTGATTGTTGTTTGCCATATATGTGCATAATAGCAAAGCTATTTGTCAGTGCATTGCACAGTACAGTGACTGATGCTAAACTGTATTTACAGGGCTTACGTATGCATAAAAAATAACTGACTGTGTAAGGATAAGGTGGCTGTGGTAAACACTACTGTACTCTTACTGTATATTTCTTTTAAATAGTCTCCAAATCAAACCAAAAATGTGCATCCCAAACAGATATAAGATTAATTGCTGACCAAGCAGCAGAAAATTCTGCTAGAAAATCCCTTCATTGATAAAGATAAATTGTCTGTTATTTTGTTTCTTCTTTTCCAGCAATTTACAGCTAAACCCAATTTTTAACTCAGGAACTAGCATACTGTACATACACACAGTAGTAATATACAACACAAGTGTCCCCTCCAATTGTTTTTGAATTTTGAGTGTAAAAAAAAAATAGAGCAGCAAAATCACTGCATCCCAATACTTCTGGTTATTCAATGTTCCTTTGCAAGAATGTACTGAATATGTTAGAAACAGTTCAATTGTGATTTAAGGGATTGACGGCAAAAAACAGAAAACTTTGAATCTGGTCTATGTATCTGGTGTTGACAAAATATTAGATTTCTGCCACTTAGTTCATTTGCATGCCATCCATTGTTAACAAAGTAACTATGTAAATGTATTCATTTATGTCAATTAAACAGTGTTTCGAGTTTTGGCTTGCCTTCTCTGAAAATGTGAGTGACTAAACACCTGCAATCAAAGCATTGTTCTGAGAGAGCTAATTGTGTAAGGATTAGTTGACTTAAATGATGAATGCTATTGAACAGGAATCGCCTAAAATTAATGAAATACCTTTGAGCTAATTGGACAGCTCACTGTCACTCAATTTAGTGGGTCTTACAGTATTAGCTTTAAATTAAATGCACACCTGGCATCTGACTTCCTTCTTTTGTACTTCTTCTTTCATGACATTCTTGACATCATTTTCTCTTGATGTTGAGAATACACATAATTGAATTAAAAACCTCAATACTACTCTGTCCTTAACTATTACAGACATCAATCACAGAAACTGGAAGGAGGAGCTCTACTGATAAGAGTCAACCAATCCAAACAAGGATTGAAACATCTATAATTTATGCGTGTACCATGTGCAAAACTATGGCAACAGGTCTACCTTTTCCGAGTTTAAGGCCACTTTTTGGTCAAAATTTGCAAAAAAAGACTTTTTGAACATAGTTTTTACGCATGCATCCATGCATGCATGGGAAATTTTGATACACACTGGCAATGGATCAAGGCCATGGCATCATTTTAAGAGAATATCAGAATATCCAGCTAACATGACAATATCTCTATACAAGTAATGTATTGAAATAATAAAAAAAACATGTGGACAAGCATTTTCACCAGATGTCCGAGGTTGAACAACCAAAGATGCCAGTACCTAATTCTGGAATATGTTACCTGGATCTAATGTAAAGTTTCACTAACGTCATGGCAAACTTCAGCATATGTGCTCAAAGAAGAACATTTCTTTGTCATGACTGTATGTACAGTACAGTGTCACATTTATGTGCTAAGCAAACAGTTGTATTATGACTTCACAGCAAATTTGAGTCTAACGGAAGTTTTATTTTTGGGTCCCCAGGTACCCGACTAACCATGGAAGACAGGAACCCAGGGTCTGAATTTTAGGCCATGTGCAAACACTTCTGTGGACATCTCTGTATGTATTAAACGCAGTTTGTCAGAACGGAGGAGGAGACAGACATGTTCGTTTAAAGTATGCTGTGTTGGTGTAAGAAGCTAAGATGAGACAGGGGCAACAAGGGGGGTAGCAAACTGACTTTTATCCATTAGAAGATAACAATTAGTCTGGTGAAAAAATCAGTCCAAAAGATTTGGCAGTTACAGACAACTGTAACCCTACAGTATACTGTATGCATTTGCATACATGTACATCACAAAGGTTTTGATCTGCCTACTGTCATAAACAAGTTTTCTTTTCCTTCAGAACTTGCATGAACTAAACCCAGGGTTCTACAGTGTAAAATTGACAAAAGTTTCCAGATTTTGGAGCTGATGTCAAGTAAAGATACATTTACATCTTTGTGGGATACTTATGACACATTTAGTCTACTTTTCTCTCAGATGACTCAGCATCAGGGATCCTGACTGCATTTTCCTTCCTCAACAAACTCAATAAGGAAATGGCCCTGTTCCTGTTGAAGCGATCAGACGACCTGAAACCTCTAGACTAGGGACAATATTACAGGCATTCAGTGGACTTAGGATCAGACCTCCCTACCTGAAGTATGTACAGTAATGCTTGTCTGCGTGAAAAGTTAACAGGCAGTCATGGCGGGAAGGGGTGGTACACTGAAGGGTACAGGATGAAGGACAGAAAAGTGAGATTGTAACATGGGAAGTAACCACATTCATGGCTAGAGTTGCACTACAACATAATTAGAACACAGAGAGGGTATAGGGTGTAAGGGAAACAATTATTGAGATCATGGTATAGGCTACACTGGGACATGGGAATACAAACATGGAACAAAGTGGAAGAAAATAAATGACACCAAGGCATAGGTTGCAGGGACATGGGTACACAGAGATCATGGTACACGTCATGGCAAAGGTTACTCCGAGAAATGGTGGTACAGTGATATCATGGTTGGTTACACTAAGGCATGGGGGGCACACTACCACACTACACTACCACACTACATGGGGACATCGAAGTACAAAGAGGGAACAGAGTGGAAGAAAATAAATGAAACTATGGTATAGGTTACAGGGGTATGGGTGCGCAGAGATCATGGTATAGGTGATGGCATACAGGTTACACTGTGACATGGTGGTACTGTGAGATCATGGTGTAGGTTGCAGTAGATTTTGAATATTCAGCATACAGAGGGACTTAGTCTTTCCAATATCAGTGTATAGGAAAAACAAATTATGGCATTTTACAGGTAATATAACACTTGATACTGAGGTTGTTGTTGTACCAGATCGTGAACCTTACACTTAAATTAAATGAAGTCATCAGTCACAAACTAAAACATACAGTCCTTTATGTTTGCATTCTACTCTGTTGGTTAACAGTCACTAAATGTACAAATATAGAGTTTATCCTTGATGGTCACTACTTCATGCACTTGCAAAATGTAACATTCATTATTGCTACTGGTATATATTCCTTAGCAGAATCAATTGTTGCAAACTTTGCCATTGTAGAGATTATAATACACACATACAGCTGGTGCGGCCATGCATCAGTGAAGTTCTTTGTTGTTTGCTTTTTACATTTAATACTAAAGTAGGTGTGGATCCAGGTTAAAGTTCAACCTGCAGCCATGAGTCTGTAATGCCTCTCAATAGTACATATGCAGTAATGTTATTCTCAAGAAGAAACTCTAGCTGGGTATGGGTAGTATATAAAGTAAACTTTATTGCATCCTGAAAGGAAATTACATGTCTGCAGTAAAAGAGTTAGGTTACAAAGTTCAGCAACAGAGTAGGAGAAAAGCCTACAATAATAAAATTAACAGAAAACAAACAAACATGCCAAAATTGATTAAAAGACAATAAGTTAAAAAGATATAGAAATGTCCAGAAGGCATGAGGCAACTACAAGCAGAACTGCTAAGACATAAAAAACACTGTACAAACATAAACAGGTAAAAACAGTGAAGAACAACAATCCCTGTATACTTCAAATTAAAATGAAATAATATATTCCCTGTTATGAATTCGTATGGCTAGATGTACCTCTTAAAGAAGATTTGTTATGATAGGTATGAGACATGGTTGAGTTCAGTCTACTGTTAAGAGGGCTTATACCATTAGTAAGGTATAACTTTGCCCTGGGCATTTAGGGAGTGATATGAAAGAGGTGGAGAGTTAAATTAAACTCTCCTGGCACCATGTACTGTGTCCTCTGGATCAGCCAACACAGAAAAGGGTTTCATTTCTGGTCATTTCTGGTTTCTATGACCATATAGTATGTTGGACACTTCAAAAGTAACCTGTTCTAGCTTTAAAGTTCGTACATATATTCTACAAAGTGAAAATTGGTAACTCAATGATTTTCAAATGCAATGTTCAATATGAACTGAAAAGGTTCAGACTGACGTTTCCAACTTTCCAACAACCCAGCGCTGTAAAATGATACTGAAGGATGAAATGCTGTCAGAAATTCATTTCACACCACAAGATAGGTAAGAGTTATAGCAGTAAGCAATGGTGGCTAGGTTTGCAGTCTGGGTTCACTAGTACTGCAACATTAAAACCAAAGGTTGGGAAGGTAAGCAGGGGATTTTAATAAACACTGCAGCTCAACAATACGCTATATACATACTGTAGCAGATCGTTCAACATTTAGTACATGGTACAACGAAACCAGGAGGTAACCTTTGATCAAGTACAATTACTTTGAGAGTACCACTTCACTTCTTGCACACCACAAAAGGAAAGTTAATGGTACAAAACAGTAACACCTTATATGATGTCCAGAATGTAACATCACATGCAGAGGCAAAATGACCCTTCTGAAAGTATTGTTTGCAAAGGACAGAAGTTTACTTCATGTTTTCAAAGTTTTTTTGTACAAGTTCCACTGTCAGAGAGTGCATATACCCAAGTGTAAAATTAACCAAGGAGTTGCTGCAGATGTACTCACCACAACCACTGTAGCAACATGCACAAGGCATTGCAAACAGCTTACACATGCACATGTAACACAATTCCAAGTAACAATGTCTAATCTGTGGTTGCATTGAGTAATTATACCATACCAGAACCCATACGTTGTAAAGCTTTGAAAGTTTTATTCCTCCTCAATCCATCCTGCATCTTCCCACATCACCACTTTTCACTCATTACTGTTTGGTATGAACACAACATAGACTGTAACCATCACATCTATACCACTACAGCCTACAGTTTACCTAATCTTGCAGTTATTTGGGCACGTGCAGCTCTAAAAATTTTGACTTATGGTATATCCAAAGTACCCAACATGCTCATTCTTCCTGCCCAGTCTTTCAAGCACGTCCCATCCCACTCCCACACTTCTCCAACTGTCCTCTACTCCTACTGTCCTATTCACCAATACCCTCCCATTCTCCATACTTTATCCTCTCATTCTCCTACCAGTTTCTTCTTATCTCTCCTTCTTCACCTACTCTCCTTTTCACCGATAGCATGGGCAGGGAGTCTCTAAAGAGCCCCTGATCTGGGTTTGCATGCAAACATGGAGCCTGAAACACTACACCTATATCATACAGTACATGCATAGAAATAGACTTATATGTAGTGCACAGTATCAAAGTTACAACTTTACAAACAAAGAAAGAAGCACTTACTAGGTAATCCAAATTAAGTCGTATGATCTCTAAATGTATCAGTACCTACCAATAATCTAAAAGGGGAACACATTGTTCCCTCAGCCTTGGCCCACCGAATGAAACAGCAGACAACTCAATGATCCTCGGACAATCTGATTTGTTTTTAAGTTCACCACAGGTAAGCAACAACATTCAGCAGGTCGCACATTATCAATGAACTGCCGACCAGTTGCTTGCTTCAAACAATATTTATTCAGCTTAGAAAAAGTGAAAGTATAACAACCAGGAAGTTGAGATCGAATGAGGGACTTGGTCAGCAAATGTTTAGTTCCAGCAGAAACGAAAAAAGAAACACAAATGTGTACAGTCTGTTTTTTTTTCTCTCCTTAATTATACAGGATGAACTTTTAATTTTAATATTTTTGAACTACAAAGAGGAAGTACCAACCAGAACAACCCTTGGTTAGAGCAATTGGAGTTGGAAACCGAAAAGGCAAAGAGCGTCATCGACATGTTTGTGTCTTAAATTGTGATTTGTTTAAATTGGGTCATGTGCAAATAATTCTTACACTGTTACTGTACAAAAAATATATGATCATTTACAATTCTTAGTTTAACATTTTCTGCTATTGAAATTCAAGAGTAAAGAAGTGTTGATTATTATAAATTTTATTGCGTGCCAGTAATGGTAAAAATTCAAAATGATAAATATTATTCAACTGCTGCTGCAGCAACTTTGCATACTTGCATTATGCACCAGTTATTATTGTTTACAAATAGAAAACTTGAATGACAACGTACCTCTAAGAGTTTATCTGGATCTGCCAGAAATCAGCAATTATCACTCAATACATTGCTGGACATTTGGCACCAATATGGTCAAACACAGTTGGAATTAAGCAACCCACTTCAAGAAATTCTACTGTGAGTGCATGTCAGTCTTCAACATGTCTTTCTGTGTAAAAGTTAGATTATGACTTTAATATACTTGAATGGTTCAAAATACACAATCATCTCCTCCAATGCTACAAGTGCAAATCTGTGGAACAAACTTACACTTCTTCACTGCCTTTCCCCATGGGTGTATTTTATGTAGTCCAAAAAAGAAAAAACATAGAACTCCAAAATGACCACCGAGATTTTCATGCTATATCATACATCTATGAACTTTCATTCCCATTAAATGCTAAATATTGAACAGTTAATTACATCATACACATGATTCTAGAGTAAACGTACCCTTGACAACTTACTGCCAGTAATGTTGACATGCAACCACTGCTTCAAATTCAATCCATCACTGATGTGATGTTTACTTACAAGAAATTTCGGACCTGCATAAAATTAGGACAGGGGTACCTGTTGTTGGTAGTCCGTGAGGTCACCTGGGTCCCCAAAATATTGCTTCTGTTAGGCTACCAGTATGTTATAAAGTTATAGATTCTTAGATTTTTCTTTGCACATTAATATAACACCGTTTATCTTACATATAGGCACGACAATGAAATGTTCTTAGTCAGGCATACTGTACGGTATATGTGCTGAATTTGACACACTTGACACATTTGACACACATTGGTGAAATGTACATTGAATTTGACACACTTGCAATGTACATTGTGAAATGTACATTGATTTGACACACTTGCAATGTACATTGGTGAAATGTACATTGAATTTGACACACTTGAAATGTACATTAGTGAAATCTACATTGAATTTGACAGACTTGCAATGTACATTAGTGAAACTTTGGTTCCCAGTAGCAATTTTCAGAACTGAGCGCTGATATTGTATCATTCTGGTATCCAGGTATTCGATGCCAACATACAGTACAGTAAATACAGTCTTAGTTAGGTAGAGTTAGTGGTGACTCAGTAATAGAAATCAGCTTCCAAGAATGCAAGGTAGAAATGATGTAATTTTTCAACTTTTATTTCACCATTTCAGCAAGGAATTGGCAAGATAAGGTCATAATGCCTTTTGGGTAAATTGCTTCGTTAAGACGTAACTGTGAAGCTTGGTGAGCACTTGAGGAATTAAGCACAATGATACCAATGGGATTTTGTCTTATGATCAGTATCAATCTTACCATGCAAACAGAATACCAGTGATGTTTACTTGAATTTGGTCTCGCTTTAATTCTTTCAGGGAACTTCCAAGAGTTTGAGAAATAGGAGTTACGAGACACACACATGAAGGAGGAACAACGAATGTTAGCAGACTGTAGAAGTCAAGTCACATGCAATGCAGTGTCCGTACATGTAGTTGATTATAACTCACAAAAAGCAAAATCATGGTGGAAAGAAGGGAGAGTAGCAGATAGAACACGACTGTAACATGTGAAGAAAAAACATTAAACAGGAACCAATAGAATATCACGAGAAGCAGGATTTTGGAATTATTAGGGGAATCATTCGTGCTTCTGTTTTTGAACTCCATCCAATGTTTTTGCAGGAACTAGAAGGCACTAAATAGTTTACCAATATTCACGGTTCACTTAAAAGTGCAACCTTATGAGAATTCTCCTCGAGGGGTAGTTTCCCCGCAGGAACTATTGATGTTGGGAGGCTGAGAAACCAAAAATAGGACATCAGATGCAAAAGCAAGACTGAAGTTACTGTTTTTCAATACCAGCATATCTGAAAAATACAAGAAAGAAATCTGGCAATGACTTTGCTATGTTGGCTATTGCACCCCCATTGCTGTCCTACGTCCAGCGACCTAAAAATCTGTTTTGCTTAAACTACACTTCATGACATTACCTCCGGTTAGACAACTTTATTTTGGAGAGGGCAACCACACTGTGGTGTATTAGTAAATGGCTGAGATCACATGAACTTCAATGAGACATTCTTTACGTGTAAAAAATGCTGGACTGGGTCAGTTTTTACATTGAATGTTGTACACAGCCAGTCTATCGGTTAGTGTTCTGATGTCAAAATGTACATACGTAGTACATATTTCTGTGGATCACTGGACATCAAACGATACATACTTCAACTTCACGTGAGTGCATTCCTTATAATAACTCTCTTTTTGGGTTTCTTTATCCCTCTTACAGTCTTAATAAATGTAATTCATACATACTTGGGAAAAATCCTCAACTTCTATTGGCACATTTCAGTCAACGTGGTCATGTATTATCCGATGGATAAAACACCGTCAATTTAGAGTAAAACCAAGGTGGATGAATACAATAACCAGAAAGCCAAAAGGTTTTGTGATTCTTTACCATATGGTTATATTCTAACTAACATAAAGTGGTCATGTGACAAGTATGAGATCAACTACAGTTATTGTTCTTGAAACACTATATTAATAAGCCTTTAACTCCAAATGACCTTTCACCTCCTCTTAAAACATTAAGGTGCAAAATGTAATAGAAATTATCTATTTGACATGGGCAATACACATACTAAGTATGAATCCCTCACAATTAACCCTCTTGGGATAAAGTGTTTACAAGATTTTGACTTCTACAGTACATACTTAACTACAGAAAATGAGCTATAGACATGCAAAGTATGAGATCAATCATAAATTCTCTTTTTGAAATACAGGAGTTGACATGACTTTGACCCTCTGACATTGGGTGACTTCATATGACTTTTTACTTCCACCAAAATCAGCAGCTGTCATCTACTCAATATGGGCAATCCGCATGGTAAATACGAGACGCCCCCACTGTTACCCTTCCTGAGATATAGTGTTTGAAACGTTTTCTAAGTCTGACCTCTGCTGACCACAAATGACCTTTGACCTCCACCAAACACAATAGGGATCACCTACCCAGTACTGCCAACCCACACATCAAGTATGACAACAGTCAACATTACTCTTCTGGAGATGTGTTTACAAGGATTTTAAAGTTTGACTTCTGATGACCTCATATTCAACCTCCACCAAAAACAAAAGGAGTCTTCTACTCAGTACATACGATCCACACATCAAGTATAACATCAATGAAGGTAACCCCTCTGGAGATAATGTGTTTACAAGGTTTCAATGTATTTCCTCCAGTGATCTCAAATGACGTTTGACCAGGACCAAAAAATTAGGGATCATTTATGCAGTCTGACCAGCCCTCATACCAAATATGAGACCAGTCATGGTTACTGTTCTTGAGTTATCGTGTTTACAAGGTTTCCCCAATTTGACCTCTTGTGACCTCAAATGACCTTTGGCCTCCACCAAAAAAAACTATACAGATTATCTACTCTGTATGAACAACCTGCATACTAAGTATGAGATTAGTCATGGTTACCCTTCTTGAGATATCATGTTTACAAGAAATGTCACATACACACACAAACATCATCGTCGCATAGATTCATTCTGCCTTTGACAAGGAACAAAAACTTAGATCAACAGTATTCTGTCACCTGCTATCTTACACATGGTGGTACTTTGTCTATCATGCACGAACATTGTTAACATGTTGTAAATCATGTTTACCTTTTCTTGGGTTTGTTTTCAATAAATGTCTTTGTATCAACATCTCGTTTTGTATATGTATGGACAAGGTTAATCAACTTTGGAACTGTTTATTAACTGTGGGATAATGCATAAACAGGTGTCAATGCAAGCAATAAACATGGACACAGCATGAGTTCATTCAATGATTGCAATAAACCCACAAGAGTACATCATCCTACAGTTATACGCGGTTCAATGTTGATTAACCTTTCATTAATGTGAATGGTCCACTGTACTTACCTGTCAACAGCTGATAAGGCCTTTTCATATATCTGTGCAGTGTATGAATCCCACAAGTGCACTGTACTTATTACTACTTAATCGTTCTTAAATGTGAATGAATCGAATTCCTAACTTTTGATAATTATCCTTGCATTCCCAATTTTGTGAACCAGCCCACTTCAAAGATTAATTCAGACCTTGAAAGTCAGAACAGATGCTAGGCAATCAAAAAAGTGTAAAGAAAGGCTGTGGCACAAGCATTACTGTACTTCACTTTGGGTGACTTCTAACTCAACAACTTTAGATCAAAGTTGGTGTTTTTTTTTTGTTTTTTTTAAAGGTCAATTTAGATGGGAAGACCTTAATTTGCACTGGATGAAGACCTTAATTTGCACTGGATGAAAACCTTCCATGGTAACGGTGACCAGGCCAGGGCTGGGGATCAAACCCTATACCAGATGCCATTAGCTTTAACACTTCAAATGCTAACATACGTGGCCACAGTATGGTCAAAATACAACCTAGAGGGGTGAATCTATCATTGAATCTAGTATGTTTCATGTGTGTTAACTTATTCCTTGCGACTGACTTCCTGTACGTGAAGCATACCATGCTACTTCAACATTTACATGATCTCTACATAAAATGCTTTGTAATGCATCCTTCCACAAACATCGGGTAAGCTCATGATGCACATGATCGAGGGGAATTTATTTTTAAACACAATTGACAAGCAAATTGATGTAAAGAAAAAAAAGTGCTCGCTAATTTGCAAAATCAGGTTATTTCACAACCAACAAAAACTGGGAAAGGTAACAATGTGCAGGAGAGCATGCCTGCAGAAGTTCAGACCAATCACTTTGAGAGATATTTAACACGCAGACATTAGTGGCACCAGTCAGAATCTTTGCCCCCCCCCCACTCAGCTGAAATGACCTGACAAATACATGTCTATTCCCTGTTTACATTCATAATTTTGCAGTTACCTTTCTGTTCTAGGATGTCTATGGGACTTCATTTTTGACCCAGAGATATATATATGCTCAAAGTTCCAACCTTCAGGAGTCCCGATAGGCTTTGCCCTTGGACCAAACAAAAGGTCCAAAGTTCTCATCTTGTCAACTTGGAGGAGAGGAATAGCCAAAAAAAAAAGATTGTTTGGAATCTTTGCATTTGATGATGCAATTTGAACAAAAAATACACCTATCCTGAGATTGAATTTTTCATACAGAGACATGTGCTAAAACCTCACCCTTTGAATCCCATTGGGGCTTTGCCCCTATGAGGTTCCCTGTGTAATACAGGCCCCTGGACCCCACTAACTAAGCTAGCAATTTATGCTTTTGTGTTAAGTTTTTGTGTTAAACTGAAAATTTGGTACAAAAAAAATTATTCCAGAAAAATACACTTTTTATTCAACTTTTCCTGAAGTGTAGGTAACAATTAAAAAAGAATCTGAAATTAAAACTACTCTCTCTGTCAATTACCGTGTTGCTTAATCAACCTACAAACAACATCAGTTTCTGCTCAATAAACATTGCATAATTTTCTCACAACACTGTACGGTTTGCCTCCTCAAAAATAAGAGGAAGTTCTTTATCAAAGGTTGAGGCTCAACAGATAAAATATTATGCTAGCTGGGGTGCCCATAGATGCAGTCCATTGAGCCAGACTAACCTAAGACAGTAACCACAATACAAAAGCAAATTGATTAAATTTCTGCATTAGTGGACAGGCTGGACAGGCGATATTTCTTTTTTACAGAATGGAACTGTTCTGCTTGCTGTTGTTCCTATACCGATAATTACAACAGCTCTGACAGTATACACAGAACTGTACCAAGGAACCATTTCCTGTAATCTTAATAACTGTAGTCATGACTGTACTTCAATTGTACAATAGTGTTCATCAAATATGTGCACATATAACACAGTTAGAAACTGGTATGGCTACAGTTTGAGAGTACACTATATATTGTATTCAGAGGTGTGATTGTTAAGGCCTACACTTGTTTCCATCTTATTATGACTGACAAATTAGTATTCAATGAGCCAATTTGAATAGTTAAATCAGTTAATAAAGACTTGTTGAAATAAATTCACAGGGACACAAGAAAATGGGTAAAAGGATGTTAAAAACAATGGGTGAAGAAAGGTCACCAGGAGAGGTAACATTAAAGCAGAATGTGATAGGGAATTGGTACAAGAGAAGATAATAAACCCTGAGAAAACAAAGAAATGATTAACATAAGAGGAGAAAAGATGAGAAAATACACATTACATATGGCACAGAATTAGAGAAAATACTACAAATAAAAAACAAAAGCTGTCATGATCACATGTTGGAGATTAAATTACTCCTGGAATTATCCCCAAACCCACCTGGTTTTGTTTTTTACAACAACTCACTTACCTGTCTCAACACAACAGCATGAAGAAGGCAGAATGGGAAAGAGGCACTAGTCCAGTGCTAGGCTAGGACAGCACCAAGGACAGTGTTAAAGGTTACCAGTACTATTGACAAGAAATGAGGGTGCATTTGTTGTGCTGAGACAGGTAAGTGAAAAGTGAATTACATACTGTAAGGATCAAACAGTTGGGTGGATTCTCACAAATGTAGGCTGCAATGTTAAAGGTGACTGGTCATCTGTATATTGCATGTGACATCAATCTCTTCTCGATATATTTCTGCTATTCGTCAAGAGTTTAAGATCACTGTCTGCAAGTAGCAATGAAACCTCAGTGGCTTGTGTTTGTAAGTATATCGCTTTCCTATCATAATTCTGTTTAATTATATCTGTGCACCAGTATACGTACAAAGAGTAACCGTATACTGGCGAAGTTTAGAGATACTGTACCTATCAAAAAGAGACAGACATCCCTTCTAATTTAATAAGATGACCAATCACTACCCCCACCTTTAATAAGTCCAACAGTCCAGTCCCAGCTGCTACTAAATGCAAGGCAAGCGGTACTTATTTAAGTGTAGTTAATTATGTGTCATCATATTTAAAATCATGTTACAACATGTACCCTAGAGCTGCTTTGTGTCACTTGGACCATTCAGCAGCAGCAATACAAACCAGAAAGCCAAAAGGCTTTGTGATTCCTTGCTACATGGTTATATTATAACAAACATGAATTATCCACATGACAAGTAAAAGATCAACTGCAGTTATTTTTCTTGATACACCACAAGCCTTTAACCCAAAATGACCTTTATTTTGGTGACCTGAAATGACTGTGACATTTGACGTCCACCAAAAGCAATAGGGATCACCTACCCAGTATGGCCAACCCACACATCAAGTATAACATCACTCAACATTACCCTTCTGAAGTTAATGTGTGAGCAAGGTCTGACCTCAGGTGACCTCAAACGACCTTTGACCTCCACCACAAACAAAAGAAGTCTTCTACTTAATATATACAATCTACACATCAAGTAAGACATCAGTCAAGGTTAGACTCCTGGAGATATTGTGTTTACACATTTTTACAGTTTGACCCCTGGTGACCTCAAATGACCCTTAACCTCAATCAAAACAACAGAGATCTTCTGCTCATTATTACCAACCCACACACCAAGTAGTACATCAGTCATGGTTACTCTTCTGGAGATACTGCGTTTTCAAGTTTTTACAGTTTGACCTCTGGTGAATTCAAATGACCTTTGCCCCTCACCAAAGATGATAGGTATCATCTAATTAGTATGACCAAGCAACACACTCAGTATGACATCAGTCACAGTTACCCTCTTGAGAATAATGTGTTTACAAGGTTTTCACAGTTTGACCTTTGTGAACCTCACATGACCTTTGACTTCCACCAAAATCAAAAGAAGTATTCTACTGACTATATACAATCCACACACCAAGTATGAAATCAGTCACAGTTACCCTTTTGGAGATACTGTGCTTAAAAGGTTTTCACAATTTGACCTCTGATGACCTCAAATGACCTATGACCTCCACCAAAAACAAAAGGAATCATCTGTGTAATATGAACAACCCACAAACTACGTATGACATCAGTCACACTTACTCTTCTGGAGATATTGTGTTTACAAGGTTTTTACAGTTTGACCTCTGGTGACCTCAAATGACCTTTGATCTCCACAAAAAACAATATATATCATCTACTCAATATGACCAACCCACACACTAAGTATGACATCAGTCACAGTTACTGTTCTGGAGATATTGTGTTTAAAAGGTTTTTACAGTTTGACCTCTGGTGACCTCAAATGACATTTGACCTCCACGAAAAACTATAGGTATCATCTGTTTAATATGAACAACCCATACACTTAGTTTGACATAAGTCACAGTTACCCTTCTGGAGATATTGTGTTTACAAGATTTTCACAGTTTGACCACTGGTGACCTCAAATGACCTTTGACCTCGACCAAAAAGAATAGAGATCATCTACTTACTATGAACAACCCACACACCAACTATGACATCAGTCACAGTTACCCTTCTGGAGATAGTGGTTTACAAGGTTTTCACATTTTGACCTCTGGTGACCTCAAATGACCTTTAACCTCCACCAAAAACAATAGGGATCTACTTACTATGGCCAACCCACACAGCAAGTATGAGATCAGTCACAGTTACCCTTCTGGAGATAGTGTGTTTACAAAGTTTTCACATTTTGACCTGTGGTGACCTCAAATGACCTTTGACCTCCACCAAAAACAATAGGGATCTACTTACTATGGCCAACCCACACAGCAAGTATGAGATCAGTCAGGTTACCCTTCTTGAGATATAGTGTCTGTCTACAAGAAGCGTCACACACACACGACATTAGGACTGCATAGATTCCTTTTCCTGCGGCAAGGAATCAAAAAGAGGACACATGTATAATGTGACATACTGCGCCCCTTGATGACCAGATCAAAACGTCATTGTTTCTTCCTAGAGGGAGTCTGAATTCATCACCCAAAGTGCACATTATGCAAACACAGAGAACCTAGGCTTTTGCGTTTAGCAGCTGTGCAGGCAATTTGTGAAGACTGACATCAGTTTAAAATCGTGACAGGTGTATTGGGTGCAAAAACTTTTCCAGCTTTAATACGCTATGATTAAAGTGATTGTGTGTGTACTGAAAAAATAAAAAAGATAAGACTAGGTTTGATCTTAAGTTTACTTTATTTTTAAATGCATGTGCACAGTTGTACATGGGTAGCTACATCTTTAAATGCACGAAAATGACAGTAATTATTTGAAAAGCCATCAGATTGGCATAAAAAGTATGAAAACAGAAATCGTACTTGAAAATTAACAGTTCTTACTATGAGCGCCTTCTTAATGAATATGCAACAGTTCAGGTCACATTGGAGTTTCAAAAACATACTACTCAAGTCATCACTCCTTGGTCGGTATCTGGAATTGTACTGTTTGGTTAAAGCCCTGCATTTGCAAATAACCTTTACTGATCACATCATTGTGGCATCAATGATCCTGGGTTGTTTTGACTACACATGAATATTCAACACTAGTATACTTCCTATTCCCTTGTTCAAGGAAGCAAGCTGTTGATTTGAATTAAAACTGTCAACCACTACATTATCGTATTCTACACTTTGCGTCTTTATGTTCCAAGAACTTGAAATCATATGGCAGAATTAACCACCAAAAAACTATTTATTTTTTCAAATTGTATGAATGAAAAATTAAAAGCCTTTGATGTTTTTACTATTTACCTATGCATGCAATCCCTTTAGGCAATATCTTCTTAGATTTAAGGATTCTGAGTGGCAGCTGTAGTGCTTTGTCAGTGAAGAGGGGTTGCATAAGGTAAGGGATGTCCCTTCCCCTGGAATATATTTTTGCAGATAGAATAAGCTGAGATGTAAAAAGGGTACACTCTGCTTGAGCTATATTTGTGGGAAGAAATGGCTCCTTTTTTTGTTTGACAATGAAGTTTTGGGAAAGGTAACTTTTGCAGGTAATTTTTGTAAATGTCATATATTTCCATAGGTTAATACCAACCGGCAGGATGGTGATTTGCTTTTCATGCTACCTACAGCCATCTGGCATGGCTATAATCCTCTTCCTACTGTTCCACCCAAGGAACTTCCCCAATGCTACTACTACTGGTCCATTACATCTCCATCATACCCATCAGCCCTCCAGATCTATTTCTACAACGCAGAAAGAGAAATAAATCTTCATCTCACCCGTCTGTGGGACTCATCTGAAGCGGCGATGTTGGGATCTGCCCCTGCCTCCAGCAGCAATGAGACACACCTGATACTATCTTCAGTCTCTGTTGGTTCCGCCAAGCAAGCCGCATGGAGGGCAGTCCGGCCAAACTTGTCAGTGAAGTTGATGCATCTCCTCTGAGAACCCTTGAGAATCTCCACCAGGAGAGAGGGATTGGAGTAGATGGCTGCCTGGTGGAAGACCACACCCGGCTGCTCCAGGGGCACCTCTAAGTTTTCTGATGGTGGCGTCAGCTCACGGTCCTCGGTGGACTTGAGGTAGGCCTCCATGTAGGCGGCTGCTGTCTTGCCAGGTGATGCCATGCCTCACATGTGTCATCTCAGATTGGCAGCAAAGACCTTGTAAGAAAAACAAAAAAAAGATGTATACTGGCAACAAATTGGGAGTTGGATTTTTGGTAAATTGTGAAACGTGAGAAGGTATCAACCTAGGGTAGAATGGGATTCAAACCAATGAACTTAGTAAAATATGCCCTGTTCTCCAACATCATGGCTACAGTACCTTCAGTCTAGCTTGGTTTTCTTTAATGTTCCTTCATCTCTTTAATTTTTATCTGCCTTTTCTAATTTGTCTTTCATATTGATGTTCTGTGTTAGGATGATTACCCCTAAGGACATTTCAAGTTCCCAGCGATCACACCTCATTCTTTTTAATATCTAATCAAAATTATCCAACTGTTTAAGTTCATGACAAAAGACTGAAATGTGAAGTGTTCTGCAGTATTAAGGTTGCTATAAGTATCTCCAAATGAATTTGCAAAGATGGTGCCAGTCATAGTCACTGCAGTGCAGCACTGCCACAGTGCACAGTGCTTTGTGTTTAATAATTGCCACACATCCTGGCTTAATAATTACTGGTTACAGTAAATGATACCCACAGGTAGTTCAGGGAAAATCTGAAAAAAAAAAAAATTATGCCTTTTATACAAATACACATGCTCTTTAAGACAACTAAAAGGACAACTGATTGAATTTAATTTTATAGAAGCTCAAACCAGAAGACTTCACTGCATAGAGTAGTAATTCCATTCTAAAGGGCACAAGGACATCACCAAAAATGCAACATCACACCATTCCTTATAAGATGAAGCAACATGTAAATACCAGTCCAAAAGTACTTCAATTAAGCAGAGAAGTGGTTCAAAATGGCATAAAGGATAAAACAATTAAAACCTCTCATTTTTTGAGACTTTCCCCAAAACATTTTTCGGTGATGCTATTATTTCTGCGATGAGGATGTGCAACTTTCACTTCGAGACGTGAATGTCAGTCACTATAGTACAGCATATGAACACTGCATCTTTTGAAGTGAGTCAGATAGAAGTGATTGATTTATGATGTACTCTACATTCATCACCAGAAGAAAGGCAACCCTACAAAAGATGAAAACTGACATCAGGAGCAGTAACATGATGAGAGCCCCATAATATGACCAGACCATCACAGATTTGGTATTAGAATATCCAGTTATCAACTAGATAGTCCAACTTAAACAAAACACCATTCTGACCCAATTCCCACTACAACACACTTTCCCAACAAACTGCAATAAAATAAAAGAAATCAACATGAAATGAAACAATTAAATCAAATAAATTTAAGACAAAATAAGAAATGTAGTAACAGATAGATAGTCGGCCTCCACAAACTACTCACTACCTATTACACTTTAACTTGCGACAAATAGTGTTTGTACCAGGCAAGCAACAGGAGATACAAGGAACTGTTCTAAAACTACTATCCGGATCCAAAGATTCATTATCGTACTCTGTATGTCTTATAAAATTCAATGTGTGTCTGCGAACACTTCACTGTTGTGCACATACAGTATATAAGATACATGGTGTTACATTAGAAATCAAAATGTCGTATTATGACCTCACAATGAACTTGTGGCATAACAGAAGTTATATTTTTGGGTACCAACAGACTGTGGCTACTCAGGTCAAAATTTTTACTCCGAGAAAAAAGTAGCGACAATCATACCTGCAAGCCTGTCACCCCGCCGGACTGCGTTAGGAACACATATATGAGATGAAATAATTAAGTCCTTCCCTGGAGTTACAAAGGCAAACTATTTTCTACAGAATTACAAAATTCCAACATCTGCTGCAGAGAAATTATTTATTTAGCTGCTCAATGTCGCACATAGCATTACAAGGGTTTTCCTATTATTGAAGGGACGTTCCCAGTAATGCCAACAACATCTGCTCAATATATTCATCTTCCTTTTTTTCCATCTCAGTTTATCCTGTTTTATCTGACTATTGAGGAAATAGACTCATAAACAAACACTTCGATTGAGACTGGTGACGCATAAAATCTTCCATTAGTCCTGCCAAGAAATTAACTGAGCACATAAGATGGATTTAAATGATTTTATATGCCATAATGAAAAAGAACATTAACAGCAAGCAAAGACATGTAAACTAGGCTGTTCTTGTTTCATAAAGTCTGACACAATTCCACATCAGAGACTCTTGGAAACTCTGAGTGGTTCATGCTGTAAAATCTCAAAATATGTATTTCTCACAAAGAAAAAAAGATGTTGTGTTCCTGTTCCCTAAGGATTCCTCTACTCGTAAACAAACATTAAATTGCTTAACTACCAAGTGGTTCTCCAACATAAATATGCCTTATTTTTAGAGCTTCTATTAACATTCAATTTTACCATGGTCCCACAGGAAGAGAGACAGAAAATTACACTACCATGTAGTTTGTTGCAAAATGTAAATTCTTAAAAACAAAAAAATAAAAAAAAGGAATACACTCCTTTGCTATTTGGTATACAGTCAAAGATGACATATTCTGGTTCTAAGAAAAAAATCAAGGACACTTTTACAATTTTGGTTTCTTTTTCCTCCTTAAGTACCTAACGAATTATGGATTAAACGAGCTGCATAAACAAAAGAAATATAGTTATGGTGTGAAACATATAGGAGGCTCAAAAACAGAGGGAAGAAGTTCCTCATTTATATGAGAGTAACATTCATACTTTATGTGATTTTGAAGGTACCCTCTGATGACATGTCATGTTGTTCCAAGAAACAGGACATAACTACAGGTATTTCACAAAACCAAAGGAAAATGCTCAAATCTCAAAGTACAGTACTTATCTGGAGGTGTAAATTGAACTTGACAATATGACAATATTCAAGACAAGAGATCACAGTGGGTAATCTGTGACACAGAAGGGGGGACCTGTTGTCTTTGGTTATGGAGTGTGCTTGTCTTGACAAGAAAACAAGACATAACTATTTCACAGTAAAAAGTGAATATGCTATCTATATCACAGTATATACTGTAGTACTGTACTTGTCTGAAGGGGTAACTTACATTTGCCATATATGGCAATATTCTAGGCATGGCATCACAGTGGGTGGTCTGTGATATAGGACGGGGGGGGGGGGAGGTGATTGAGGTTTTACTATTCTCCTGTTGTCTCAAGTTGTGGGGTGCATCTACAGCTGCGGAGTATATTTCCCTTGAAAATGGAATTACTGTACCAGCTTTAAGCTTTGTTCACCCTTAAGACTAGACCCATACAGTAGTTCAAGTCAGTCAACACGTGCAATTACTAAATTCAAGTCTGTCTGAAGTCTAAGCAATTAGTTCCCCTTTTGCAGTTTCTTCAATCCTTTTCACCTTTGTGGTCAACAGAAGAGGTAAATTGCAAAAAAGTTTGTACACACATTATCTCAAGACCATAATTTTGGACCAACTCATCATAGCACAGAGCTATTCTGCTGAGAAAATGAACATAAACACTGAATCCTGCTTCAGTTAAACATTATTTTTAATATGTTATGAGGTGAGCATGGACAGAGATTATATTTGCTATACAATTTCAATGTATTGCATATCATAGCCCAATTCCTACTGCTAATGTTTAAATTACTATGTACGGCTGGGTCATAATACTGTAGGTTACATCAATGAAACCACAATGCATTTTTGCACTCTGGTTACATAAAACATGAAACACTTTATGAAGTCATCCTGTATTAGCCTGCCAAATAGATGACAGTTTACAACAAGAAACATTTGTAAGCTCTGACATCTTGGCATTTACATTGCAAAAAGATTTACAATATTTGCCAACAGTTAGATTACCAAACAAACCCTTACCAACCTTACTAGCCTGTTAGTCTAGTACTTGTGTCATATTAGGTCTGTCAGTCAGTGTCAACAAGATCTGTAAGTCTACCAGTAGTGCCATCAAGTTGTTCTGCCAATCCACCACTTGTGTCATCAAAATCAGTCAGTCAGTCAGTCAGTCAGTCAGTCAGTCAGTCAGTCAGTCAGTCAGTCAGTCAGTCAGTCAGTCAGTCAGTCAGTCAGTCAGTCAGTCAGTCAGTCTACCATCAGTCCAGTAAAGTCTGCCCATCTACTACGTGACATGAAGGTTTGTCAGTCTACCACCAGTGTCATGTAAGTCCGTTAGTCTATCACTTAGAGTAGTTTACATAAAAAAGAAAACACTTCCCTCAAGTAAATTCATTACTATGGATATTAACATTCAAAACACACAGACTTGAATCCACCAAACTCTTAATAATGCCCTAATTGTTTCTTTTCTTATGGGGAAATACAGTAGATCATGGTACTGTATTAAAAGAAAATAGCTTCAAACATTCAGGTTGATCAATATACATCTGCAAAAGACGGATCTCCTAAAGAGTGGAAAATGCATCAACAGAATTTGATAAAGGGGAAATCAGGGTTTATTTTCACAATTTATTTCACTACAATTCCCCACTGTATCATACAATGAGTTACAACAAACAAATATGATCAAGATTATCTAAAAACATGTGGACAATTCCGTGAAATGAGTCAAATTCGCAAAAAATAGGTGAAAAACTCCGAAAGTCTGTAACATCCATATTCATCATATCAAATATGAATATTCAATACTATCGCCTTTTCAAGGTATGAGGAGGTGTGGCTGAACAGTTTCACACGTAGCCTACGTGTGCTGTATGTATCATCAACTATCACTAAGCTCTTGTTTACTTAGCGTTGCACAGTGCACAAACAGCATGCGAAAGGTAAACATTCGGATATGTTTATTCATATAACGTCATCTCAGTCTTATGCTGTGATTGGTCACCGTATAGAGGAGGCTGTCTTGTCTTGTACATGAACATTTATTTTTTGTACTGTACCCGACAAATATTAAGAGTTCTCATTCAAGAGCAATTAATGCAATAATTACTGTTTCTTCTACCTTTAAACACCTCCCTAACGTCTCTATATTTCGGTGAACAATCGGTTTAGAAAGAAAAATCAACTACAGGTGAATTTTCTCAGTCAAACCCTGATTTCCCCTTTAAGTCTGGGTGAAAAACTTATTCTTGAGCAACATGTACCTAACATTCTATCTGCAAGAAACTCTTTTCTTGTAAAAAAGCCCAATGTCTTCTGTTATTTTGAATAATCTATCATTCTGTGTCCACAAATATTGGATTTAAAAATATGATTTTTTTCTCTAAAGCAAATGCCTTGGTTTCCTTTAGCTACAATATACATACTATGATGGAGGGGGGTGGGAATTCCTTGGTTTGCAGTATTTATTCAGCTTTATGTCCCTCACAGAATCAAGCCATAACGAGACTGTAATTTGCCCCTTTACACCAACACTCACAATCGCTCTTCTTCTAAAAGAAGCTCTTTCCTTGGATGAAATTTAGAAATACCAGCTGGAATTTTCTGTACAAAAGTGATAACAAAAGTCCACGTTTTTTCTTTTATCAAAACAAACATTTCATTCTTATTGGAATAGATTTTCAAGACTTTCTCCATAATCCCTATACTTGGACTAATCCCAAACTATAATTACAAGATTAAATGTTTGGAACTCCTTAAAAGACCTGATAAAATGGTCTTCTACATTTAGTATCTTCAAGAAATTACTGTACAATATCATCTTGACAAGTGTGATAAGGCTAAATACTATTAATTTACTAAATTCAACATTGCAAAAAATATCTTTTCCCAACTTTGCTTATATCATTGTGTATGATCACTTACTTCAATATTTTACTTTGATATTGACCAGACTAGGAAACTGAAAACTGTCTTACATTTTTTTTTCCTCACATGTTTTTGTAATAATGAATGATACTGTTGTTTGAAATGATACCCTGTTGTTTGAATTTTTTATGTGTTCTAACTTTCCATTTTATCCTGTTTTGTATCAAATGATACTTTGAAGAAAAAAGAAATTGAAATCACATCTGCAGCTTAAATAATCTCTATGATTAATGGACCCAAAAGAAAGAAGTGAAAGTATGGCTTGTAGCACTGAATTTAAGGGAGGACAGTGACGTGGATGTTCTACTTTAAATTTGGTGGCTAAGTTCATGACATTGGGTGTAAACCTTTTTCCAAACCAAAATTAGTACGACTTCCTTTTCTTTGTTTTTTCTTTGCAGACTCATCAACAAAATTTTGCTCCTAATGCAAAGTATCCATCGTAATAAAAGTCTGGAAAACAACTGCAATTTTATTACAGTGCAGATGTTTAGTCACTGAATAAAAGCCAAACAGAAAATGTGACGCCTTTTAAGAGAGGAGTGGATATCAACATACCAGATGATTTGTACCCTTACAACTAAACTTACACATGTTCCAAATTGCTAGAAGCATAATTTCAGGGTTTTCTTGCTGCAGTAATATACTTGTTTAAATGTTAGTAATTCAATATACCAGAATTTGGCAGAAAGGCAATGACAGATATCTGGGTCTATCGCATGTAAACTTTAGAATCATTATATTCTATTTTGTATTAGTAATTTAGTGCACAAATCATAAAAAAATATTGCAATGTTCTGCTGCATACAGAGTTTACTCTGAGTTTCCTCACAATGGAATTAGCTTGAATATATAGAAGTATGTTACTTGTTACATGATTTTTGTATGTTCTTTATGAACTATACATAACGAAAACAAAGAAAGTCTCAAATAATTTGGGCAGATTTGCCATTGTGAAATGCTGTCACAAATTTCCGTAAAAATTAATACAGATCTTTCACGTACAAAAAATGTGATCAGGATGCAATTTTCTCTGGCGAGCAGATACAAGTTTCCTCAGCCTAATATCAGCACAGGACTGTTTCATAGTAACTTGGAACTGTAAGTATGGCATTCTGAATATCTCACTATTCAGACATCATATTGTCAGAGTACATTACTATAAGATGTATATAGCAGTCAATAGATGTATTTGACATGCAATATTACTGTACAAAAGCAAGCATGATTCACGTATTTTGACCCCAAATTGGTTGGCATTCCCACTATTTTTCTACAGTATGTATACTATTCTACTGGCCCTGAGAGAAATACATTTTTAATCACTGGTATACCTAGAGTGCTTAGGCAGTCAATTAAATATTCAAAGGTGGCCTTTATGCACCAAAAATATACAAGACTTTTAGACTGAGAATATCTGTAAATATTTGTTGACTGTTTCTTGCAAATTATAGCATCTGGCTGGTACACCAATACTGTGATCTTTATAAAAACAAATGTGTTAGATGTTGCTACTGACGGGCGACCATATATGACAGTGTTATGGTGACAAGACTTGTAAAGCCACCAATAAGTTTGGATTCTCGAATCATGTGTTGGGGTTTACCCCTCGTACTTGAGCATCTGGTCGTCAGTTATGGGCTGGTATTCATTTTGAGCATCAACTTCCTCCAACTTTAGTGTGTCAGTTGCGAAAGAAAACTATAACCATAACATACATTTCATAATGTCTAAAACATGACAAAGTGACAGCATAGTCTCAAAAATGTAACAGCTTGTTTTGATCTTTGTCAATGAAAAATCAAGTTGTGGTATCGTGATGCAATGTGCAAATATGTAGTGTGCATGCACTCACCTCACTCTAAATATCCTGATGGTTTTAAAGCAGCAAAACAATGGTGAACACAAGTATCACTCAATTCACAAATTTCATCCGTTGCAAAATTAACTGAAAGCGAGCTACAGGTATCCTCTGATTACCTTGACAGTAACACTCTATGACAATTAGCTCCACAATATTGCAGTTTTGAAACTGTAGAGAGTGCTACAGTATCTATTGGTCCTGCACTATATTCCCACTGTATGCCAGATGTGTACTTAGGTTCCTCGAGCAAATCAATCATGGAATATGAACCACCTTGTTCCTCAAATTTTGAACAAATGGTGCCTTGATGTACTTTCTATCCAAATAATCTTGTAGAGAGAGCACAGACCATATCTGACAGAGTGCCATTCCAGTTTTTTTCCATGCTTAAGTGATCATCCTGTATAAAAAGGGCAAATATAGTGATGATACTGACCAGAATTTCTCTTCAGAAAGCTGTTTCTTTTAGAGTATCTCCCTGTCTAGTATGGTTCTGGGTACAGCATCACATTCACTTTTTACAAGAGCAAAAGCCTGTGTACAAACAGGGATCTGGGTAATTAACCCTTAACGTGACTCATCTGTAGGTTTCCATTAGGACAAGATTAATTTTGTTCCATGCAGGAAGCAGGTAAAGGAAGTACGACAGGGATAAGAGAAGCTATTGAAGTAAACGAAGACAGAATGATGCTTGTCCCAACACAGTGCAGTGGGGCCCCAACCTGGCACAGCAACCAATGTTACTGTCTGTTGGCACACACATACTGGGAACCTTTCAAGGAGCAGTGTAAATCCATCTTTGGTAAACACATGGTGGTGCTCAATCCGCATGAACAAAAGCTCAAGTCAGTAGCTATACATGAAACTGTAATCATGGTGAAGGCTAATGTACACATGTGATGTCAAACTGCTGCTGTATCTACCACGATTTTGATGTCATTGCTCAGTATGACAGGATGCGAGCAAAATGATTACACACACTCCGGTCAGAAACAGATGGTATAGTGTTATGGCACTGACCAAGGGATATCACACGAGAATATTCAGGACCAACTTTTAAATAAGTGAAATTTTTTTCATGTTGCAAAAAGTGTTGCACAAAAAATGATTCTGCAGGTGAAGAAAGTTTCCATTTTGGTGCATTAATTTGCCTGGCAATGGAGCTCATTAATTTTCTGCTGTTAGTGTACAGCTGTTGCTGCTACTGGTCTGTGTGATTGATAAGAAGATCTATCAATGATTTCTCAGCTCATGGTTTTCAATTCCCCCGTCCCCCCGCTTATAAGTTGTAGAAAAATTGGTCCACTCCTTACAAAACTATGTGATATTTTGTCAAGTTACCCCACTCTATTTCAAATACTGTTCAGGAAATAGTGTGTAATACAGCTTTGCATTTGTAAACATGAGACTCTGTTCCAGACAAACTGATGGTCCAAGAAATATTAAATGGAGATATATCCTGTAATTAGAGATAATGTGATTACTTCATGTCATTTCCATCTCACCCACTGACACATGCACAGCATAAGTACAGTATGCCTCGCAGAAGCTTTGTCATACATACTCCCATGTGTATGTATAATACATAATGAACCAACAACAGTGCAAAAATCAAGTTGGTATCTTTTTCCCTTTTATCTTGTGTATTTTTGTTCAAATTATTTCTTGGCATGAAAAAGGTGATGAGCAAAGATTGCTGCAGATGCATATTAGGCCTAGTACTATTATTACCGTAAAAAGGTTTCTACCGAGTTGTAGGTAAGTCGAGCTGCAGGCATCACTTCCGTGAGTTTTCTTGCACTGCAGTGGTGTTTTGTGCATGTTACATCTAGGCAAGGCCTATATTGTACATGGCCTACAGGTGGCAGTGTTTGTGTTAAGGTGAGCAGATTTTATCAACCTCACTTTCGCTGTGTCTGGCAGCCTACACTGTACTTGTTACTGAGTAGATCAGTGCAACCAGTAGGTGCAAGATACAGTACAGTTCCACAATCCCAAATGGGCAATGATATACTCACCTGCAAGTTCAATTGTTTTGATTATGCAAGCTTTTCTGCAGTCCTGACTTTCAGGACAAAATAATGAAACTTGACTGAGATCCCTAGCTTGGCTATGCCTTTAACATCAAATCTCTGTTGTATCAAACCTGCATTACATTTCAGGATGATTTTTAAACAGACAGGAAGAAAATTTGGATACATTATACTGAAATGTTTGTATAGCTAATTCTCATCAATGACTGCTTCGAACTGTAATAGCCAACATTATAATGTCATTAATAGTCATTCAATAGATTGTCTACATACTTCCTTAAGCAGTGGCGGTTTTGAAAACTGTCCAAATTTCATGTCTCCTTCACACTGTACAGAATTACACATAAACCACATCTATGATGTCTGAGCCCAATGTCATTCTTTTATGAGTAGGTTCAGTACAGTACCTAAAATTGGAAAATTTGCAGCACACAAAGAAATTTCCAAAAGGATTGTTTTTTTACTCCAAAAAGTATTATGACAGTCCTGCTGCCTTTTACACTTCAACTACCAACACGATTCTCCATGTAGTCAGGGTATTATTGACTCGGGCAGTTTTTCTAACATACTGTACTGTAAAATGGCAATGGGGAGTAGGTCTGATCATGCTGTACAGTGGCTGCCCTACACAAGAAAACAAATTAGTATAAGGTACATAAATCCAATCATACTGCTGCTGACATGCATGCAGTGGCCATGAACAGCTCAGCCAGGAACGACAATGTAAACAACCAATACAATGTGCC
The DNA here is from genome assembly GCA_021234535.1 of Stichopus chloronotus. Lineage (NCBI taxonomy): Eukaryota > Metazoa > Echinodermata > Holothuroidea > Aspidochirotida > Stichopodidae > Stichopus > Stichopus chloronotus. The sequence continues at coordinate 19,414,152 of CM037845.1, read as the reverse complement.
TTTTACACAAACACATCACACAGATGTAAACAGAAAAATATCAGATGACAAAATACCTACAATCTTGGACAAAATTGTTGGGACACTTTGTCGTATGTTGCAAATATAATACTGAATTTTAGGTGAGAGGATAACATGAAACCCCGCGCCCCTTTCCAATGTTGCGCTAGAGAAGTGAATGTACCCTTTGAACAGCAATACTATAGCCAACATTGAACGGGGGCGCGGGGTGTCCCAAGGTATTTTGTCCAAGATTGTCTGAGTTTTTCGGGAGCAATTTTGGAGCGACATTTCGAAAGAAAATTGAACATTTTTGGACAAGGTGCATCATAAAAATTAGTTATCGGGGCCTATAGGTCTGGGGATTTTCAAATGAAAGTATTCTGAATTTCGACCATGAACACAACAAGTTTAATTTTAATTTTGGGGGTTTATTTGTATATGTTTTGTTGGAAAGGAGTGATCATGAATAAATAGATTGTTTCATGGTTTTGTATGCGGACAGAAATAGTTGCATTTAGAAATAACATTGATGGGCAGCTGTTGCATTGCGTTGCAACAGGAGTGTTACTGCAATTGTAGAATGCTGGTAGGAATCCCAGTTATAATATATTCTGAAGTAGCTCCACGTTCTACCAAAATGCGTTAAAGTCAGAACTGTAGATTCAGCTTAATATTAAAATGAATGGTAGAACGTTAGTAAAGACTGGTTTTTTACCTTTTTCGGCCGCTAAATCAAGATTTGTGACTGCAATTTTTACTTTGCATGAAGCTGGTAACATATGTAATCTTCAGTCTTGTAATCTACGCAATTTTTCCACGGGTAGCTTCAATTTTCCTGTCAAAACATTTGGTAGAACGTGGGTTTCATTAACCTATACTGTCCGACGCTGTTGTTAGGTCTAAGTCAGCTCGGATGGGGAGGCCGGGGTTCGATTCACGGCATGACCATAGTGTTTTCCACTGCTCAATTATCCACTTATAAACTCAAATGTCTGTCAACTTCTCATTTTTCATTCATTCATATACAGCATAAGGTAATATATATACATATATGTATATTAATATAATGATATAGCTCTAACAACAAATATGTACTCTGAAGTCCATTGAAACTGCTTAAAATGACTGACATATTACAGTGCACCATGTACGGTACAATAGAATGGGTGCCACAATGTCACTGTTATGTGAATATGAGCAAACGTCACATTTATTAAATTTGTATTTGAGGGGTTTGTTTTGTATAATGATAGTACACTTTTTTACCCAGATTAACCTGCAAGTCAGTCCTAATAGACATTACGTGTAGTTACTTTAATACCAGACACCACGTCACCACTGTGAACAATTTGAATAAATAAGACATATACATCGATCTTCTTCAACGGACCACTAACATGTTACTTTTTTTGGGGGGGTGTTTTTTTTGTTTTTGTTAGTTTTTTTCTTCGTTACCTGTCTCAATGTCAGAGTTTGAGCCGAAAGTACGTCAATTGTATCATACAAAATGTTTTAAAGTAGTTTCATGGTCGACAAGATGCATTGGAGTTATAATGTTACCTCCCCAATGACTGCATTTTATTTAGCACATTTAGTGCAAATACATCAATTTGACTGACTTATTCCTCCCCTTACTCCGTAATAACATTGACAACATTCACACAATAATATTATTACAGTAAACCAACTTCAATATAGGCCCCAAACATGCCGAACATGCACTGCTGACGTTTCTTGTCGCAAGGAATATCACCCCCCATTTTGCCGTTTAACTTGTTTCAAATTGACGATTTTTCCTGTGAACCGCGCATGCTTCTAAACCCTCGAAATTCTCAGACAATCCTGGACAAAATTGTTGGGACACTTTGTCGTATGTTGCAAATATAATACTCAATTTTAGGTGAGAGGATAACATGAAACCCCCTGCCCCTTTCCAATGTTGCGCTATAGAAGTGAATGTACCCTTTGAACAGCAATACTATAGCCAACATTGAACGGGGGCGCGGGGTGTCCCAAGGTATTTTGTCCAAGATTGTAGTTGGATCAGCTGGATCATGTATGCAATTTCATTCAGTACGTCTTATATTCTACCCCGTCACGCTGATGCTAATTACATAACAGTGCTTTTACTCATGTGGACTGTATTAAAATGATTGCGTGTGTACAGTACTGAAAAACCAGAAGAATAAGATTACGTTTGATCTTAACTTTCTCTTCTTTCGAAGTTGTACATGGACGGACTACGTCTTTCAATGAAGGAAAATGACAGTAACTACTTTGAAAAGCAACGGGATTGGCATAAAAACAGACATCATATTTGAGAATTAACGGTTCTTACAATAAGCGCCTACATAATGAATATGCAACAGTACAGGTCTCACTGATGTATCAAAAACATACTACTCCAGTCGTCACTCCTTGGTCGGTATCGGGAATTGTAGTATTTAGTGAAAGGATGACTGTAGATACAAATGACCTATGAACTGACCACAACATTGTGATGTCAGTGATCCCTGAGTTGTTTTGACTAACTGAATATTCAATACCAGTATACTCCCCATTGGTTTGTTCAAAGAGGCACACCGATGATTTGAATGAAATCTGTCAACCACTACATTATCATAATCTACACTTTTGGTCATTAGGTTAGAAGAATTTGAAATCATATGACAGAATTAACCAACTGAAACCTATTTATTTTCTCAGATTGTCTGAATGGTGCAATTAAAAGCCTTACCAAAGTTTTGGAGATGAAATTTCAATGTGTTTACGTTTTGAATATGCACGAAATCACTTTAAAGGTAGTAATAATAATAATAAGGAACAAGACTATAATGTGCCAAATCCACCAAAGTGCTCATTGCAGTGCTCAGTGCTTTACAAAACAAGAAAAAAAGAAAAAGCAAGAGCAAAAAATACTGTAAAGAATATGATCAACAAACTAGGATAGAGCTGCAATATAGAGGTACAGTAGAAATAGTCAATGACACATTTCAGTAATTTGGCTGGTTACGAGCCTTCGTTATTCATCCTTAATTTTTCTCACATTGCATGTACTGTATTTTCAGCACTGTGTCAGTGTGTTGAAGCACTACAACACATCAATAGAATATGATGGCACATGTTCAACTGGGCCATGCTTATATGAATTGCTGTAGGTCCTAAGGTAACATTTTGTAATGGTCCACGACAGACATAATCAAAACATTCTATTCAACTGATTTTTTTAATATTTCATTTTCATCAATTCAAAGTAATCTCTCTTCAAAAAGTGACTTTTGAAGGTTGAGACAAGAATGCTTTAAACTGCAAAACATATATTTGACCACTCTAATTTTTGAAAGTTTTATTAACATGCACGCAACAGTCTCAAATTGAGCTTAAAAACTTTTATAAGCCCTTAGACCATACAGTTTGCTTCTAACCAGAGATACTGTACTGAAGTTTAATACATTTGTCAAATCTCCAGGTTTTACCGGGACATTTCCCGTTTTTGTCCAGATCTCACTCCCCTCCGGTTTCAAATTTTGTTCTCCAAACTTTTTCAATATTCCACTTGCAACATTTCTAAAAATATCCAAAACAGTTGGCACAAGGCTTATTTCAGTAATTGGCCATAAATATGCTAAAAGTGCATTGAAAATTGGACCAATGCTTACAATTTAGTTAACTGTCACAAGGTACTTAATACAGTACCTAATTACAGCAATTACTGGTTGCTTTCATACTGTATTCATCTCCTGGCTGTATATGCATAGAGTGTGCAGTATGTGCTAGTGTTTTCATTGATTCCTTTAACTAGGAATCGGTTATTTTTTCCTCATATCTTTGGGTATCCAGCCGGTACCTGACCAAAATGGCGGCTTTATTGTTATCATTGGTATTTCCACAGTACTACACAGTACATCACATTTGTGTGAAGGAATCTTACATTTTTAGTACACTACATACAATTGCGCCTACAACTTCTCAAGAATAGGACCACCTATTTTCCTTGAGAAAAAGAAGAAAATTCCATTTTGAGCTATTTGCAGTGTATGGTAAGGTGAATTTTGGTAACCAGACACAGTGTGTTCAAACACAAGTTGTGTCATTTTTTTTTTCAATTTTTGAGGGAATTGGGTAGTAATTTTGGATTCGGGTGATAAAATGCCATTCGGGTACTCGGGTTACCTGTGAAAACACTAGGTGTAGAATGATGAATATCATTATCTGTATTTCCAACGGGCAACTCGTAGTCATGATCCATCTCAAGGTCACCAAAAATGTCTTGAATAAGACGAACGGCGGTTGCAGAAAAAAAAACAGTTTATCTTTGCTGTTGTTGTTGTTGCTGTTTTTTTTTCCATTTTGTTGCTCAATAATCGTTATTAATTGATACAGACTCAGTTGTAATCAGCAATATAGGGACGGGGTTTGCAACTACGTAGGAACTTGAGCAAAGGTTTTCAAACCAATACATTCAACAACACAGAAAAAAAAAAACCCAAAACACATAGCAAAAGCATTGGCAAGCAGGGATCAAAACTGAGACATCAACATCACAGACCCGCTGGAATAACCAAGTGAGTCACTTCGTGTACAGCAGATGATAACATGGGGCTAAAGAAATATACAAAGATAAGCCCCCAAGAGGTATGCCAAAAAATATTAAAAAAAAAAAACAGCTGGAACTATACCTAAATGTAACTATTTCTGTTTCCACTTCTACATAGCTGAGTTGTTCTTCTTTAGTTACACGGATGCTTTACTCTTCGTTTACACTAAGTTAGTGCTAACAAAATAGGCAATACATGTAGGCCAAGCCTGCATGGTTTGCATGATACTACCAACGTAATGGAAAATAGCAGATCTATTAGCCATAAGACAGTAACTGCCACTGTGCACTGTGTACCAAGTTAACCATGAAAATTTATGGCAATGAACACATTTACTGTCAGAATTAAGCCTTGGGGTTGTTTTTTGGGAGATATTGAAATGAAAAGTTTTAATATGGATCGGGATTCTATGTTTGGTCCCTTTTGATGTTGATATGTAAGTATTAATGCTAAATTAAAAAAAAAAATTTTTGTTGATTTGTTGGAGATGTTACCTGTACCAAGAATTTCCCCTAGTACTGCAAAGTATTCAAAAGTACTTCCCCAAAAATTTCTTCTCGAAGAAGAAATTTTTCCTCCAGTTTTGGGAATACTGGTTCTGACTTGGGTCAGGGGATACCACCCAACCAATTGCACAATTGTCAAAAGAATAGGATACAGACAGTGCAGCATATATTCAGTATTCTTCCTAGTTAAGTTAATATGATTCTGGCAGTCGGACTGCAGTACTTAACACTCCTTGACTATACACACACTACCTACGTACTGACTTCACAGAATGGAACCGATTTGTTCAACTCAACAATGGGGCTACAGCTCCATAAATAAAACTTTGATTGTGAAGCAAATTGTAAATGAACGTGAAGAAAACAATGAATTCTTTCACAGATGAATGAGTACAATCACCCTCCACTTGTGTGCACCTTTCCAAATAATGCCTTTGAATCAAGCAATCCCTGTGTGTAAACACAACAGGTCCCTGCTGACATGTGCACACCAGTGCAGCTACAGTATGGATATGTGCTTCAGTCCACACTTGCCACAATGTTGTGGTTTTTAATCAAGTACCTTGTATCTGAGAAAACTTCAACATTTTTGCAGAATATGTACAAAACAAACATTAGAGATTACTGTACCTCTCAACCCTAAATAAAACATGGTTGATTTAACCATTTCCATACACTGAAGGCCGGTACTGTATTCATCCATACAGATGAGGCCCAGAGCAGTGGCAGCATGACAGGGTGGGGGGACAGGACACAACAAGAGCAGAAGGGCACTGAAAATTGTTAATGGGTTGCAGCCACCGATAACTATTGAAAGAAAAAATATAAAAAGATAAAGTCCTCATCACTTTATACAGGTACAGTACCTGTGATGATGTGAACCACTTTAACATCACCTTACTCACCTCACACGATTCTTATTTCATGCCATTTTGTCATGTCCAAGCAGTTTGTGATACTACGCTGACATGAACTATCAAACTATGACATTCACTTACTTTTTAAGTATGTTCTTGATTCTTACACTGATGTTAGCTATGTTAAAAATAAGATTAACTTCCATACTGTATGTCTGCTGTACACTAGTATACAAGCAAACCAGGAGATGAACAAATGCAACAACTTACAGGTTCTAACCTCAAAAGCTGGTCCTATAATCATCAGTAACGTATTTAAAGGGGGCCAGGGGCACAGGCCCCTCTACCTTCAAAGTCAGTCGGGGGAAAATCACTGAGCCCGGGGATGTAAGAGTAATGGAAAGAGAAAAAGACTGAAGACCATCAATAGGAGTTGGACCAGGGGGGATGTCCTCTCATCGGGGATGCTACCCCCAGTAGGGGAGTCTTTATCAATACGATTAAGAATTCAGGCTACTGCAGGGGCCTGTTTTTGCTCTCCAGAGGAAATTTTCAATGATAAGGAATTTTCAGTGCACTATGTGTGCTGTAAGTTGATTAGGTCGCTCTAGTTCTTCTGTAGTTCCATCCCACATTACTAAACAGCACAGGCCCTTGCCCACCGTACTAAGTTAAACGTAGGCAGAGTACACAGTTTACGAACAGGAGGCCTACAGGTAATTTCATCCATTTATATTGCAAAGCCTAGTTGCTGCTGTTCTCTCATGTGTTTGCCATGCGGTACAACTAAAGTGACTAGAGGAGAAAAGTATGGCGTAGGTAATATCCCCAATTGGACCCAATTGAAAGGGCAATTATTGACCTATATAAGCTTTTAACGAGTACCGATATTCTAATTACAGTCTAGTACGATAACATTTTGCAAATTCACACTTTAGATTGCAGAGAAAAAGTAAATCAGCGCTAAATGTGCCTCTAGTATACACACATTTCACGAAAATGGCAGTATTGTTAACTTTTGCGATTACCTGAAGCAGCCTTCTTGACCAAATGACTGGCCTCGTGATGTTAAACTTACCGTACTGTCAATGTGTGTGACACACTGCAGCCTAAAGGATAACTTGAATTCTATGTCATTGACAAGTTATCTTGCAAAATCTGAAACGAAAGACACCTGATCAATAGGACCTCAAAAACCAATGTAATGCATTCTTCTTACCGCACATTGCCGGAGCTTCCAGGCCCTTGCACCCCTGGACCCCCCTGGACCTCGCCCTAATGCGGGCCCCTGGACCCCACACGTGCTTCGCGCTCGTGGTGCACCTTTGATACACCGGTGACACTCCTATAAATGTCAGTCGGGGGAGTCACGGATTGTGTCCCCTACCTCTGAAATTCTGTACGCCATTGCCTATAAATCAATGACCTGATATTTCAAATATTCATCACATGAACAGATTTTATCACAACTCTTTATAATGTAAAAAGCAGTGCAGTAGATTCAAAGAATTGGAAACAGAATGTTATGCTTTCTGGACTTGTATTTCACTGTTTCGAAATGAAATTGGCTTCCTGTAGATAATGCAAGTTCAAAATGTCCACAGATCTGTTCAGAGTAACTACAGTTAAAATCACAGTGATAGATGCAAACTGGAACTTTAATATAATTACAAAAGCCAGCGAAAGCAAGCAAATAAGAATGTGGGAAAACTGAAAGAGAAAGAACACTTGCCATGATATCAAAGGAAAATAGACAAACTGATATTTATAGTTTAACACAGCAAGTCAGCAGTTCCCATGGATACATCACTTTGACAACATTCACATACGACCACAAACAAGAAAACTTTTGAGCTACAGTTCTGTGTATTATCTGGAAAAAACATAATGGAGCCTTGAAGGTTAACCTACAAGGCATATTCAGGTTTCAAGAGGCATAAACGCTGACAATGGACATTTAACAATCCCCATCTAATTCTGAGTGTTAGCATTAATGCCACGTGGGTGCTGTAAATTTATTTACCACAAACTATAGGTTGATAGTACTGTACCAGCCTAAAAGCTGTTGTGGTTTGCCAGGTGACTACCATTCATAACTTTATGGCCATTAGTTGAAATTGTAATGGAAAACTTGTTTGTTACATATTAATCATTGCTATAATAGTTTCAAAAGCAATACAACTGGGTGTCTATTCTTCAGTGGATTTTAATAAAAAAAAAATCTCCAAAACAAAACGCAAACAGATTTGTGACTATTATTTTTTTTAACTCATATATTGTGTGATGTTTAAATTACTCTATACTGTACAATACCTTTTCTCGCAAATCCTTATAAAATCTGACACAATCACTAATTAATGATTAGAAGTCTAAGATAACTACGTCTACATTTAATTCTGAACATTATGTTGTATTCAGCTTATATTAGTTGCAGTACTGAACATGAATTTGTAATGACAGTTGAATTGGTATGCGAAGATCATTTGGGACATATTTCCTAATGAGATAAAACTTCCTGGATATTCATCGACCATTTGACTAACAGGGTTACAGTTTCTCAAATCTCGATTCCATGCTACATGGTGTGATACAGTGCACACATTTCACACTATAGATGAAGCTTTAATGAACTCACCATGTGTTCATCAACACCAAAGGAAATGATCAGTTGTGTCATCAAGCTTGTTCACGGTTCAACTTTGTAAATGATGACCATGACAGTCATATACCCCCTGTACATGTGATGGCTTTACACGTAAATTGAATATTTCCTACACATATGGCTTTACAACACCGACCGAGAACCTCATGACACAAATGAGTGCCCTCTTCCTCTGGTGCTTGACAGAAATTGTTGAAATGACGCAGGAGGATGAACAGACACAACCTGAATAAAAGTCCAGGAAACCAAGAAATACACTGCAAAGTAAAGGCTGCCTACTGTACGGCGTACTGTAGGACTCAATATTCAACCTTATTGGGAAAACATCAGATAATAAATTCTTAATATCCTCTGGCACTACAGCTGAACTAGAGATAAGAAACCAGGCTTTATGTAATTTCAAATGAAAACTTGTAATATATCGAAGTTCTGCAGAACGAATGCCAATTTGCATATTCTACCGTACTGTACATCCAGAGCAACAACATCCGTGGATGTTCAGTCTCGCAGACGTCTGAGCATGGAAGTACTACTGTAGCCTGACTGTGGTTTGAGGTAGTCGGTATTTCCTCAAATACAAAATGTATACGCTTACAATGACCAGACAAGAAAACTGAGTACAAATTTCTTGTGGTGTTTTCTGCTGTCTAGTTTTGTTTTCTGGTGTCTAGTTTTGTTTTCTGGTGTCTAATGTGAATGGATATGCTTGAATGTTACTGACATCACATGATCAGAGACATTTGACTTTTATCATATTGATGACTAAATTGGTTGTCATGTGACCAGACTACCAAAAGCAATTTATAGTCTCCATTACCACCCCAAGCCAACTCTTTCTTCCCTTATACTGTAGCCTTAAAATTAGGAAAAAGTCCATGTGAATATGCACTGCGGTTTCAAGTGAACGTACAGATCAACTTGGATAGGAAAAAAAATTTGACTGCTCCATACTGCCAGAATGTACTATACATGGTAAAATATGCTGCTATAAAAACACCCCACATGCTCCATTTTCTTAATAAAGTCTGGACAATCAAGTGGGTTTTTTTTTGTTAGTTAGGAATGTCAAATTTAATTTTCTCATCAGACTGGAAATTTAAAGCCCATCAACAGTACACTGTAAATATTGAAACAACCACTTTATACTCATTGCAAGTAAGTGTAAGAAGCTTAGTCTGGCAGAGCTGTAATTCTACTGCATCAAGTACACATTCTTTTGACATAAAATGATTTGATTTTTTAATACAGGACAGGTTCAGTGTTGGTAAGAAAGACATATACTTTTCTGGGCAGTAACCTTCTCAAATGAAATGATCCATAACCTTACATCTTTCAAAAATTATGAGTATACTCATGACCATGCAAACATTCTGTCCAGTAATATCCCTAGTTAACAACTTGCCATAACCCTGCCATTCTTGGCAGCAGGTACTGTACAGGTTACAGCACTTCTTTCTCATAAACAGTTTCTTGAATTTCCCTGCTAAAAAAAAAAATCAGTTTCTAAGACAAAAACAGATAGAAACTTTCAAGGACTACAGTATGTAAGACATGGCTTTAAACCTAGGGGACACATTGGGACATTGTACAATTTCTGGTGGGACATTTGTGCTTGTCCCAAGTCCTGTAGAAAAACAAATAATGTAAAGGCTCATGCTTAATACATGTACGATACCCTTATTTAGTACAATTTCTCTATATAATCAGAGATCTGTGAACGTAGGCTCTATACAGTGATGATGTTGTAATTTAATGTACATGTATCAGGAGGGGACTCCCTACTCCCACACCCGCCCCTGGTCAGCACTCATGATTGTCGTCCTTACACATATTTGAATTATGGTGGGAAGTGATGCATTTGTACATGCCAATTTGGAACGATAATTAATATAGTACGTCGACCCCTACACGCACTTTATGTTGCTACTTGTTCACATACACCTGCTGTTGTTCAGTAGGCTGCCAGTAAAGTGAACCATGTCAGTACAGTGAACCATGAGGCCCCAATGATTACAGTAACACACAACTCTCACGCCTCCCTGTATCAAATTTAAGAAAGGATGAAACCTCCTGGTGTAAGATGTAAGCAAACAATCACCACACACTAATTATAAAACTGGCAGTCTCGGTGGCATACCCACGCAGACTGCACTACTGATGGCAAAACAGCAATTGTGGAAGTTTCATGTTTTGCACAGTCGCATCTACAGTGCAGCGTTTTGCTGAGTCTGCTAGCTTTAAGTTTGGTTACCAAATTAAACTGTATGTTGATAAGTATTCTTACATCTGCTGGGTCTTCTGTCATGTATACTGTACATCACAAGGCAGAAAACTGAGACAATTTTTAACATGCATTGTTGGTATCTAATACAGTATTCTTTTAGTTAATTAGACGGTAACAACATGACTACAGTAGTTCTCTGGAATAAAAACATTTTCCTCAAGAAAATTTTTCTGTATTTTTTATTTTACACAAGTGCACTGTGTAATGTTCTTACAAAGTTAAACTCAAGTCACAATATTGACAAGTTTTTAATTTTTTCGTGATCATGAACGTGACAACATGGCTACAGTACAAAGAATACATGCTCTAAACTACATAATGTACAGTAAAAGGGAAAAGGGAAGACTGAACTTCATCCTGCTTAAAAATTTAGTCTACCCCAGAAAAAATGCTCAACATTTCACCAGTTTCCACATTAAATGTAGAGTAATACCATGAGTTAGTTCCTTTCCAAATTAAATGTGTCGATCATACTTAATACTATGACTTTGTAAGGTTGTGTGGTATTATATTGACATTTGGAATATTAGCTGCACTACTCAGTAAAAATGTTGAAAATAGCCACAAATTCTATCACAATCCATCAAATATTGGGCTAATGATTTTACAGGCAAATTCATATCTTTGGCATCATGAATGGCTGAGTATACAAATTTATGACGCCAAGAGAGGGACTCACATTAAACGACTTATGTTATCCTGCACTTCCTTAACCTTTATTTCACACATAATTGAGAATTTCACATGCCCCAAGGGTTTTGTTTTGGAAGGACGTATTGTCTTCTTTACAAATATTGATATCACTTATCAATGTGAAATTTCATACATAACAAAAGAAATACCCACACTGTGCAACACTCCACGTCATCATATTTTCGTCAAACTTTGAGAATCCAAAACGCTCATAAACAGAAACACAATTCCAATGGCTTTTCATTCAGGAATTCACTCTGCAACTTTTAAACAAAGTCAACTCTTTTTTAGAAGCATGTCACACAACCTTTAACATTCCATAGTACATGTAGAATATAAGGTTGCAAAAGAGTGTAAACTACAGTACAGCATTTCGTGCTAAATGTTTATAAAAGATAAGTAAAAAGTAAAAATACATATCAAACACCTTCACTGTAATGTACAGTTTACAGTATTCTGTTGTCACACACACACTGTACCACTCAATCTTACATATTGCAGATATATGCAAAAAGTGCAAAGTTCCAGTACTTATCACATACTATATTTCTCAGTGTTTACCAGTTTGCAGCTTAGCTATACAGTTAAGCCTTGCCTCACTTGCCCCAATTTGATCACAGGATCAGTTCCATCACGTGTCCAGATGTACAGTACAGTAGATCTAAAAGACATTACATTTCTCTCAACAAAGGTTATGTTAGTTTAAACTCACCATCCACATGCTGTATATTACATAAATATGGAGCTGTTATGAAACAGCAATTTTGGGGTGTTAGTTCACGTATTTTCAACAACTTCAATGAACTCACAATCTAGTTAAATATTTTCACCCTACAAACAATTGTGTGAGTTTCATCACCTTCCCTGGATCAACAACTTCAAAGTGTGTAGCTAGTGCCAATAATTAGTGATTGGTTTCTGCTGATATGATTGCAGCTTGTGTCAATCTTAAAAACTATTTAAAAACCCTAAACCACTCTACAATGGAGATTTGGAGGGCAATTCGATAAACACACTATCGGGATGGGGGGGGGGGGTGCTGAGAATGAATCTCAACGTAGGTTGCGTTTTTAGAATTTCAATGACAGTCTGCTGGAGAGAGCAGCTGGCTCGGTGATGACAAGTATGAACATACCTAGTGCAACTAGTGCTTGCACCAGATTCAAATTTGGACAGGGATGTCCACCTTCCATAGTCGGTCAGGTACCCGAAAAGTTAACTTCAGGCTATGATTTGTGGTGAAGTCATAATAGTGCAACATTTGCTCTGCATGTCAATGTTGTATTTTACAGTGTGTACACATGAAAATGGAGTGTTTTGAGTTACATAAAATCTGAATTTTGGTATACATATGATGTACCATGTAGTGAAACTTGGGATCTGGGAGGAAATTTCAGAACTGATACTCAGGTACTGTACATACCTACCATGTGACTCACATTTCACGGGTTTGACCGGCATTTGAACACCCAGACGATCTGTCTCCGGGTAGCATCAAACGCTCCCCAAAATACTGATTGGTCTCTGACAAATTGCATGTACCGCACCAGAAATTATGAATTCCAATAACAGAAGATGATAATGTTCAGTGCGAGAAGTTTAAATTTTGTGAGTTTGTGAGTTTCTGTACAGATATTTTTGGCTGCGACCCAAAGAAATTGTGTTGACTGATTTGCGAAAAAAGTGCCACCAAATTGCATTTAGACACTTCTAAAATTCAGCAGGGGGTGTCCCACCCGGAGGCTGGCAGTCCGCCGATGGACATGTCAAAGGTGGACCTGCATCTAGCCTCTCGGAACTTGGGAGCTATGCTGTACTTGATGTGATTCCATGAATGTACACATTGTACAGATCTGTTAAGTTTCATAGATCTGATATCAGTCCCACACATTAAACTTTCACTTCACACTCTGATGCTAGGTGTCTTTATTCTCATGAACTGCACTTCGAATTATATTTAACGTGCCATTTTCTCAAAATCAGTTGGTTTACAACATGTACAGACACAACTACCAGCACTACAATTAAGGGCATTCATTCACCATAAACCAAACTGTATTGTCAGCAACAACTGCAGAAAACTTGGATATCAAAGCAGCACTCTACAACAATGCATTAACTGTAAAGGATAGAGGTAATAAATGTAATAAATCATATGGCAAAATTAAGCAACTGAAAGTCTGAAACCTACAACCTTGGACAAAATTGTTGGGACACTTTGTCGTACATTGCAAATATAAAACTGAATTTTAGGTGAGAGGATAACATGAAACCCCCCATCCCTTTCCAATGTTGCGCTTTGGAAGTGAATGTACCCTTTGAACAGCAATCCTATAGCCAACATTGAACGGGGGCACGGGGTGTCCCAGGGTATTTTGTCCCAGATTGTCTGAGGTTTTTGGATACAATTTTGGAGCGAAATTTTGAAAGAAAATTGAACATTTTTGGACAAGGTGTATCATAAAAAGTAATTATCGGGGCCTATGGGTCTGGGGATTTTCAAATGAAAGTATTCTGAATTTCGACTATGAACATAACAAGTTTAATTTAAATTGGGGTTTTTTTTGTATATGTTTTGTTGGAAAGGAGTGATCATGAATGAATAGATTGTTTCATGGTTTTGTATGCGGACAGAAATAGTTGCGTTTAGAAATAACATTGATGGGCAGCTGTTGCATTGCGTTGCAACAGGAGTGTTACTGCAATAGTAGAATGCTGGTAGGAATCCAGGTTATAATATATTCTGAAGTAGCTCCACGCTCTACCAAAATGCGTTAAAGTCAGAACTGTAGATTCAGCTTGATATTAAAATAATGGTAGAACGTTAGTAAAGACTTGTTTTTCACATTTTTGGCAGCTGAATCAAGATTTGTGACTGCAGTTTTTACATTGCATGAAGCTGGTAACATATGTAATCTTCAGTTTTGTGATCTATGCAATTTTCCCTCGGGTTGCTTAAATTTTCCTGTCAAAATATTTGGTAGAACGTGGGTTTCATTAACCTATACTGCCTGATGCTGTTGTTAGGTCTAAGTCAGCTTGGATGGGGAGGCCGGGGTTCGATTCACGGCATGACTATAGTGTTTTTCACTACTCAATTATCCATTTATAAACTCAAATGTCTGTCAACTTCTCATTTTTCATTCATTCATATATAACATAAGGTAATGTATATTAACATAATGATATACTGTAGCTCTAACAACAAATATGTACTCTGAAGTCCCTTGAAACTGCTTAAAATGACTGACATATTACAGTGCACCATGTACAGTACAATAGAATGGGTGCCACAATGCCACTGCTATGTGAATATGAGCAAACGTCACATTTATTAAATTTGCATTTTAGGGGTTTATTTTGTATAATGATAGTACACTTTTTTACCCACATTAACCTGCAAGTCAGTCATAATAGTCATTAAGCGTAGTTACTTTAATACTAGACACCACGTCATCACTGTGAACAATTTGCATAAATAACACATATACATCGATCTTCTTCAATGGACCACTAACATGTTACTTTTTTTGGGGGGGGGGTTGTTTTTGTTTTAATTTTTCTTCAGTACATGTCTCAATATCAGAGTTTGAGCCGAAAGTACGTCATTTGTATCATACAAAATGTTTTAAAGTAGTTTCCTGGTCGACAAGTTGCATTGCAGTTATGATGTTACCTCCCCAGTGACTGCATTTTATTCAGCATATTTAGTGCAAATACATGGATTTGGCGGACTTATTCCTCCCTTTACTCTGTAATAACATTGACAACATTCACACAATAATATTATTACAGTAAACCAACTACAATATAGGCCCCAAACATGCCGAACATGCACTGCTGATGTTTCTTGTTGCAAGGAATATCATCCCCCATTTTGCCTTTAACTTATTTCAAAATTGATGATTTTTCCTGTGCCCCGCGCATGCTTCTAACCCGTCGAAATTCTCAGACAATCTTGGACAAAATTGTTGGGACACTTTGTCGTACATTGCAAATATAATACTGTATTTTAGGTGAGAGGATAACATGCAACTCCCCGCCCCTTTCCAATGTTGCGCTTTGGAAGTGAATGTACCCTTTGAACAGCAATCCTATAGCCAACATTGAACGGGGGCACGGGGTGTCCCAAGGTATTTTGTCCAAGGTTGTAGTTATTTTCCCAGATTGTCTGAATGATGTAATTAAAAGCCCTACCAAAATTTTAGAGATGAAATTTCAATGTTTTTACTTTTTGCCTACGCACGCAATCACTTTAATGATATGCAATGTTTTTAACTAGAAAGTACAAACCCACGAACTGCACACATTAAGTATGCTTGAACCTTTCTGCTACTAGTAGAAAAATTAGGATGTGGTCAGAAGGTCATTCGCAGAAAAATACAGCGATTTCATTCACTAGGCTAGGCCTATTCTGTTGTGACACCAAAACTAAGGGGATGCACTGATACATTAAAAGTAGAGGTATCATTTCATGGTTTCAAGTAAAGCATATTCATCTAAATTTAGGTCATTTTGAAGGAAACTAGTTGTGGGTCAGTATAGTACCAAAAGGTTTGCTATCTGTTGTGATGCACGAATTGCACGAAATTAGGGGATGCACGAAAATAGGGAAACGTACGATACTACTAGCCTATGCCCTACATATATTAATACATCTAGGGCCTGGACGTAAGCTAGAACTAGTAATACCAATATGGGCCTCTAAGTACCATGGAACTGAAGAACTCCTTGGAGTTGGACTAAGTCATTGAATAGTGTGCAGCACTGTAGCGTAACTTGGCCTAATGTAGTCAACTTTGTAATTGTAGGACTAAACTTCGTGACGAAATCCCGAGATGACGATGAAACCTGGTGAGCAACATGTTAACGTAGAATTGAACTAAAGCTTAACCAGACTATAAACACTCACCTACTAATCATCAGAAAGTACCCACGGTAATTACCTTCTCGAACAGAACTTGTCAGTGTTATCTCGCAAAGTTGAAAAGTTTCCACTACAGCCTTGCGAAGTTGCGTTTGAGTTATTTGAAGTGGCTGGGAGCGCATCAAAAACTTACCAACAGTTCGTGTGTGACCGGCCGAGCTATCAGTCAGCTGTTTACGTCAAGGAGGGGAATTCCCGGATGTACGGTGTACCTCAGTACTGAGCGAGCGGCAATTCCCTCGATGCTAAGCAGTTTGAATAATAATAGTAATAATGATAAATGCATTTATATAGCGCACACTTCTACAGAAACTATATGCAGTGGCGCTTTACAAACAACTACTTAAAAAAGGTAAAATTAGTGGAAGGCCACCCCGAACAGCAATGCGCCAGTCTTTTTCATTATTTCTTTTCACTTAATTAATTTCTATATGACCTCCTAAAAACTATGGATATCAACCACAGATATCAAAGAACAGAAATGTTTGTTAAAAAAATCGCTCTTTTCAAGTGTTACGGTAATTAATGTGTATCGCATATGCCTCTATATTTTTAGGGTAAGCCAAACCATCTGCTAACTATATACAAATGTAGTTTTTGTGATAAGAGATTTAAATTAATCAATTAAACAGTAAGGAAATCGTGATTGATAGCTGAATACATAGCGAAAATGCTATATGTTCAGTTAATGATTTCTGCTATGCATAATTAATTGTGAAAAAATTAAATCACTAAAACTTTAAGCTTTAGGCGAAGCGATACTATTTGCAGAGGCTTACTTGAATGACCCCAGGAAAACCCATCACTATCATTTTTATAAAGTGACTAAAGCCACCCAAACCTGGCCTGAAATTCCCTCTTTTTCTTTCTTTTTGTTACTTTCTGTTGCCGCCTCAGTTAGTTCTGGTTCCATAATATCCTTTTCCAATATACTTATTCCGAAAAAACATACGTAATACTATATGTCCAAATACATTCATATTCAAAATTGCAAATGAACAACGACAAAGTTTACGCGGACCTGGCCTAATTAATTGTGAAAAAATTCAATCACTAAAACTTTAAGCCTTAGGCGAAGCGATACTATTTGCAGAGGCCTGGTACGGACACGGGCACTGACACTTAGGCCTACTTGGTTAGGAAATTATACAAAATAAATAGGCTTAGTTCAAATCAACGAAAAGTTCGGTTAATTTGTAAATTTTTGTTTAAAGAGAAATTGCTGGTAGCCTTCCTTCGAGTATAGGCTATTTAGAATAAACGAGGATGTATGAGGGGAATATCGTATAGTTCCATGAAGCAATCACCAGAATACTGAAATGATTCAACGACTCGTAATATATCGCACTAAGAAGGGTGTCCCTATTCAGAATGAGTGTGCTGGATCTTGATCCATCCATTGCTGGTGAAACGAAAGAGGGGGGGGGGGGGGGGGGGGGGGGGAGTCATACGGTGCTGAGCCCAGGGGAGCCTACCTGTTGGATTCGTGTGTGACTACCATATGCAGGTCTACATTTAGATATCCCGACGGAGTGGGCCCGTGTACATCCATGGCCGGGTACAAATGTCCCATGGGCTTGGACAATATTTGCGGGCTCGCAAATTTAGGTCATGGAAAAATGTTATTGTACACGAAAATACACCTGAAGAATGATTTGAAGATCAAAACAATGATTTTATTATTCCATACATTTGTGATTTGGCCGAAAGTCATTTATGCAACTTCTCAACCTTAGTGTACATCCCTAAGCTTCACTAAATCTTCACGAACCACCACATGCAACATGAAGTCGAATGGATGGTATTGTAACTGTTGGTGTTAATCGGTTTCGCTATTCATTTAAGAGGAAAAAGTATCAAGTTGTGAAACTATTATTTTGACATAGGGAACTATTGTTTTGACATTTGCTCTAAAGTCTGTCGGTTTATGTATGATTAACTTACCTGACCCGAGAAGATTATGTTAATGCAAACTCCTAAAATATTTGTTTCCGACCGATACTGATTTTGTTACTGTTACTGCTTTGGCACGTAAGCGAGGCAGACCCCCGTAGTTGACTGAACTTAGGCCGTACAAGAACGCTTTGTTGTTGCGATGCGTTATATGACGTTGCGTTAGGAAGCTGCTTAACGACGCCCCATAAGTGTGTTGTGTGAGTTGCGTAAGTGCGCTGCCTATAAGTGCGCCGCGTTTCGACACCGCGTAACTGCGCTGCGTAACTGCGCCGTATAACCCTGTGCTGCGTAGTCCTATGCTGTGTACAACGATCAGATTGCTGTGGTAAGCTATATGTGTAACCTTAAGATGATTCCCTAATTGTTCAGAGATTGAACAGAAGAGACAGAAGATGCCGTTTTCAACTTTACCAATCATCTCCAGGGTCATTTCTTTTGAGTTTGTTTCTCCCGCGAAACCTAAGGTTCGCTATTGCAGCACTCACTAAACTGTTAGAGAAGTGACGTTACAGTATTATTGCTACTTGGTAAATACTGATAGTTGTAAATCGACCCAGGGCCCGTGTAAACCCCACCCCAAACTCGAACTTACAAAGTGGATTATGTGTCTCCCCTTGGATATTTTTTAAAAAGAGTGCACAGTGGCGGTGGAACCCTAGACGGGGGAGGGGGCATACTTTGGAACTCAGTCCAGTTAAAAAATGAGGGGGGGGGGTAAAGGTATGTTCAGCTCCTCCCAAATATTTGCCATGTGCTCTAAGAATAAATAAATGAGGATTTTTTATCATGTTAACAATCTGACATGTATAACTTTTAAACTTGACTTCCTACATTGATTTTTTTCATTAATTGAGAAATTGCAGACATGCGATCCCTAAGTTCAAGGCGGTTGAGTACACTGCAGCTTGGAACACCCAGCCGTCGGTGGAGTTCCGTTCAGATATTCCTACAGGCACTGCCCATTCCCTCGTATTTCGTTACCTGATGCATGTTAAGCTGTGACTTAACTGAGTGTGAGGAGCCGGTGGCCACTATGGTGCTCTGTACCCTGGCCAGGACTGGTACTTGTCAACCATACATACATTGTGTAATTAAACTTGCCAGATGAACTCAATTTTAGGTAATTGTAATGAAAAATGGTTTTTGAAAACATTTTACTGGAAGCGCGGTGGGGGGGGGGGGGGGTGGAGGATTCTTCCTCATAAGGTGTCAAACGACACCCGTCCCGCCAGGCTTCCTCGATAAACATAATATCCCTGGATACACATAGACAATGTGAATATGTAGGGATGCATTATAGCCTGTGGTTGATTAGGACGAGCAGGTGCCAGCCAAACTCCTTGGTTAGGACAGGCCAGATATATATACCAGAAGTTCTCGTACGTAAGTATACAGTAGACCGTGGCCGTTTTTTTTTTTTTTTTCACGAGCTCCGTGACATTTTACCAACGGAACTGAGTTGTTTCATCTGATCTGTATGACATCCGGGTTCCTACTTCATGTGACATAAACAAAACTTTTTCTCAAACGCTTATCATATTCAAGTTATATTTGAAACTGCATCATGCAGTTTCTGTTCCACCCACCTGCAGTGCGGTTGCACTTAGTAAACAGTTGTCTATCAAACATGAACTATACACATGAAAATCAAGCAGGCTGTTGCTCCGGTACACCATATTAGCCCATTTCCGAGATTAACCAGCAACAGAACAAAATGAACTTGAACAGTGTTAACCTGACTACCGCACTTAACATTCATAAGAAGGGTGACAAGTTGGTGAACATTATGAAGGGTCACACTCACGTGATAATGCTACTAATTAGTATAATTAGTCAAGTTTCACATCTAATAGTCATCAAAGTTCCTTTTTTTTTAAATTTTTGACCCTGATTATACTGGCTATGTTCAAATTTTCAAAAACCAAATTGATCATTCATTATAGGCCCTACTCACTCATCATGTTCACGCGTAACCTACCTGTACATGATACATGAGTGGGATTCTTTGGTTTTGACCATTAATTATCAGCAGGCAGGCTGTGTGATGGTGGCCAACTGATGGTGGCGTTTCGCTTTGATCGTATCATGTCAGTCAGCTGCCAAAATAATATACTACAACCGCGACTGCCAACGAACATTTTCAACATTGTGCACTGACTTATTACATTATCAATTTAAATTGCGAGGCGGTTGTCAAAGTGTTCGGGTCGATTTTTGGAAAGGATAAAGATTGAACTCGATGAATCGCATTTAAGGAGTAAAAATATTCAAGATATAAGCAATCCATCGTATTACCAGTTTTTCCATAGATTGATGTTTTCCTAGTTGAGAAATTTGCAGACATGAGATTCCTGTTTCAAGACTAGGTACATGGCAGTTTAAAACTCCCACAAAGTGCCGCTGTCGGCCATCGGGAGAGGGGGGGGGGGAGGGGTTGTAAAGCAAAATGTTTTCTTGTACGCTCTGCGCAAACTAAGGGTGATGCTCCGCTCCGATAATCCTGATTGGCCTTGGCCCCTTGGTCAGCCCCACCAGGTTTTTCAAAATCTTGGGAAGCCATAAGATCACCACAGATAAGGTCTACTTTATTGCACCAAGCAAGATTTAAACAAAATACAGAACCATTTGAGAAATAGGCATTCCTCAAAATGCGGTTCAAATCTAGCCCTAAATAGGTAGTACCATTTTGGATCTAGGCCACCTTACACAAGCAAAATTTCAAAAAAGGCACAGAGTAAGTTCCCACACGAGGGTGGCGATTGGTCATCAAATCCATCACATCACCATACAGACCAGTTAACCCTCCCTCAGATGATGTCCCCCCACTTTCAAAATCAAGCTGACATTCATGAGACTTTGAGAAGTTTTTGGGAGTTTTGAAGTTTGCCAACACACCCCCTGGAAAATATCCTACCTTCGCCGCTGGTTAAGTGTAAGAAACATATTTGTTGTTGCAGGATGCAGGTTCCCGAATCCAGAAAAAGTCACACCTAAAAAAAGAAAGAACAATCGGAAAGCTTAGGTACTTGCCTAGCTCCTCCCCTTGCAAAAGTGTGAACTACGCAACTGCTACCAATCATCTCTGTTTTGAATTGCACTTTCCATGATTTTCATGTTATTTATATCCTTCAACATCGTAATCATTTGGTAATATTTGTCTTACAGTCAGCTAACTTTAATGTGAAGGGAAAAGACCGTCGACAGCTTGCGTGTGGGCGAAAGTAGTTCATGAATTCAACACGGAAACGCACGTGTGAGTTTCGAGATAAATCAGGGTACATGGTCTGAAGATGACGTTGAGAGCGTGACCTGAATAACAGGCATAAAGTATGCAATCACGAAAACGAACAGTCATAATCACTGGCGATCATCTCTCCAAACAAAACGAAACATAAGAAAACCACATCACGTCAATCTACTATATGATCCACTGATGGCAAGGTACGTCTGAAATCTAATTGTGTCACATCTAATTGCTTAAAATAAATAATTGAGCGAACAAAGGAAACACTTGGGGTGTATTAAGGATGATTTTAAAGAAGGAAATCTTGGGAATATCTTTACGGAATATGATGAAGAGTTTCACTGAAAAATCTTTCCAAAAGTTCACTCACAAATATTGTTTCCTTTCCAAGCTATGCACTTTGGAAATCTAGGGGAGGGTTCTGCCATTTTGATATCAGTTGAATATAAGCATATTTGAGTAAGTCTAAAAATGATGTAACATAACCCCTGATTGCAAGGAATTCAGTGCATTTCTTTATTTTCTTTACAAATATTTTCCATGAATGCACATACATTTGCACGCATTTTGCAATGACTTATTGAGGTGTCTCACGCAAGTATCACATTATTAATACCTTGATTTTGATCTATGCAAAAGTATAACAAATACCTGGCAGTAAATTATTGAGAAAAACAAAAGATTTTTCAATTACAAGTGGTCAGGTTATGACATTGCAAATCTCAAAATGTTAGTGTCCAGACTGATTCCTTATGAACTTTCACATTTTAATATCTGTGAAAGTAAAGAACATATCAAGATGAAATTTGGTAATGGTGTTCACTACATATTAACCTCATTGAACTGCAAACTTTATTGTCAAAAGTTCTGACATTAGTTCTCCTTTAAAGATGCAATTCCATACGAGGGGGGAGGGGGGGGGGGGAGAAAAAGTCCTAAGGTAAGTGTTTCATGAAAATGAGGAGGACGCCATCAAATTCATTGGCGTGCTATGTAATAGGACATAAACACCGACTTTCACCATTGCACTAGTACTTAACAGTAACCTGAATATATTCCTTTAGTCCGATGAAAAAGCCAGTGCAAGCTAAATCAAATGAAAATTGGAATATGTTCATAAAACAGACACAACACCTTACACATTTGTTATATTGAGTTTTGTTGCAAGAAGTCATATTTCTAACCTACAAAGCTTGAGTAAGTATTATTTGCAGGACTGGCATGTCAGTATCAAACAACACCAACCACTGCTAAAGGGGTGGCATTGTCAACTTATGTGCACTCAGTATTAAAGTGCTTTCTTTTAATTGATAAACTGAAATGGAGAGATCAGGCACATACCCTGATGGTATACACTGTGTATAAAACAAAAGTATATGAAACAGAAGGTAGTAACTAGATACTTTCATGACTGACCAATATGTTCTAGGCTACAGATGTGCATTTCCTTGTTGCACGGAAAGCAACTAAACACTGAGAGGGTACATTTACTACTTTGCAACCGACCGGAAATTTATGACTGGAGATTAACCACTTCCCGACTTTTGAAGGCCTCTGCGTAGCAGCACCTTGAGATAATTTCTGAGTTTCATATCTATCTACATCGAAGAGAATAAGAATCAGTACCTGGTATGAAGCCTAAACTACAATCTTTGACAAAACTTCTTGGGACACTGCCTCCCATGTTTAGTCTTGGCTACAGGAGTACAGTTCACAGCACACAATCACTCCTTTTGTGTTAACATTGGGATGGGGAATAGGGTTCCATGTTTTCTTTGGAACTGAGTTTCAAGAATATGACAGAAAAGTGTCCAAAAAGTTTTGTCCAAGATTGTGGGTAACTTGTGGGTTTACTTCTCTGTGGGAATGCAAACAAACTGAGAGTGTTGGCAATGGTCTCCATTATCATTTACTTTTCATTTCTTTCAAATGCTAATGAAACTGAAGTAGTTTTCTCAAAGTGACAGTGTCAGTCTTTTTTCTCTTTTTTCTTTTTTTTTGGGGGGGGTTGGGGGTTGGGTGAAGTAGGGTGAAGGCCAGGAAGGTGAATAGAGATGACTGAATACATGCTACCTTTTCATTTGACACAGCTTAAATATAGAATTCTTAAAAGGCCACATATTTTCATGTTTACACTCTGGAAATTTTTTTATGGGTGTGCAGTGCCCTCTCCCATTTTAAAAGACTCATTTAAAGTTTGACAGTAATGGTAGACCAATGGATTCATTCAAACTAAAACCCTTTGAAAAAAAATAAAAAAAAGAGAGACTTTGGAATCTTACAAAAAGAAATGGAAGTAAAGGAAGAATACTGCCTTTGTGCTTGGCCACATCTTTGATAAGTGAAGCCAAGACAATCTGGGGGTGCTTCTGTTACACTGTTAAAAGCTGTATAATATGTGTGTTTTTTTTACATTTACAGTGTGCATCCACCTTTGAGATCATATTTAAGCTGAAACATCTACTATCCATACTTGAGAAGTTTTGAGACAAAGTTTTGGCACAGAGTGCTATTATTTTGTGACATGAGATTGTCAAAGTGTATGAATCTAACACCATCACCCTCTTGCTGTACTACAGTAAGATATGTCTGACTCCAGAAGAAGTAAACATAACATTCTCCTAACATATTTCATTTCTATTGTTTTTAATAACCTGCACTGCAAAAAGAATGAATGACATTGCAAAACAGGCCCACACTGGAGAAGAAGTCTGGGGTGTTCTATAAATCTTGTAAGTTCATTACTGTATTAAAATGTATGGTGGTATATTCTGTGGCAAGATTCCTTCCAGATTTTTATCCTTCTTTATGCATCTAGAGCTCTTATCATGTTATTTACACTTATCATGTTATTTTCTCTTATCATAACATTATGTCATTTTATGTCAGTCTAGATTAATCACATAAGCTTACATGTACTGTGGATAAATCAAGTACAGTCTTTTACAATGGAATGAAACTTCTGTATTTTAAATGCAGCAGGACCAATAGACACTCTTCGCCTTGACTTTGACTTAATCAAAATTGCCTCTGCATCTGATTTCTAATTCGCCAAATTGCAGCTCATTTTTTCCCCATGTCTATCATCACTTATTTACGGTCTACTCGGCCCCGTTACACACAATGTAAAACTTTAATATAATCTCAAAGTCTTCTGAGATATTTCTTGTATACATCATAGTTTTCCCTCTGACAGGTCACTGCGCCTAAAGTGCCCCTTTCCACGAAGGCTTCATACAATTTCAGCGAGTCAGTGTCGACTGCCGGGGCCGCAACCTTGAAGACGGAGTCGTTTCTGATGTTGCACGATGGATTTCTACAAACAGAAACAAGATAAGTTACAACTATCCGCCAACTGCTTGATGTTTCAAACATGTCCAAACTGAGCTCTACCTGCGGATAATGTGACTTCAAGGAAATTCATCAAATGCTGTTTGACTTGTAAATTTAATGGCATGGTAAAAGGGGTTTTTACACGTAAGAGTGACCAAGTGAAAGACTACATCTTTAGTATGCCGATGTTGATTTTCAGTAGTGCAATACTTTTCATCAGTTTTTTTGAACATTTAAACAATTTGCCATTAGGAGTTAATAATGAACTGTTTTGAGGGCCTTGGGGAAGATTAGCTTTGGCTAACTGAGTCTTACCCTCTTTTATAAAGTTTAAATAAATAAAATAAATAAAATGAAACCCACTGGAATTGCATCTTCTACACAAACGACATCTTGGACAATATCAATTTGAGAGAACAGAGAAACACTTTGAAGTCAACATGAGTTTTCCTTATGAATATTCAGTACTTCCATTAATATGCAGTCTTTTTAATCACAATGCTTCAAGATATTTAAGGGTAACTTACAGAGTGGGTGATGTCATTGGACTCTGAGGGACTGTAACACCACTCTTGGACTTAATATGTTTCACCTCACTGCTTGATGTCTTTGCCAAGGTGACAAACCTTCAGGTAAAGAAATGAAAAGAATAAACTAATTAGTAAGAGTGTAGTACCAAGGATGGTATGAGGGAAAGAGATGTGATTGGAGGGAGGGGGGGGGGGCATAAAGGAGTAGGTGAATGAGAATAATTATTTCCTCTAAGTATCATCATAATGATATGATGATATAAGAAACAATTCTACCAAAATACCAGAAAGGCTGATAAGAATCTCAATAGTCCTTCAGTTGAGACTTCTAGAATTTCTGACTGTCTGGCAATTGCACAAAGTTAAGGCTCATCGAAGTATCCACATTGACAGACCGCCAGAATGTAAATAGTGACAACTGGATGTGCTTACGTTGATAGTTTAAGTTAATAATACTACTTGTAAAGCAACCAGCTATGAACCTCCCTTCCTACAAGATACACCCTCTCAAACACTGCTACAGAAACTCAGGCATAAAAGAATGCAACCATTCTTTGTTAAAAAAACAGCTTCCTATAACCTAATACCTTTTATATTTATTTTCAATAAACACATCAGTCCACCCATCCAGTTGATCCGAAATGACCACCAAGAGAGGTGATTTTTTCACAACCTCATGCTCCCTTTCACTCATCAACCCCACCCTTTGTCCATTTTCCATCTCCTAGCTGATAACATTGGATAACAGATATGAACCTTTTGTACAGTGCTGCATCTTCCTTTGATGGTTCCTTTGGTTCAACGCCGTACGTTTGTTCCATCGTTGGGAAAACATCCTAGAGAGAAACGAAGGACAACAAAATTGGATTGCTTTTTGATGATTCCTGAGATACTTTGACAAGACTTACACAAATTCATTTCTCATCAACACTAATGATTCAAGATTGAGCAGCAAAGTTACCCACATATTCCATTGAACAAGGTACATCACAGTAAATGCAACTGATTTCAAGTATTAAAATTAAGCATTATTAAACCCATTTCTAATTGATATTACAGGCCTCCTCCATATGTGTCTGGCAGATGGAGAAAAAACATCGTCTGCAACTTTCCATATGATAAATAGGATATCGTAACTACTTACCGGTTGATTGAATAGTCTAACTACCTGATGAATTTCATCACCATAACAATCTGTATTTTGTGAGCAACTTGCTCCATGAATAGACAAATACCATTTTTTTCATTGATAATTACCGCTAGTATTTCCAAACAAGGTTTGAGTTTGACAAGATGTGATTTCAAGAACTGTGATGTAGTGCTAGGCATGCAAATAATGTAAGATTTCTAACTTTCTAGTGTTTATCTGGGGCTTCCTAAGCGGGTTCACAGGCCTAGATAGTCACTTTGATGAATATTCACAAACGTTCAAAGGAAATAGTGAATACTATGGAGGAATATGTTTGAATTAGTTGGTCTACAACTAGTTAGTTCTTTGCGGCACTTTTATGCTATTTACCAAGAGAGATTGCACTAATTCTGGACTAATGTACTAATATTTTTGGCTGCAAAACCTTTTTTGATATGTGTCAAGAATCTTTGCTATTTGTGGAAAAATGAGCTAGTGCTCATGCTGCAGTATAATATTATTGAGAAACACTTGGTTTTTATGATGACTTTTACACTTCTAAACCTCAAACACATGCAATATCCCGTAACGTAGAATGAATTATCTTCATATTATCTAAATCCCTGATGTATGAGGCAAGGAGCGGCCTATACTTTGTCATCATCATATAACTTGTGCAAGTCTCATCATCTAAGCTGATGAGTTCTTAGACAGACTTAAGGAGACAAGTGAGAGAAGCTTAAAAAAGACAGACTTAAAGAAGATATTAAAGCTAAAAGAAGACAGTCTAAAAGGAGACAAGCTTACAGGAGAAGACAGGCATAAAGAAGACAGGCACAAAAGTACAGGCATGAAAAGACAGGTTAAAAGACATGCTAAAAAAAACAGGACTACAGAAGACAGGCTTAAAGAAAGACAAATGGAATTCAGCTTAACTTCATTTTATAGAAATCTTGACAAAGAATGGATTTGGGCCTAAACTTTACACAGAAAGTTCTCCTTTAAATGCAACTGCGCAAATATTTAGGAAAGTTTAAGTGACGGATGTGAATACAACGACAGAAGCAGGCTCTAACATTTTGGCCAATAAGTTAACACAAGACGCATAGAACACCTGGTTAGCTATTCCTCATGCATGGTCTTCCAATTGTAGGCAAAAAGTACTTATTTTATTACGTCTTTAATGTAGAAAAAAATCCCCTAATTTGGTCAAACGATGAAAAAAAAGACAAATAAGTCTTTCAACTAATACTGTTGAAACTATAAATGGTGACTACCCTACCACTATCATCACATTTTAATTTAAACCAAAATAAAGATGAGAAATATGAAACATACAAACAGGAAAGTTGTGTTATGTTATAATGAAATTTTAACATAATTTTGATTACATGATTTTGAGGTAACTTGTTGTCTCACCTTCATGGTAACCGGAGTGGTGATGTCTTTCTGTGTATTTTCAATGGCTGAGAGTTCACTGACTGATTCATCGCTGGAAGAGGAGTCATCTTCCGATGATGTTAAGTCTAGGCTGGTCTTCGAATCTTTCGAAAATGAAAGACTGAATATGCTGCTTTGTCTGCAAGCAAGGAAAGTATAATCATGGGAAAAAACGTCAATTGACCTTGAAAAACTGCCACAATATGAGAATTTTCCAAATGGCCATAAACAAACTTCAACACTTTCGCCAAACGTTGCTGACCAAGTTTGGTTTGAAAGCTATGTGTGTAAATCTTAACTCAATTTATCACAAGAAGAATGCTTATTTTTTTCTACAATTCACATTTCCAGCTAATAGCTGATCAAGGCACTATGGAACGTTACCTATGTTCACTAGAACCAGAAATAGCTGGCCACTAAGGCACCTGTTGTACTCAGGTCCTTCACAGATTAGATTTGGGTGGATGGAAGCAAGTTTGCCCTGGTGTACTATGTGAATTTAAAGCCATAGCGACTTAATTTTGAGTCTGCTACATAACTGCTAGGCTACACTCAATATTATTAATACATCACATCACCCTAGGTGCATGCACAAGGCGTAACCTTCTGGCCCATACTGATTGCAAGGAAATCCATTGTGGGATTATTGGCTTGGAAAATCCACCTCCATGTGCTAAGAAGTCTTGTAAATGCTAAGCGAAACCCTGCTTTATTTATGGGGAAGTTTGGCTATATATATCTTGGAGACTTCATCTTCATACTTAGGGGATATGACTCATCTGACAGAGTGACATCATGTGCAGCAGACTGTTGTGTGCATAATGCAATATGTGTTGTGATGGTGAACTGATGTAAATATACACACTGTGATGTGACATTGGGTGTGCAAGCATCTGATTTGACATCACACGACTGTAGTGTTATGCTTACCATTATGTGACACCTGTGATATCATTATGTGACATTTCTTGTGAGTTGTGATGCAATTATGATAACACACTCTGTTTGTGATGTCTCCATTGCAGTTTTGTTACTCATTCTGTCATTAAATACCTTGTGACAGATGTAAGATTTGCCACAACTGTGATTCTGACAAAGTTGTGACAGTGGCTTGATGTCAGTTGGGGAACTTGTGACAAAATCATTAACTTCTTTCTCAACTACAAAGTATTTCATGCAAATCCAGTTATCATCAGCTATCCCAAGACTAGATACTGACCTGGATTCTTCCTTTCTCTGTGGTTGGTTTATCCTCACAGTGAATGGGCTGATGTTATTGGTCGTCTTTGGCATGTAGTCTCTGTTGTTCAAATTTGGAGTAAGAAATAAAAAAAATCATAGGTAATTAAAAGCACAGACTATTAAGCTGTTCATAAAATTTAAAAATTTATCCAAGGAAGAATATGTCTACACAGTTCAGTTTGAATGTCACATGGGCTGGAAACTGTTAGACCTTCGCTTATCCAAGAAAAGACTAAATACTCCCCACTGAAATCCCTCCAATCAATAAAACTTCTACCATTACACTTACAAGGTTCTACTTTCATATCTTCACAAAGTCATGATTCAACTTTATCACAGTTGTATTTGTCAATGATTAAAGAGGAAATCTTTGCTTCATTCCAATTATTGTTTTTCACTTCCCCTTCGAAATGCCTCATCGTCAAATTTACTCTGCCTTTATTCATTTCACTCATTTGTACATGGATAGCAATCTTTTTAATTGGTAAAGGATACATTCAATAATTCACAAAAGT
Source organism: Stichopus chloronotus (assembly GCA_021234535.1). NCBI lineage: Eukaryota > Metazoa > Echinodermata > Holothuroidea > Aspidochirotida > Stichopodidae > Stichopus > Stichopus chloronotus. Next base: position 19,384,233 of record CM037845.1, on the reverse strand, counting down.
CAACTTTGTAACTAACTTTTATGTTTTTAGTGAAAGAGAATCAACAGGATAGAAACCAAACGATAAACTACAGCTATTATCGCTATCAACGAAAGCAGAACACAAAAATGAACGCGACAGACACCAGAGTCTGTGTTTGACTAGAACATCACAAATATCAGAAGTTTGTTGTAATGTAAAATAAATTACCGTACGTCTCAATTGGAGCAAAGGGCAAACTGAGCAGGAAAATTCTCTTTCATTTGAGAGAGAGAGTGCAGGGAAAAACAAAATGTCAGTGTCGTAAACTTACAGAAAAATAAGCAGATGTGACATAATGTAAAAGGAGGTCAACTGATCCCCTCATAACCAATCTGGTTTAAAGAACAGCTAATGTGAAAGTGTATACAGGGTCCCTGCACCTTAAGGAAAATAAATTACATGACTTTTCCATGGCAGTTACCTTTACATGAATATATCATGACCAAACACACAAGAATTTGATCAATAAATATAAATGTTACAACCATTAAGATAAAAAGTAAATTCAAACTTTAAACAAGTAGCAGTCTGTTTTACATTTTGTGACTTTCCATGACTTCTGCAAATTTTTATAAAATTTCATGACTTTTTCCAAACCAGAAAAATGAAAATAAGGTTTTATGAATTTCAAACTGTTAGAAATCGGGTTTTGGTGAATAAAGCAACACAATGAAAGAAATGTGTAAGATCTGGACCATGAGAATGATCTTTTACCCTTTACAACAACCCCACCAACCCCCCCTCCCCTGAGACAGTTTGGTGAAGGATACTGCAAAAGCAACAAAATGAAAGTGAAAGTACAAGTTCTATTGCAGGTGTGCCAGTCAATACTTTCACATGATAAGGAATACGTGCAACATACCTATCTTAATCCTATTATCCAATTGAGGCCATTTTTTATCAGTTATATTTCAGTATCTTATTTTGTGGTAATCATCAGGTACTCTTTGCTGTGTCACGTTAAATTTCTCTTGCCACCTAAAATTCAGGTTTCTCTTCATGAAGTGACCATCACTTACTCATTTGCTGGCATGTAAGTGATGCTGGGGACAACCTGAACCTCAGTCACTCCAGGAAAGATGGACCAATGCCACTACTGGACAACAGAACAAACTTTTATAGACTGATTCATACTAAAGCAATAACAATTAATGAGAGGTAGAGAGTGGGTCGCGTTTAGGGTGTGATGAGGTAGAGATCAGTGAGAGACTGGAAAAGAATACTGGTAAGATTCCACCATAACATAGAAGGCTTACTCTGAATAACATAGTTGATAATTTTAGAGGGGGCATTTGTTGTACTGTGAAATTTATGAGATTAAAATGAGGAGGGCTTGTACCATATTGGACATACACCAAAAAAATACAACATAATTTGCAGACAATATACTGCTTTCCTTACCAAAGACTTCAAAGTCAAACTAGAGTTAATCCCAATCTAACTGATGGCAAAAGACTTTTATTTGGCACAACTTTGATCTGACTCTTACAATCCAAACAGATTTCTACCTATATTACAGATTCCGATGGTCAAAGTCATTTTCTTAACCTTAAATTGGAAAGCTAGGGATAAGATGGCTTGGTGACTAAATTGCCAAGGCTAGTATTACTCCAGTAACCAGAAACAATCTTGTCGTTGTGAACATGGTGACCAAAATTATCCAGCGTTGGTGCTGCTTGTTATTCCAGGGTTTGGTCTCACTTTGTTAGTATTTCATTGTGAACGTCAGCTAACAGTGTTTCAAACAACAGTGTGCAATTCACTATTCAGATGTCTTACTCTCTCTATGTGCAGGTTGAGTCACTGTGACTACTGTTAGCATTGCTGAAGACACAAGTTTTTCAATTCATGATGACACAGTGTGCTTCATTGCATTGCCACTCTTCAGGCCCTGGCCTAACTCTCTTACAGTTGGAGGGTAAATGTTCAAAAATGCACTCTGAAAATACAGTTAGGGGGGAGGGTAAATGTCTTAAAGGGCACTCTTAAAAAAATTCATTATTTGTAATAAGGGCACCTTTGTAAAAAGGGCACAAATCAAGAGTTTTTTGGGGTAAGTAGCTCCTCTCCACTCTCAACGGTATCCAGCTCATTACTCACAGACCTATTCACGATCACTTCAAATACAATCTTTGCATATGTCATACATTACCTGGATCTCTGAAAATTTGCTTTCTGATTCTGTCTACTCAGCAGCTTTCACTTAATAAAAACAGACGTTAAGGATTTGCAGCACATGCAAGTTTCGTAAGGAAGTTTGTGCTGTCTGACTGCAATAATTTGCCTTCATTTACCTTGAGGGATGTGTTTCCTTAGATAAAATCTCCTAAGAAGTGACAGCCACCAAACGTCACATTCTGCTACTTATTTCGTGCACCAACAAAATAGCTATGGGGGTAAAAGGAAGTAACAGAAACATAGCTGCATTGTCAGCAACATACTTTAAATTCAGCAGAAACATTTACCAACTTTAGTGAAGAGAAGTGAAGAGAATGGAGAATCTGAAGAAGCTTAGCTTATGCAAGGCAGATCCACCACCTATATCTAAAAGAAATGGAGTAAAAGCAAAAACCCCAAACCTCCCTCCCACCCTCTTCCATCCTCCGCACTCTCTTCTGCAGTCTTTCCATTTGTGCACACCTCCATTCTGCCCACACAAAAGTTCACAGAATGGAAAATAAGCCTAGAATGTTTGAATTGTACCTGATGGAGTGCGGTAAAGTACTCAAGCAGAACAAATCTGCCAAGGATGTAAACTCCTCTGGGTGATAATATTCATCAAAGACAGCATCTGCTTTGACTGTGAGTGTATCTTCCATCTTGGACTCCAACCTCACCTCCTCGTAGGGTAGAGGCAAGTACTGGATGACCTTGTCTTCAAACCAGTGAGAGTGGCTGTGGAGATAGTTACAAGTTTTATGAAATCATGTCAAGTGATTGGGTATGAAGGAAAACAGTGATGGTACAACAGGACAACTGTTTAAGACTAAGAAATTAACATAGAACATTGATTCTCTCTGCTGTGATAAGTTCATCACTTTTATCATCATTTCAATGTTCATCCCTTTTGATGACATTCAAGCAAGTTCAAACAATCTTAACCAACATACAGAATCTTTCCATTTCAGTTTATTTACTATGTTAAAATTAGGAAAACACACAATTTGATAGCAACATGAAGGTGAACTTGGAGGAATCAAGGAGCAGAAGCTTTCACAAGCAGTCCTCCTGGTAAGACCACTGTGAAGAAAGTACTGACTACTCAAGACAATACTGTCAGACAATGTACACAATGTACTGAATGTTTTTCTCAGACGATGTATAATACAATAAATATCACTTTCATATGATAAGTCAATAGCAACAACAGGTAAAGGGCATCGTTTTTCTTTCTGTCTGTTGATGGCTATGATCAATTAATGTATGAATAACCAAACAATAACACTAGTTCAAGAAACAACCTTTGCTCAGACTGCAGAGTTAGCATCACAGTGAAGTGTTATTGTCAACATCTGTTGAGACTCTACACTTAGCCCGAGTAAAACTAGGAAGTTGTTAGTTAATCGGTGAGAGTGCTTCTATTTAAAGCCAGCAAAACAATATCCACAAAGTGACAATATGAGCAACATCAAGTCAACATCCTGTCAGTGACCGGTCACGTGTACGCTATTCCGTGTCTTGAAGTATCTTTGAGCCAGCATAGGGAACACAGGTAAACAAAGTGATACCTCCACAATTTTAGATCTGTCACTCTGTAAGCTGTGTAGTGGAAATTGTATTAGGCAAAAGTGGGGAAGCATTGAAACAGTGAGCTGCTTGTGATTTCAGCACTTCAAACACTCCAGTTAATACTTGATGTCAATCAGAAAGCAATGTTTCCACTTGCTGATTTTGTTAGCTTAGCAGTTTATCAGTATAGCATTTACACATAAAGCCGGAAAATAATCACTCCGCTGATGTCCATTAAAGGATGCTTCAAACCAGAATTCAAGAATACCATGTGCTTTCAATGATGCAGAATAGCCTTGCTGATCATATTACATAATTAATAGATAAGCAAAGAGAATTGGACTATCATAAATAGTACATGACATGACACATAGCAAATATTCTACTCAGTGCGGTCCATGATTGTAACCCATATGAGATCAGTCCAATTTTACCTTCTTGAGATATGCTTGTAAGGTTTTCACAATTTGACCTCTTTGAACCTCGGTTAACCTTTGACTCTACCAAAAATGACACAGATCTTGAACTCAGTTTGATGGATACACATGCTAAATATGAGGTTAGACCAAGCCTGGAGAGTATGGAAACTTTGTTTTGAGGAGGTTTTCTCACTTTGACTTCTGCTGGCTATTCAAGGTTCAGACAGATCAATTGGTCCCACCTCCTTATCTTTTTCATGCTTGACTAGCTGGGCTTACTATATTAAAGTCAAACATACTGTGGGTCTAATTCAATTAACACATACTCTAAGCCAATCAATTGCACTGTCAAATTCAGAGGAAAACAGATCATGCACAGGAGACATATTACCTGCCTGACTGGCTTCAGTCTATACATATCAAGTGTGAAAACAGTCCAAGCTTCTGCTCTTGAGATACCATGCTTACATGGTTTGCCATTTTGACCTAAGCTCACATCTAATTACCATTTGACCTCCTTCTAACAGCAATAGGGTTCTTTTTTCTAGCAGCAGTGTCATAACATGATGTAAAATCTGAGGATTGGTAACAGCAGTGCCATGAAATAATGTATAATCTGAGAACTGGTAACAGCAGTGGCATGACATGATGTAATATTTGAGAACTGGTAGCAGCAGTATCAGAACATAATGTAAACTTTGAGGACTGACAACAGCAGTGCCATGAAATAATGTATAATCTGAGAACTGGTAACAGCAGTGGCATGACATGATGTAAACTCTGAGAACTGGTAGCAGCAGTATCAGAACATGATGTAAACTCTGAGGACTGACTGACAACAGCAGTGCCATGACATAATGTATAATCTGAGAACTGGTAACAGCAGTGGCATGACATGATGTAAACTCTGAGAACTGGTAGCAGCAGTATCAGAACATGATGTAAACTCTGAGGACTGACTGACAACAGCAGTGCCATGACATAATGTATAATCTGAGAACTGGTAACAGCAGTGGCATGACATGATGTAAAATCTGAGAACTGGTAGCAGCAGTATCATAACATGATGTAAAATCTGAGGACTGGTAACAGCAGTGGCATGACATGGTTGATTTTGTCTCAAATTGTGTGGCATACTTTGCACCAATGAAATATAACTACAAAATAAACATAAAATCACCTTCTCTCAGAGTTGCTCTTGCCATGTAAAGACTCTTCCACATTGTGATGAAGGTAGTAATCAGTTTCATAGTCCCAAAGGTGAAGCTTCTCATCTGGCTGAGGTACAAAGACTCCCAGAAACAGGTTGATTGCATTCTGTTTGTCTGCATCTGTGGCAGATAAAAAAAGTTAACGTAATCAAAGTATCACTAGCAGGAAAGTAACATCAAGACAAAAGTAAGTGGTACTAAAACGACATATGAATACTGAGAGGGACTTTTCTTGAAACCAACATTGAATTTTTATCTAAAAGACAATTGTTATCAAATCCAAAAAGGAAGTGGGTTTTATTGAGAATTGTACATCTTCATAGCCCAATTGACTTGGCTGGTTCAAGGGACACTTCTTTTTAATTTGGTAGCTCCTTTAGTTTGTAGTGTTTGCTATTGCAATTAAGCTGATAAATTGCAGTAAGGAGTTGTGAAACAATTTACATTATGACTGCTTTGTTTCCTCCCAGTTTAAACTATTCCTGTCTTCCACTGAAAAGATGCTGTGTACATCACAAAATATTCTCAAAATATCTGCCAATTGGCCAAATTCTGCGGGTGACTTTTATAGGAATCAAAATACAATCAAACCATGCATCTGGCAGAGTTCAATGATTATGACATATGATTCAGCAATCTTTAAATTTATTATCTAACCTTAACTTTTGTGGTGTTCCAAAACAAGGGAAAACTGCTGGAATCAGATGTCTGATAATTGTACTTCAATTACAACAGGTATTTTCCCACAAACTTAACATGTATATATACATACATATCTTGGAATATAGTTGCACACCTGAGGCACCCAAAGGCACCGGGAAAATATCAGCAGTACTTGCAGGGTTTGCTTATCAATTTACTTCCTTTGATTGTAACTGATATTTCGACAAACATTACAAGACTACCTTCAACATTTTATAATTATTTTCAATATGTCACAATTATTTCTGTACTCATGTTCATCTTGAGGTTTCACGATATTACTGTTTTGTTTTTAATTTTTCACATTTATGATCAACAATCAAAACGAATCTAAAGTGGCTTTTGCTGGTCTCGGTTACATAACCGGTATACCTTGAAAACTTAATCTAAACTACTATCAATTAGCTACCCTCACAGACTATTTCCTGTTTCTGGGTTTGCAAAACATAAGACTGTGCATAGGATTATGTGTTCATTATTACACATAGACAGCATTCAACTTAATGTCTGCAAGCCAAGTGTTACATCCATGCATAGATGCTAACCAAATTTATGTACATGTCTCAAATTTATTCACATTCAAGGGCAGACATAAATGTGATTTTAGAAAAGTTTCCTGCCACAGAAAATGCAATTGACTAAGAAAAGATGTCAATTTCAATATCAGTACATACATTAATACCTGCGAATAGAACTGCCAACTAACCAAGTCCATTGATTGCACATACAGATGAATATAATCCAGATGTGGTTACCTATCTCTTAATCAATAAAAGCCACCAATAACAAACCTTCTTATCAGCAAGAGAAGTAATATTCTAGCACTCTGTAAGAATGATAGAAACTCTTCACTTGGAGGACAAAGGGCTACTAATGCTAAAGTCATACAGTTTTACTGCTAGCAGGTAACTGGAGCCCACCCACTTGTACTTACAACCTAGCTTGAAATCTCAAACAATAGTTTTGATGATTTGCCCAAAAATCTGATTTTGTGTGTTACATGTTTTGATCCTTCTATTAGTGTTCTCAATAGTCACATCTTTTCAATTACTATCAACTAGCTATCCTCACCAACTATTTCCTGTCTCTGGGTTTGCAAAGCATAGGACTGTACACAAGATTATGTGTGCATTATTACACACTGACAGCATTCAACTTAATGTCTGCAAGCCAAGTCCCCAGCCAAGTGTTACATCCACGCATAATTGCTGACCAAATTTATGTATGTGTCTCAAATTTATTCACATTCAAGGGCAGACATGAATGTGATTTTAGAAATGTTTCCTGCAACAGAAAATGCGATTGACCGAGAAAAGATGCCAATTTCAACCTCCGTACATATATTAATACCAGTGAATACAACTGTCAACTAACCAAGTTCATTTATGGCACAAACAGATCCCTCTATTAGAGTTCTCAATAGTCACATCTTTTCAATTACTATCAATTAGCTATCCTCACCAACTATTTCCTGTTTCTGGGTTTGCAAAACATAAGACTGTACATAGGATTATGTAGTCATTATTACACATAGACAGCATTCAACTTAATGTCTGCGAGCCAAGTGTTACATCCATGCATAAATGCTAACCAAATTTATGTACGTGTCTCAAATTTATTCACATTCAAGGGCAGACATAAATGTGATTTTAGAAAAGTTCTTGCTCTTCACTTTATTTTTTCTTTAAAGATGGGATTTTTGGGGGTCAAGTCACAAATGTAGAGTAATGTAGGATTTTTCAGAAAAATAATAAGAAGAGGGTCCAAACAGTAGGAGAAAGTAGGATTAGAAGGAGATTATTGGAAGTCTGCATTATCCTGTTGTTGGACAATAAAAAATGACATCCAAACCATCACCTCAAATCTTGCTGCTCTGATAACACAAAAAAATTAAGTTGCAGCATGCATATTTAATTTACATATCTTTCTGACGTATACTCCCTGTGTAGTCATTGACTGATACTCAACAGTTATACCTTACAACAAGACACTGACAACTTCATGAGATATTACCTGAAAAGGCATTCCGGTAATATCTTGAGACAGTTTGTGTGATGTCCCTCGACTGGGCCTTCCACGGTGAGACCTTCCGGTATGAATTGACGCTGTGGACCAGTTGTGATCCACCATATTGCACTGCCAGTGTATCGCCCATTTCCTCATAAATCTCGCTCAGCATCCTGCAAAGTACAATTGACAAAAAAAAAAAAATAGTTGACTAAAGAAGACACGAAGGTTTATTCTTATGAATGACAAAATAGGAATACCTCAAGTAAGTCTGAGTGGGAAAGGCATTGCAAAGAATATGCTTCAACAAATTATTTCTCTTCAGTTATTTGGGGGATTTACTTAGAGGAATAGAGTCAGGACAGAGAATTTAAACGGCAATGCTATATTTTAATTGCACCAACATGGCAGGGAAAATAATAAAACATGCCTTAAGTTGTTACCAAACTATGCAGTCTCACTGACAAGCACTACCAACAGCATGCACCTCAAAATAAAATGCATAACAAGAGTAACTAATGTTGCATCATTTGAATTTTGAAAGTTTGGGAGAACTTCTAACTTCTGTGAGACAAATAACCAAATTAGACCCTATGAGAAAACTGACTTATTTTCAGTTGTGTATCATCTATATCTATCACTATTCATTTGGAAAATATGAAATTTCCTGTCAAACAAACACAATACAAAAATAATCTGAGTAATAACCAGTTCTAGCAATTCTTTCAATCTATCTATTTTCAGAATCTGTCTCATTTTAGAAGATGCCAATGCAATTGGCAGTTGAACACTCTGGAAATCTGACCTTGAATGCTAATTACAACATTTCATGTGAAGGCTGACAGCCAGCCTAGCAATGGAACAGCTTCACAATTTTTGAAGCAAATCTTCTTTAGGCTTGCAGATTGGAATCTCAAATGGCTAGATATGGTAAAATGGTCACAGTATGTCACACATGTCATTCAACGATGAATATTCAATTGCAACAATTCACCCAATATTCTTTGTGTGGACATTTCAAAGTGTGGACATTGTAAGATGTCAAAAAAGTGTTTGCACTTCACCAGGTTGTGATAATTAGTTACCAGGAACACATCAAGGAAGACATTCCTTGAAGTTTGATACCATCTGGGAACAGTCCCACATCCATTGCTTTGTAGCATCCTCCTCATTAACTTGAGAATCGATCTGAATCTGGTTTGTCACCCTTCCCGTGAACACACTTTAACCGATTCTCATCAATGTCTTCTTCAAATGAGTGTCATTTACCGCACGATGTAGAATATTGTGACACATGATTCTACGTCCCTTCAGTATTTCTTTTTGCTCTGTAATACATACTATGGAAAGTGCAAAGTCTCTGTCAAACCACAGAAAGGATAGATTAATTAGGCGCTTGGTAAGAAGGCATTTAATTGGATTTTTCCTCCCCAAAGGGTGAAGGAAGAGGGATATTGAAGTGATAGACACTGTCAAGCTGATAGATTACTAAATGTTATTCATCTGGACTTTGAATGTTCCACAACACCATCACCTGCAGCAGGTAAGGGATTTTCCCTGACTGCTTGAATGCTAGATAAAACTGTATCGGTCGTTAAATGATTAGCAAAGGCCCAATACCACTACAAACAAGGTCAGTCTTTTCTGTCCAATACAAAAACTAAGATTGTCAGACAGTGTGAGAGGAAATCTTCCTATCTGTATACCACTGAGAGACGAATGTAATTTCTGGAGGGAGGTTTGTAATGGAGGAGAAATTCTAAACTTTCAAGGCACAGTGTTAGTTACTGGTCTCACAGAGGTTTGATTCTCGCCTTAATGCTGTACAGGGAGGTCACTGTTACAGAAGGGAGTATGATAGAAGGATGGGATGACGAATGGGACAGTCTAGTTATGATGACCTTGCCAATAAAACTTTAAAAACATCAGGAGGAGTTTGTCAGGGAGGAGAGATTGTAAGATAAGAGGATGGAATGAGGAAAAGAGCAGTCTTTTTATGATGAGCCGGGATGAAAACTTCCTCAAAAAGGTTTTGACTGTCAAGAAAATGTTGAAAATGAAATATGGCACTGACATGGGCGTCAACAGGTGGGGGACAGGGGGACATGTCCCCCCACTTTCAAAAGTGGAGGGGATATCATATCATTTGTCTCACCCACAATTGCGATGGACGCTGTGTAATTCGTGTCCCTTGGTGTCAGAGCGGCATCTTTCTACCAGTACTTTCTGTCGGAATTGAGTTTTGTGAGACAAAACTCACAGATCTGGTTCTGATGTAACTAAAAACGACTCAGGAAGGCCGTCTCCTGCAGTCTAGGGGGTCTTATGTACCTCAAATTTTCTGGTAGCTACGCGCCAACCAACGGTGGCACTCCGCTTAGATAGTATAGTGTCCCCCTCACTTTCTCAAACCTGCTGACGCCCGTGGGCACTGACATACAATCAACGACCTTTAGTTGTATAACTCAGAATTAGGAACATAGTCTCTATTTAACATTAGCTACTTCAATTGGGTTGGCATTAAACTGCAATAATGTGTTTAAACTAAACTATACTAACGACTTCTGATTGAATGTAGCTGGGTTAATTCAAACATAATTACCAACAAAGGAAAGAAAGACCTTTAACACATCACTTTACTGGCAATTAGAACTATTTTTAAAGTGCACAACCAGCTACTTCAATCAACGCACTTGCAAACTAATTTCATTGAGCTAAATCTTCAAGGGGAGATTGTCATTTAGAGGGGGGGAGTACAATAAGTCATGGAAAGTCTGATGAAGTGGAGAAAGGATCCTATGCCTGAGGAGCCTAAAATGAAAACTTCCTCACATATGTTGTAAAGGTCAAGGCTTGCAAGGACAGTCTCTGGACTTTTGATGGTCATTGTAATTTACTTGGCTTCTACCACAGTTTGTAGGTACTGGCTTGACTACATTCGGGAGGGACTGTCGTGTGATCAATGGATTGGCTTGCTAACTTCCTTCTATCGAGAAAAGTAAATCATAATTATGACAGAGAAGAGAGATGTTGCAAGTAGGGGAGGCAGAGTTGAACAGGTAGATTATAAAAGGGGAAGGGGATGAAGAAACCTGTGTGTATGTTGTTTAAAGCTTCAGTAAATAGGCTGAAAATGTCAAACAGGATGAGTCTGACAAATGCCTGCATGAACAATTATTTGATGATAATCTTTCTCTGAAAGGAGTTTCTATTTTGACCAAAATATTGAAAAGATTCATTGGGTGACATTTACAAATTTCATGGCAAACGACAAGGAAGCGATTATTCAATGTTCCAACTTTCCATGAAAGAACTAAGAAACCAATTGGGAGAGAGCACTATCTATCAATACCTCACGCAATCTGTGTCAAACTCCAAATGTGTCTTCGACACGAAACCTAGGCTGAAGAGCTGGTGGCCCAGTGCCTGCTTGCCGACCATAAACTGAGCCGTGTTGGTTCGGTCCAGGCAGTCCACACAGTTGGTACGTACCACTCCCGTCTGATGATGTTTCAATAAAAAATGATAATAAAATAAATAAATTGTCAGAATATTTAAGTGTATCACACAACACTTTCAGGGAGCAACGTTTTATGGGTTGGTCTTGTCTACCCTCTAATGAAACCCTGGGACAAGTAACGCAGGGTTCCTGCACTTTTCAAGAATCAATTTTCATAACTTTCTCAGGACCAAATGAAGAATTTCCATGAACATCCTCCTTTCAACTATAACAGCAAAAGTCAAAGCAAATGAAATAAGGAGAATAACAAATTTTGATATTTCAAGTGAGAATGCATTTTCAAATTACAATTTAGAGAGAAACAATGTCACTTCGTGAACATGTCCTTGACTTTTCCAGGACCTCAAACAATTTCCCGGAATTTCAAAAACTTTTCAAGGCCCTGAAATAATATTCCAAACTTTGGTGACTTTTCAGGTTTTCCATGATTGTGGGAACCATGGGAATCTTAAGTTTTTTCACCTTTTTTCTCACCCTCCTTTCCACTGGGTAGAGGGGAAAGGTTGAGAAGGAGAGCTTGAAACTTATCCAGTTGCAAACTACTTGTGAATGTGATGATTAAAAGCTCAGATTTAACATTACATTCACAATGTTCACAATGAAACTTAAATGTGACATCCTAGAACAAGGTTACATTCATTTGCTTTGTTTTCACAAATTCAAATACAAGATAACTTTCAGTAACAAAGGATACATACAAAATGGGAAAGAAAGCACTCTAAAAAAAACCCAAAAGGGCTTGTCAAGTAGAGTGCTCTGCAAGAAAAAAAAAGACAAGACATAAAGCAGAAATCAAAAGCACTTAAATTTATTTAATGCACACCACCCAACTCCTTTCCCATGAGGATCCCTTTCCCACCCTCAGGCTACCCCACCCCATCCAACTGGTCCAAAAAGAATGCACTTTATGTATAATTAGGTTATCTGGAAGCGGATTCCAATTGCTGATTGCATGATCATGAAAGCTAAATGTGGAAAACATTGGCCTATTCTAAGACTAAAGCAAACAAAACTGATGGATGGCTTCGAGTTAGTGAGGCAGCCTCATACGGTCACACGGGAAATGGACTGTTTAGCTGTAACCTCCTTGCTGCAGAGATCAATGCACACGAATGTCCACAATGTATGTTATCAAAGAACTAGTCACATGGTAGGTCCCAATTCTCTATGCAATCTAGACATGTACAGGATGTGAAAGAAAACAGCCTGCTTCTACCCTTCTTTAGCTGGAGATGTGTTGAGTCATCACTTTCAAGCACAATCATGCATGTAATGATTCAACTCCTACTTGTGCTTTGAATTTTCATCAATGTTATACAAAACTTTGATGTTGATATGAAAATTCATGACCAAATTTTTCATAACAACTTACTTAATTTCATTTTTTGTTCAGAAGATCCAGCACTGACATAGTACATGCTCAGATGAGACAAAAACTATGATAGTGGTGCACAATGTTAGGACCAATCAGGGTTGCTGAATTATAGAATACAGCATACTTAGGTTTCAGCTAATAAGAAGACGCTCTAAATAAACAAAATGTCTGCACCCATCAGACAGCACATGTATCCTATGATAATACAGAGTACACAATATCTACAGCCTACACTAACATTCCAACTGTTGTCTTCCAAGTGCACAATGCATCATGAAAACGTCTGCACCCATTTGTCAGAATATGCATCTCACACATATACAGAGCACTTTGTAAGTACAGCCTACATTTCCAATTTTCCAAAGTATCATGAAAAAGGCACTGATACACAACTATTTTGGTTGGACTGTTCACAAAATTGCAACCAACAAGTTGATAAAGGCTTTGGTACCTTTCTGTGTTCTCATTAGCAGAAAAGTAACTAGTACTGTTTCACAGCCAGCAGGTACAGACAATGTTTAGGTCAACAAATCGATGTACGACAAAATACAATGTTGACAAAATTGTGGCTAACTTATGTGAGTTTTCCCCTGTGCAAATCACACACATCAATTGTTAAGCAATGAAGGAATGAACTGCAAGTGTTTACTATTACCTGCTTGTAAATAGTTTTTCCTCCTCTTGAAAAACTGAAATGAAACAAGGAAGTTGAACTAGTTTTCAAGGGTTGTTTAAAGCTGTAAGAACATTCATGAGAATAATTGTAACCTGGTTTGATAAGACACAAAGTTAAACGCATAGATGGTCGGCATTGACGAACGATGCTAATGTGGGGGATCATGTTGGAAGTGTCATATGACATTGAATTATGCTGACTAACTTAAATGGAATAGTTCAAGGTTGTAACAACAGTGTTCATTGAACAATAGCTACTTTAATTATTGCACTAGTGCAGAGTTGAGTTATTTCAATCAGTAAATGTATTACCATACGTATTAAACAGTATTACTAAAATAAAACTATACAGAAAGAATACTCTCTTGATTTGAACTAATCTGGGGTAAAATCAAATATGATTATGAAACAAAAGTCTACACTCCAATCACCATTTGAGTACTTCCTTGAGTGACATTTGCTGTGAAATCTAGTAATGTTTACTACACATCAACTAGCTACTTTAATCAATATGAGTTCTTCACCTGAGTTCATTTGGGTTGGAAGTAAAACATGGTTCTGGTTCACATCCAGTCAGCTTGTTCGTCTGGATTTACGATGGTTGTAGAACACAAGAAGCTATATTTAAACAGCTGTACTTGTAGGTTCGTTAATAAAAATGGGCATGTAATATTAACTTATGGAAAACATCATGTTACATGAGTTGGTTCAATGGGGTGGGGTTTGGGGGGAGTATGGTGGGGGTTTTGGAGTATGGTTGGGTAGTATGGCTACAAAACCCTACCAGTTGGTATATATAATTCTACCATCAATTTAAGAGACTGTTTGATTCTAAAATGCATAGCTGTGTCATATATGACTTATCTCTTTCCTGTCTCAGAATCTCTTACTTTCTTCTCGGATTTTGTCTGGCAGGATCCATCAGAGTCCCATACATGAACAGTCCCGTGGCATCGACGACAGAATCAGCTATCCTCTCCAATTTGGCGATAACATCTAACTCAGGGCTGGAAACAAGACGGGATTAAAGCATTCATTTCTTAATTTCATGGCCACTTCGAAGAAAAATGATGCACAATACGGTCTCTTCCCAGGTTTTCAAGAGAGAGAGAGAGGGGCAGTATCACATGAAGCACGTATATGATTTCAAGGTGTGAGGTAATCCCCTGGAAGGGATTTTTAGCTGAGGGGATTTAACCCTACCTCCAAAATTTTGAAACTTGCAATGCTTAAAAATGATGTAAAATGGTGGCACTTAGAGACAATTTCTTTCTCTGTTTGAATTTGCAGCAGCCTACTGTTAACTTTTTTTGACTGAGAAGAGCTATTTGCTGGGGGATGGGACATTTCTGGGGCAGCCACTATTTCAGGGGCAGTAATTTTCCCTTAAGGAATGGCCACACCCCCATAAAATTCTTGTGGAGAACACTGCAATTCTTTCAAAGAGAACCAAAGGACACTTTATACACATGATTTTTTTTTAAATGATGATGAATGTTACATAAATGTATCTGGTAATTCCTACTACCTTCAAGGAGTGTTTGACTTCAGTTGAAAGCAATACAACAAAGTTTATATAACCGGTCCCATGTCTTGATCTGAACAAAACTTAAAGTTCAACTAGGAGAGTAATCCTGTCTCTTTTTTCAAAAGAACCTATTACCAACAACCTAATTGATCCACATGCCCCCTGGTTTGCATGGAAACATTAGGAACTTATTTCTTAGACATGTCATCTTAGATTAATAGCAGACCAGTGCAGAAAATCCTTTGAATCTAGTCAATGATAAAAACATCAGTGAAAGAAGCTGACGACTGTGCAGCAAAGTCATTGCAGCTGTGGAATCGACTACAGCGTAACAAAAGTACGGAAAAAATCTGCAATCCCTGAACAGATACATATCACTTTTATGAAACAACACAAATATCACACAAAAGTTGGAAGCTGAAAAAAAAACTGTTAGAATTTGGAAGGTACTAAAAGATCACTTCAACAATTGTGTTCCAAAAACAAAGCAACATTTTTGTTCATCTCAAAAGACGAGTAAGTCTAACAATTTTGAGAGAGTGGATTAAAGACACTGTATCTTATTTGTAGAAAGCTTTGAGACAATGGGCACCAAGGCAAACAGCTTCATACATGATGGGTAATGAGATAACATGATAAGTATTGAGAAAACAATTTATGAAATGGTTTAACATGTTATGTATTGAGATAACATGTTACATAAAAGACTAGATTGTAAAATGTCTACATCCATTCTCTCTGTCATTGTCCAAATTTCTGTTTTGTAAAAGAAATCCATTTTGTAAAGCTAGAATTCCTTACCACAATCAGTGTAATCTAACTTTACATTTGTGGGATGTATGTGTGCATTGTTCCTGTATGCTTACACAGGAACACATGTAGCATGCTTTCTGCCATAGCTGTGCACACTGTACTACCAAGTGTACAGTTCTAAATCACCAAGATATTGCTTCCATGTAAAGCGAATGTTTTCTGTCGGGACAACAGAAAGCAAAGATTGTGTTCACTGTTTACATTTTGGGTCAGGTTATAGGGTCTTGGATCTCACTGATTAAAATGACATGATATTTGGTTGAGAATGGTGGAAAAATACTGAAATTGTTACACCTTTCAATTTGGCAAGTCATTTACTTTCAGTTTTTCAGGTTTCTCAAGTTTTGTTTTTCATGTTGAGCTAATAAAAGTAGATATCATGTTATGTGCTGAATGTACAGTAAATTGGAAGTGTCACTAAAATGTACAAGACACTTACAATGAGCTACAAATCAATTACATTTAAAATGACCTGAAAGCAGAACTGGCCACTTCACTTCATCAGCAAAAAGTCATACTAAGATGACTTCCTCATTTTGGGGAAGGAAGCTCTGCTATATTTTTAGACATATCTGTGAGAGATAACAAAGAGTTTCAATATGAAGCTATTGCACTCTTGTAAACAACTGGCAAAACAATTTGTGAATCAAAGTAACGACAGATCTAGCAATTACGATGAAGAACACTCTAGTACATGGTTGCAGTTTTACTTTGATTGTCTGCAACAATCTCGTGGCTGACTTACAAATGAAGTATCATCACTTTGAATTAAATCTGGTTTCATTTTCCACTTGAAAGGAGAATGAGAGACTTAAAAGTATGGATGAAGAGTTTTATAATTTTTTGTGTCACTTTAAAAATCCAAAGCACAGAAGAATAGAACAAAATGATGGTGTTGTGACCTAGACGAGGTGTGAGACTACACCTCTCTGTGACAGTGGGGAGCATGGTCCTTGAAAATCTTGCCAAAAGCTATGGTAAGATCCCCCCATTTTTCTACTACACTTCTATTATACACTATTGAGCATCTCATCATAATT
The DNA here is from genome assembly GCA_021234535.1 of Stichopus chloronotus. Classification (NCBI taxonomy): domain Eukaryota; kingdom Metazoa; phylum Echinodermata; class Holothuroidea; order Aspidochirotida; family Stichopodidae; genus Stichopus; species Stichopus chloronotus. Next base: position 19,367,193 of record CM037845.1, on the reverse strand, counting down.
TTGACATTTTGACATCGATTAATTCAATGAAGGTTTGATGGTTCTGCTGGAAGCATTAGCTTATGCCCAGACAATGCAATTTTAGAAGAGACATTGAGAAGAAGAAGACTTAATTCCATTTAAGATGCCAAAGCCAAATGTCTCATTCTCTGATTGCTAACAAAGAGGAAAATTTATTGCAATGTTCACTCAAAGGTTAGTGCTAAAAGGAGAAAAGCTCCCACAAGTAAGAAAAGGATTTTCATTTTTGGCTGCCACTGCAGCAGGAATGATCCACCGTAGGCTCACTACGACCAAGCATTTCTACATATTCAGGCTTTCAAGTAGACCCAGGCAATAAAAGTGAAAGTAAGAGGAAAGTCTAAAAAGTAGAAGTAAGAGGTTCAAAAAGTGGGAGAAGTATGAGTCACAAGAGAGCCAGCATATTGTACATCCAACTGTCAAACATAAGATTGTATAGTTCACTGGTTTTCATGTATGGTTCATGTACATAAAACAGAAAGACAAATTTTTGGCAAACGTCTTCTTTTGGGTATGACTTACGAGGTTTGAATAATGCCTACATCAGAAATCACCAACACATTTCGCAAATATAATTCAGCCAAATTTCTCTCTGACCATAGTAATCACAAGAAAGATGATTTCGATATAAAAATTCCTGCAATTTTAAAAGAGTAACTATCATCAAACTTTTGTGTAATATCATAGAATGTGGTTTGCATATTTTCTTGATGGAAACAGGCAAATGAGGTTCCAACAGCCACGGCACTGACCATTTATTGTACTTAGCCATGTCGAGGTGTTTGTAGTGGATGCAGTGCTCCGGAGGCAAGAACTGATTCAAATACTGAACTGCACCGTGAAGCTCATCTGTGAGTTTGGACTCTCGCTTCCTCTTTTCATGTTTCTGATGGATATGCAGAAGAAAGAAAAGGTCAAATAATGAGGGAAATACAGGTGAAGGGACCAAAAGTGAAAGTCAAATTATTGACACAAAACAAACTTCATAGTCAGTCCCCTTTGCTTATAAAGACAGCAATTTGAAAAGAAGCAAATTCTGTGAAGCAGAATGGTAATGAATATTGTATCTTAAAACAAGGATAAATAGTTGTGATATACACCTCACCTAACTTTTTGCACTTTCTTCTTCAAAGTCAGATACAAGCATACCTTCTCAACAAATTCGTAATAAAAAATGATCGACAAATGGCAAATACAGTCACAAAGTGTCCAAATAGACAGAAAACTCTGTTCACTTTTTAATTTTTTCCATGTTGATATCACACACATAATAATAGTAAAGATGTGTGTATTCCTCTCTCTAGCTTTAAACATGGGCATTGCTTTAACCACAGCAGAATCAATGCAACTTTGCAACAACTGCCTCCAGCTGCTCTTCAAATTTTTGCTGGACATATGACTGGGCACCTATTTTTACAATATTTGATGTATCCAGGGAGGGAAAGAAAACAAAATGGAGGCAAAGTTGAGTTGGATGATGCTGACCACATTTGAAAGCAATGCAGCATAAAGTAAGATTAATCTCGGTAATGACAGCTTGTCAAAATAGACATCTACGTAGACATTTTCCAGGGGACTTGCAACTTTACTCATTGTCACAAAATAGCCTTTTATGACAAACTCCAAATTTTGTTCAAAGCAAAGTGGGTAGCTGGTGATTTTGCTACGTCCAGCATACCCAAAGAGGTACATGCAACATTCTGTGATTACTTTGGAACAAAATGGCTGCTTCTATCAATCAATCACTCACATAATGAGTTAACAAAGCATCACTCATGTTTCAGATTTATGGTCAGTGGTTATTCAATAAACTATGCCTACAGTGAAAAACCAAAGAGATCTGACTATTGGGAATACTCCTGACTCAAAGCTTTCATCTTATCATGATAGTACCAAAAAACAACTCTCATGAAATTATTTAAAATGTTTAAATTTTTATTGTACCCATAAGGCCAATCACAAAGTACACAGATTACATCTTTTACGGCCTTGTTCATTTTTCAACGAATGGTTTCTATACTTGACCTTATTTACATAAACTCTCCTTACCACTTCCACATTTTTCTGCCTGCCATGCACAGAACTTCCAAATAATAGTAGAGTTTTCTCTGCAAATTAACGGTCTCTGTAAATTGAAATTACTTATGTAAATTTGCCCACCAAAAGCTGTGCTTTCTGTTACATGTTTAGTACTTTGTAACCTACAAGACCACAATAATTGGTAAAAGTGAACTTGTACCTTGACTAAGTTTAAAATAATGACAGGGGAACCATAAACTCTGAACATGTTATTGAAGTGTCTTGCTGCAAGGTGGAAATATGGGTCAGATTCGTTCACTGAGAAAAAGAAAACAAAAAAGAAAAACAGAAACCAGGAAGAGCATAGGAGTATCCAGAAAAATAAGGCATGTCTGATGATGTGACTACAAGGCAGGTATTCACTGATTTTTACGTAGAATAATTAACTTCATTTAGTTAACTTTGTTTGAAATAATTGTAAGCAATCATTTGTCAGGTTGGAAACAAGTGAAAAAGAGTAGTTATATTACTTGTGTATCTGCTAGAAGTGGTTCACAAGTTAATGAACTTCATAGTTACATGTTTTCAATACATTTACAGACATGCATTTTTTCTCAAATGATTTCATACATGCCAAAATACAGAAACTTTGTTAATGTGTAATGAATGCATGCTGTAAGTTTCAAAATATTTTGAAAGATACTTTGTAAAGATTCATGAAAACAGCAATATTATACACTAGAAACCATTGAAGATATCTCCAGCAATCACACATCAAAATTACTGGTGACTGGTGGCCTAGGGAACCATTAAAGATATATCCAAGGACCAGAGGGCAAAATTACCCTGTGACTGGTGGATCTGTGAGTGAATGTATATCAAGAGACCATATTGCAATACTAACTACAACCGGTGACAAACGAACCATTGACGATATATCTGGGATCCATGTGGCAATATTACCTGTGATTGGAGGACCTGTGATTGAATGTTTATCCTGAGACCATATTGCAATACTAACTACAACCGGTGACAAACGAACCATTGACGATTTATCTGGGATCCATGTGGCAATATTACCTGTGATTGGTGGCTTAGGGACCATTGAAGATATATCCTGGGACCACATGCCAGGGACCGACCCACGGTATTGCAGATATGATGTGTAGCGCCCCCGCTGAAAACTGGTCAAGGATGCATCATAAACAATTTGTTCCGTCTCCACTTCATTGGCTACCTCTCCCTTCGAATAATGAAACCACGGAAAAGAGATGAAAATAAGGAAGGAACTAAAACCACTTTAAAGGTAAATTGAATTGCTAGTTTCTTTCTGATTTTCTAGTACAACTTGTGGTTAGTAAGTATATTCTGGTTTGCATATTATATTCCAGTTGAATGAAATAAAAGTTAGGGTAACTTCTAACAACTCCCTGGAAATTTGCAATTCCTCTTTTTCAGTACTCGTTTTTTATTTGAATTTGCTTTCATAAATAATGTTTATGAGGCCAAGTTTGTTACTTCAGCTTTGTGGAGTGTTCCAGTATCAATTTCTTTGCAACTTGATGAATTATTTTGCAACTGTGGATTCTAAATTAAACCAACCAAATCTAGTCAGAATAGAGGAAAATTCCAGTGCCCACACTAATGCTCTGCACTCTGCCTCTAAAGAGGATCAAAATAAATAGTAATCCTTAGCATTGCTGTCGGCAGTTTTAGAGAAGGAAGCAAATTTTCAGGGCAGTATATCTGCCATGGTTGTTAAAGGCACTTCACAAAAGATGTACATGATAGGGTCTCTAATTTGTATGAAGATAATGAGAAAAGCTCCCTGAAAGAAAGCCAAATAAGAGAAACATTGTAATAGAAACAAAACCATTTTCATCCACAGTTCAATGCTAAGGTCTGCTTTTCAAATATGTATGTAATAGATAGAATGAGATGATCTAAACATTTAGTAAAGTCAAAGACTTGGGATAATGATTTTCAAGAGTTTAGAATGGACTGTCACATGGTTGGGACTTGGAAGCAAACTCTTGTTGAACTGAAATCAGAATGTGACAAAGGCTGGGACTGACGTCACAAAGTGAAAGAATAACTCCTTCTGTAATCTATATGATGAGGTCAGTATAAAACATCTCCTAAAAAAGTGTTCAAAGGTGCTATTGAAATATTAATTTTTTCTTTGTCAATTCTACAAGAGTTCAGCTACATTCATATTTAACAATTTACCAGCCACCCACACCACTAACAATTAAAGTAACCATACCAGCGCACTGGATCCCCTCTTCAGGTATCTGGTTCCTGCGTATCGGTTGGACCGGCGCGCTATCAGAGTAACGTACACAGATCTGCCAAATATGGAGACATCTACACGACAGCGCGTTAAGGACGACAGATTAAAAACAAATAATCAAAGCTCAATTTTACGATGCAAACAGAGCACACCACAAACTCCTTCCAAAATAGAAGGAGAAACAATTTGATAAGCATACTGAATACTTATCAACTCTTGACAAAACTGGTTAGTATTAAAAATATACATACAAACAATGCACAGAGATATTAGACATGGTGACATGATATAGCTATGTACATGTTATTTGTTGAAACATTGGCCAGTCTCATTAGGACAAAATGTTTACGCATACTTACATGTAAACTGATTTATGTGAAAATATAACAATACATGTAACATGCTGACCAATGTCACTGTCACAATATCTTCATATCTGTAATAAAATAAGACAACATCAATGCAGGAATATTGATTAACATGTTGCAGAAGTACAATATATCCACACATGTACCAACAGACATACCAGCAGGGATTACATATTGATTAGGAATCATATATATATCTACACGTAGGCCAGTGTGACACTAACACCATACATGTTATGTATTAAGTCACCAGTCACAGAGTGAAAGGGGTGGTCTGATGTCAGAGTGGTGTTAACTGAGCCATAAATCAACAATACTACACTGCATCATCCCAACCGTGTACCAAAACTCCCTTTGGTAGCTTTATTCTGGTGACAGTTGATTTATGTAGCTCTATTTCTGAAAAGTATTTTATTCATAAGTTTTGGATGCCAGAGAATAAACATTCCGTAACAGACCAGCACAACAACTACATAGAGGATACACATTTGTAACACATTAAATGTGGCTAACAACAAAAGATGAATTTGCTTCTCAGAAAGGATACTGGCTTGACCAACAAAGCCATGAATGACAGAAATCCTCCAGTGAGGGGAAACCAGCTTTGATGCCTCTTTCCAGAGAAAGTTGTTCCAGACAAACTTGTCCTTTGGGCCATCTGCTAAGAAATCAATTAAAAAAAAAGTTTGTTTTCAATACAGTCCATGAAATTTTTGTGTTAGAAACCAGTTCAACTTGACAAACAAAATTAATGTATGCCGAATGCACTGAGCAGTTCAGAATGGTTTTAATTACGCTACATACCCTTGTGATTGCATCCAGTCAGATTGAACTGCAATGAATGTGTCGAGTCATAAGAATAACTGAAAAGAAAACAATGTACAAAACTAGTTTCACAAAATGACAATAACTATTAAATTTCATAAATTATGAGCACTAGGGATGGGCTTAAGTATGAAATTTGCTGGTTTAATAAATACTATTGCCCAAATTTTAAACTTTCTAGTCAGGGTTAAACTAAAGACAAAAGATTGAGAAGAAATGAAAAAACAAGAGAGAATGACAGAAAAAAAATATCCAAGTCTCTTCAAACTTGGGTTCACATACCAAAAGTAGAAATTGCTGGATAAGTTGATATTCTGAAAAATTTTGAGGTATCTGGAAGGAGAAAGAGTAACACGTGATAACACTGTGACTGAAGTCCTCTCCTAAAGGAAAGTTGCCTAAAGGCTACGGTACACTGCTCCGACCCGACTGCAATGCAACAAACTCCTTGTGTGACTCCGTCGGGTTTGAATCATTTCTGCGCAATGTGTGGCAAAAAGTGCTTGTAATCTGTCTCACTTGCAACAGTTTGTAGGAGTTTCCATGGATCAGGCATATTAAACATGTCTGATATCCATCATAAGTTCAAAGACGTTGTGTTTCAGTTGAGTTGCATCAGGCCGGTGTGTGCCAGTCACTGACCAGACGGTGACGAGACTGGCACTGCATAGCCAATGAGGATGCATTTTGGAAATCGGGATACTGCAAAGGATAACAAAATGGCAGCCCCATGTGGACTGAGAACGAAGAGGTCCAATTAGTTGAGTCTGGTTGGTTCAATGTGCAGGTAGCATGCCAACCGACTAAACCTTAATACAACTGTTTACAACTCACTAAGATTTACTCGTGATGTGCATTCGCAAGGGGGTCTTGTCACACTGTAGTTGGGTTGGGCAGGGTACAGTAGCCTTACCACTCTACTGTGATACATGGAGGTTGCCTAGCACAATAGGGTAACAGGTGAAGTTGGCCACCACTTGTGTAAAAAAAATGACATTGCCTGATTCACTAGTGTAATACATGGAAGATGCCTAACACACTCAGTGTAAAAATTGAAGGTTGCCTGGCACGAAAATCAACAGGCTGCAGGAAGGACTCTGCTTTTTATCAGGAAGAGCTTTGGTCTGAGGGATATTAATGTTATTTGGCATGTTGAGTTAACCTGAAAGATGCAAGGGTGTCACTGTCTTAGGTGTTTTATGGCACAATAGGACATTTTCAATTGATCAATTATGATGATCAATTATTCTTCCATCAAAGGAAACACATTTTCTTCAACTTACCTTGGCTCTTCACTGACCAGGTCTCTTTGTTTGACTTGTGGAATGTATAGCATTGTGGTATCCTCAATCTTGAAGATGCTGTGTCCACCAATGACAGCAACTCTTTAAACATTGCAGAGATACATAAACTTCATCTCTTGAACGTAATTCATAAGCACGAAGAATATACAATGCATGCTCACTGCCAAACATTTCACCAGTTTCACATTTTCTTTGGAGGACATCACAAAAAGATAGTAAACAATAAGAGCAAGAAAAGGACATTTGCTAAAATAAATACAAAAGAGTGGTGGGGGAGTATCAATTCACATTGTTTACCATTTGTAAACAATTGGTATACATTCAATGGTAATTCAATTGCAACAGATTCCCAATACATTTAGCTTCATTACATAAACATTTCCTCAACATATGAAAACTTTTTAAATGAGGCTTAACTATTACTTTGAAGCAAGTTCATGGCTTTGTACATATGTAATTATAGCCAATCCCAAATATCTCAGGGAAAAAACCAACATATTTTCCATGACTATGCTGTGTGACTATATGAAAACCTGAAACTTGTCCTCCATAACCAAGTACTTCTTCATGTATTGTTTTTAATATCATACTTGTGTTATCGCAAATTCTGGCTAAATTAATTTGCCTAATTTTGCAACTAACCTTTTCCTTTTGGTGACCAGGATCATGTAGAATCCTTCCAAAAATTTGACAAAACCTGAATCAATGTAAAATTGGAGAGTGTCAAAACAAAAGCAAAATATTTCCTGTGAAGTGAGAAAGTTTTCACCTTTCACTTTGATATTATATGCATTGATATGGCTACTTTTACCTTTTCCTCTTGTTAAACGGATTATGCAACTTTATAAAAGTCGTTTGAAATAACGTAGTAAAGTGTCTTCCTACAGTAGCTATGCCTTAGTGTACATTCAAAACTGCCAACAAGATTGTCCATTCAACACAGTCAACATGACTCTCCATTCAACACTGCCAACATATGTGTCCATTCAACACTACAAACATGAGTGTCCATTCAACACTGCCAACATGAGTATCCATTCAACAATGTCAACATGACTCTCCATTCAACACAATGTCAACATGACTCTCCATTCAACACTCCCAAAATGAGTGTCCATTCAACACTCCCAAAATGAGTGTCCATTCAACACTCCCAACATGAGTGTTTATTCAACAATGTCAACATGAGTGTCCATCCAAGAATGTCAACATGAGTGTCCCTTCAACAATGTCAACATGAGTGTCCATTCAACACAATGTCAACATGACTCTCCATTCAACACTCCCAAAATGAGTGTTCCATTCAACACTCCCAACATGAGTGTTTATTCAACAATGTCAACATGAGTGTCCATCCAAGAATGTCAACATGAGTGTCCCTTCAACAATGTCAACATGAGTGTCCATTCAACACAATGTCAACATGACTCTCCATTCAACACTCCCAAAATGAGTGTCCATTCAACACTCCCAACATGAGTGTTTATTCAACAATGTCAACATGAGTGTCCCTTCAACAATGTCAACATGAGTGTCCATTCAACACAATGTCAATATGACTCTCCATTCAACACTCTCAAAATAAGTGTCCATTCAACACTCCCAACATGAGTGTCCATTCAACACTCCCAACATGAGTGCTCATTCAACACTCCCAGCATGAGTGTCCATCAAACAATGTCAACATGAGTGTCCCTTCAACAATGTTAACATGAGTGTCCATTCAACACTGCCAACATGAGTGTCCATTCAACACACTGTCAACATGAGTGTCCCTTCAACACTTTCAACATGAGTATACATTCCACACTACCAACATACTGTAACTGCCTACAGTTTTAACAGAAGATTGAAGGAGTGTTGTTAAAAGACTCTGTGTGTGTCCTTGTCAAACTATGGGAATGCTTTCATGGGTTTCATGAATTTATGGAAAAACTACCAGGATTTCAAATTGACCGACATACCCAAGAATGTTTCTGATGATTTCTTTTGCTTTCATATTTTTTCTTTCAGTTTTAAACTCTAGCTCACTCACCAATGATACCAAAGGCAGATATGACTGGTAATACTCCATGTGGCTTCTTCTGTTTGTCTGTGACCTTTATTCTAGAGTCAATTTGATTAAGTTTCTCAAGGATCTCAGAGTCCTGGTATTCCACCTGAAAATGATAGAAGACTTTAACTTTTACTTGTAAACTACAACAGCAGAGAACAAAATGTTAAGATTCACAAAGTAACATTTAAGCTTTCTAGTAAATAACATTTTCAACTACATTTAAAAATTTTCATTCCATTCTAAATTTATACATACCTTGTCATCATGTATTATGAGCTTGGTTGGGTGACTTCGATCCACTTCCAGTACTCGAAATCGTGTCTGTGCATCATTGGAACCGACAATGTAAAATTTCTGGGAGGAGAGAGTGAGAAATGGGAACTGAAAAGTCTTTGATATTTGAATGCTGATTTTGTAGCAAATATGTGTCCAGCAGTACAGTAGCACTGCTGTGGTATTGTTGGAACTTGACATATTTCAGAGTCCCTACCTCTCATACAAATATGCACAACAGCTGGATCTCATCAAATGAAGTATTTGTGGGGCTTGGCTCTTCTCCAGAGTATACAGAGAATCACTGCGGGTTCACTCGAACACCACTTAACAAAGTTCAAACATTAAGGTTTCAATTCAGCCAAACAGTCAGTTTGGAATTGCAACATTGCTTACATGAAATAACTGCAGTCAAAAAATTCAGTCACTGGGTGCGGTGCCTTTTACAAATCACTTCAAGTCTTACTTCTAGCATAATCTCAAGTTACAGAAAATTTTTCATGAACAATCCAAATGGATGAAAAACAAATTCATCATTTACAACGATACTTATACAACTTGATTGAACATTGAGCCAGCACTGTTTTTCCTCCAAAGTCCCAACCATTCCAGGGTGATGGCCACTCTTCATATTTATCTTTCTTTTTTTTTCAAACAGAGAGGAGAATGTGTCTTCTAATAAATGTACTCACTTGATCTGTTTCATAAATACATATCCTCCTCACTGTCTCCATCTTCTGTCCTTACATAGAGTCATCTGCTAAATGTACTCACTTGATCTGTTTCATAAATACATATCCTCCTCACTGTCTCCATCTTCTGTCCTTACATAGAGTCATCTGCTAAATGTACTCACTTGATCTGTTTCATAAATGCATATCCTCCTCACTGTCTCCATCTTCTGTCCTTACATAGAGTCATCTGCTTCAGATCAATTTCAAATTTGCTGTCAGTAAGATCTACAGTAGCTTTGTCATGTTTCATGCTCTATCTGTGAAACAACAAATCAATGAAACTGGTTCAACTGCATCACAATCCCAAACAGTGTTGCACTGAGTAACTGGAACTGAATAGTACTGCTGACCTCAGACTTTTTTTTCTGTTGTATTTAGTGCAGCTGGGACTGAGTTACAGAAGCAAAATTCCAATTGTCATGGATGAGTATAGTAAGTGCTTCTAAACTGTCGCACCTCCTTCAATGACATACCCTACTTTGTACAGCATGTATTACTACACTTGTATTTACTTCAGTCTCTACAATCTTTTTAATCCTAAACAGAGTGTGATATTTCATGAATATTATACCTGTTAAACATATAATTCTTTGATTAATAGCTTTCCACACCCTTGCCTATTGATTCATGTAACTAAGATCTTGAAGGACAAATGTTTTATTACCCAATACAACCACACAAGGGTGGTGGGAGCCTGTGGCTTTTATACTTCAACTCTACCTCAGGTGACTACCAACTTAACAATTTCACATCAAATTTTATAATGTTTTTCACAATTCAGAAGTCAATTCAGATGGCCAAACCTGAAATTACTCTTGAACTAAAATTCTGTCCAGCTGTGACCCCACAAGGGATCGATCCTCCAAGTTTCTTATTGTACCTTGACTGGAAATTTCACTACAACAAAGTATAATCCAAACTACACCATAGAGAGACATCACCTCTCTTTAACACTGATCCACTTGATGTAAGTGCACATATTAACGTGTCTCCATCATGGCGTATATATACTACTCTGTCTTCTGAGTCTTCTTACCCATCCACAAAATTAAAATGATAAGTCGCTGTAGTTGGACACAACAGACATAAACATTTTGCTTAATTTTGATAGAAAAGAACTAGAAAAAAAAAAGTAGAAAAAAAAACGTAGCCACGATCGGCCAGAGACAGGCCTGAAATAAAAACTAAAGTTGGGTAAATCGCTGTAATGATACTTGCCAATAATTCTTAGTACAGTCCAGGAAACAGCTATAATCAACCTACTATCCACTTCAGGTAGAGATGTCAAACATTGTAAAGGACATTGATAACTCCCAAAAGCAATCAAGTGATAAATTATGTGAACGAAATCATTTTTGTTACCCCACGTCCAATGTTTTGTGGGAAAAAAATTGCCCGGTTATGATTTTGTGGTGATTTTGAAAGTCCTAAACCGCTCAGGATATTGCCATACGCTTCATTGTTATGATTGTTGTATGACTTAAGGTCAAGTTTGTTTGTGCCGTATCAATTAGCACTTGACCTACTTATGACTATTAATGACCTTTCGCCATGATTATAACTGCAAACCAATCAAATTAAAAGTCACATGAACAGTCAAACTTTACAATTAGATGTTCAAGACCAAGCCTCTAATTAACGAAAGACAAGATAACGTGCATAAAAATGTTATTACTAAGTGATTCTCATATACATTTAGACCTTATAACCAAAATTGAGTTTTTTGACCAGCGTCTGTGGGTAACAGAAACTATTCTTACATACCTTTTTCAAGTACACTACCGGTATGTAAGTGTGAGGGGAAAGAAATGGTCCATTCCAGCAAGACAGGGAAGAGTGCAATAAAACTTTATGACATAACCCACTTGGGTCTAGTGACTTAGGCCCTATATTTTTTTCCTGTACTAGGTTAGGCCTAGCAGTTGACCAGGTAATGTCATTCTTGTTTTATGATTTTCAAGGTCGCTTTTTGTTTAGGCGTTACCCGGGTACTTCTTGAAAATTATGCCATCTTACAGAAAAAAAGTCTGAAAATGGAAGTGGTGGATGGATGACCTCATTCTCCCTCATCAATAGGCAGACATTGATCTCACTCTCCACTTATATATATGCTATATGAGACTGAGACCAGTTTGAATGACTGATTGAAAATTCATGAAAATTTCAGAGGGAAAAATTGTGAGCCTACTGACGGTATATAGCCATGCTAATTGCTTCCGTGCCTAACTCTTTCATGGGCAGAACCATTTTACAATTAGCGTCCACTGCTTTATAAAGATGATTGGGTACTTTACTTCTATATCTTACTTTGAACTTGCTTTGACTTTTGCTGTTGATGTTTCGTCAACTTTTACTTTCTCTTTTCTTCTCATGTGTAATTTTGTCTCTTTTTTGCCCTGTTCTGTGCTTAAATGTCTTACTGCTCTACCACAGATTTCAATTTCCCTTGTAGATTTAGTGAAATTGTCTTGTGTTATCTTCTACTTTGCATAGGCCTACTCATGCATTAAATTTGCAAGATTGAAATAGCATAAAATAGATATAGCAGATATACCAGCACACATGTACATGTTTAGGAAGAAACAGAAAATGAGGTAATTTTTATTTTAATTCTTCTCTCACTTTCTGGTTGATGTTCAGTAGGCTGATCAAACACAAACTCAGCTACAGTGTAATGTCTAGGACTAGCAGGATGCGTAGGATCTATCTACCTTGCTTACGAATTAGGCCTATGAATCAAACAAAAGCAGTTTAAGTTAAGAAAAATTCACTGGAACCCATCCAAAAATATTTGAGGTCCCAATAAACAGTGCTTTTGATAATCTTAGGTGAACTTTCATCGACATCTCTCCGAAAAGTTGCCTCCGCGCGGCGACTGATAAAGCTACTTTATACTGATGTTAAAAGATGTACGTAAATTCACAACACGTACTGTATTCACGTTGCGCTTTCTCACGAAATGCATAGTGTAAGTACATACGGAGAATTTTTCGCAGTTTCTTTGGTCGCGAGCCTGGCCATATCCCGCTAGCTTCAGTAAGCTGTGGCAAATCTGCTACAATTGAATTGGGGTGGGGCTTAGTGCTCCAAATTGGACTTTTTACTACGAAAACAAGGGTACAACCCCTTGACTGAGAGAAACCAAAGAAACATGTACTTAAAATTTTCGAATAAAATCTATCGAAAAGATGTTGCATTCAGCTTGTAATTATATATCTCAATGTCGCCATAAACATACACCGATAGTTAACACAAAAATAATACAAATAGTAAATAATGTACCTTCTATGGGACGATACCATAGAAATGTCATGGATATATAATGCGGACTAGACAGGGTTACAAATGACGCCAATCATAAGGACGTAATGTATGCCAACGTGATCAATGTAGTGAAAGTAACGTTGTTCTAGTCATGTCTTACTTATATACAAGTTCATCAGTGCTCAATCACTCCACGCATGAATCCTTTTCAGGAAGCTACCAAACCTAGACTGCGAATGTACTTTATTTGTAATCTTTGTATAAAACTCATATGCAATCTTTCCCTGCGTGAAATTTCGAGAAGTTTCGTAGAGCCAGAATCTTGATTTAAGGCTTGATTGCTGAAACCTAATACTTGTCTTGGTGCTTGATTCCCTTCGCTCACGAACATTTACGGTTATAATGATGAATCGTGGGGGCGGGGCGAGCTGGAACTGTACTTGAGATTGTGTACTAATCCGCATGTCCGCTGACTGTGTGGTTAAAGGATCTATTTTTCCTGCAAGGGTACGAATCTTGTGTCAACTGGCGCGGAAAACCGGAAGGACGATTCCAGAGATGTAGCCTGTGAGGCTGCGTAATTAGTATTGCGGTACCATTTTATTTCTGGGGTAGTGCACTGTAAAATAGTCATCCATGAGAGTGCTTTGAATTTGCAATGTTCATATGGTAATATAAACCATTTATGACCACATCTTGAAGTAGGTCACTTGAACAAACACCATAAATGCTACCACGAGAGTGAATGGTCATGATAGGACTTTTGTGAATTTTTACTGCAGAAGCATTTTTGAAACACAATGAGTGAAATTAATGAGATTAGTAATTAGCTACAACATTCAGGAAGAATGGTGAGGAGACTCACAAGAAAATGAGAAATTGAGGAGCAGCCCGCTGTCACATGCCAAAGCTATGCCAGGAAAACAGCGAGCTGCACAAAAACTCTATGACTTATTGCACCTAACCTACTACTGTACATGCATTTTCAACAGGATAATGTTCTTAAGTATATCAGAGAATGTGATCTGAAAGAGCCTATGGACCTAATTTTTAAATTTGCAAAATATGTGTCCTTTTGAGAGAAAATACAAATATTAACTACCTACTAAGGTCTATGTACAGCAGTCAAATGGAAAGTACAAGTAGAAAGTACAAAAACGAAACGCAGTATACTACAGTATCTAAGAGACAATGAGAAAACACAGCAACGATTATATCTATATGGTGGGCATATTTATGATTTAAAAACAACTCCTCGTCATGCGATATGTTACTGTAAAAATAATGCCAAGTACAAACAGCACTTTTATGTGGCTATGAGGATATACAGTCAAAATTGTGAAAATTGTAAGAGTCAACAAGGATACTATTTGTAGTAAAAAATGGAACAAAGTAGAGTGCATGATGTATATTTTACTGTCAAATATATTTTTGTACAAAGAATTCAACATCCAAAGTGAATTTTTAAGAGGCAACAAGGATACGCAGTCGCAGTTTCTATTTAAGATGTTATGATGATATATGCTGTCTTAACATTCCACATAGTTTTAGGAGACAAGGTTACACAGTCAAAATCTACAAAGTAAAATGATGGCGTCCTTCACTGACGGTCCTCCCTCTTGTAGGGTCTCTAAGGGTGTCTGCATAGGCCAGTCAAAACAAACTGCTTTTGTGAGGAGTAGTCTACAACTGTGCCCAAGAAACTGATTTGCTGAACAGGCCTACGCTAGACCTACTGCACTGGGCTGCAGGCCAGACTAGAATGTTTGCAAACTGAGCAGGGGATATTTTTTGGCAGTTCAGGTGGGTGAAAATAATGTTTCTTCTAGTGCAAATTTGAGAGGAAAAAATGTTTTCTGTCACCTTGGAAACTTCTCACAGTATGTCTATTACACTATTTCCATTTGTAGTGGATTGTGCAGGCAGATGCTGTAAGACTGGTAAATTTGAGCGAATGGTCATCATTTTTTTAGTTTGCATGGATAGCTCATCTTTGTCCAGATTGTGTAGTTTGACAATCACAGGGGAAAATTCTGAGAGCATTTTTAGTTTAATTACCAATTTACGATGAATCAGCATGCAGTAATTCAGTTTAGTTCAATAATAGGCTTCCAGCACACCTGCAAAGAATTGAGCAAAAGAACGGCGAGCGAAATTCTGACACTCCAGACTCACTCCAAAAACTTGCAATCATTACACAATTTAGAAAAAAACCCAAATAATCACCATACTTGATAGCAGATGACACAAGTTGGCAACTCATGGGTACAACTTTGTTTTCCTTCTATGCTTTACATAATCATTTGAGGCAACCAATGTTAATGCAAGCGTTGCATTGCAGCATGTACATGCCGTGTACAGTACTGTTAAGCAGTATGCAACTCTTGATCATGAGTCTCCATAACAGACTGTCCTAGGGCAGAAAATCGGTTCAAAATTTAATCAAAGCTAAGCTCAAATATGGAACGATCAATAAAAAAGGAATGGAAAGTTGGATACACTATTGTGAACTCAACTTTTGTTTGCAATAGGAATGATTTTTGGTGTATTCCATTTTATTCCATTAAATTTCAACTTTAATGTTTAGAATAAGCATTCTGAAGTCTCAGAAATCCCTAAAAAATGCAGACTTTGAGGAACTTTTCCCCCTGCAGTCCAGCGGTGCCATTAAGCGGACACCTGTCCCTATGCTCAGGTGCAAAGTGTCAGTTGGCATGCAATTTTGGGTACCAATTTAGAATCTGTGACTAGAAGTGATGCCAACAAGGGTATCAGACAACTAAAACAGTTGGTATAGGGTCTATGTCTACATTTTCATCTTTGATTTTTTCCTTTTTTGCTCACACTTACAAAGTTATATCCATTTTGTGATTAAGAACAACTGTGAAAACCTGTGGAAGAAACAAGAGAAGTTAAACCTGTAAAGAAAAGAGGTTTGAAGAGGATTCAAACCAAGGATATTAAGACAACAGTTGCATAATATCCTAAGCATAACCCACCCTGCTACAAGAGAGAATTTGGTTGTTGGGTGTTTGAAGATAAATACATCTCGGATCCCCAAACACTGTAATATATACTCTATATAGGCTAACACTATAATACAAAGGCTATTCCTAGCAGAAGGACTGGAGGTTAGTATTTTCGTGCAGTTAGGCTAGCCTAAAATAGATGTAGGGTTGAAGTTGTATGTGCCTACTGCATGGAAATAGGGGACGCATGAAAATATGGCAACGCACTAAGTGCTCATTCAAGCATATCATTGTCTATTGTGTGTGTGTGTGTGTGGTCATGTATTCTAAATGCAAGTTCAATGTTAAACTAAAAAAATTCAGCTCACTTTTAACAAACCATGCAAACTGGATCTTTGTTGTTTCTGAGCAGGCGAATTTCCCTGCAAATAGCAAATTCGCAGTCTCCATTACTTTGTTCTGAAAGGTGGTGACAAAGAACAGAAAAAGTGCCACAAACAGGATCCGTCACTGCTGAGTCGCGATATGTCAATGCATTTAATGCTGAAAAAATTTTGAGAAAGGCCAAGTTTTTCTAAACAAGTTGAATGGCCATAGCCATGTTTAATGTTATTGTTACTGTTGGGCCTAGCCTGGGTAGCATATCCCGACCTACTAGAAAATATCGAACTTATTTATACATTAAGTACGCTGGGCTTAGGTTAGTAAAGTCGGTTAGAATGTGCCACAGCCTACGACTACATTATGACTAGGCAGGGGCCATTCCTCAACTTTTTCCAAGCCAAGATGACTCAGCGCTTGAACTTCATAAATAAAATCGCAAAAACGGTACTAACGTTACACCTACCAACTAGGCCTAAAGCATAACTTCAGTTCTATCTTCACATTTATTCTGTGAAGGAAAACGTCTGAGAAAATGTTATCTGGGAGATATATCACTTTGGGCAAAACTTTAAAATGCGTACCATATGGAAGGCTACATTGGTCATCAGAGAGTAATGTCCCCTCTGGTCCCCGGCGCCCTGGACACTCAAGAGTCAGCTGATCGCGGAACCAAAACAAAACAGGTAAGTTGCTGTTTAAAAACTACAAACGAAACATACCGAAGTGGATTCCCAGCGCCAGCGGAATAAAGTTGACTTGCGCCACACTATTTCCACGAAAACCAAGTGGACACGGAGCGTTTAAAGATGCACGTGCGTCATGCACCCTCGTGTAAACTTTGCAGTACGGAGTGGGAGGGGGGGGGGGGGGAGAAAAGGGTCTAAGTAGGGAAATTTGATAATGTGGTTACCAGTTTACAACTTCTTTCATTTTGTGGAGAAACCTATTGCAGACCACAAGATGACATGAGTGTTGGAAAGAGGTAGAATGGAACATTGTAGACGAATGGGAGAAGGGAGAAGGGGAAAGAAACTGAGAGGAAGAGATTGGAGAGATGAACAGGGGAGGGGAAGAGAAAGGTGTAGTGAGATACTGAGAGGAGGAGGAGGAAGGTCGGTTGAATTGAATTAAGAAGAGGGCTTTGAGACTGAAGTGTTTAGGGAAGGGGGCTAGCTATATGCACTCAGAGAATTATTTACTTAAATTATGTAAAATAAGAACTCCATAAATTTTATGTAAAATTAATGTAAGCAGTATTTGTAAATTTTACATAATTTTGGTAAATTTTACTACATTTTAGTAAAATTGTTATATCATAATGCAACACTTACATTAACTGTGTGTAAAATTTTACCAAAAAGTTATGGAGTTCTTATTTTAATTTACGTTTTTGTGAGTGTGGGTGTACACTGAAACTATAGTCAGGATGGTACGTGCTTCTTCTGACAAGTTTGACTGACTAGGATAAAGTTGGTCTATGGACAAGTCGGTGGTAACAGATCTACTGCCTAATTTGTGATCACTGACTAATCCACAGACTAATTATATATCCTATTTAGACAAAATTTGTCAGTAGAGGCACCATTCTGAATAGTTTAAGTTTTCGTAAAAGACATGTTTTTGCTCACTTTTTGAATGGTAGGGGGACATGGTAACATATATCGCCCGACAATTTTGGTGAGTGACTGATGTAATGGCTAGGCTGATAAATGCTCATAAAGGAACTCTGCGTGACGAACTTAGGTCTTCATATGCCAACGTTAGACTCGCCTACGCATCCAAAATGCCAAACTAGATTGCATCTATAAGTTTATCGTGTAGGTGAAAAATTTCTCAAAGGGGGGGGGGGGAGGGTGGGGACTCCTCCTCCCTTACAACCCTTTCCTAGATCCAAACCAACCGTCACTCTTCTCACGCTTTCCCCATCTATCAAAATTCTATCGTATGGCATCTTTTTCTCTTCAATGTGGCTATTATTTTCAAAGTTATCCGAACAAGAGCGAGTTCTACTTTGTCATGCAATCATCGACGGTTGTAGCAATAAACAACTGTAATCAATGAGAGTAAAAATTGTTGGAATAACTTTTTTGGAACCATGGTTTCTCCGGGAAAAAAGGTGATTGCAATAGATGCAAAATATTGCAAAAATATGTATGTTTAAAAGAAAATAACCTGTTATCGTAACGAAGTATAAACTGTTAAATCAACTTTTCAGAAAATTACGACATCATAAATATTCGAGATAACAGCAATTCAAATTATAACCAGTTTTCCATAGAATTATGTTTTTCAAGGCTGGGTAAATGAAGGACGTGCCACCAGGGAAATGCCGTATCGGGGAATCTGGGAGATTGTAAGGTCCAAGATTTTCGGGTACGCTCCGCTCCAACTGATGTGGCGCACGCATTACCATTTTTCATTGGTTGTTTTTCAAATTGTAAGCATGGTATCATTTTTTAAGGCTGGGTACATGTAGCCTAGAACACACAGGGCAAGCCTGGGGGGGGGGGGGGAGGTGTGGGGGGAGAGGTGTGGGCCAGGTGGGCCAGCAGCGGCGACCTGTTAGGAGAAGCCGCAAGAATGAAAGGGCACCGAGTATGGTTCTCTTAGGGTGTCCGAAACATATGTTTCAATTTAAGAAGTCGCCATCACTTACATGCAAAAGCTAGCATGTAAATTTGTGCTAATGTATATTGATTTGTGGGGATGGGTGCCAATTGCTGAGAATCCACCTAAACCCCTCTCCAGGAAAGATGCAGATGGTTGCCATCAACCAGGAGTGTTCTCCCCTTCTCCCCGTCCCTTCTCCCATCCCCTCACCTATTGAATTGTATTTCAATGAAACATGAAACACCAAGCTTTTTGTTCGATACTTTTTGTTTGCATGGATTCCGTCATATACTAAATTCGGGTTCTAAAGTAAACTACACCATAGGTTATGACGGAGCAAAACGGTCTCCTGTTGAGGGGACATTTCTGGAGTGAGGGTCTCTTAGAAAAATAGCTCTCCCAACAAGTTTTGTCCTATATTGTAGTTTCAATAACAGTCACCGGTATGAATTAACAATTGCTTGTCAGCTACATGGATACTTTCAGTAAAATTTTGATCACAGATCACTGACTCAATGTTTAAGGGTAAGGGGTGAGGCCTGGACCCCTAAGGCATATCGAAAATAAGTTTTGTCACATACACATTGATCTAAACAAATTAAAGATATTTCCCGAGCTAGCTTTCCCGGCTAGTCTGATGTCCCTCAGGGTCTGCCCCTCTGATGTCGTCAGTCCATGGATCCAGGGCAGTGTTGGAGCTAATAGCTCCATGGTCGAACACACATGTACAAAGGTAAGTGACTCTCCAAGTACTCTGTGACAGGCCATGTCCCTTTTTGTAGACACACCACAATTCAGAGCTCCATGTAGAGATTTGTGGGAGTCTTTACGACTTGGTGAACGATATAAACAACAAATTAATGAAAGCTTTTGGTAAAAAAGTCTATGGACAAACAGCATCATACCGTTGGAGACATACTGAACATGTAAGCACAGAGCACGCAGAGCGTGTATATATAAGCACAGATGCATACTGAGACGTTATAGTCTTGCATTAATATTTAATCATTGACTGAGTAGACGGATATGATAGTGTGGTTTCTCTCCCTCTCTCTCACTAAAAAAAAAAAAAAAACCGATTTAACTCTTTTTGGCAAGTTTGTTTAAAGTATCCTGCTTGTTGTATGACCCGTCAAATAGTGCACCAACTAAACCACAAATATTATAGTTCGAAGAACATCTTTTCCGTATTTTGTTTCATATTTTCAAAAACTAACTTAATTTAACAGCTGAATCCCCAGACCAGACAGCATACACAGAGCCTGCCGCTCAGAATTGGGGGAGGGGCACATGTATTCCATGTAGTATCCAGTGGCGTAACCAGACTTTTTCATGTGGGGGGGGGGGGGGCTGAGGAGGGAAGGGTTGACGCGGTGGGGGGGGGGCAAACAGTAATGACACTATCTAAAATGCCTCTCAGGTTGCAGGAAATGGCACTTGCCAGTCTCTCTGCCGTTGTTAGTTCCAGGTAACGTTTTCTATATACTGAACGCAGTTTTCACTCTGTCTGGTGCATGGAAGTACTACCTTGGAGGTATATGATCGATGCCAAGGACTTTCGGATAAGTAGGCTTCTGCGTTGTACGTTTGTGAAGTTTAAAAACTTCTGTCTTAAAAGATTTCAAAACTTTTCTTTTGTCAGTGACCTTTTTCCATGCAAATGCCAAAATCCGTACTTTCAGTGACAGTTTGGGAAGTTTTTGTCTTAAACAAATTTTGGCCTATATTTTTTTTACCTTCGAACTTCATTTGGTGGCAAGCGGGGGGGGGGGGGAAGACATTTGACAGGGGGCTAGAGCCCGTCTACCCCCCGGGCTGGTTACGCCACTGTTAGTAACACATACCCTCCACCTGGATATGAAGGTGAATATGATTTACTATTATTAGCGGTAGTTTACCAGTATTGTGATGGTAACATGAATTCTTTGGTCAATTCAGGGACCTGTCACTTTAACTTTAACCTAGATGAGCCTTTTCGGTGTGAAAATCAACACATTAACTAATAACGCATATATTCCCAGGATGTGCCATTGTGAAGTCGGGTAACACAACCACGTTTGTAATGACAACCAGTTTTGTACTAGGCCACCACTTTTGTAACTACTTTTATTATAAAATCACCACTTTTTTTGTAATAAATTCAGGAACTTTTGTACATTTTGATGTTACCACTTTTGCAAAGCGCACAGACCACTTTTGTAACAGAAATCTCTTTCAACCACTTGTGTAATCGCTAGTCAACTGCTTTTTTGGTTCGATCAAACAGGGAGGTGTTTGCGGTCATGATTGCGTGTGGGTGTGTATGTGTGTGTGTTTGTGACGTCAGCTCGTCATCGCGATATCTCAAGAAGAGAAACTTGGAAAATTCCAAAACTTGGTACATAGATGCCCAATATTGAGAGGAAGGACCCTATTGTTTTTGGTGGAGGTCAAAGGTCATCTGAGGTCACCAGAGGTCAAACACTAAAAATCTTGTTATCATGGTATCTCAAGAAGGGAAACTCTGACCTTTCTCAAACTTGATACATAGATCCCCCATATTGAAAGGAAGAACTCTATTGTTTTTTGGTGGAGGTCAAAGGTCATAAGTGGTCACTAGAGGTCAAAAACTGAAAATCTTGTTAACACAATATCTCAAGTTAGGAAAGATGGAAACTTCTCATACTTAGTGTGTGGGTTGGTCATATGTATCAAAACTCAACAGGCACACCTGTATACTAAATAAGAAATATGAATATAAGCATGTTCGATATCTGTGACTAGCAGGGATTATCTTCAAAGGAATTCAGATATGATCTATAAATTGAGATGTAGTCTATAAATGAAGAATAAGTGCCTAGATTTGCATAAAATATATCTGCATGTAGGCCTAAGTCAGTTTCAAACATATCTATGCTACGTACCGTGCTAATGTCAACACTATCCAACGCACTGTCTCAGCCACTGTCTAATCATTTTATTAATTCTTCACTGTTAATCATAGGCCAGGATCATGGGTAGGGTGGGGGAGGGGGGCACTGGTACGCAATCTTCCTTGCTTTTTGGAAGGGGGACATCTCCGACAAGCCTTAGTGCCGCCCCCACTTAAAAAAAACAAAACATTTTGAACCGAAAACTGTGATAAGTGGTTAAAATACAAAATACTGAACACACTTCTAGACGCAAACGTCGGCATTGTCAACTTTCACTGAGTTACAATTTTACTGTATTTTTGTTGAAAGTTGTATCCATGTGGTGACCATGGTATGTTTTCCGTTAACAAATGGACTAAAGAATGGATTTAATGGATTATGACATTTGACGTTGTTCCTTGTAACTGGTAACACATGTTTTTCTAACATGTGTTAGCATATAGTATATAGAAGTTGGAGACTTCTCAGCACTTGTCCCCTTCTTTGCAATTTCGGCAACTTTTTTCGGTATGATATCCTATGGGTTGGATTCTTTTGTGGATTGAAAGTGGAAGCAGGTGAGTTGACGTATACATGATGTGAAAATAGACGCAACTGAAGCAACTATGGAAAACTGCTTTTTGGCTGAAGAAACATTATTTTTTAACCGAAGTGTGTTTCACCACAGTGGACAAAGTTCGCAAAATTCGATGGCCTCTCAAGTTAAAATTCTAACCCGAAAACGAAAAACTGACAGTGTCATGAATGGTCAATATGTCAGCTTTCAACTGAGTGGTAGCTTGTATCTGTTGAAAACTTCTACAATACTGTAGAGACCATATTATTGCGATTTAGTGTGTAAGTCAACCGGGCAATCAAAAGGGCTACCATGTTTAGGCTCATAGTCATATATGATACTACAGTATATATATGGCTACAGCACATGAAAAAAAGACAATAAAAAATGACGTAGTATTTATTACGTTGAATGCAGCAAAAAAATAGGAATTAAAAGTTGCATGGCAAATTCGACGTAGCCTAGATCGGTTAGATAAAGGCGTGAAATAAAAAAAGCTGAAGTTGGGTAAATCGCCCTAAAGATGCTTGCCAATAATTTAAGCATAGTCCAGGAAATCACTATATAGTCAATCAACTATCCACTTTAGGTGGAGTATGTCAAACATGAAAGGGGACTCTGATAAACACAAAAACTTCCCAAAAGAATAAAGTGATGGAGCACGTGGAAGAAAACATTATTCTTACCCCAATTCCAACGTTTTGTTAAAAATTATTGAACGGTTATCATTTTATGGCGATTTTAAAAAAAGTCATAAGCCCTGGTTTGTTTGCACAGTGTTAATCAAGTCATCTTCTTCCCCACTTTGTTATAGCAGTTATTCTTCTTTCCTGTTTTGAATGAAAATTGACATTAATGAAAATTTCAGTGGGAAAAGTACTATGAAAGTTACTATCCTACTTGGCGTAGGTCTACTCATACCTCACATTTGCAAAGAATGAAGTAGCCGAAAGTAAGTATGGAAATATGGCACATCAGAGTTTAAAAAAGAAATGGTTAACTTTTTCTTAATCCTACTCTCACTCTCTGGTTGATGTTTAGTCATTCAAAGACAACCTACAGAGACAAAATATACGACTGGCAGAATGCATAGGGCCTTCCTCACTTACGAATTACTAGGCCTATGAATCAAACAAAAGCAGTGAGAGTAAAGAAAAACTGCGACACACATACAGAACTGTTTGAGGTGCAATAAACAATGGTTTTGATAATCATAGGACAGTTTATTCCAATCGCAGTCATATTTCCTGTCATGTGCCGTTATTTTCCATTACGATCGTGAGAAGCTGACAGATGTCAGTTTCTCGTAATTCTATTGGACAAGGAAAGCAAAAGGCATATTCTAGAATTCTGATTGGAAGAAACTGTCCTACGCCATTTAATAGACATAAGACAATTTAAATCGGTAGATCGGTAGATTGTATGTTCCCTCTACATGGACCATCAAAGCGGCGCCCCCTCATTGGTTGGTGCGTAGCGTGCCTTAAAAAATATTTGATGAACATACCTCTCAGATTGCAAGAAATGACATGCACTTCTCAGTCTCTCTGGCCTTGATAATTTCAGCTAAATTTTCTGTAGTTTTTAGAACACAATTTAGAAACTTCACACTTCCACTAAGAATATTGTATTTTTTTCAATTCACATTACAAAAAGTGGAGCTGGGGACATATGTGTTAGAGTCTCTCCTCTTAAAAAGGTGTGGGGAGACTTCCACCTCCCCATCTCTCCCAAATCGAGGCCTTTGTTGTAGATGGATCAAGCTGCGCAGTTGCCATTACTTCACTGTAATATAAGTGTATCTCTAGTAGTTGTACGTCTTCTATTTTGACTGAAATGTCTCGATATTTAAAGGAAAATGCACTCACCCAAAATTGAAGTGGTACCGTATACATCCCTGTGCTAATTCATGAATGACTTTTTAATTATGTGATATAATTTTGGTGTTGTTTATTGCCTAATTTTGCAGCATAACATGTTATTTATGCAGTGCTGATATTCGGCAACACTATGAAAAATACTTGTAAAAGAAATGAGTAGAGGATTGCAAGATTTTGTCGATTTTTCAAAATGAAGAAGGGATGACTGCTTGTGAAAGCTGACCCATTTAAAGATATATTCAAGTGGTTACTTTTCAACTATCTATAACTCAGTTTTAAGTATCTCTTAATTTTATTCTAGATTTATCTTATTCAGTTCTAAGTGTATGTGAAATTTGATTTTACATGGGTGAATCTAGGAGTTTTGTTTAATGCACTAGATTCACCCATCATGTGTCTTCCATCTGAAGGAGTGTCCTCACAGCATCCGTTGAATCCTCCATCGATTATAGATTATCTAAACCAAAACTTATAGATATCTATAGATATCTTCATCACATGAATAAGATTTGCCGAGGAAAACTTTCAGGTATCTGTAAATAATAGAGAGATATCTTTTAATGTAATAAAGTGAACATTTCTGAAAAAAAAAAATCTTTAAAATTGAAAACGTCCTAGAATGTAAAACAGGTTTAATTTTCACATTTCCGCAGTAGTGGTGTGTGTTTGATGCCCTATTGACATGGGGTCGTGCCGTGTACCTTGCTGCAGAGTTTCGACTTTGGAGCAAACCGGTAACCGGTTACAGTCCGAGCAGGTAACCGTCTCGGGGATCTTGATCATGCCATCTGACTTGATGCCACAAAGTTCCATTCAACTGATTCTCACGTCTAACTAGCGAAAGTCCCAAACCATTCACGTAGCCCTTACAACGATTGCTGATATATCTCGTTCATGTTAATAATTCGTTTCATTAGCATGAATTTCCTTTTGACTTTTTTTTTTCTGCGAATAGGACTGTTAGGCGAAAACTACTGCACAGTCCCGGAGTCGTATCAATATCGCACCTCTGTGGATGCATTTCTCTCTACACTCCTCTGTACATTTCCAAAATGATATAATTTTGGTTCGCCAAGTTTAATTAATTTTTTTACTATTGTTACCTTGAAACGTATCCCATATTACATATCTCAGTGTAAACCTATCCCATCTCCCGGGAAAATTATCTATTTGTGTCGAAGCTATATTTGATAGTCCTTCTCTTCAGTTTGTCGAAGAAAACCACTTTTATAACCTACCAACAGATAGGACTTCGGTTACTTCCTGTAATATGTATTCAACTGAACTCGCAGTCACTCTTGTGAGTTGTGACCTCGCGCCCCTGTGAGTGTGTGTGTGTGTGTGTGTGTGTGCGTGTGTGTGGATATGATTTACGAGTGTATTTATGAGGTGTTCCATTGCTTTTGAAATTATGCTGACATATTTATTAAAGTGCTATATATTTGGCATGTATCTCACTTTAGGTGAAGTTGCGTACCTTAGATACTGTTATTCGTTAAGGCTACCGGTCAAATTAGCCGACAAGTAGTCCTAACCAGAACCTGAAAAAAACATGAAGTATGCATAAAATTTGATCAGACATTTTAAGGTGCCATTGAAGTCACCCAATTCCTGTTCCTATTCGATTGGGTACATAGGCATGGATGTGGAAGAATAATTACTAGACTGAGTTTCTATCAGCTGTGTATTTCGTGAGGGAAAAATACACGCCGTTGTCTCAGCCAAATCGGGACTGGGAGTATGTTTCAATTGTGATGAGAGGTGACCAGGACTGATCGCTATCACCGCCTGTCACCCTATTTCCTTGAAAGTACCACTCAAGAACCTACCTTTTCGTTCACGGCATTGCATCAGCGCACCGCCGTGTATGCTTGTCAGTGTACTTCCACACATTCGCGCACCCACCACACTGAGGTGGTAGTCCACCGGAAAAGCCGGATGCGTTTTCTGTATAAAAAGCACCCAGTCAAGCGTTAAACTAACACAATCAATAGGTGACTGGAACGGCAACTGTTCAACTGCCAGAGTATAGTAGCCAGCTTCAGGCCGTGTTCCTAACTTAGTGTAACACGGCGACCTAATGTACATAGAACTTAGCCAGAATTATCAGGAAGGGCTTTTTTTCGCCACAAATCGTGGGATTTTAAGAATATTCTTGGGGCTACTCTTAATTTTCTGTACGGGGAGAGAGCGGCGGAGAGAGATAGTGGTGGAGAGCCAGAAGATATTATCCGTAAAGAGAGAGGAAGAGGTGTAGAGGAAACATCATTTCCCAAAGGAGTTCTACAACATCAAGAGGTTTTGCCTGATTTGTGTTTTTAATGGTTATTGCAGCACGTGTGTGCACCTTGCATATCTGTGTAAAAAGGGCAAAATGTCGTTATGAATGTCTGCTGCTTATCTGTGCCAATACATACAGGAAAAGTAAAGCTATCGCCACACATAACAGAATGACTTGGCTTTCATAGTATTAAACCATTAAGAGCAAGAGCTTTTTGAAACTTCTATGCCGTACTTAGGTGGGGTGGGCACTGCCGATGACATCCAAGCAAGTACACGAAGATACGCGGCAGTCAAGAAGCAGTAAAAACAGTGTGTAAACAATCAACATGGGACAAAAACAAAGCATAGGATCAGAGGTAAGTTACCTTTCTTTCTTGCACTTTTGATCAAGTTTTGAAAAAATAGTTGACTGTTGAGATTATCGATAAAAATGAAAAGAAAAGTAGAAAAGATAGATAAAAACATGAAATTTCTGTAAATGGCGAGCTGTCAATAGTGTGTTACAATGTTAGTGGGTACAGGTCTCTCGTCTCCAAGTAATGTTAGGCATGGTGCACGGGTGTCACCGGCGGGTGTGGCGAGTGCTGAAGTACGAATAATTTACGGCTGGAGTGACTCGTAGGCCGGCTGCATTATTTCCAATGTTCAGTCGCACAAAACATGAATCAACGTTGATATAGTATTCAAGGAAACAATTATGTCGGTACCGCCCTTTCATTGTATGTCAAACTTTGTGAGCGAGAGAGAGAGCTAAAATGTTCTGCGATGATGACAACTTTCCAATTTGACATTCGGTTTGTCCCATGATTATAGCAAGAAAGTGTGCAGATTATGTAGGCTTAATAGATTAGGCAATGAAAATTGCACCTCATTTTTTTACAAATCAACCTTCACCTTCTTTTCAGAGTCCTTGATGCAACAGTTAAAACTGACAAGTACTGTGACGTGCTATTAGTATGAAACACTTAAATGACCAATGACTCATTACTGAATGAAACACTAGCAGTAACACTCTTGGTTGGCTTGGCCATTCACACTGCATGACTACGTGAGGGGAATTAGCTGCGTGACTCTGAGCACCATAATAATTAATATAGAAGTAGTGTGCAATGAAAGTTTGAGGTCTCGTTTACATCATTAGGGAGCTTTCGATTTGTACGTTCACACAGTCTACTCGGACTGCTACGATAATGTACGATTATTACGTCATTTTTGAGCCTATGCGCATGCGTCACGTTTTCTCCCTCGGTGCCGTCCACGATTTGGAGAGTGAACGACGGAGACGACGGGACTCATGAGCATAGGCTCAAAATGAGGTAATAACCATACTTCATCGTAGCAGTTGACTATAGTGGACGTACACATTGAAAGCTCCCTATCGTAGCCCACACAACGGACTTGTATTACTCACGCAACCAGCTCTGACTGCATTCGTAATACTGAGTATGTCCGGCTACTGTAAGCGTAAGGTGTTCAACATTACATTTTGTTGTCATGGCAACTGAAGAGACAGTA
The DNA here is from genome assembly GCA_021234535.1 of Stichopus chloronotus. NCBI lineage: Eukaryota > Metazoa > Echinodermata > Holothuroidea > Aspidochirotida > Stichopodidae > Stichopus > Stichopus chloronotus. The sequence goes on along the minus strand of CM037845.1, from coordinate 19,338,927 downwards.
CACAGGCTACCGTAACTTTCAATAGGATACTTTACTATACAAAGATGTCCTTTATTAAAGCATAATTAAAGCCATCTGAGGTTGGCCAACCCCCTAACCTTCTTTTACAAACGATTAACTGGCTGGTGGTAACCTGTGCCACCACTTTAATGTCCATTGTAAATGTCCAGACATTGTTCTAAACTATCCAATTCGAAGGGATGTGAGTGGGTGTGTATGTGGGGAAGGGTGATTGGAAGGGACAAGTTCATCCGTAATGACTAAATTCATCATTAACGTTCAAACTGCTTTAGGACTTTACAAGGAGACAGGTTAAGGACACGAAATATACTGTCTACTCCGCACTTTAAAAGGAAACAAACGTTACCCGGCTTCTTTCCAGTGTGCAATGCTTTATAGCCTTTTCTGATTCTTTCGCTCTCTACTCTTTTACTGCTCTCTTCAACTCTGCCATACCACCCTTGTACACGTCATATTTCTATTTTCATCTGTGTGTCTTCATCTTTTTACTCTTCCCGGAACGTTTCGATTTTCCATGTTTAATTCTTAAATCAATGCGTGGTCAATCAATCATCAATCAAGCAATCAGTCAATTAATCAACAATCAATCAACTAATCAGTCAATCAATCAATGAAGTAATTAATTAATTAATCAATCAGTCAGTCAATCAACCAATCAGTCAGTCAACCGATCAGCCAGTCAATCAATCAATCAATCAATCAATCAATCAAGTCACACATCTTATATACATAGTTCACTGTGCTGTCTAATCCTCAAAATGAGCCGTACCCTAAACTTGAGACTTCATTTAAACTGCTTTCAATTGGAATGGATTTAACAGGAATAAAAGATTACAGCGAAACAAAGAATATTTTTAATCCCCTAGATATTTCCTTCTTAACTGTGTGCGACCTTCGTTTCAAGCAACAGGTCAAATTTCAAACTGAACGCTGTTATGAAATTTTGCTCGCACTCGTTCTTTTTTCCCTTCACATAGTGTTTGGGAAAGATTTATATTTGGACCACCGTATATCTTTTCCTTCTCACATTTAATTCTACCTGTTCAGACACCCCCTCTCATTTCGTCCTGTGTGCATGGACAACATAGATGGGTGATGAATGGAGGGAGGTGAAATTTTTGTAGCCTCTATTTGTAATGGATTTCCCTCGCTAGACTCCCCGTTTTTCAACAATCCCTTGTCAAAGTAGTAACTAGACACACCCCTGTGGCGATCTGTATGCTAATGCAGTAACTAGAACACCACTGCAAGGATTTGCGCCTCTTTGAACAGGAAGTAAATGGTATGTCACTTTAGGTAATCAAAGAAAAAAAAATGCGCTTAAGGCAAGTAAACTGCCTATCCTGTAAATGTATACCGATTTTATTGCCTATGTACTGTAGTTGTTAAATGGAACGTGGTTTTAAGGGAAATATTGTGTTTAAAAGGCACCAACATGACAGATAAAGAAAATAGCTTTAATCGTTATTAAACAATTCAGCTTTAGAGGGAAATAGGGCGTTTGTTTCACAGATAGCAACCATATCTTTAAAACCAATGTTTGTGGACAAAGAATGATAGAGTATTCCAAATAAGGTCGGACAGTAGCCTTCTTTTCAAAAAATAAGTTTCCCAGAGATAGAAATTCAGTTATTTGTTGCTCAACAAGAATTTGTTCACCCAAACTTTTCAAAATTCAAATGATGCATCTTCCGTTACTCATCGCATGCATATTTTTTTTTGAGGAAAAGAAGCTTTTGTAGATGTTTATTGATGAGACTGAATGGTTTAACAATGTTTACAAGCTGTTTGCTTCGTATGCCATGTTGGTATATTCTAAACGCCCTATTTCCCTTTAATCGTTATTAAGCCATTCAGTCTCACTGGTCAATAAACATCGATACAGTATAGTTTGATTACCTCGAAACATTGTGTATCAAGTATAAGAAGTAAAGAAAGATGCATCATTTGGATTTTTGGAAGTTTTGGTGAACTTTTTTTCTTCTCGAGCAACTACTAACTGACTTTCTATCTACACAAATAACTGACTTTCTGTCTGTGAGAGACTTATTTCTTAAGAAGATGGCAGTTTATCGTTTGGCCTAACGTTTTGAATAATCTGTTATTCTGTGTCCATAACTATTGGTTTTCAAAAATATGATTTTTTTCTGTCTGCAGGGCGAACACATTATTTCTCTTGGAATGTAACAATTCATGCAAATCAGTCATGCCTAGGTCTGAAGTCAGTTTTAAAGAACGTTTCAAAAACATATGTCCTCCACATATTTTTCTTTCCTAACAAGGAGCATATAGGCTTACTCAGTGTAGCATGGGGTGGGGGAAGACTACCGATAATTTCGAGGGGACTCATCACACTGGGACTTCATGTGATTTATTAGACTAAGGAATGAGTCCAGCTATTGGGCAGGATTTCTACAGCCCCCAAACCATGTTACATTCATAGGAAAAACAGGAGGTGTGTGTGTTTGGAGGTGGTGGTGGGGGGGGGGGGGGAGGGGGAACTAAGTTGTGGACCCACCAACAGATGTGACATAATGGTAACTTTTTTCTATGCCCGTAACATGTCTAGGGGAAATTGTATGAAGCTACGTCTCAAACCTAACATCTCTTGACTACGAGCCCTCGCTGGCCCTGATTTCTATTCGATAGCCAGATTTTGTTTGGATACCTCTCTTTCGATAACCCACTCCGTAATGTTGGTAATCTTGTACAACGAGCCCCTAAAATGTCATGCATGCTGTATTATCTGCCGCACTGCAGAGATCGTAATGGGCAATGTTGTTATAGCAACGTGAAAGCCGATGAGGTGAAGTACGTGAATTCGCTCTCTTAAAGGGAAATAGGGCGTTTAGAATACACCAACATGACATACAAAAGAAGTAGCTTTAGTCATTGTTAAACCATCCAATCCCATCAATAAACACCTGCAAAAGCTTCATCTCCTCAAAACATTATGCATGTGATGAGTAATGGAAGATGCATCATTTGAATTTTGAAAAGTTTGGGTGAACAAATTAGTGTTGAGTAAGAAATAACTGAACTTCTATTTGTGAAAAGCTTATTTCTTGAAAAGAAGGCTGCTGCCCTTCCTTATTTTGAATAATCTATCATTGTACGTCCACAAACGTTGGTTTAAAAAAATATGGATGTTTTCTCTAAAACAAACGCCCTATTTCCCTTTAACTTTTTCCCATGGACAAACCTGGTAGTCTAATAAATAAACCTACAATGGCCCCTCGCAAAAATGGATAAAAGTATTGTATACATAAATTTGAGGTCAAAAGGTGGACCATAGAGAGTCGTTGGTGTGTGACTATACTGTACAGTAGCTAAGTGCAGATGACCTACAAGTTGAAAAAAAAAAAAAACATTTAGGGAGCTCTGTCAACATGGTATTTAAATCGGGAATCCTACACAGCTGCTACTTGCTACTATGTACAAGCTAGCCTTGTTTGGTGCATTACGTTCACGTTCTCAAATTTCTGAGACGTGCTGGAATGCATGAAAAACATTCCCGCCTATGTTTATTGCAAATGAAGATTTTAATATGTCACTTGAATAATTTTGCTTCATTCCTTTTAACCCTACGTGAAATCGGGAACGGTGGCGGGAGGGTGACGTATGGGGAATTCCTTTACTCCAGTATAAATATCAAAGTCACAAAGAAGGTATGCAAGAAATAACGTGAGGAACGAGGCAAGAATCTGGGAGTAAAATATTTTCAATAAGTTATTTGAGAAAGAATTAAAAATGGTCAGGAAAGAAACTGGTAAACTTAAAGGGTATCAAGGAGTTTGTTTTACTCAAAAAATATACATCTAACACAAATATTTACGGACACAGCATAATATATTATTCAAAATAAAAAATAAAAAAGTGGACAAACTGAACAGCTTGCTTTTGAGACATTAAATCCCTAAATATAGGTCAAAGGGGGGGGGGGGGGAGCCAGGTTTCAATTGATGGTCAGTAATATTCCTCTTTGATTTCAGTTTTGATTTCAGTTTTTGTTTCTGCTGAGCCAGCATTCGTTACAGGGGCAGTTTGATAGAGGACATTGCGTGCGCTCTTCTCGTTCAGATAAGTATTATGGTAGTGGAGTACATTTGGCTGATCAGCATTCTTAAGAACAAAATGGGGACCAAGCGTTTGGGATGTGATAAATTGTGGTTTACCCTTGGCCAAGACTAAAGAACTATAGTTCAAATTTATCTCCACGTAAGGAACCACAGAGCCCATCGGGGTATTGCACAACTCCATGTCCTCCTTTAAGACTATGTGTTTTCATATTTTGCAATGTGTATGCTTTGAATGTTATTATACAAATTCCACTCGTTTTGTGCATGTTTTTGGCTCAGTCATTTGCACGGAGATAAGCAGACCGTACTAGAACAGTATCATCAATGTGCCAGAAATCCTTTTCTCTTTAGTGATTTCAAATGGCAGCAAGTTTGTCGTGGATGCTTGTCATGGACTAAATACTTCTACTTTCATGTATGTTAATGTCTTAATAAGAAGTGTTTAATTTCATACTTCTGCTTTCATATATTAATTGTATTTGTTTATGTCTCAGTAAGAAGGGTTCAATTTCATGCTTGAAATGTTTTCCTGGCGGTTAGTGCGAGCTGTACCTTAGAAGGGGATACAACGGAACTTTGATGTCACGTTTTGTATCACGAGATATGCCACCCTTGTTCAAACAATGGTAGTAATAACAATGGTTAAAATAATGTCTCCCTTTGTAAGTAGCTTGCTGGAAGCAGATCAACACAATCCCAAGAAACGGAACATACCATAAAGGTTGTGTGCCCTACCCACTAAGTAGGTATAGGTCCAAATTCGAATTTGAAAGTCCCACACGTGATACTGCAATGCGACAATAAGTTATACTGCCAAACCTTAGCTCTTATTTTAGGGAAATCACACACCCTTTTTTGAAGAGGATACTTGAGGAATTGTTGCCTTTAGAGAAAAATGCACGTCCTGATATCATTTAGTATTAAATAGTATTTCAAAAAGTAGTAAAAGTTATGTGTCAGTGCATTTTTCTTATTTGCTAAGCCTTTAACTCTTTTATACCGTAGTTCTTAAAATGACTGGATTTATCCATGGTTTACCATCTCTTTTACAATAATATATCCCATCATGTGAAAAGAAAAACGGATTGGAACAGCAACTTTCAAACACACACACACGCGTATAGTACAAACAAACGAACAAACAATCGAGTGGGACTGACCATCACTGTCTGTCCTCCAGTCCAAGTCCAAGAGAGATTTTTCTCGACAGGTTAAAATCACGACGTACATGAACGGGTGTATACGTGAATTGACTTAACCGTTTACGTACGCTCCAGTAAATAACATCTGAGATTATGGGTCACATTGCCGTTGGCATACGAGTTCACCTTTGACTGACAGGGAAAGTAAATCTACTCAACCATACTTGGTATATACCGTATGTCCCCACATTTTCAAAATCGAACCTAGTTAGTAAAATCGAACCCACAGGGTTCGCAGAAAACCACTTCTTCGTTTTTTTTTTGTTTTTTTTTTAAGGTTGGGCATTATTCAGACTAATACTAAAGGTTCTTGGGGTTAGATAGAATTATCATCCAAAAACTGGATCAATAAAATCCTGTTCGGATTTTCCTACATGCTTTCATGCATTTTGTTCAATAGCTAAAACAGCCAGTAATTGCTATTTGACCAATCTAAACACATGATTATGTGCTCAGTTTTCTGTGTAATATAACTTAACGAGTAGTTAATGAAGGCAGATACTATCATGTACATAACTTCCTTTCCGCACACTTCCTTCCCTTCTCGATTACTCGCAGTATTTGTAATCTTATCAATTTTCGATAACATAGCGGCGTAACCTCGAAAGGATATGTTTACTTAGGCTATTTGTAATTCGTATCATTTTTTCAATTCAGCATGAACTTAAAAAAAAAATGTTTACATTTGAAAATATCTTTGGCGACCCGGATCTCTCTGATTGTTTTTCTTGGTAGATCGAAAGGTGTGCATAGTTTTGTTGTGATCGTGACCCGCCCCTCCCCCTCGTCGCTCCTTCTCCCAACCCAGTAACCCCCCCCCCCCTCTCGTTTTGGTAATGGACATCTGCAGCGGAAAAGTCACCAGGCTGAGCTGTGTTAATCACAATGGCCTGACTTACCATGATCAAACAGGGCGTATCTCCGGGGTCCGACAAATTGTATTCTTACAGATTTTGATAGTAACCACAACCTTTGCAGTTTATTCTGTGACTTGCAGCACTGAGTCTTGTGGAGGATTATAGATAGGTCACCCTACCAAAAGATAAATCCGCCCCTGTCGCCCCTTCTAGAAGAATAGTGATCAATGCAGTTATCAAGGGTTCGTTCACTTTTCTGAGGTAGAACCTTTTTTTCCCAAGGACATCACATCACAATTAAGACACTCCCGAAATGTCTTAGGAACTTCTTACACACACTTGCGGTTGGCAGGCAACCAAACTGGTCCTGGCCCATCTTTGTTGCAGATAATAAGTAAAAATGTATATTAACATTTCAAATCACTAAATTCAAACACTTTTCAAGAGCTTTGATCGCAAAAGCACCAAATTCAAGCACTTACAAGGCCTTGAAACTGACATGTTGAAATTCAAGTTCTTTGACGGTTTCAAGGCCTCGTACAAATACTGATTTATACCCTGAGATCCATCAAAATGCTTTTAGAGGAAAAACAACTTCGGTCCATGCAGAAAAGGATATCCAAAACAAATTTTCATTCACATATTAGCCTACATGGCGTAACTTAAAGTTCATATGATTACATTCAGGACGGGCCTCTTTCTGCGTCCTTTCGTTTCCAATAATCTTTTCTCTTTACTGAGTGCGTTTGGCATTATCAGTGAAGTAGTGATGCAGTTGTAAGTGATCATCTTTGCAACAATTTTAACCAGTTTCTGAACTTTCTGTATTCCTCTTCGATGTAAGACAATTAACCAGCTGAATATTGTTTTGGGTCCTTGTGGTAGCGAAGGAACCTTTGCAGTCACTGGAGCGTGTATATGTGGGTATGAGAGTGTGGGTGTGTGTGCATGTGACGGATAGGAATGCGAGGTATGTTATCCGATAACGAAATAACCAAGTGGTGAATGTTTTTCAAAGTTGGTGTGTATCTGTATGATGTTGAGTAGATGTGCCCTATTATTTTTTGTGGAGGTCAAAGATCATTTGGGATCAGCAGAGGCCAAAAAATGAATTTCTCTAAGTTGCTGTAACTTGGTGTCCAGTGTTCAAATGGTGACCATAATTTAGGGATAAGATAGGTAGGAGAAAATATAGTAACATTAATTTCATTAATATGAAAAGGTCAAAAGGTCTCAAAGTCATGTTTTATTGATATCTCTCCAACAAAACATTTTAAGGGGTTGGTGTAATGGAAAATTTTGTTCGTCTAATATGTGAAGAGCATACGATGACCTCATTTGACTCCACTTGATCTCATTTGACCATTGGCCGTTGACCTTTTGTGATGCGCGGATATGTCTTGTTGAGACAAATCAAAAATCCAATTATAGTACCCTCCTATGATGCTCCCAAGTCAAGTTATTGACATTTTAGTGAAAACTTAATGTACATTAAAATTAAGTGCAGCAGCACAGGTTGTGCTGAATACAGACTCAGTTTATTTATGCAAAGGTATGCAAGTTATTATGTCATTGCTTCTGCGTGCAAGGTACACCCACAAAACTACTGTACTTTACTGTTAGTGAATGAGAATGGAGTAATTCTTCCATCCACATCATCAGGACCTGTTTGATCGCAATTGATCTCTGCCCACTCCCCCCCCCCCCCATAAAAATGATAGGAAATGTGCTAAAAAATGATAGGAAGGCTGCTAAATGACCTTGATTTTACCACTGCCCTGAAATTTCAGACCTAGTCCGTTGCTGGGTTTAAAGTTAAAGCATTTTCAAGCAAGGAACCAAAGTGCCCCTGGGCTCCTGCTTGTTTTATTTTTTTGTGGGGGGGGGGGAGGAATCAGGTGAGACATCTCTGTTTTTAGTTTTATGGATCTGTTATGAAATTGTCGTTATAGGGTGGGTGACCTTAATTTCTGGTGAAACTTGTTCAGACACTGTAGTTTAATCACTTTCTTTTTGCACTTATTTCAGGTCGAGCATCACCAAACATCTCTTAGAGCAATTTCATCTCATATCAATGACAAAACGTTAAGAGGGTTTAATTAAAGTGGATCTAAAGTCAAAATTGTCAAAAATATATGTTACAAAACATGAAAAAAGCATCAAAATGTTCCAACTCCCATCTTTATTGGACATTCCTGAGCTGAGATATAAAATGTTGAAATTTATTCACTAAATTTGGAATCATTGATTGCGTAATAGCCTGTGATGGCCTTCTTGTACAACTCGCATTACCTGCTTTTGTTTCCTTTTGAAATTAAAATGTTTGTTTGACCTTGACACAATTACTGTTTCTTTGTTAGCATGTTGTAAGGAGAGGGCTACTATAGCCCAGTCACCCTATAACCATAAAACAATGATCGCATTTTGGAACAATGTGTGATGGCGTTCGAAGAAACAAAGTAAAACAAAGATGGCAATTTGAGTAGTACAAGAATGACATCACAAATTATTGCGCAATCTACCATTTTGAATTTAGTGAATTGGCTTCAACATTTTATATCTCAGCTCAGGAATGCCCTGTGAAGATGGGAGTTGGAACATTTTGATGCTTTTTTCAAGCTTTATAAAATATATTTTTGAAATTTTTGACTTTAGATCCACTTTAACTTCGAATTCATACACGTAGTTCACCTGTAAACCATGCGTTTATGGAGTCTTATATTTTTACATTTATCTTTCACTGGCTGTCTCTCTGCGATTCAGTACACACATCTTTTAAAATTCCTGCGCGTCAGATTGGAACAGGTTCTTCTCCGTAGAAGAAAAAACCTCTCCGAGTCTGATTCTGCAGGCCCCTGGTATTATTTTATAAAAATGAAGCGGGCACAGTCGATAAACAATAACAAACACGAGAGATTGCATAGTGTAATTCAGTCAGAAGAAAAATAAACCCGAACATTTGCAATGGTTCCGGGACATTTATAACACTACGAAAACAACACGTGATGCTTTGGCTTGCACTATCTCTGGGTACACATGATGTGGCGTGGCAAACATTTAATTGTTGCGTGGCAAACAATTACATCATACCTCAAACAAAACCAGGCTCCTTGTGTTCGGTCATCAAAGGTCACTCCAAGTCACAACCCCGGAAATACTTAACTAAGTCAATCTTTCTCTTCTGTTCTTCATATTTTTTTTAACTCTGACATGAAGATTGTCATACCTCTCTCACACATGTCCCTTGGCAATTTCCCCACATCGCCATAATCGGTATTCCAAATGATCATAAATGAAATTTCACAGTTAACGAAACGAGGTATTAATTGAACTTCCTCAGTGCTGTATATTCACAAACTCGCAGAAACGAAGTGTTTGCATGAGCGTTTTGTCGTTTTGGGGGGGGGGGAGTGTTTTTTTTTCTCAAAAAGAAAGTGAAAAGGTAAGTAAAATAGACGAATGGAGCAAATGTTAACATAACAAGGATACAGAATACTGCAGATTTAGCATTCCCTTCACTTTGGCACGTAAGTAATAGAGTATGCAAGTTGTGCATAGTTTTACATAAACTTTTGAGATACAATTTGGTTACGTCACTTTGCTTCTGCATCACGATAACTAAAGATAGCGTATCCAGTTCTAACACTTGAGATTCTCACGTAATAAGCTCTGTTTTTTAATTTTTTTTTTTTGGTGGGGGCGGGGTGGGGAAAGAGACAATGTCCAATGTAGGCTAATGTAAAAGGCTAATTTTAATTTAAAGGAAAAGAGATTGACCACTTCCATAGAAAAGAAAAGTTCTCGCTCTTTCTCTTGATGAAAACGATATCTCGTTTGTATGTTCGGTTTGGAAGTCTTTGAAATTCTTTAGACAAATAGGCCTACCTGTTTCACAGTGGTGAAGTGCATTATAAGAAATCTGTGACGTCACCGTAGAATGGATTTCTCGCAGACATAACTAATACTACTTGTAGGTCTTAACAATCTTGATTGTGCTTAAAGGGAAATAGGGCGTTTGTTTCAGAGAAAACATCCATATTTTTGAAACCAGTGTTTTTGGACATAGAATGATAGATTATTCAAAATAAGGAAGGACAGTAGCCTTCTTTTCAAGAAATATGCTCCTCACAGATAGAAATTCAGTTATTTGTTACTCAACACTAATTTGTTCACCCAAACTTTTCAAAATTCAAATGATGCATTTTCCATTACTCTTCACATGCATAATGTTTTGAGAAGATGAAGCTTTGGTAGATGTTTATTGATGAGACTGAATGGTTTAACAATGATTACCGCTATTCTCTTTTGCATGTCATGTCGGTGTGTTCTAAACGCCCTATTTCCCTTTAAACATTCATTGTGTAACCTTGTATCTGCACACCATTGTAAGGTCGATCTCAGTAGAGCCAATTAAAATTTATCACTGGTGTCAAATTTCACGGTTGGATAAGCATTTAAATTAAAAAAAACCCTACTTATTGTAGTAATTTGATCGTATTACGTAACATAACTTGACCTAACCTGCGTAGCGTCTCTCTGTTGCTGTGTCGCCTAGACGTGGCTGCTCATTTTCTCTCAGCTATAAGCCAAATGAAAAAAGTCGTCCTTTACGCCGGGTAATTTTAACCTTTGGCGACAACTGAAATCTTGTTGGACCAGAACACTCTTACTTTTCTTTCTTTAAACAACAGTTTGTTGTGTTGAGTGTAAGGCGATGTCTAGTTTGAAGTGTTTACAGAGAGATATGCTCTTTATTTTAAGGACGACTTAAAATGTTACGAGAATATTTCTGTGGGCACCCTCTGTCAGTTGAGACAAAATTATGGAAATCTTTGAACAGGCATTACAATCATATAGATTGCGTTGATATTTGGGCAGGTCAAAGGTCATTTAATGTCACCATTGTTCCATTACTGAATGTGTATGACTCACTTAAAGCAGTATGCACGATTTTAGTCAGTGAATTAGAAATAAGAGTACAACAATATGTGATCATTGTAAACATAATTTAGTCGACTCAACTAGAAAGCAGTCCTAGTGTACCAGGCACCCACTCTGAGTAAACTGAGGGAAAACATTGTGTGGAATAAAGTTTATACTAGCGTAGGTATCTCATACCCTGTAAGAATGAGACAAACTCGTGTTATGTAAGCCTTACAGTTATAATGCTGATTTAAGTTTTCTCCAAAATTCGTATTTCTCTTATTTTTATTTCATGGAAACTTGTGAGTGTTTGATTATATGGTTACCTGAGAGATGTATCCTCACATTTGCTGCTGCTGAATAAGAAAGCAAGAAATTACAAAATCCTGCAAACATCATTTCAGAAAGTTTAAAAAGGAGCCTGATAATATCCACGGAGATATGATCCCCCTGAAGGAAGCCAACAGAGAGTCGCATACATCATTTTTAATCTTGAAAATATGATATTAGATTATTAATCAATAATACATCTCCAACATGTCTTTGAATGCCATTAGTGTTGATAAATTATGAAATTTCATCTCGAAAATGATATATTTCTTTCAAGGAAATATCATGATGGTAGCCTTGAGTTTGATCCGTAGTCTCATTACATACGTGTTTGCATAATAGAAACCTGCAACCGCTTGGGATTTCACCACAAAACATTTGATTGAAATGACATCTTTTTATGAAAATTTTTCTTCAATAATCTCTCTCTTTTCTTAAGATTTCTGCCGCAGTGGTTAATATATTAAGCTGAGTTGAATCCTCCAGACGTTCCAACGACTCCGCATAGTTTCTCCAAGCTTTAAAGCTTGGTCTTAAACCTTCAAATTTGTCCCAACAGAGGCTAGACATTTCCTTTACGAGAATGGTGGAGACCTGGTGGAAAACACATTCACACGTTGAGCACCCAAGCTTGCACATTATATCATACATATTTTTGTATTCTCGAGAGGACTCACTTTGGCCCTGACACTATGTCTGGTGATAACATTATATTGTGCCGTGGAAGATAAGTCTGTTCAAGACATTACTTTGACACACACACACACACAAAGACAAATGAGCTAAAAACCAGCTAATCAACGAATATGTTGAATTTTGTGACATGCGCATAAGATAAATCTGATTTAAAATTACATTTCTCGATTGCGATATGCAAATATCCAGTCAGTGATGATTTGGATCATGAAATTTGTCGTCTATATAAAAAAAAATCATCGAGACCTATCGCAATATAGATAATTAGAGTTATAACGTAATGAGTTTATGAACACTATTGAACTCACAACACGTCAAATCTCGTTTCTATTCATAAACATCCCCCAGAACTGAAGAACATGTTTGTTGATATTTTATCTCAAATGTTTTAAGCATTTCCATGAATTCGTCTGAAATGAGGACGAACGAAAATTCATTCAACTGCGCAGTCCCCTTTCAGAGTTTTTAGATTCGCCTCGTTCTTTTTGCTAAATCTGCATATTACCTTGCATGCTTTTATCAGAGGGGTGTTGTTTGGCTCCTTTCTCGTACGACATGTTCCATTCACTCGGAGTCCTGTTAAAGACATCTATTGATCAAATAATAGTCTACATTTCCATCAACTATTCTGAAAGTCTCGTATCAATAAAAATAGCAGATTGATCCCATATGCTATAGCATCCGAACTTTCCTATGAGTGGACCCCCATGCGCACAACCGCGGTTTTCCAGTGTTCTGAACGAATATGAAATAAAAAATAAATAAATAAATAAATAAATAAATAAATAAATAAAATAAGCCCATGAAGGTTCATGAACGAATAATAATTTTTCGAGAAAAAATGCTTGTATGATTTTTATGATTTTCTTTTTTTTTTCAGTTTCGTCCTGATTACTCTCATTTTCAATTATCATCACCACTCGGTGACATCAAGGCAAATTATGACGTCATCATCATCGGTTCCGGCTACGGTGGTTCAATCTGCGCCAGCCGTTGCGCACGCGCAGGACAGAGCGTTTGCGTCCTTGAGAAGGGCAAAGAATGGCTTCCAGGGGACTTTCCCGAGACTGAGTTTAAAGCCTTCAAGGAGGTCCAGATGACAGTTAAAGGAAAGAAAGATCTCGTGGGTGAGTAACCGTAAACCCCTCGTCAAACTTTAAAGTCTCTATAAATCTCACAATAAATCGAATTCTTTGTTGCTAGGGTAAGCAGGCCCGTATGCAGCTTTTTCATGGGGGGGGGGGGGTTCGTTTTTATCACAAGTGGAACATTTTACCCGACAATTATGACCGACTAGTGCCGAAGACACATGCAAAGAAAGGTTAAGCTGAATGCGTCAGATAGTTATCATAGGCTGAGCGGATCTTGTGGGGGGGGGGGGTTCGTCCGAACCCCCTGGATACGGGCCTGGTAAGGATACGGGAGGTATTTGTCTTGACTTTGAAAACCCGTAATGAATTGTATATATTGATGAATCGAATGTACGATTTGTCTGTCGTATTTGATAAATGTTAAACGCAAAGGACTAGTTTCCAATTCAAATTTTGGAAATTGCATTGAGTACCTACATGGACGTAAAATCAATTTGCGTCATTAATAAAAAATACAACAATAATAATAGTAATAATAAGAACAATAACTGTTTTTCACATTAACCCACCATAAAGGGGTGCATGCTAGGCGGCTAGGCCTATATGGCGCCATTATTGTACATGTGAATTTGGTTTTGAGATGACAGTTTAACGAGTCTAAATTACATTATTGTTAATGAAACTCTGAGCAGGTCAATGAACGTCATAACACTTGCTGGTTGAGCCATTTTCATATCTTTTACAGCTCGATAGATTTACACGTATGTTAGACCGTGTGTGATTTACTATTGCGTACACATGCTTAGATAGACTATTCTGCACCATCTTATATTATTTATCTTAAAATATTTACCCGTGAATGAAATGCATGTGTACCATACAAGAACAAACTTGGATAAATTTACTAATGTAATTACATTGCCATAGCAACGACCGCTTGGATGGCCCTCGTCTGAGGGGGTGTAGGAACATGAACTGTTACATGCTGTTTTCATCAATAGCGTTGCTTTTATACAGTGAGATCAACGCTGGTCATAAGCTGTTCATCTCAGCCATGCTAATAATTAACTTTCACTGAAACTGACACCTCTGCCAAAGTAATGTCCTGCTCTATAACACACATGACAAAGAGACACACAAACACATTTATCAAAATGTATGACGGATGACATCATGAATAATGCATGAAGCTCAGTAATCACTTGTCTGGGCAAACTGCAAAGTTCGTTGTAAATTCAGTATATCCGTAAAAAGGTGAACCCGTGAAGCATATATTTTGATTCCGATGAGCTCAGTATACTTGTTGTAGCTGCCAGTCGCCAATGATATGTCCCCGATATGTGAATTCATGAAGGCAGAAGTAGGAGTAGGGTCTATGTCCATGTCCTCCAACTTGCTAAAGTTATATTGCGTCAAGGAGCCGTATAATATGAACTATAAATTGGACCCATTAATTGCGTCAATTTCCTGGAAAAGAGAAAAAAATGCATCAAACGCAACATGCAAGCAAAGCAACATCTTTATCCCAGGTTAAAAAATTCTGAAGATGTTTGACTGCCGGTATGTTACTCTTCTTGGTCATATATATGATGTTCATGTTAAGCCAAAATTGCACGTTCCCATTCATTAAAGCTTACACTTCCAAGCAGAGAGTATTCCAAGTAACAGTACGCTCCGCCCGTTTAATTATTGTGACGTCATGCTGCCTGATGCATATATTATAGGATAATTGAAGCGATACTGTATGTGAAATATTCTACAAGTCCCCTAGATTCCTGCATGTGTACATTGATCTTGTTCCGAGGTAAGTGTTCACCCTTTATGTAAAGGAAGGTTTACAGTCGTCAAAAGATATTTACATTTAATTGTGTGAAAATCAGCATTTTAGTCCACCACCTGCTGATAAGTCAGTTTCCAACTGGAAAGAAGATAAGAAAAAGGTGTTGAACGTTTATTTAGACATGCCCAATGCCAAAAAGAAATTTCAGATGGAATCTATTTCATCTTTCTTTGAAAGGTAAGTCGTCGTTTGTTTTTGCCGATCTCTATGTGAATAGATATCCTCCATACTTGTCAGTATTTCGTGTGAGGAGATATGACATATGCATTTGAAATAATTATTTCTCTTACGGCATTATTGTTGTCACAACCAAGAACTTCCTCCCGTCCGTCTGATCTCGCTTCCCGATTACTCGGTATTGTTCACGGATCCATCCGTTTAACTTGGTATCGGGTCAGTCTTGACTCTTCTGCCCAGGACCGCCAAAATGATTACACTGACGATACATTTCGTCTAGGCCGCAGCAGCATAAATATTGAAGCTGGTAACTTCCCTTCATTGATCACGTGAACACAAGAATAACGTTGCATCAACGTAATAACATTACCAATACGTTAAAAGTTACAATAGGCCTGCCATTATTTTACCGACTTGGCTGTTGTGTATGTGCTAATAAAGTGTAGAGGAAAAACTTCTTTGGTCTCTTGAAACCAAAGAGTACTTCTCGCTTTCTGCCATACTTTACTCGAATCCAGTGGTAACGATCTTGGGTTGGATCCGCAGAGTTCGAGTTTGATCTCAGTGAGTGTGGTCTATGCCTCTTTCCGTTCGGTTTGCGCATACCGACATAAGTTCTGCGACAAAATAGTGAAGCAGATCAATCGATTAAGCACCTCGTCATATGTTCACGTTATGAGGAATTTCAATCGTAACTAACAAATAGGACTTTTTCACCTTGATGAAATAGTAATCATCTGGCCATCAGCCTTCACGTCAGCTGTACATATGGAACAGATCTAGTGAGTGTTGTGTCCTCTTTATTTAGCTCATACTCAATACTGTGCGTAATGCACATGTCGTCAAGTTATTGAAAAGTCTTCTGCTTCTTCATTTTCACAGATTTTGATCTCAAGTTTTGTCAATGTTCGTTTTCTTTTTTTTTGTCAAAAGGGTATTTTTTCACATGGAAGCGTTTTAAGAAGCTAAATTTAGCTCAAAATTGATGTACAAATGAACAAAGAAAATTTTCTGGTTGCCACCCTTTTTTGCACACGAATATCTGGTGTTTCTATCCACTTTGCACACCTCAATCTGACTGCCGGAGTACTGTGCGTGATTTCTGGTTTTGAGGTGTAGGATTGATGGAGATGAAAGCTTTGTGCCGGGAATGGCACGTTGGGGTAATTCGCTATTGCCTTTAAAGGGGGCACCTTGAGTTGTTTTGTGAAAATCATTCGACCAAGTCTCTTGTATATGATGTAACCAGACACTTTGTCCTATCTATATCAATTTACTGACGTATAGCCAGTTCAAAGCAATTGTCAAAATTTGAAAAAAAAAGTTGAGCTGTCATAACCATTGTCATAACTATTGGATGTGAAACTTAACCTATGAGGCCTATTCTAATTATCGGCATTATCATGTGATTGCACCATCCTAACTTCCCACTAACTAATCAATATAACTCAGTGATACAGGTCGTTGATTTGATTCACGTCACTCTTAATACAGCTGCTTATCGCTCACACCCCATCTCTTCATATTGAAGGCGCCCCCCTTCTTCGATCACCCTTGAGGGTGGCATAAGACAAAAATTTGTTTCACTTTAGAAATCGCTAGAAGTTGTGAGATGAAAGTTGTGGGCCCAAGTTACAGTGCCTGTGGTATATCTACCAAGGAATCTGTCTTTGTTCAAAACTGGAAAGGCCCCTTGCAGTTGCTGTACTTTCGTTACAAAATTGATCACAAACCCAGCGATATCACCTGCTTATCCTAAGGACGATTGAATCTTCTCTGCAGACCATGGCTGGGGCATACTATGTAACAATTGGCAAAGTCCGGGGTAGACATGACGCCTTCTTTCAAGATCACATGTCCCAACGTAATATATTTTGTGACTAGTACACGCCCATGCGGTAATGTAATAGACCTGAGAGTGAATCAACAAGACACTCCATGCAAGCAAGTTTAATTTTGTCCCCCTCCAAGAGATATCTTGATGCCATAAATAAACACTGCATCTACTGAGTTCAGATGTGTGAGGTATGGCGGCATTGCTGCAGTGTTTTTTTTTCATCTCTCGTCGTGGAGAATTCATAATTTTATATCGCCGTTGTCTCACGTCCAAAGGGTTCTTTTGTTAGTTCGTATACGACAGATGACATGAACAATTCGTGAAGCACATGAAGCGCAAGAATCACGAAATGTATCCGCAGAAACTATTTCGTTCACTGTCCAAAATCATGTCTCAAAAAACTTAGTCGTGCATAAAGTAGCATCACAGAACGCACCAGCAAACCTCTCACTCAGTCAGCGTTTGGAGGTGGAAGAGGGTGTGGGGTGTGGGGAGGGGTATGGGGGTGATGTCTCAGGAAGGCATATACATGATGATCTTCTGAATTACACACTTTGTAAGTTTGTTAGGGTTACTTGATCCCACGAGGTACTAAGCCCAGAAGGAAAATATCCATTCAGTTAGGATCAGGTGTATTGAATTGACTGAACCACGCTTAACCAATTTTATATCATGTTGCCACTGGAGTGTATACCATACTAGAGAACTGAAACTGTACCACATGCGGCTGTTATTATTGTTATTGTATCAAGTAGACTCTACAACTGTAGGCCTACTTGTGCATTTATTAATTTTATATGTACTGTAAATGTTAACATTGCTCTAGAAACCCAATTGCCGGCGAAAGCCAAATCCTTTCCGCAGTTGACAGCCTTAGTGTCATTAGAAATGTGTGGATCTGCGCCTGCTACATGTAATGAATGACAACAATAACAACTAATTAAGTTTCAGTTCTATCATGTTACCTACAACCTACACACACAGTGACTCTAACCACTAAATTTGACGATTTGACTGCGCTTTTCTGTAAACTTGGCCCATTTTATCCATTCAAAAAAAAAATCTCTGGCTGTCCGGCTAACACCGATCCTGGTGAGCGAATCTTTCAGTGAGCAAGTAAATCTGTGAGTCAGTAAAATCCTGTTGTTGATGATGCGTGGATAGTTTCAGGTAATTCCTCTTATTGAAAAGGAAGCCTAATCTCAACTTACACAACGGCCACTTCTTTACGTAAACCAATACAATTAAAATTCCGAGTACAAAAGATTAGTGCTGACTTCCAGAGGCTGAAATGGCGTGCCTTAATACCTAGGTTACAAAACTTTTCAGTGGAACCATGTTACGTCACTCGTTGTGTTCGGTTATTATTAAAGACTACTGACGTAAGAAGAGTCGAACTTCGTAGTGTAGCAAAGGAGCTATCACAGATGAAGCCACTAGAAAAGTCGGTCCATACTTTTGTATGTAAGCTGTGACTCAAATCAGTACCATGATATTGTCACGTGTCTGCTTGTTCAATACAATATCAATCATTTATGCAAAGTAATATTACTTTCCAGCAGAAACTTGTGAACGTCTAAAAGGAAGATATTCAAGGAAGATAAACCGGATTTACGTCCAATATAAATACAAAAATACAATACCATGTCATGTAACACTATAGGTAGGCCGTCCATCAGTGTATTAAAGGTAACGTTTTGTGATAATGTCATGAACAGGCGAATGCCGTGATCCAGCAGTTATGAAAAGTAGGCTACTGTTGCTTCTTGGACGGCAGTCCACCTATTTCCCTTCCAAAACACTTGAATAAGCCAGTACAACGATACTGATATGTTCTCTCCACCCCTTGATAGTGTATCAAGTCTTAAAGAAGTCCTGTTAAGAACAATAGCTGAGGGAGAAAGACAAATGAGTCTTAAAGTTGACTGACGAAATATGTAACAGTTTCACAATTGTGTACTTACCCAGAGAAGGCTGATCAGCATATTGGATTTCAACTATAAAAGGGCCGAGAGTTCAGACTTTTTGAAAAACGGTAATTGATGTCATTGTCAAGAATTTGTTTACATCATATATCAGTGTACAGACAGCGTGGATTGACTTCATATTCAGTATGTAGATCTACCTCATAAATTTCGAGAACTGATAGTGGGTGGTGACAGGGTCAAAGTTCATTAAGACATAGATATGATTGACTGTGTTTACACAGCCAATCCTCACATGATATCATACATGTTCATCCCTCCTCCGGAGGTACCTACCGTTAACACTTATGGTATATATGGCTATCACGTCATGTTCTGTCATGCAGAAAAGGTCTTCTCGAGACACGATTTTAACATATTATGCAAATTGAGGATTAGATGGTATACACCACTTTAGAAATAGCTCTTGTACAAGTTATTTAGCCATTTAGGCTCATTGCACTCAAAGCAGTCTAAATTGTACCTACTTGTTACCCCCTTTTTATTCACCAGCTCCTCTCTCCTTTATAACTTCTCTAATCTGCCATCCAACCGACATAAAGCGCCCCACATAAAGCGAGTCTCCCTTTTCAGCGTTTAACCTCTTCTATTTGTTGTGTGTGATGTGTTGATGATCCCGCCCAACAGTGTCGACGCTTGAAAGGAAGTTACAATTTGTACTGTAAGCCTACAGAGTGTTGTAGACTACCATTTCAGTGGCATCACTACAGGTGCAACAGAATGTTAGCACCCATCAAGTCATCATTTCTAAAAGGACGATATGTTCTGATAATCACAGTAATGTTTCAGTAAAGGTCTTCTTTCTATCCATCTGTATCTTTCTATCCATCTGTATCCTATTAAAACGCCGCAGTAGAAAACAATAGCCTATAAAACCATTCTGTGCCACTATCACCCCTCACATACAGGAAGAGTGACGGAGGTCAAAGGTCACGGATGTCTAAACTTTTGTCAAATAGCCAGCGCATAATAACATGACTGTTAGTTTGTTTCAATGTAGGTAATGTTTGGTGTTGATTTTCATCCGTTTCAGTTTTCCACCAGAATTAGAAATATGCCATATAAGTGAATCAGCATGCTACATCATGTAAGGCATCAGGGTATCCTTTTAATTGTGGTCCGTTATTTAAGAACCAGTGTTCATTGTTTCACTAATGGGAATAGCCAATGAATATGCTAGAATGGCATGTCTCTTTTTTTTCTTTCTCATTAGTCACTCACAGGCGAGATAGTTTCCGCCGTATAGTTCTGAATAGAACGCTAATATTGCCTTTTCAAACCCACGTAACAGGAAAGTTATTTCGGGCATTTGAAAAGCAGTAATTCATGGAGGCTGAACTTTGAGTCGTGTCGAACAGAATAAATCCCCGTGTCTACAATTTTAGTGGCTGATGCCATTCTCCGTAATGTATACACATACTTTGAAGTGGATGTTATTGATATATTATGAATGGGAGGGTTAACTTTTATCGTGAACTGGAATGACTCCACACAAAAGGAACCGTGCGGTAATGGAAATATAGCAGGTCTTCTTGCTATATGTTTGCAGATGATTTTATGGTTGTTCCCATACAGAGTTAAGCTTTGAGATTTTAAAGGTCATGATTACACACTGGCCCTCTGTTCATGTCAAGGACAGATCCGCTAGTTTCTAGATCTCAGGGGAACTGAAATATGTGATTTCCAACTCGAGATCAAGCAACAATATTGTGTAACAAACGAAAAATGAAGAGTCAGTTAACAGTCAAGTGAACCTGAAATATTGGACGTGGTTTCTCGCAGGTCAATGTAGATACTTGGTCACTCCGTTGATCATATGTGCTTCTTAGGATAAAACTTATATATTGATCTAAGTGTCTTACCTTCTCTTAATTTACTCACAAAATCCTGCCACTTTTGCGGGCTACATACATACATACATACATACATACATACATACATACATACATACATACATACATACATACATACATACATACATACATACATACATACATACATACATACATACATACATACATACATACATACATACATACATACATACATACATACACAGTACATCTCATCAGGCATTTTCATCCAGCAGTGTGTGATACGATAGCTAACGGCCTGGTTGATTCTGGCACTTCCATTTGAGTTTGGGTCGATGAACAATCAGAGCGGTGATCCTTCACCATTCACTCGAAAGTGCTCTAGATATCTGCAAACTCACCATTCTATCTTCGGTTTTCTGAAATGATACTCAAAATATCTCCCGAGTCATGTGACTGGATATACTACGTGAGCTCTATTTAGTCATATTACTGGAAATAGCAACTCCCTACATGAAATCTCTTTAGTCGTATTACCGGATATAACAACTTCCTACATGAGATCTATTTAGTCATATTACTGGCTATAACAACTTACTACATGAAATCTATTTAGTCATATTACTGGATATACCAACTTACTATGCGGAATTTAGTCTGTCGATCTCAATGCCTTTAAGTTGCTTGATGTATGATTTATCATGAGATTACTACATTGAAACCACACTGTAGTGCATTAATTCGTGCATTCTATTTTATTTTGACTTCTTGAATACATACATTTGTCTCTTGCGTGGTGAAAAATATTACCAGGAAGCATGTAGCCTATGTGATTTAAAAATGAACTTCTCTCACCCTTTCACTTATTTCTTTTTTTTTGGGGGGGGGGGGTGGAGCATGGACGGGCAGAGAACTACGATACATTCTGTTTCATGCGTTTGAGTAAACCATTGATTTCATGGAAGCGTTGACAGGGAAACTACAGCACCGAGCCGAAGGATCTCGGAAAAATGAATCAGGAATGTCGCGACTTCTGTAAGTTGTTGATGGTGATCAGTGACTCCAATTAACCCATTTTTCCGTCCATAACTACCCTTCTTTCACTGGCTAACGATTACAAGTGCACACCTTATATTGCACACAGAATGGCGTAAGATGAATTTTCTCTATGTACAAAAGAGTAAAGGTCCACACAGACTACTGGAGTTGTGTTTGGCTCTGATCGTCAGTTCGTCACGTCACTTCACAAGGTGACTTTTATAAGCCACGTTCAAAAGTCTTTCGTAATGATGACTCATTCTCGAAAATTCCACACCGTTAGTTGAAAACATGGAACTAAGAAACATCGGTCAAACGGTCAAGACTCAAAACGCCCCCTCCCTTATTGTGTTTGTTCATAGATTGTTGACTGTTGTGTAGGCATTCCATACCATTGCATTACTTGCACGATTTAGCCATGGCGCTGATTCGGCCCAGCTTTGTATCCTCGAAACGATTGAGAATGGTCTCGTTTTGAGTGGCACTCACCATCCAGCTTACCCTCCAAGTAAAAATCCACTGCCAAGCAAAGCTGTGTGGAATTTATCGGGTTCTAGTGGTTTGGAGTTTATCGGGTTGTAGTGGTTTAAGACGATTTATGGCACATATTTGCTAGTTTTGGAGGTTATTGTTATGGATTTCCCAAAGCTTGAAAGAAGTCTAAAACTGAACACAAATTGCCGCTTAGCAGTGCTCTGCGTGGTGAAAAGGAACATTGACTTTCTATTTCTGACAATCAAACTGTAAAAGGTATTTCACAATAACCTCCCCCAAAACGTAGCATGTTACACGGCAGAAAGTCGGCTGGTATTCTGTGCAATGACCGACTTACCTCGAAGTTGTGAAAACGCTTCCCCGTAAATCAGGGTAAAATGGTGGTCGAAAACTTGTGGCCTCCTTGTTCATAGCAATAATTGATACGCTATTTTTAGTTGTTTAGTCAGTCCTCACGATTTATGAAAGCAGTTGCCTTCCAATTGAGGGCTTAAGCGTTATGCCGGATGTTGTCAATATTTGTGTCTGCTATATGCACGGTCAAATCGCTGACGGAGGCAAAATAAGACAGATGTAATATCAATGGTGACGTAAAGTTGCAGTTTCTCCGAAACAGAAGCCTACATCAGGACCTGCATTTTGTATTGCGAAAAAAGAAGGAAACTGTGGGTTATTTGTAGCTCAGAGTTGACTAGTAAATATCACGACACCACTCCTTTCCGTGATTTATATTTCAGTTTCTATTTTTTATCACCCCACCCTCCAAAAAAAGAAGACAGGGAAAAAATGGTAAAAACGATTGTTTAAATTTCAATCGGTTTTTCCATAAGTTTGCAGGAATCTAGCAGTCATGACATTCGATAGAATCCTTTGCATAAACAGTCCTGCTCGACATTCAAGGTTTCAAGTCGGTACATGTTGCCCAGCAATGACCCTCTAATCTGCACATTTTTAGACAAAACTTCCAAGTTCCAAACAAACTATTTCGCTGTTAATTTTAGTGTAGTTTGGATGCAGGTATTTGAAGGGTGTGACAAAGAACATGAATGACTTAAAAGGAACGATGGACTTACGAACTGGATTTGATGTGGCGTAGTTGTTTTCCAGTTGTGTTTTGTTACGCTGAAATCATAACCTTTTTAAACAAGCGGGTGTATACGGTATATGAGGGTATGGATGTGTGTGTTTGTGACGCTTACCTTGTAAACACAGTATCTCAAGGAGGGAAGCTTGCACAGGCTTCACATTTGGTATGTGGGTAAGCCATGTCGAGGACAAGAAGCCTTTGGTTGAGGTCGAAGGGCATTTGGGGGTCAATAGAGGCCAAGAATTGAAAACCTTGTTAACATGAATCTTAAGTGAAACATGTGCAAATTTCATATCTGGTATGTGTGTAAACCTTATTGAATTCAAGAAGCCTATTGTTTTGGGCGAAGGTCAAAGGTCATTTGGGATCAACAGGGGTCAAACAGTGAAAACATTGTAAACACGATATCTCAAGAATAGACACTTGTACAAATCTCATATTTGGTATGTGGGTGAGACTTATTGAGTACAAGTACATGGCAGGGATACTACCTTGTTTTCAGACTACACTATAACACATTTATGTTCCAATTGTGAGAAAGATGTGCCCCTTTAGACGCCAACGCCATTGTAAAATGGTTGCCTGGCCCTGTTTCGACGTGTAAGAATGGATGCGGCTTTAGTCCGATCAGCGAACAAGAGATAGGGGCAGTAAGCTTTATATGAGTGAAAAAAAGTGATAGTCTGGAGGAAGCAAAGAGGCGTGACAATTGTCAAGACGTGGGGACAATAGGGTAGCAACACAGGAAAACCTACATTTTGAAGAAAGAACTTTTATCTGCATTGGCACTTTTGCCGACTCAAGAAGAATTCTTTGGGTATTCAAAGTGATGCCACTAAACATAATGTTCTCAGAGTCAGAGCACCTCCCTGGTCAGAGTACATTAGCACAAGTTGATTTTCTGAACTGACGCCAACGTTACCAAACGTTGCGTTACCAAAGTATTTGCTGCGAAGACCATTTTTGCACATGCAAAAAAAAACCTACTTGAATATTTTCCCGTACGTGCTTAGTTATGGTTCATCACCTTATCGATTGTAACTCTGAGATTCAGATATTGAGAACAGAGTAAGCGAGAACTTGGGGGGGGGGGGTGGGGGTGGGGGATGAAACTTACGTATAGTTTGTATAAATTAACCACGCTTTCGCAAAACGAGCACACTGTTCGGTCTCAGAAATTGCTTTCAACGACCCAACTAGACCTATATAACACTCCGGCACA
This sequence comes from Stichopus chloronotus, assembly GCA_021234535.1. Taxonomy (NCBI): domain Eukaryota; kingdom Metazoa; phylum Echinodermata; class Holothuroidea; order Aspidochirotida; family Stichopodidae; genus Stichopus; species Stichopus chloronotus. The sequence continues at coordinate 19,314,233 of CM037845.1, read as the reverse complement.
ACTTAACCAGCTGGACATTTTGACAGGCACTTGGCACAGATGGATCTCTTTTGGTACACCCTCTAATCAATTATGTCCTTAAAATCATTAAAATGTTCCACGTCAGTGGCTAGTTAGTAATTTAGTTTGCCAGAAACTTGTCTGTAAAATTGATCGTTGCCCTCCTGTGTCACTTGTATTCGATTATGGAGCTATTACAGATCATCGCCATCGCACTGCAAAGATCGTGAAGTGAAAAATTTAATCCTGCAGTAAACCGTCTCTGCTAGGTATATATAGTGATATGTGATTAATTTTACTTGGGTATTTGTCCCATGTATGCATGTAATATCGCATGGGTCAGTGCTTGTGATTAGTTTTATGTAAGGGTGCACTTTGCATTTGAATTTAACCCTCTTCCATTACCTTACGTCAGTGGTTATCGAATAAAATGACCGGCTTGTCAGGCCATACTGCAGCTTCTGATAATACCGTAGGACGCTCCACCAGCAAATCCGGATTTCCGATTGTTTTGGGAATCCTTTGTTTCGGTCAACTGGGCATTCAGTGAGGGCAATTCGTACATCCGACTTTTGTGTAAACGTACCCATATTATTTATGGATTTCAAATTTATTCCACTAACATGTTTTGAAAGCCACAATATGAAATGAGAATGCCTGGTCGTTACATATTTAATTTCTACATAAAATGGGCATGTATTGTTGCTTCAGTTTATGATTACTGATGTCATTAGATTACCTTGTATAAAAAAGTATAGTGAGCTTTTCATTCCTTTTTATGTTTCAACGTCACGTTTAGATAACTGCCTATGATGAAAAAAGTTGTCCAAACTAAACACCGTCTCAGCAGGGAGTTGCGAGTTAACAATTCCCTGGTCTCAAGGACAGACACTTTAACAGAGAGAGCTATCTCTCAGACATTGAGGGAGGCAGTGAGCACCCTGCTGCACCCTATTTGTAAGAATTAAACTGCGATTGTACAGAAGGCTGTCCACTGGAGATTTGAACTGTTCCGTTAGATTCATTGCTGCATAATTTCATTGTACCCACGCTCGAATATTTCCACAACCCCAGTAGGTCTATGCGATTTCAGCTCAATGAGACTGAGGGAGGGACTTGAAAGTTTGTCCTGTCCTCATGTGTAATGTAAATCCCTCCTCCGATGAGTCGACCTCCCGATGATGCTGGATGCAGGTCGCTAACCTAGATCAGGGAGTTGTTAAATAGCAACTCGCTGCTTAGATTTGACTGTGGGGATGATGCATAGTGCATTCTAACATGGAAACAATGGCTCTTAATTAGACCATAGCAGATGCCTGCTTAGAGAAGGAAGTGTTGCTCCGACCCTCCCTCCCCCCTCCCCCGTGTATCCTCAACACGATCTCTCCCCGTGTGTCGTGTCATCAGTGAACGGTATCGTCGATGTCTGTCTTCTCTTACGATCAAAATTAATGGAGGAGCGTCATGTGCAATTAAACCTGTTGGAACCCTGAGAAACCTGTTGGAATTCCACCCTTCGCTTAGTCGTTTCACGCACTGTAGCTCAATGGCTCTTCCTTTCTAATCTTTCATTGCTCGTGTCGTGTGAAAGGTCAGAGCCATCTTTATTGTGTTAAAGCTTTACCAGCTGGTAGCTTTTATTATGCACAACACCTGGATAACACGGGGTGCATATTTCACGATTACAGGGTCACTGTCGGAATTTTTGTTAGTGTCTTGTACACACTGATGGGTGGGGAGATGTGTCATAGCAAAATACAAGTTGAGTTAAAAACGTTTTCTCCGTTTCTGTCCATGTTATCCCTCCTTTTTCAAGCATTTGTCCTGTGTATTGAAAAAGTCCTCATAATATTTCTATGTTTGTAACGGAACAACATATTGAAATTCACTTGTCGAGGTCAAGAGGAGCTATGAATTTGACCTAATATACTTGTGTAATTTGCATAATTTTGAATTTCATCCTTCTACGTAAAGATTCATCAGTACCAGGTCCTTGTTCAACCTGTCATGTCGGTATATTCATATTCATGCCATTGAGTTCTGTCTGCAATATGACCCATAGCGACAGTTAACTGAGGCTGCATTCAGTTCAACACACTTGACAATGCTAAGTGAATACAAGTATGAATAAATGCCAGATTTACAGTATTTCGCTTGTTCCAAACCTAGTGTTATGCTTGTGTTTGTTAGGAAGTTGCTTGATTTTATATGAATTGTTCCACGTCGATGGGTTCAGCTACCCCATTCTCCTAACTACATAACCGAAAGTGCATATTTTTAGGGTTTTTTTTACGTCGTTTATCTTTAAATCTCATAAATCTGATCTACAGGGAGTCCAACCAATCTTTATGATGTAGTCATGGGTGATGACGTTGCCGTCTTGCAAGGTTGTGGACTCGGTGGTGGGTCTCTAATCAACGCTAATGTGGGCTTAGATACTGACCCGCGAGTGTATGAAGATGAGGTAAGTACTGTAGTGTAAAGAACCTTCCAACTCTTTTCACGAACATTGGGTGTCTTCTGACAAGGCAAGCTGGACCCAATTTTCCCAAAAATGGGACACGATTTTTTTTGCGATAGTAATTCTGACCATTGGAGACATTCTTATGTGTATTTGTGTGTGTATTTAATTTTATAGCATGAAATATACTAAATTAAGATGGGGATCTCACCTGGAATTCGAAGGTGTTGTGTGGGTGTACCGTTTTGAGTTATAAGAAGAAACATTGCTTTCCGCTGAACTTTAGGGGCCAACGGAGCCAAATTCTGAAAACTGCTGTATATGATATCTTTGGAGAGGGTGGTCGGAAACATCACCTTGTAGAGGTTATAATTTGCAACCTTGTAGACACGGTATCTCAAGAATGGCAAGGTGTTTGACTTCAAAAGTGATGTTTATTATCCTTTGTTTTTCATGCATATTGGAAAGGAATCTTAAAGTCACTGGACTTTCTGGTTCTCCTTAAATGTTTCTAAAGGCTTGTGCACAATCGCGTCACTTTTTGTTGAAATATATTGCAATGGAAGACAGAAGTGATATCTGAAGTCAGGAAAAGGAGAGCGCACTCTCCATTGCATCCAGTAACGGAATCATGATCCGGGGAAGGTTGTTGGATGTATTGTCCTCTCCAACACAACGATCACTGTGTTATGTTGTTAAAAGGAAATGAAGTCTGGATACTAGGTCAACAGGTTTCCTGCCTGATGATAGTTTGGTACTACGTTCTGCCTGCTAAAGATAGACATTTGATAACAATGAGAAAACCACAACAACGGAATACCTTGAAACAACTTGAAACGGAGGTTTCTGTTTTGACACACATCCCAACCCTCAATCCGTTTTGCGCAGTCATTGTAACGACTTCCGCATACTGGGGTTCTAAGTTTTGACCCCGATATGAGGAAGTTGGCGGCAAACGACGATTTCACAGATCCTGTAGGTCTTTCTTCATTCGGAGAGAAGTTCCCTTCCACAGTTTCTCGGCGATTCAGTCACACTTTTAGAGCAATAAGTCAACAACGTGACGTTGGAAAAATTTTCAAAGCTCAAAGAAAAAAAAAAATACGAAAATGGTTTTCATGGCTACTAGGATGAAAAAAAATATGTGAGAGATTCACCGTGCACTTTTCATTATAACTTGCTGTTTTATTACTTCCTCTTTCGTGTTTTGTTAGATCCCTTTCCTCTTCCCAGGTCTAGAAGAACCCTTCCTCAGCCTGTCGTAGATGGACACTGCAAACCAGGCTTCCTGAACTGAATTTGCTGAAGAGCCATATGACAAAATGGTTTTGATAAAAAAATACCTCCGATTGCCGTCCTGAGGGTTGGGGTTTAAAGGGAGAGGTGTCCCATTGTGAAAAGTTCTGTGTTTTAGAAGGGCTCTGATGCAAAATGGTGTAATTTGTTTTTAAATTAGACTGTGGAAAGTAACAGATTTACCCATTTTTGATACAAAATAGCTTTTTTTCAGGATTGTTAGAAAATGTCCAAGTTTTCAATGTTCTCCCAGTGCATTCCAAACAACGTCACGCGCCACAACGGGCGCTCGAACCGCCATTTGAGGAAGCCTGCTGCTGTAGACAATGCAATACGTGCTATCATTAGTGACGTCCTTTACTTCACTGGACCTTGATATGGGGACAAATATTAAATGGCCTACGTAGCCCATACCTAGAGTCCCCTCCCGATCCCAACACACGCACGCACGCACACACGCACGCACACACGTATATTAAAACACTGTGAGTGCTATAGCCATGGCCCACCGCGGCATCTTTTTCCTAACTAAAATCATTGGGAGCCACGAAAGGTATTCACGTAATTTACGGTTTGGATTCTTTGTAAGTATTGTTTTAACACTAGTGTAAATTTTGTCTATTTGCAGGCCTGGCCAAAAGAAATTCGGAACGATGTAGACAATTTGAATGGAATGGATCGAGATCGAGTTTACGACATGTTGAAACCAACCCTTTACCCGGATGATGGACCACGTTTGCATAAAATGGAGGCCATGAAGACTGCCGCAGAACACATTGCCAAAGACATCGAAGACATCCAAGTTGATGACATATTTAAGAGGTAACTTGAACGAGACCACACATGTGGCATATGTAAAAATGTGATTGCTCTCAAATGTACCGTCGTTCGAAATATAAATTTTCATAATTTTATGTTCAACGACATTACTTGGCATCTTGCTTTAAAGGTTGTAAAATGTTTTGCGTGACATTCTGGTATTGCACACTTCAAGGTTAACCGTCCGGTTACCCGCCGACGTCGTGAAACGAGTTTGATTAATTTGCAATCGTCAATTTCGACAACATGTGGGAACATCCTCTAACAGTATCTATTGTTAGGAAAGAACTTCTAGAAGGATGGTCCATCCACAAATATAGCTTTGATATGTTGAAAAATAAGTAAATCTGACCATTTTGAAACTTGCATCGTGCAAAGAGTAACCGGAGAGTAGTAACGTTTGGACAGAGTTATCCAGAAAAGACCAACGTCACATAAGATATTTATATGCTGATTAATCATCTTTAATACTTTAATAACAAATTGAAAAAATAATTTGGTGTTTTTGGAAGCCCTAAAGTAACCTTTACACTACAATGTTATGAATGTTTCTCCTCCTAGATTTTTTTTTTCACTCTGACTGGACTACGGGAAGGGGTGACGATATGTTGTTCCCAATATTTTCTGTGGTGTAACCCCCCTCCTCCCCGCGTGGCTACACTCCAGCTATTAGCGCGATCGTTCACCTACGGTATGATCTCGCATACCCCCAACAACATGATCATATGTAAGCTTTATCCCAATCTGGAACTGCACGCATTCCATACGATCATGTCAGTTACGCACGGTCAATTACTAAGTCTATTCTTTTTCAAATTCGTGGTGCAAAGAAGTGGTAAACATAAACATGTTGGCATCTCTTAGAATTTCCGTTCAATATTCAATATTCCGTTCAAGGTATTAAATTTGTTCTCACAATTTAGGCCTAAACACATCCTACGTCAGTACCTTAATATTTGAAGTTCACTGTAAGAAGCTTTGGTTTCACAAAATGAGGACAAAATATTTTGAAGTTTGGAGATGAGAAAGAAATATTTTTTAACTTGCATACTGAGAATGTGTTAGACCTACTACCGATGCTTTGTGTTCGATTTAGGTATTTAAATATAAACAATGAGGGCTCTATTGTGTACTGGGTGTCTCAAAGGTCCAGCTATTATCCCACAAGTGCGAATCATACTTATCATAGCATATGTTTAGAAACAGTTTGTTGTCTATCTTAACTGGCTATCCCTTTCGTTTCTGACACAGTATATCTCAGGACATATTACAGATGTAATTTATTTTCGTTTTGCAACGTAAGCTGTATTTCCGAATCATGGCAATGTGATCAAAACAACCAACCTACTGATCGAGACGCGCGCACATGCACGTAGGCCGTCTGGAGTGTAGCCTTTCACGTACAGTATGTTTCTTCACTTCCACATACACATGGTCACCTCAAATATTCCGTCGCGTCCGTTATTTCCTACTTTCGTGAGGCAATTGAATACCTGATACCTACAATGGCACTTCTCGTTGAGGGTTCAATATTCTTAGTCGTGAAGACCAGGTTTGGTTCGAGCTACATTAAGGTGAATTTCTGGGACGAAGTCTATTTGCACGTATATTCTTCATTGGTCAAATAGTAGAACTGATTTGAAAACTTTTTAGTGACGTAATCCCCGGTTTGCGCATCGTTTTACAGCTACACAACCTGATACATAGTTTCTTGCTATTTGGGGGTGTGCCGTAACCGTCTCTGACGATACTGTATGTTACCTGTAAAGATAAGGGTGTGGGGATTACGAGATACTACGGATGCAATGACACTAAACTTAGGAAGCATTCAAATGACCAAACTGCCATCAATGAAATATTGCAAAGTTTTTCTTGTTTTAACCTAAATAAACACCGCATTTGCACACTGTTTTTTTATGGCTCTGGTGTCTACCGCAAAGCATAGAGAGAGGTCTATTTTGATACTATTGTTTTGATAATGCCGAAGAGATTTATCGCAAAGATGTTGACTGTTGTTTTTTGTGTAATCTGTTATATAAAGTCCATCTGCAGGAATCGTGACAAGATATTACCTAGGAATTTGCGGCAAATTTTGTGGTCGATAAGGCGTCGTTTTCCCCCATTTTTCTGTACACCCACAGCTTGTTTTCTTTCTGAAACCGTTCGCCAACCCAGTTGTATCAGAGAAATTTCCAGAAATACTGCGCTAGGCGTGTTTATGTTTCTTGGTTTACTGTCATCATAAATCTTCAAGTTATCCTTACTAACGGAACCAGGAGTTGCAATATAGTGCTGTTGTTCTTTGCTCGACTTATAGATTGCGATTCACATGGTATCGCTTTGCCAAAGTACTTAGTAGAAATTTGTAAGTCGAACTACTGTACAGAGTCAAACCACGTAAGCCAAGTTAAAAATGTCGAACTGCATAAGGCAAACTATAAAGCCATGCGAGCATGTCAAACTACACCAGCCAAACTACCGTACAGATCCAAACCACATAGGCCAAGACCAATTTATATTGCCAAACTACATAGGCCAGCTTCAAAGCCAAACTATATATTTAAATCTGACGTAAGCCAAACAGCAATCTGCAAAACCAAACTAAGAAGTAATGAACAGTCCGTACCGCCTTGTACCGAAAATCCGGCAGATCTATTTGTTCTTAACTTTTTCTCTTTGGAAGCGATCTTCCTTTGGTTGGTCGATCTGTTTCAGTTTTGATAACATGACCGATGTCATTACATTTCAAGACGAGTCGTAACTGGTGCGAGGTACACAGATAGAAACAGATAAAACTGGTAAAGATAGAAACGTTAGGCTTATGTCGAAGTATGGAAATTCTTAGGGTGACTCCTTTAACATTTATATTTTGTGATGTCACCCTGCTGGCAAAACTACATGAATATCGTTTATATTTCCTTATTTTCTTGAATGTCCTAAAAGAAACATTTCCATAGATTCAAAGATATGACCGTAATGTTTACCATATTTAAATCAGGTAAATCTACAATGTACCCAGGATGCATTTTAACTAGTGTCAAATTTAAACCTTTTCAAAAGGTTTAATGAGGGCTTCATTTCCAAAAGGAAAGAGAAAAACAAAGACTTCTTGCAAATATTTACTACCGTTGCTTGTGGCATTTTGGTTGACTTTAGGCAACTGGAAATCTTTCGTGACTAGAGAAATCTTTATTCAAACAGCATATATTGAGTGAGAAACAAAATATTGACATGGTGTTTTAAATGCATGCAGTGAACATTTCCTCCCGTTCATTTAGAAAAAAAAACCCTTTTAATGTTCTGTAAAATACGCCCTTAAAGAGGCTCATTGAGTTGTTTTGTGAAATTCACTCAATTTTTCTAAACCGGTCAAGTTTCCTTCACATACTAATGATAAACAGTCAAACTAAACGGATCCCAAAGTTTTACATACGTTGGAACATTAATGAGTGAGTAACCAACGATTAAATTTGGTTTTTGAAACTTTGTGACCAGACATTTTCACATTAGTACATTCACATGCACACAATCAGAGCAAGTAACGGTCAAAAATTCGAAAAAATTGACAGTTTTCATATAACTATTGGATGTGAAACTTGATTAATTATGCTAATTGTGAGTATTGTCGTGTGTTTGTATACTTCAAAATCACCGCAATCTTTACTGATATCAACTCAATGAGCCCCTTTAAGACTTTACGCACCAATTGAAGGAGACAAGTCACCCAAAACGTCGCATCCATGCTATCAAGAAATGTATTCACACAATTGGAGCTAATATTGATGCTCCAAATAGGCTTCGCCAAGGGAAATATCCGATGTCACCTTTGTCTTCATTTTCACAAAACAGTAGTGAATTTGGAAATTACATAAATGAGGTAGAAGAGATACCATTTCAGTCAAAAAAATTAGCCTTGTCGAGTAAGGCACCGGGTGAATCTGCAGCACCATCCGTCTGAATTTTCTGCACTACTAATTACCAGTTTTCTGAGCGATTATACGTAATGTATAATGATTGTTACCGTATAAACCCTCTTCGCTTTCATGTGTCACTAATCCGTTAAAGTTATTTATTTATTTTTTAAAAAAAAAAAATTCAAATCAAGTATTAAGATGTTACTTAGTGCCGTAAATTTTCGTTCTTCACTACAGAACACCTCTTTACGTAAATTTTGTCTCCAAGAGAAAGAACCACGTTGGCATCCCACAACCAGCTTGTGTTGGATGTGGGAATTGCTGTGGAGGATGTAATACAGGGGCAAAGAACACTCTGAACATGAATTATCTACCAGATGCGAAGTCTCACGGAGCAGAAATTTACACCCAGGTGAGTGTCATTAGATGCAGATGAAATGCGACGTCACTGGTATTAACAAGAAAATCAACGTGTGCCCTGGTTGCTCTAGTTGTGGCAATCGTCGTTACGATTCTAATCATAATTGCACACCCGCGCGTGTGTTTGTCGGGAGAGGTGGGGGTGCCTGCGGGTGTGCATGCGTGCCCTTGATACACACCTAGAATCATGTAAGCATACTGGAAGGAGAGCTTGGTTAGATCTGGTATATGATATGAAGGTGTGAACCCCTTTGGACATAAGCATCATTTGGTGGAAGTTTCGATAATCTCAACAGGAAGTCATGAACTGGTGAGATACTGCAGTTTAAAGTATAACACATCAAGTATTAGAAATTTTTGACTTTTGATTAAAATTAATTGTCACTTAATGTCAAAAGGTGAACCTTGTTAATATATCATCTCAAGGAGAGGCATACATGATTGGTACGTTTGTGTATCATATTGATGGTAACACAATTGTGTTTATGGCAGAAGTTGAATGTGACTGAGGGTCTAGAAGGGTCAAATTGTAGGAACTCTTGTATAAACGTAAACGGGCATGAAGAATCTTCAATGTCATGTAAACTTAAACTGAATATAGTACACCTACAAGCCCAGGCATCAAACTGAAAGATGTGGCCTATTGACAACAACTTCGAAACTGTGATATATGTTTGTGATATCATATATATTACATATATCAGTGATATATTTTGTTCCAGGGAGATGTTGCTATAAATGTATTGTTTGCCATAGTGCTTTTACTATACTTTTAAGAGTCATGTGTGTTGACTTACATATCCTCAGTATTTTCTCCCTGAGGACTAAGAAAGAAAATACATCATGTATCATTGAAGCCACAGTAGAACTCTACGTTTTGTTTATCGCTCCAATTATTTCAGTTAGTGATATTCATATTACCCTTATGAACAGTCACTTTTCTTTTCGGAAACTTTTGCTACCTTTGCCGACAAATTGCGATAAGATTCCCAACTCCAAAGTCAACCAAAACTCTGGTTTTGCACTCGAAGGGAAATATTACCGTGAAACCCAAATAAAACATGGCATGACAAATCTATGATTTCATACGTTTTAGTAATTGTTAAACTATCCAGTCTCACCAATTAAAACCGGCAACATCTCGTGAAATATAAGACATGAGTTACGGAGGATGCATCATTTGAATTGTTGAAAGTTTGGTTGAACAAATTATTCTTGAGCGACAAATAACTTAATTTCTACATGTGAGAAACTTTTTTCTTGAAAAGGCGAGTACCATCCTGCCTTATTTTGAATAATCTTTCATTCTGTGTCCATAAATATTGGTTTTAAAACATAATTTTTTCTGTGTAACAAACACAAATTTTAATGCATGTTGCGTTGCATTTTCTGTCATGTTTTCTGTCCCGGTACATGCTGTAAGTATGTATCGTGTCCGTTGCTAAAGCAGTTTTTGATCAAGTGTTGCTGAACGGGAAGAAAATGATTGTTATAACTATTTAAAAATAATGAAGAACGTAAATGACCTAACGTAGGCTTTATATGACAATAGAAATGAAAATGAGGTAGAGTGGCCACTTAGTGTATGTACGCGCAGCTACCGAGTGAAACAGTATAGGAACGTATGATCCCGCCGGATAATACGTGTGCCTTCCTACCTGGAATGTGCATTCATTAATTTTGGAGGTGCAAGTTTCTACCGTCTCATTACTACATTGAAATAATCAAGTTCAGCACACTGCACAATATTGCCGTACCAACCAATTTAGTTGGAGTTAACGTATGTATTATGTGCTGACAATAGATAAATGGTTCACTAGGAATGCAGGACTTCATCGACCGTACGTCCATTCTTACCTGTATGGCGTAGTGTCGCCGGAATGAGAGGAAACTTGTAAACCAACTGTAGCCTATAGGTACTTAAAGTTCCTGAGGCCACGGTCTCGCTTCAATGAAGACAGAAAAATAAACAACATTAGTTGGGTTAGACACAAACATATACTGGAAAATGATTTCTTGTGATTTAATTACCCACAGATTGAAGTCAAGTATATAATGCGAGACGACGAGCAAGATGTCTGGATAGTTCACTACGTACCACACATACAAGAGGCTTTCAAAAAGAGAGAGCTCATCGTTCGCGCAAAGAAGGTTATCTTAGCTGCCGGTTCGTTGGGTTCCACAAACATTCTGATGCAGTCCGTAGACTTCGGTGGCTTGTACGTCTCTAGTCAAGTCGGAGAAAGCTTCACTACAAACGGCGACACACTGAACATCAGTTACAACGGAGAGAAAAAGATTCGACCTGCCGGGGTCGAACTGAAGAATCTGAAAGAAGGGAAATCTCCAGGTCCTGCCATTGTTAGCGTCATCGACATGAGGAACATACCCGGAGAACCTTTTCAAGACGGATTAGTCTTGGAGGACGGAACCCCTCCGAGCTGTGCGGATGCACCCTACAAGTTCCTCGTGAGTTGGATAGAAAAGGGTGAAGACACGACACCGGGTGAGAACGATTGGCGGGAGAAAGTTCGCCATTGGAGTGGAAAAGGTTGGAAAAACACTTTGTGCTTCTTGTCGATGAGTCACGATAAATCCGACGGCAGATTGGTCCTGGATGACAAAAGCGGTCGCGTTATGGTGGAATACAAAGACGTCGGACACGAGGGAAATTTTGAAAAGGTCTGTTATATCCGCAAGAATAATTATTTTGTGCATTATTTATCTACAACGAATGAAAATTACCCATACAGGTGGATATAATTACAGTAGAAAGAGTATTGTCCTTTTGAAAGATAAGAAGAAGGAATTGTTATTATATTGGATTAATTAAGAACACATGCGCTTTTCGGGATCGTCAGATTCATAAGGCTGTCAAAGTGCTGCATGTTCACCAATTAGTGTTTTTGATTTCGATGATAATCGTGACCTTTGTAATCATACGGAAGTGCAGTGTATGTGTGTGTATATATGGGTGTGTGTGTATGTATGTTTGTGACACTTACCTTGTAAACACGATATCTCAATAAGGGAAGCTTAGACAGATCTGATACGTAGTACATAGGTGAACCTTATTGAGTACTAGAACCCTATAGTTTTTGGTGTACTTCAAAGGTCATTTGGGGTCAACAGGGGTCAAATTGTAAAAACCTCGTAAACACGATACCTCCAGAAGGGAAGCTTGGACAGAATTCATATGTGGTATGTAGATAAATGTTGTTAAGTAGAAGAACCCTATTGTTTTGATGGAGGTCAAAGGTCATTTGGGGCCAACAGAGGTCAAATGATTAAAACCTTGTAAACATGATATCTCTAGAAGGGAAGCTTTGATATATCTCATATTTGGTATAAAGGTGTACTTTATTGAGTAGAAGAACCCTTTTGTTTTTGGTGGAGGTCAAAAGTCATTTGAGGTCAACAGGGCCAAATTTTGAAAACCTTGTAAACACAATATCTCAAGAAGGGAAATTTGGACAGATGTCATATGAAGAAGGTAGGTGTATCTTGTAGAGTACAAGAACGCTATCGATTTTAATGGAGGTCAACGGTCATTTGAGGTCAACAAGGGTCAAACTGTGAAAACGTTGTAAATAAGCTGCGTCGATGTACCTGGTATACGTGGGCATTGCATTGACACCTACACCGACGGTATAAAAATTAACAGCTAACAAGTATACCAAACATATCACGTATACCCGGGAAATGGACAATACGTAGTAAAAAGTAAAGCCGTGTAAAGAAACCAGATGATACCCTCTCGCTCGCTCAAGTAGTCGATCAGAGAGTACGTAACTAAACTGCAAACATATTCTTACCTTCACACAATGGCTTGTGCTTCATGTACACCACTGGTTGCAATATATACACGCTTTAGTCAGAAGCACGTAATTGGAAAAGTCCGTGATTGGGGGTTACGGAAAATTCCAAGACACGTACTTCAAGTTGTGTACACAAAAAATGTGCACCATGCAGGGCATATCAAACACAAATTAGCATTTTAGTAAAAAAAAAAAAAAAACTTGGCGACAGTGGAACATCAAAATAAGTAGCAATACCTGTAAAACATAAAAACAAAAGCAAAGCGAGAGAACGTGGAATATTCCAAAATACCGTATACCTACCTAGAAAGTCAGTTGAAAAGCCGATATGGCCGTACTTCCTACCATTAAGGTACATAAGAATAACAAAAAGAAGAGTGAATTGCATGCATGTTTGCATGTCGCGACTACAAGTTGGAAATCATGCGTGTTGGTAAAAACATCAAGTAACATTTTCCCCTTAATTCTCGCCAAAAAGAAACCTCAGTCATATAAGCGGGGGGGGGGGGGGGGGGGGAGTAATATCTAAATAAGGCTTTCACCTACATTTTTTAGCCCATCCACTTATACACAGTGTTCTGCGCAGTGTTCCTCTGCTGTGAGGACAAACTTGCACACCTGTTCGTCTGTTACGTTAACCCTGCATAGATTCGTTGCAAGTACATACTGCGCATGTAACTACGTGCGGATTTTGCAGCCGCACTCCGCCACCATGCATGCATGTTACAGCACTAAGCCGAAGCAGCATGGTCGGAACGAATGCCTAACCAACGTATATTCCAAAGACATCTTTCTGTTGATTCAAACTGCGATAATGTTAAGGTTTTAGACTCACTTAATTAAGAGATTTCAGTTACATAAACCATCGTTGGATCTCACAAGTCGTATCGTTGTCTGTGTACACTTTGTAGTGTAGTTACTATCACCTGTTCAGGAAACCAGGATCGAACGTCTAAAGTGTACCGAAAATACCACAATCGGTCAAAACTGCCAAAAACATTTACATGATACTGTATGTGCAAACTAGCGATCCGCATTATTTTCGCAAAGTTTAATTCGAAGGTTTCCTCCTACGAGTTATTTTCGTCCAGAATGACTTTGGACTTTTGCTGTAGCTTAACATACAAACATACATACTGAGATAGGGCCTAACCAACACATGTATTACTAACTTTTGTGCCGTACACCTCACAGCAGAGGGACAGACTAGACTAAGATTTGCAAGTAAATTTTGATCCGAACTATTTGAAAATGCGCTTTATGTCGTCTAAAGTATTGCTAAGCTTATATAGACATTGAGTGCACAGGGAACGAGCCTGTGCGACAACCAGATAGTATGTGTAGTTAATGCAGTAAGCAGTGATTTCATGAAATTTCAAGTTACTGCTGCTACGTGTGTACCAGTTACTTCTATAGGAAGTAAGGAAAATTACTGTGAGTAGAATCGTGGATGAACGTTAATGTAATGTTTACTCAAAGGTAGAGCACACACATGAAACTGAACACATTAATAGACATTATTCAAAACTTATTCTCATGTAAAGAAGATCTTGGAGATATTGACACTGTTTACACACACATGTCCTTGCGCTGTACATTCCACCGTGAAAACACTATGGCACGTACAAGTAACACCGTAAACAGTGACTCCACGAAAATGTCCGGTATACCAGGTGTTACCAGGTATTGAGCAGCCGGTATACCGATATCTCCTACCGACGCAGCTTACTTGTAAACAGTATATCTCAAGAAAAGAAATTTGGACAAATCTCACATTGGATTGTATCACATTAATTACAAGATTCCTGTTGATTTTGGTGAAGGTCACAGGTCATTTGAGATCAACAGGGGTCAAATTGTGAAAATATTGCAAGCACACAATTTCAAGAAGGAAAATTTGGACAGATCTACCAACTAGATTGCAGGTGTATCTCATTGGGTACACACCTTCCACTGTCTTTTGTGAATGTCAAAGGTCATTTGCGGTCAACTGGGTCACAGTATGGAAGTCTTGTAAACATCTTATCTCAAGAAGGGAAGCTTGGACAGATGTCATATTCAGTACGTAGTTGTATATTATTGAGCATGAAAACCAGTTGGTCTTTAATGAAGGTTAAAAGGTCATTCGATGTCAACAAAAGTCAAATTGTGAACATGTAGTTATGATCTCAAGAAAGGAAGCTTGTGCAGATCTCATATTTCATATAAAGTAAACGTAGCGTAACGTGACACATACTAATGCTATTATATCAGATTCAGAAAAAATTCTCGTAATCGGATCATCGAAACCACAATGCGTTTCTGCATTCTGGTTAAGAACTTGCTACTACAGGTTACTCTCCTCGGGGTTTATAATCTTTATGGCAAATTGCAACAGCCAGGGGATATTTTCAGACAGTTCCTCCCAGAGTCTAAATAACAGTTTGTTCTCTGTCAGGTACGCAAGGCTGCTCGTACTGCTACACATGGCCTGAAAGGTTTCTTCATACCAAACCCTTACTGGCATGGATTAGTTTCAAGATTAAGAGATACTAAAGGGATAGTGACAGTCCACCCTCTCGGAGGTTGCATTATGGCGGAGTCTGGGAAAGATGGTGTAGTTAACCACGCAGGACAAGTATTTCGGGGAGACACAGATGAATTGCATCCAGGTCTCTATGTAATAGACGGTGCTATTATACCAAGAAGCCTTGGAGTAAACCCAACAATGACGATATCGATATTAGCCGAGAGATGCATGAGGATAATGGCCAAACTGAATGGATGGCACATTGACTATAAAACTTTCACTAAAATTGGTAAGAAGCAGATTATTGTTTGATTATTTTCCCAACTTGTTTCGAAGATCCAAGGCGATCTCACTGTACCCTCCATGTCTCGAATCATGGTTACTTGTTATCGAGTATTAATTGTCGATGGAACACTGGTTAATGTTTTGTCTATTGTGGAAATGATTTAACGCCTCTGCTTTCTCTCTCTTTCTCTTTGTATCAGATCCCAGTAGCGTAATGGTAAAACCTGGAATTCGCTTCACGGAGCGCATGAGTGGAAATTTAGACTTCACTGACGGCAAAAGTTTTCCATGTGAATTCTTGCTGACTGTCGAAACGAACAACGTGAAAAGATTTCTTGAGGACACTAGGCACGTAGCGAAGATATACGGGACAGTCACCTGCAAAGGATTGTCACGGTCACATCTTACCATCTCCAACGGTCACTTCCAACTTTTCTCGGAGAGTGAGACTCATGTGAACACAAGAGAGATGGTCTATCGAATGGTACTCTCAAGTGCTGAGGGAAAGTTGTTTTTCTTTGACGGGGTCAAAGTGGTCCACAAAGATTCAGCGTTTGAGCTTGGTGTCGGTGACACGACGACATTGGCCATACATATTCATGAAGGCAATGAACCAGACGGGGAAGTAATTGCCAAAGGTAAATTGGACATTAAACTCAGCGATTTCCGAAAGCAGTTGAAAACTATGGAAGTTTTCAATGTAAGGTCCAAGTTGGAGAGGATCAAGTGGAACGCCAGATTCGGGAAATTTTTTGCCGGGGTTATATGGGACGTTTACGGGCCATTAGCAACAGCAAAGAATATCTTCAGTCCTGACGCGCCTCCTAGGGAGAAGAGGCCGCTTGTTCTAGGAGATGCAGAGCCAGAAGTGACCCAACTTACCACTAAAGATGAATACGATCTGCTCCTGACACGGTATCAAGGCGGAACCAAAGGACCCTTGCTTCTTGTTCATGGCACAGGTGTATCGTCGACCATCTACGCTCTTGACACTATCGAGAAGAATTTCATCGAGTACCTCGTAGAACAAAAGTATGATGTCTGGAACTTGGACTGGAGAGCCTCCGTTAATTTACCAGGATGTCGACAACAGTGGTCATGTGACGATGTCGGACAACACGACTATCCTGTCGCTATTGACTACATCTTGAGGAAGACAGGTAAACCAGACCTCCAGGTCTTCGTACACTGTGCTGGGGGCATCACCTTCTTTACAAGTCTTCTGCAGGGTCAATTACAAGGTAAAGTTCGTAGCATAATATGTTCCCAAACGGGTCCATGTCTCGTTGCTGGTACGTTCAATTCGTTCAAATCAGCCGTGAAGATTCCCAGTTTTCTCCATGGTGTCGGGGTGGACGGCATGGACGCGTTTGTCGAAAACGCCGACGACTGGATAAAAAAGGTGACGGGTCGATTCTTTGAAGGCGTCGCAGACGTTACCACCGCTTTCAAGGAGCACTGTGACAATCCAGTGTGTCACCGTATCACATTCATCTATCATCTTTTGTGGAATCATCACAATCTTAACGCTTTGACACACGACACACTGCACGAAGAATTTGGCTACGTGAACACTACCGTTTTCAGACATTTTGCTAAGAGCGTCAAGAAGGGTCACGTAGTTTCGTTTCAAGGCGAAGACAAGTACATGCCTGGAGCAAGCACCAAAGAGCGTCTACAGAACCCCGAATACAAGAAACAAATGACATACTTGGACATTCCTACCATGTTCTGCAGTGGGATGGATAACAAATGCTGGCATCCAGATACTTCCAAGATTTCAATGGAATTATGCCGTGAAGCAAATCCCCAGCAGCATTATGAGAGGTTGCTCATTCCGAACTACGCACATCTCGACCTCTTTATGGGCAAGAATGCTGCCACTGAGGTTTTCCCTCTTTTTATGCCCTTCCTCGACAAGTATGCATACACCGATGTGGTGGGTGACTTTCTCACTCCTGTACACAATAGTACTTTCTTTTGAGGTATAAAGGTATAATCGCTTTGAAAACAAGGTTTGAGGCATCTGAGCGAGGATGCTTTAACATTCCAAGAAGAAAATACTACTTAAATTTCGCAACGATGCCAACTGCCTATACGTGATTTTAATGTATTGTAAATATAGATTATAAACACAACAAGCTTTACGGCAATTGTTACGTAATTTGTAGCCGTAAATACTGCATTCTCGTTGATTGTGCTTGTGCTATGTTCTCGTTGAATTATAAATTGTCCATATCAGTTTCTTGCTGTACTCTATCACCTTCCTTAGTGAGACACTAACCATACCGGTATCAGAGCGAAGCGAAGACTATCCGACTGACGTTAGGCCTATTTATCAGTTTCCCTTGGACCGTTAGACCCGTGTACATCCATTGGTAGACCAAGATGGGATAAGTCTGTCTTTCGATCATTTGACAGTAAACAATGTCATATATAACACACTCTTATTGGTTAACATTGATTAACATTCTCCCCACCGCGTTAGTTTTAAATAATGAAATTGGTCCCGTCTGTATTGGATAATATTTACAAAATTGCTGAAAAAGTAATGACAATATTTATAAAGATTATCACCAAATCAAGGCTATAATATTGCGTAAAATTCATTTCATTTTGTGACAGTATGTATATAAGCTTTCTTGCCGTCGAGCGAAATGAATAACGTCGTGCAGAGAACGTCATGTGCGCAATCTGTCTGTAAAGTCTCGATTACCTGTTTGCATAGTGGAAGAGTCCAACCGCTCACAATGATTTTCGGAAACGTTCGGTTAGATGACATGTTTCTATGATAATTATCAATTTGTAAAGTTTGCATTATTTTCTGTATTTTAGTTTTCTCTGATTAATATCTTTTATTTGACATTAATTCGACAGTTTTTATTAGAAAACTCCGCAGATTTTTTTTTTGATCACTCACATCCTTTTACGTCCCTTTTAGGATATGCCAATCGAATCTGCATTGCTTTCAAATACTCTGGAGATCGGTAACAACTCATTAGTTTATTCATATAGTTGGTTTCTGAAATATACAACATGCTTAATGAAGTGGTTTCTATTGTGACAGGTATTCTTCATTACATCGCTTTTTAAGAAACATTTGATATCAGATGAGCCAGTTAGTTTCGTAAGCATACCTTCCAAAAACTCATCCGGAGGTAATAAGAGTAACAGGAGTAGGAGTTAATAATTGTTTTAATCATATACCGTTGTTATATGAATACTATCATTGTTGTTGAATACCATTGTTACTGTACCATAAAGCTGTTTAAGTGTTGCGAGATTATTTAGTTTCTTTTTTTTGACAAGATAGTACGTTACCTGTTGAGTTGAAAGACGTTACCACAATGTTATGACGTCTGCTACGTCCTGCTGTTTATCAGACTAAGTCTGTGTGATTCCTTGTGGCTAACAATCGGACTTTTTAATGTTGCCAATACGATTTACATCGGCTGCTCCTCTGTAAATTGCTCCTAGTCCTCACAAAATTGCCATAATGTGCTAAAATCATGTCTCGAGAAGACCTTTTTTGTCTGATAGAACATGATGTGATTGCCAGATATACCATGATGGTGAGGGTGTGTCCTCTAGAGAAGGTTAAACATATATGATATCGTGTGAGGACTGGCTGATATATTACTAGCTGTTCATATTTTATTCATCGTTTTGTTGGTACATATGTTGTATTATGCATGTTACAACTATTTTAGAGAGACGCACGTAAGCATTACAACGACTGCTCTTTTTTGAATGCACTTTTAAATACATTTTGCCTTTACATTTTATGTGTACATTAAACCAATGCATTATTAAGGATTTATGCAACAATGTGATTTTTCTATGGGTGCTATGTAGATAAAATGATAATGTATAAATTGAAGTATGCTGTAGTGAGATTCACATTTTCGTTTCATCTGAAATTGTGTATCCCAACTTGTCGTTTAGCGTTTTTTTCTCCTTGAATTTTCTCTCCCCTGCTATTTCTTAAATTATTTCGTTTCCCCACCTTTGTAGGCTCTCGCGGAAGTATGTTCGTGATTCAAAAGCGATTACAGCATATAGAACCACGGTGACTTTGTAGTATTACTTAAAAACATCCATTCCATCACCATTTTGTCGTTAGGTCGTCCAGCTTCTTCCTCAAAGTGCTGCAAATAAACGTTTGTTTAGTACTATGCCAGAGATAACAAAGAAATTATTATTTCACCGTTTAAATTATGTGTTTTGTTTCTCTGGATGTTCGTGTTTGGGCGTTAACATTTTTATGGTGAGGAAAACAAGGGGTATAGTTGGTGTATCCATAGGATCTTTAAAAGGGGCACTTTGAGCTGTTTCTTGAAGCTCAGTTTTCGCCCTTCACAAACTAATAGGATCCCCACATGTCAGATACAAATGAACATTAATGTAATAGAGTAATAGACTGTTTTGTTGGCTTTTGGAAAATTTGTGACTATACTCTCCCTACAATTTGTACTAATATATATGTGCACAGTCAGTACAAACCAGGAAAAATTGACATTTCTCATAAATAGTGGAAGTGAAAGTTTACTAATGATGCTAAATGCATGGTAATAACCTTCAGAATCCTCATCAAAGTATCAAGTAGGTTTGAGCTTCTGCACCGTTGGTGCTCCCTGTGCTTATATCGCCCCAGACTAAGACAAAAATGTCCACCAAAACTATACAAAATCAGGTGTATATACACGTCAGTCATATCTAAAAAGAAAAAAACCTTAGCATTCCCTGTACCAGAAATAGAATCTTTTATTCATATGTTTGGATTCGATTTTCTTATTGGCACGGAACCAGAACATTAGTTAACCTCGAATCAATATATTATAACATTAACAAAACGTTTCCAACCACCTTCATTTGATCTTTGTGTGGTTATGATCGTGGAATTACGTCCTTGGTATGAGATCGAGACAGTAACTGATCACGGTCACCACTTAGTTTAATTTGGAATAGCGCCAAAGCGACAAGATTCTGTTCACCATTTCGTATTTTTACCAACACATACGGAAGCCAAGACGTGCGTTGAAATGGAAACAAACCGATATGATACAAAACCTCTGTTGGCTTGATCCAATTTTTTTGAAAATCACATGAAGGGACAGAACAAAAAGGAAATGAAGGTTACTCAAAGACAACGCGAATACAACGTTAACATTTCGTTACATGATCCTATTTGGGAGTTGTCACGAAATCTTAACGTGCCATCAGCTTTTCTTGTTTACTTTTTTGTTTCGATGATAATCGTAACCTTTGTAATCATGTATACGTGTGTGTATGTATTTTGTATGTCTTTGCGAAGCCCTACCTTATAAACATGATATCTCAAGAATAGAAGCTTCGACAGATCTCATATTTAGTATGTAGGTGAACCACATTGAATAGAAGAGCCTTTTTGTTTTGGTGGAGGTGAAAGGTCATTTGGGGTCAACTGGGGTCAAATTGTGAAAACCTTGTAAATACGATATCTCTAGAATGTAAGCTTGGACAGTTCTTAAATTTAGTTTGCAGGTGCACCACATTGAGTCGAAGAACAGTAAAGTTTTTGGCCGAGGTTATTTAGGGTCGACAGGGGTCAAACTGTGAAAAACTTGTGAACAGGATATGGCAACAAAGGAAGCTTTGATAGATCTCATATGTAATGTGTAGGTGCATCACATTGAGTAGAAACACTCTTTTGGCTCTGGTGGAATTCAAAGGTCATTTAGATTCAAAAGCGTTAAAATTGTGACAACTTAGTAAACATGACAGCTTGCAGCTATGATCTCGTATGTCATGTGTAGGTGTTGCATAACTGTAATATGCAGTTGTGCATGTTGAGACAAGATACATATCAGTCATCAAGCATCAGATTCATAAAAATCCTCATAATGAAATCATCGAAACCACAATGCATTTGTGCATTCTTGTTTTTCCTTATTTACGCGATTTCCAAAAATAGCATGGACACAACAATGGTTGTGAGTACCCGCCCCCGTCCCCCTCCCCCCCCCCCAAAAAAAAGAAACTCAGGATAACAGAAAACAAACAAGACAACTGTATTCAATGCTCTCTCGTTTTTTGTCTTCAGGCCAGTTTATTATCCACTGCATCACCCCAGTGGAGTTTCAGTCTGTAAATAACATGGAGAAATAAACAGTAAAACCTTAGGTTACAATTACATTACAAATAAAATTGCATCACCAGATGAACTGTAATGAAGACTTCGGCAAATAATCCTAGTCCACTTTATACAATACACTAAAATTGTACAGTTAGGATTGGTTTTCACACGGGATGGACGACGTAAAAAAGTGTTTAAGAACAAAGAAGTATCCAGTGATATCAAGCTATACGAAACATGAGTGTCAAATGTCTTGTTAAGTCAATAACTTCGAATAAACAAGCGAAGAAACATGGTGAATAAACATGGGCGAATTAAACATTCGAATAAACGTCGAATAAAAATCAACTTCGAATAAACATGGGCGTCACTCCATACTGAAATGGACATGTATGACTAACTGACTGGTTTGAATGATCAAAGTTGCCCCGTCAGGGGCTTGGGACACATTGGACGGGGGCCGCCATCGGTGTTCCCCTGGGGTCCGGGTTTCGCGTCCATAAACATGACCAAAAGAGAAATCTGAGACTCTGAGGTATTTGCAGAATTGTGGGCTCTGGAACGAATCATTTCTGTATCTTCGGATGGTATTGAACACGCAAAACTGGTCGGATATTTAACGGTTCATTGTAATATTTTGAGACTAACGATCAAATTGATGGTGAACAGGGGAACCGCCAGGGTCTAGTAATTTTTGGCACATACTGTGAAACTAGTACCAGAAAAATAGTGGTTTTACAAACCCCACAGATGGCCGGGAATGGCATTTGTCGGTCGTCTTAAGCTGCATATACCCAGCCTTGAAATAGGGATATCATGTCTGCAATTTCTCAAGTAACCTCA
Organism: Stichopus chloronotus; assembly: GCA_021234535.1. Classification (NCBI taxonomy): domain Eukaryota; kingdom Metazoa; phylum Echinodermata; class Holothuroidea; order Aspidochirotida; family Stichopodidae; genus Stichopus; species Stichopus chloronotus. The sequence goes on along the minus strand of CM037845.1, from coordinate 19,291,753 downwards.
AGAGAAAAACATCAATCTATATGAAATCTGTCTGTGGAAAATTGTAATAATTTGAATTGATTTTATCTGTTGTATCTTACGAGAGCAATAAATTGTTAGGTCGCCTACTATCTAACCGGAGCGGTTCAAGGGGGGCATATTTTTTTTTGGGGGGGAGGCTGAAAACAATGCCCATATCGTGTTTCTGAAGGTAAACACCTCCCATGACCGCCATCCGCTGGATGCGTTGTAAGGAGGGTGTTGTAAAGATGTATTCATCCATTTACCTTGAAAGGTGTTGTAAAGTTGCATGCTGGGATGCGATTTTCTCTTTTCCATACTTTTGAAGATCATTGCAAATTACGTGCTTCTGTCTCAATTGTGAGAAATACCAGGAAACCATTGTAATGTATTTCTTGCAACTACACACCCTCCTTCAGACACCGTCAGCAGGTCACCGGAGGGAGGGGAAGTTAAATAAAACGATACCAATAGTAGCTTGCAGTGAAACAGTTTTGTCCCCTTGTTGAATAATTGAGTCACTCAGGGAGTAAAATATTGGCTGTGATCAGATAACAGCAAATATGTACAAAGTAACGTAAGTGTTTCTAGACTAAATGGGAGAAGCAATCCCAGGAAGTATACAATTGCTTCACTAAAAAATAAATAAAACAAATAGCTATTGTTTCTGACAATGGAGAGATAAAAGATAATCTGAAATTTGAAACACAGTGACAACAACATTTGTTTAATAACTTTAAAATCGATGGTCCTATACCTACCCGTTTGTCAGTTTGGCTGCCTATGAGGCATTCCACAGTAAATTTTACATGAATCTGCAAATTTCAGACGTAAAATATCCACCTGCAGTTGATCAATTATCCAAGTATACAAGTTAAAGTTCCAAGTTTAAAATGTTCGCTTGAAAAAATTACTCTAGTGGTAATTAATTAATGAAGAGAGCGTCGAGGACTGGACATTATATTTCCTCTTATTACAGATTGGTGCAGCAGAAAAATGATACAAAAGTAGTCCAGACATCTGAAGCATACCTTTAAGGCACGTAAAGAATATGATTTCAATGTTTCTGCAGTTACAACTGAAATGTCTCGTCAGCGACAATTTGAAAATATCTTTCAATATAAATCACTAATTTTTGGTTGGAAATTGAACATACATGCCTACTATTTTACAGTGTCGTCTCGTCCGCGACACTGTAGAATATCCAGTCTGTGACACTGAAATTTATCGTTGAACAGGGAGAGGGTTGAACACATACTATTTCACAGTGGACGCTTCATACATCCCACTGAGTCACACTGTTGGTCAGATCCTCCTTTCAGTTCCCCCCAGTATCCTGAAAGTAACTTTGGTATGGTTGACAAGGGTTTTACCACAGTCTTATAAAGTTAGATAAAATCTAAGTTAACGGTATATCTACCTTTTTCGAATGGTCTGTAATCGTTTCCGTGTACTTACAATCGAAATGCTTCCAAATAAAGCGAAATTCAACCCCAAATCATTATATAATTAGAGGCCAGTCAGTTTGGAGTGAGCCTACTGTCGGTCCTTCACTTTTAGGCGCCACACTAGTATTAGAATTCGATGGTTTCAGAGGGCATTCAAGAAGCATCCGTTTTAAAGACCTTTTTACTTGCCTGGATAGGTTGAGTCTCTTGTCCCTGTCATTGAGGAAGTGGTAACAGAAAAGGTGAAAGGAGTTTTCACCAAGCCTTTCAAATCGAGCTAGACAAAAATCAAACTCAACTTGGCGGCCATGGAGCAAATTGTCTCCCTCGAAAACGACATGTTTTCTTGATGCTCAATCATGGTAATATTTTAAAAGAAGCTGCCTTCGTATTCATGGTGTTCCTGAATCTAATGACGAGGCAAGTACCGATGATCTCATTGTCAAGTTGGTTAAGGAAAAATGTGTCAACATTAATCGTTACATCGTAATCAATTAAACATTCGCCATCATTTCTACATGGTGAGCGTACAACTAAAAGGTATGGGGTTCTATATCAATGAGGATCCAACAAACGTGAGGCAAGAAGTCTTTACAGAAATCCAAATCTTAAGCGTTAGTAATGGACATACAAATATATATTTGTCGTAGAAAAAGACGTAAAAGACGTACAAAGAAGGAAAATTGTCAGCAAAACTGACTTGGCGAAACTTTAATCATATTAATTCATTCCTCAGTTCTGCAGCTCCAACTGTGCACTAGTCTTGGACGCCATTTTTGGACTTTCTTGTGACCACTTGCATTGGAAGGACTACAGTGGCCAACTTCATAGTCCCAAATCCCCTTACCGGTACTTCATTGCACACCAATGCCGCTTTACAAGTACGTATTGAAATTATCTAAAGATGCTGGTTGTATTATCCTACCCAACTGGATCTTAAGCCTTTTTAGCAATCTTCACATCGTCTTGTTTTCATTGTCATCTATCCTTTCCCTCCTTATCTTTTTGCGTTTTGGGTCAGCTATTAATAGATACTGTAGTATACTTTCTCGTCTTTGTTGTTTGTGTTGCCTTTACAAAATCAATCCTTAGCATATGTCCTAGAAAATGCTGTCTAGTGGAAATCAATTGCCACATTGCTTGCTTGAATCGTTTGCTGTGCATATGTTAACCTGAATTCCAAGCAAAGTTTTTCCTATTATTTAAACAGAGAGAATACATTGTCTCAGATAGACCTATTTCTGTTGATAGTATAAAAACCATTAAATGTGCTTATTACGATAACAGTGCTTTGAATCAAATGTTGCAATGTTCTATCAATAGTCGTAGGTCACTCTATCATGTTAATCCTAGACCTTCGAAGAGCAATTATGGAAAATTACATGTCTCCCTTAACTCGTTTCCAGCGATTGGAGTAACTGAAACCTGTTTTCGTAATGATGATAAGTATTCTCTTTGTACTCTGTGTTCCTTACACTCTACTTACATCATCTGCAAGACTTCTTTAAGATTGGATATTCACCTCCGTTTGGAGTGGTGGTGTTGCTATTTACATAAATTATACCAATTACGATTACTTTACATCCTTGAGTATTTCCTTAGAAGTATTCCTACAAACTCTTGTCATCGAGCTAGTAACATCTCCCCATACTTCTATTCTGTTTTTACTGATCTTATTGTCCCATGAGTTATCATTCTGACACAAACATATATTTTTGTTCGATTGAAGATCCTAAGACTTTAATTTGATTGCAGTGAGATGTGCAAGGTTCGCACTTTATAACAAACACGTTATAACACAATGTGGGCAAAACTGGATTGATTTCCACCTACCAGTAGTATTCATTCCTCTCTATATGATTCCACGAGGTTTTTCGTGTTTTCGGTGACAGGCACCCCACATAGATTGATCACTCAAGCCATCTGCAAAACCATCTCAAAGAACGATGGAATTATCGCCCGGCTGTGTCGTTGCTGCGTCATTACCTCCATCCTAAATTCTTTTCATTGTATAATAGCTGTTCATCCTTCCTAATCCTATTGAACTCTTCTTTGGGAAGGTTCGTTTTGTTCCAGGATTTATCTCTTCTTAGTCCTTCCAAGAAGAGCTCTTCTCTTTGTGCTTAATCATCATCCATCTAAAATCAACTGTGACATGTTTACTAAATTCAACAAGGGAGCTGTTACTTGATGAATATGAAACGCTTCAAAGTATAGGAAAAAAATTGCGTAAAACCTCGTCTCTCACGTCAAAAAGTTTGTTGCCCTTGAAGGTGCCATGAATGTTCAAAATGTCAGCTTTTCATAGAGTGGTAGCTCATACATGGAGAAACATTCCACATGGTATTGAAGCACATAACTTGAACGATTTAGTGTATGAGTTAATGGGACAATTAATAGGGATATGCTATACCATCGTACATGCTACCTGTATGTGATGGAAGCATGCCCTTGTAGAAAGTTATGTAGGAGGATATTCCTCGTCATTTGTCCACCGTGGCTATAATGGACATGTGAGCAACCCTTTCGGTATGTTATCCTATGGGCTGGATTCTTTAGTAGGATGAATGTTGTATCATGTGAGTTAAGGTTCAAAAATAGAGTCAATTGAAGCAATAATGGAAAAGTTGTGGACTTTCAGCTTTCACTTTCAGAGCATTATTTTTGAATCGATGTGTGTTTCGTTCCACTGAACGAGATAAGCAAACTTCGGGTATATTCTTCATGTGAGCCAACCTCAAACTCAGGTGAATAGACCTCAGGTCCGGTCAGTTTGAGGTTGGCTTACATGAAGTATATACCAAAATTCGACGGCCTCTAGCTTAAAGTCTAAGCAGCTAAGGTAGGGAAATTTAAAGTGCCATTAATGCACCAATGTGTTTTCCATCGAGTGGTAGGTTTATTTGTTGAAAGCTTATAGAAGACTTTGCAGACAACATTACTTTTGCCATTTAGTGTGTAAGTCAATGGAGCAATTAATAGGGGTATGCTACCAGATGGACGATGCCATATGCGCTTGAATGGCAGACCGTCTTCTTCTCTATTTACGTTGTGAGAATTGTCTTTACCTTTTGGCATTATCTTTTCCCCTTGACGTTTGACTTCTTCTTTGATTTGTCTTTGCCTTTCGCCGTTTATCTTTAGATGTCAACACTTGTATTTACCTTTTCGCATTATTGTCTTTGTTGCCCTATTGGTTGCTCATGGTGTCGTACCTAAGTAAGTAATCAGGCACATTCGAACTGGAAGATAAGAATAGTTGTTATCCTAGTCTGTAAAATTAGGACTGTCTGCAAAGTAGATCTACACACGGTAGGAGCACAAATATCAAACAATATTTTGAATGTAGGGTTTCTTCTTTAATACAACTTTAGTAATGTTATCCGTCGAAATGATACGGAGGATGTTCGAAAAATAGCAATCTATTGGCTCTGACTTTACGGGATAAGTTTGCCACTTTATGTGGGCAACAATAAGTATAGGGTTATATCTTAGGCTATCCATGGTTTTTAAATATAGCACAATTTCAGATGGAATTTAAGAATGAATTTGAACTATGTTTATTGGTAACTCTAAACGTAGGGGGAGGGGAGAGGAGGGGGTGAAGCTGCATGTATAAGACAATGCCTGTCTTTGAGATTAATGGACATTTGAGGTCGGCAACAAAGGTCAGAAGTAGGGAAATTTGCAGAAAAGGAAGAATATATGTATTGTTGATATAATCGCTCGTACTTTGTGTTCGAAGGTACGTCGGTCGCACAGCAATGCGGAAATTACAAAAGTTTGCCTTCAAAATTGTGCTGCAAATTAACTCCATGACGTCATCGATAGAGCTGTTTCCTTTCTGATGCATTCAACTGTTGCACTACGGACAGATAGTTGTGCAGGTTAGGTACATGTGACAGCAGTGCACTATATCAGAACCATTTAAGATAAACGTTGCCATGCACATTGCACATTAAAAGCTTTAGCAGTCTGTCAAGAAAAGGTCCACACTTAACTCATGGAGTGATTTACTCAGCACCATGTAAAGCTGGTCACGAAGATTATATGCAGAACACCAACAACCTCATGACAGAGCAAACAACATGGGGCAAAAGCAAAGCTCCGAATCTGGGGTGAGTTTTTTTCTCTCATATTCGGAGTGAACAGTGTATTGTGAGCTGAATGGTTTTATTTGTTTCAAAAGTTAGAATGTTGACAATAAAGCAAAGTTTTGTGATACACTGACTTAATATGCTCATAAAACGACTCACATGGACAAGGGAAATCATATGACAATTAAGCAACGCATGCGTTGCCTGTTGAAAATGTTTTAAAGCTGCACTGTTGACTGCAACTTCGTTACGTAACAAACCCTTTGCAGGTATTGTGTGATGTATAGCAGCCCCGTTGGAATACAAGCCGTTCAATGAGTTTCAAAACACAATCTACTAGATTAATTTGGCAGAAATTTAGAATCGCGGAAATGAAATTGTCTATGTCAGAAAGCCAATAAAAGAAGATACTGACCTAAAGATGAACATAATTTCCACAAACTACTTAACGTGGATGTATTCTCATTATCAGGAAGAATACAGTTTGTTTTGTAACGTCGCTCGAGAAACTGTGTATTATACCTGATATCACACGGTAGGGGGTAGGGTTAGAGACATGGGGGATGGTTAGGGTTTTCTGTTTCGAAAATAATTATCATGCATGATATCATGTTACGGATTGGATGGACTTAGATCTCTCCTGATCAATATGCATTGCATGTTTGGGATTACATAAGAGTGTGCTGTTACGCAAAACTCTTTCAGCTGTTGCTTCACATCAGAACACGACATGCTATTTCGAAGGAGATACATCAAGAAAAAAAAACTTACGCCAATTCTATGATACTTCTACGGTACGATAAAAGTTCATGAGAAGATTATGGCATAGGTCTCCCTTCACAAGTGAACTTAATTAAGGTGTAGTTTGCGAACTTCACAGAGACACCGTATGTTGACCAAGTTAGTTTTATAATACTACATTTTAAGGTCATTTCATTCAGTTATATAAACTCCGCACAAAACGTGATTTGAAGTTTCACGTTTTCAAGTTTCACTGTCATCGATTTGGAATTCACTCGATGACAGTGTTAAGCAATGTAAAACCCTTTCCTTTTTTAAAATAAGGTATAAGGAAAAGTTACTGTCATCCCAGAATTTTTACAATTAATTCATATCTCATTTCTTGGTTATGTAGATGATTTCTGAAATTGTGTACTAGCCTAATGTATTTTTTTCTCCTCCTTTGCTGATTTTCTTCTTTTTCTTTATATGAATTAGACTTAATATAGCGCACGATGTGACAAGTCATTCACGTGCACTTTACAAATAATTATAGTATAAAATAAATTCAAATTCAAAAATACAAAACTTAATTGAGAATGACTAAAGATTAAAGAAGTAAGTCTTTAGTCTAGCCTTTCTTTCCTTATGAACTCTAGTGTCTTCTTTTGGTGTTAGTGATTAGTTGTTATTTTTGTTATGTAACAGCTTTTCTATTTATCGTGTAAATAATTTATGCAGGGGAAAACAATTTATAAGTATTACACTTCAGTTTTCTCCTTTTCCATCATATCTCAAATATATTCAAGACAAACTTAAGATATGTATTATGTAAATATTTATATTGCATTTACCTTTGTCTTGCTGCTATATGTTATGTTCTCCATGTGGATGGAAATAAACTGTGTCATTGTCATTGTCAAGTTGGTTGCTGTGGTATCATTCTGTCTTTAAAAAGCCACGCGTAAAAGTGAATTGGTTTTCTGCTTCAATTAATCAAAGCCCATACATAGCTTTGGTTCTGAGTAGCTGAGTCGATCATCATTACAGCTGGTGGGAAGTGCAACGAATCCTTGCATTCTGCTGACTCCTGAAATGAACACTTTGACAAGTCTGTTGACATGTATTCCATAACCTTTAACTAATATCCCTGACCGTAACCTAACCTTGTCAGGTACATCATATATGATACATATATTCCATAAGAAATACAAGGTTTCATATTCGAGACACGAATACGAAATTTTAGAAAACAAAACTATGGCATTGCTGCTCTTTGTGACGCATTCTTTTCAACGCTTCCTTGCATCGTCTAGGACTAGTTGAATGTTCCTCATACTTGTTAAATGAAAATGGCGTGTAGCAAGCTTACGGATACGATCGCTATACAACATATTTTCTTGTCATCTGTAGCCATCTGGTTCGTCTGTGGAAATTTTAGTAATGCAATGTGAGTTGTTTAAAGAAAAATCTGCATATGTTTACTGTTTTGTTAAAGATAGCCTGCAACATTTCCGTAATTTCGTTAGCAACTATCTTCTCGGTTTATTATTGTTATCACTATTGTTTTTCTCATGATTGTCAATCAACGTGTTTTTGTTGGCAATCGTTTTGAGCTTTGAAAGTTCATTTGATATCTGACAAACTAGTTGAGACTGCCATCATCTATGCAAAGGATCAACGTTTTGGCAATCGTTGGTGATCGCATGTGGAGACCGTGTACAGTATATAACACGTGGGCATAGGCAGCATTTCGCTTTCAAGAATGGAACACCGGGTGTGGGAGGGGTATGAACTGTAGAAATGCTCATCACTGGAGGAAGGTGTTATTAGATGGAGATCTATCGAAAACTCTTTCTTTGAAACCTACTAGTTGCCGACAGTACAGTAATCTTTTTTTGTGTGTTTTTCTTGATTATGTCGTCTGCTACATCTCGATGAGCAGCTCGCGAAATTTGCCTCTTGCCTTAACATTGCCAGTCGCTTAAGCTATAAATGAATTTGAGGGTTTCGACGCGTTTCGACGCTATTTACAACATACTTGTCTAGCACCCTACTACTTGCTCACAATGAGGGTGTCTTTTAGATCATGCGAGCGAATGCGAAAATAAGTCAAAAACCGACGGCAAAGTTTAGTCTTACACTTCTTTTGCTCATTTGCATAGATCATGAGCATTGATTTGTAGCCAGCATCATTAGGTTTCTTGGCAATAAACAGTCGTCTGGAATGTCAGAACAGTGTTTCGTACTCGACTGTCGATAACTAGTTAGACATTGAAGCATTCCTTTAACTCATCCTTTTTGTTGGGGTCGCTGAGGTATGAATGGGCAGATGAAGTTGCCTAGATATTAGACAAAGGTTTTTTCAATGCCCTTTAGTTCAATTATCCCCAATTAAAGGATTAAGACTCTACTCTAAGGTCAATCTAATTGGATTGGCGTAAATTAAAGTTTTTGATGGATCTCCATCTAATAACACATCCATGATCATTGAATGCCAAAGCCGGGTTTAAGGTTTAAAAGGGACGGGTACCCCATGTAACGTGTCTTATAAATGCAACAAATAGCCCAGCAGCAAACAAATGGCTACACTGGAGAATTTCTAGAATAATGAGGATCACATCCGTATACAGAGCTATAAATGCATGGTGATATATAGCTATGGGTGTGAATATATTCTTGGCCTGAACATTTATGAAATGGAGGAGGATATGCTGTATTACATCAGCTTCACCCATTTTCATGACTGGGATTCATGCCCATCCCTTAAAAGCGCCGCCTTCGTGCAAGTGTGAATGTGAGTAGGTTTTGACTGTTTGCCGATGAGTTGTTTGTAATGCTCGGAAGATAGGGTGATTGCAGAAATTTTCAGGATACACAGTTTAAGTCATTGACGATTCAGTGTCGACAGTATGCTGATTTGACTGGTATAACCGGCGTCAAGTCGATTTGTTATATTTCTATGCATCAGCCGGCGATTACCGATCGGAGAAAAATCGGCTCATAACGCATGGGTTATTTCCGGTACCCGGGTAGTGTTCGCTTGCTCGATTTTTCTGGATTATATGCCTAATTTCATAAACGGTTACCGGTTTCTGACACTCGATCGACTCTCTTTCGATGCCCCTACGGTATTCCTCAGGGACACTTGAAGACCAAACGGTCTCCTGACAGGTATCGTTAAATCGCCTGGCTATTACTGGTCGAGCAACTACCGGAATCGGGTAGGCATTGGTCAGTTTGTGCATGTGAGATATAATTAAAGGCAAGAACTACTTCATTTGCATTCCAAACAACTCTATGACAAGAAGTGAGAGGTTAATGGAGCCCATTTTTTCAAAAGCCCAGAGAATTGAGCTGAGGACCATTAGCGCTTGCTCTCACTTTGGGAGTACTTCATAACAGGTATCATTAATGATTTGTTGACAGCAGAAGAGAGGCAGGCGGAAAGAAAGACCCAAACCCAGAAGAAGGTAGCGGGTGTATACCTGGGTGATGAGGCAACTCTTGAGAGGGGCTGGGTACCAGGCACAACCCCAAAGGAAGGAGACTTCCTACATACTTCAAACAAGTCCAACAGTGATGGTGACAGTGTACAAGCCATCATGGCAACCGCCAGCAATTCCGTAGTAGACTATCATTGCATTGTATAAGTTGTAAAATGTAAAATTTTAGGTAAAAGGAACATTGCTGGCAATGACAATGCTCTTGTTAGCTTTACTTGAAAGTGTAATAAGTACATTACACCAAACTATTTCACAAAAAAATTATTAGAAGCTTATGGGTTGTCTCTTGAAAAAAGAAAAGAAAAAGAAAACAACTAAAATATAGCCGTCCTATGCAAAACAAAAATTTAATAGTAATGTCAAAAATGAATTTATAAATAACTGCTTTTGGAGGAAATGTAAGGTGTTATCAACAAGCTTGTATTTTATTTTGTATATTACTAGGTGCAGAAAAGAAATGTCTACAAAAAGATTACGAAAAAGAGAGCAAATGAAACCTGAAACTTTAACAGAAATGAAACTGAACAGAATGTACAGGATCTTTTTCCTTATTCAGCTTGGATTTTTCTCTTTCTATTTGGTAGTTTTTGTACACTTTTCTTATCGATTGCCTACTTCGTCCCTTTCACCATGTAACAGAGTTTTAGCGTTAGTGTTTAGAATCACAAGACAACATTATATGTAAAGCAGTTGAACTCAACCAACTGTGACAGCGATTTTATTATCGACGTACACGCAACCGTGACCGGTCTGTCATCAACCGGGCAGCAGCCGATTTATCCTTCCCAGCAGGTGTTGGGATGTACCTTTAATACGAATGCAGTCGGAGCTGATACATGAATACTACACGTCTGTTGAAGGGGCTTCAGCCGATTATACGAGCCGATTTCCGACCCGACTCCGAGTAGTCGACTAATCGACTAACAGACTGTCATCCGTGCGGGGCCAGAAAATATGCCAGATGACCGGCCAGACATTTTCGGGAAATCAGCCGATTGTTACTCGGTGACCAGCCGATTGTTTCTCGGTGACTTTCCGATGCCCGACGTCGGGACTGATTCAACTCCGAATTAAAATGAGCCCGTCCGTTTCATGAAAATAACCCAGTGCCCGGCAGGAGATCTGCAGGCGCCAGGTCGATATTGCCTAAAAATACGTCGAGAACTAATCGTAAACACATCGGGATTTAATTGTGACTGGAGTATAAAATAAACAAGAACATCTACAGAGAAGACGTTTCATCAATAGTGTAGTTTTACAAAACGTTCGTGTTTTCTAACCAGTACGTTAGGCGGGGAATCGACATTTGTTAAATTTGAATGCGAAGCAGTGTGAATGCGAAACATGAAATGCTCGACTAATCCTCGCATGTCACCATATGTGCCTTTACCCTTGTAACCGTTAAAGGTCTTTCTTTATAGTATCTTATGATATTATGAAGGACTATACTCATTTTCGAAAAATGTTTGTAACAGGAAACAAAAATACGTCGTAATCCCTTTTCGTATAAAGACTGCAGAAAGAAAAAACCTCAATCTACCTTGGGGGTCGCAGAGCTAAAACCCAATCACCAGGAAGGAAATGTTTATTTACCATCTCTATGGGATATTTTACATGTATGTCATAGGCTACATTTCAAAGGTTTGCTTTTACTTAACCTGGACGACTTGCTACCCGGAAAATACGTATCACTGCTATTTTTAACTTTCATTATTTCGTCCATAGGTGCATCGAGAAGTTGTTTACGGATTCCCGATCTTTCTGCTTTTCTTTGTGGTTTATTCAATATAAAATAACAGGAAAGTAAGGTTGCAACAATTGAGCGTTTTGAGACTGGTCGTCAGTTGTTTCAACAACGCTTGGTTCCAACTTCGAATGTTCCAACAACTTCGATTTAGAGAAATATAAATCCTCATTCTCACTTAGAGTTAGGCACTGGACGCGGGTATGACATAAGTCAACGCTCTCTGGATGTGTTTTCCAGTATTGCACTTATAAACCAAGTAAAGTTTAATTAAATTACAACTTTGCAAAGGAAGATAAAAATTACAAGTCCGTAAACCATGAACTTGTACTGAACAAACTTTTCGGAATTTGCTGGCCCTAAGCCAAAATGATCCTAGGATAGTCAAGCTTACTCGGAAACAATTTTTGTAACAATTTTAAAGGCACATTATTACATTCAGTAGAAACGTTTAACGAAAATTTAAAATGAATCCGTCATGATCCCGATTGTTTTCTTAACTCGTGAGAAGAAACTTACGAAGTACTGTCATAGCATAAGAAAGATGGCGAATATCATACTTAGAGCAGGCTTATGCCAACGCTCACCCCAAGTTGACCTTAACTTTATTCTATGACTTTTCACAGCCTCACTTTAGCCTATACATGCACAAAATTGTCCTCCATATCGTTATCCAGAATAGAGCTTTCCCGAAGTCGATCATTCTGGCGGTATGATTTTCATCCAATTTCCATCTTGGTCGTTCTTTGATAATGACTGCTTTAGACTAGAGGATATCTGTATGCTTGGCACCAGGTGACATTATGGTTGCTACTTGTGGTCGCCTAAAAAGTGCTTTCAATGTAAAGGTGGTGGAATGTTTACATCATGACGTTGGACCTTGCGTTATTTGACACGTTAAAGTGTGGTCCCTTGTTAGTTGTTGGCTGTTAATATTTCTGTATTCAAAGGGCCTGGAAAACTGAAAAACCTGCCCCCAAAGCAGAAATTTATTTATTCCTCTTTTTCTGCAGTTTCAACACGATTATTCCCATTTTCGATTATCTTCACCACTCGGTGACATCAAGGCAAATTATGACGTCATCATCATCGGTTCCGGTTACGGTGGTTCAATCTGCGCTAGTCGTTGCGCACGCTCAGGACATCGCGTGTGTGTCCTTGAGAAGGGCAAAGAATGGCTTCCAGGGGACTTTCCCGAGACTGAATTTAAAGCCATCAAGGAGGTCCAGATGACCGTTAAAGGAAAGAAAGATCTCGTCGGTGAGTAAACCTTATCGTATCTCGATAGGTTTAGGTTTTAAGGAATGCGAGGATAAATTTAGGTAACATGTTACTGATCTGAATCCACTGGCGAAGTTTTGAATATGTAATTGCTTTATTGCGTTATTTCGTAGACATTCTGACAGCTTTGCAACTATAACGGTGGAACAATTACTGGGGGTCTCAGGTTACGTAGGGAGAAATAAGTTCTTTTGGGAAAATAATTAGATTTATGAAGATCTGAATCGTTGGTAAATACGGAATCCTCCCCGTGTTTCAGATCAGGCATAGAAAGTTGAAGGAAATTAAACTGATAGAAATGATCGATTTAAAACTGATAGACCAATCAAAAAGCTTTATCCTCCTTTTGAAATTGGTAAATCAATGACGTGTCTAACAAACGTACAGTAGTTTAGGAGGAACTGTCAAAACTAACAACGCTGTGTCATTGATCTATCTATACTTTGTATTTGCAATATCACGTCTGTCATTTTCACGAATCCATATCTTACCATCTCTCTTTTTGATGTTGTCAGACTTCATTGGAATTGCTATCTCTTTCCAGCACTCGGGTTATGCGTTGATTACAACTTTCTTCAGCGTATGTCTACTCTGATATTTAGATGACTGCATCTTTCATATTTATTGAATCATACCACTTTTGCTGTCTTCTATTTTCATTTGGTTTACTGTTCGTCAAAATCTCTGTCAACAGGAAGTCCAACGAATCTTTATGATATTGTTGTGGGGGATGACGTTGCTGTCTTACAAGGTTGTGGGCTCGGCGGTGGGTCTCTCATCAACGCCAATGTGGGTTTGGATATTGACCCACGAGTGTATCAAGATAAGGTAACTTGTGCTTAGACTGGCGCCATCCAACTCCAATGACTGATTTTCTGGCAACGTAGTTCTCGTTTCTTCATGTATATCTTACTGAATTCCTAAAAACAACACAAATGAAAAATAATTTTTAAGGAAGTCACTCGTCACCCCAAACTGGGTGATCAAAATTCTCAGTTGCAACTGCCGTTTGATTGACAGTATTACACATTACTAGGCGAAATGTCTTCATTGCATATGTGGTCTTTGTATGCCCACTAGGATATGCAGCTCTTACAAATAAGGATGTGTTTGCGCAAGGAGAAGGTTTAGGCAGGCTGTGGGTGACGGAATTGCCTAGAAGGAGAATTGGAACTTTCTGGCGAGTTAAGTACCTGAATTTAAGAGTAGGAAATACGAAATGACCTTTATCTTTCCTAGAAAGTTGTTCCCTCACAAACAGCCTCAAAGAATTTGGCTAATCTTCAGCCTAATTGTTCTTCTTTTCGTAATTTGGGCGTAAAAGCACATTTAACACAAACCAGTATCCGTGTCGCTGTGATAATGTGTGGCGCACCACGCTTGTTCAAATAACGTTTAATGTAAACGCAATTTATACGCACTGTTCCTATGTGAGAAAATGCAACAATTTTTACTTAGATAGGTAGTGTGCTGTCATTAAAAATTTATACACCTTGCCATCACAATTTTGGCAGTGATCTGACTGGGACATACGTAAGATTTTATATTTTGAATGATCTCACACGTTCGTTACTTGCATCAAAATTCCTTTTACTTTTTCTACTTTTTCTACTTTGTGACTCCTTGCCGAAGGCAGGCAGAGAATCTATGTGGTCATGATGGCGTGTGAGGGTGCGTGTGCATGCGTATGTGACGCCTTGTAAACACGGTCAAGATTTCATTGTAAAATTAGTCCATTGTAAGTAGATATCCCCATAGTTTTACATGGAGGTCAAAGGTCATTTGACGTCACCTGAATTTGAAGTATGAAAACCTACTGCGGAAGTTATCTCAGCAACTGAATTTTGCTGGAACTTCATACTAGTCACATTGGTATCCCTTTATGAGTAGATAATTTCTGCCATTTCTATTGAGGTCAAAGGTTATATGAGGTCAATAGAGGTCATAGTCTGAAAACCTTGTAAACCCGTTATCTCAATAAGGGAAAGATGCTAGAAATTCAAAGTTGATGTGTTGGTTGTCAATTGTAAGTAGATGATCCCTATTGTTTTTCATTCAGGTCAAAAGTCATTTCAGGTCAATAGAGGCAATAGTTTGAAAACCTTTTGGACATTGTACCTCGGTAAGGGAAAGTTGCTGGAAGTACAAATTCGACTTGTTGGTTGTCCGTTGTAAGTAGATGATCGCTACTGTTTTTGATGGTGGTCAAATGTCATTTGAGGTGACCAGAGGTTAAAGTCTGAAAACCTTTTAAGATAGATATCTCAGCAATTGAATGTGACTCGAACTTCAAACTTATTGTGCTGGTAGTCTATGGTAACTAAATGATTCGTACCGTTTTCATGGAGATCAAAGGAAAATTTAGGTCACCAATTAAGGAACCTACCTCTGCAACTGAATGTTGGCGGATCTTCAAGGTCTTATCTTTGGAAGACCTTGATGAGGAGATGATCTCTGCCATTTCTTATTGCGATCAAATGTCATTTTTAAGTCAGTAGAATTATAGCTTGTAAACTTGTAGACACGGTACCGTATTCCATAAAAAGTAACGTGTTTCAACTTCAAATTTCGTATGTATTGTCCTTTGCTTTCTGTGAATATTGGCAAGAAATCTCAAAGTCATTCGACTTCCGGTTCTTGTTAAGCTAAATTTCTGCACAGGAAGTGTTCTACCTTGTTAAGATTCATCTTTTTAGAACACTTCCTTTCGCAACTACATCACTGTAAATTTAATTACGTCTATAGTGTGTACCCATGTTTTTGTTTTTGCTGTTGTGGGGGAAAAACCCCCAAAAATGAAATGAAATCAAAATGTCTCAAATCATATTTAAATTATTTACACCTAGGCGTGGCCAAAAGCAATTCGAGACGATATCGATATCATGAATAAGATAGATCGTGATCATGTAAACGATATGTTAAAACCAACCGTTTATCCGGATGAAGGACCTTATTTGCATAAAATGGAGGCCATGAAGACTGCCGCAGAACACATTGCCAAAGACATCGAGGACATCCAAGTTGATGACATATTTAAGAGGTAAATTCAGTGAGACTCCATTTTGAGGACTTGGATGTTCTTGAGAGTAGTCACATACCTTGACATTGAATCATTTAGAGGTCAAGCAATGCATGATGGGTAGGGAGTTACTCTTGAAGGAGTTTTCATGTAGGTGTGGATTGGTATTTATTTTATCAATAAAGCATAACTAAGAGAAACAGCAAACTATTTGCAGCAAAAAGCATTAGCAGATAATCCGATCAGATAATTTCGCATGTCACGTGTGTTTTCTCGGCTACAACATTGTTATTTCGTAAACCATGATGTAATCTCTGGGGTGTTTTTACCACGATTCCAAAATAATAGCAAAGTTTTAAGGCATTAGAAAAAAGTAGCAGTCGTAAATGAAAAAAGATTCCCCAAAACATTCGTTTTTTCCTCATGTGGTATTCGTTATTTCCTACTCTGGTTCGCAGATTAATATACGTGCCCAACGGTGCAAATACATCTTCAGGTTGCTGAACGTCTGCCAAGGGAATTTGCTAAATTTCGCCTATTCGATGTCTACCGATAGTGGTCACATTTCCGCCCGAATTGATGTCCGATCCAGTTATCGGTTGATAACTAATAAAGAGACCCGACTTTTACTTCCAAAGATCACACACAAAATTATTTAAAAGTCATCTCAAAGTGGAGGAAGAACCCCTCTCCAGAAAAAAAGTATTCCTCTCCATCTCAATTCCAGGAGCATCGTCCAGGTTCCCTTCAGCTTAATTCTGGCTACTTAGCTGTACACAGAATGTAAACCCCCAATAGTTCCGGTTAGGCGAAGAGAATTTTAATTTCGTTCTGGCAAACCTTAGGTCTCGTGAACCTTCCGTCTTGTGGGTTGAAATCCAATTGACTAAGGCAACCCAAACAGTTTACAATTTTTGGTGAACTATTATTTTTTCAGAGTATAAGTTCTCATCTTCCTATGCTCCTGGTGTTGAAAATCACTCTCAGTAGCACTGAATATTTAATACTCATATCATTAATAATTTTCATTACAGGATCCCTCTCTACGTCAATTTCGTGTCACAGGGGAAGAACCACGTTGGCATCCCACAACCAGCTTGTGTTGGATGCGGGAATTGCTGTGGAGGATGTAATACAGGGGCAAAGAACACTCTGAACATGAATTATCTACCGGATGCGAAGTCTCATGGGGCAGAAATTTACACACAGGTGATTGTAACGTGATGCAAACAAATAACTGATATTTTGACAGACGCTTAGTTCTAAAATCCGTAGTGACGACGATGGTAATCTGACAAGGCTCTTAAATAGTATGCCGCAACACCTCCAACCACATAGAAAAAGGAAATTAGGACAAGCAAACAAACAAATATGCCAACCCGAATTTTGCAGCCTCCTTGGAAGTTACAAACCATAGTCCACAGTCTTCTCTCAAAATACTGTATTAACAGACTCAACTATTTATCAGAAACTAGGATTATAATTTCACGTCTGTGAGGTTGGGTGTGGGAATTGGTAAAACAAATTATAGCTTAGTAGAGTTAAAAATATTCTCTGAGGTTTAACGAGGTAACAATAAAGGAATTCTCCACCATCGATTATCATGTCTCTTAAAAAAGATGCAAACATTATTGTAGGCAAGTCATCGTCCTATCTCACAAAGAATCCGGAAAATGAATTATTTTTGTAAATATTCGAGGTACTAGTCTGGTACTAGAAATTAATCGGTTGTGACGTAGTACCGACAGATCTATATTGAACATTGCAATTCATTTTTATCTCAAGTGGTGGGTTGCTGTAGTGTTCTGACCTCTTATTTGGTGATAAAACCTTAGTTTTACCAGGGAGTGGCATAGACCTACCTTTCAAAGTATTGATCGGAACTACCTAATTGTTTAACGATTAGTTGACTTAAACGACGTTGCTCTGCAAATGACGTTGAAGTGGCACCGAGGAATAAAGGATGGAAAAACCTTTGAGCTTATTACTCAGCTAACCTTCGCTCGGTTTAGTGGGTCTTAAAGTTTTAGCAGTAATTAAATATTATGTCCATCGCAATAACCGTTCCATTGGTTTCATCGCGAAAGTATCTTACTGAATGTAGACATTCATGGGATTTTCATATTATAATCTCTGAACTAAAGAGTTTTTGGGGTGCAAGACTTTGCCAGAAACAGAAAAGGTGCAGAAAAAAGGAAAACAGTACCGTATTTGTCGGTTCTACTTTACACATTTTCAGGCTCGTGCTAAAGCCCAACTTTCAAAGCGTTATTTCACATGTAAGGAAGCTTCCTCTGGTAAAATCGTTATATTTAACTGATCGAACGGTAAAGAATCTCATATATTGTGTTAGGGTTTTCTTGTTTGTGGAGAATTTCTTTAAAGTGTGTTGTTCAAATTGCTATTAAACGGTATATAGTACCACAGTTTTCCGGGAAAAGTACAATGACTGCAGTAATTTCTTATTTTCATGCATTGTAATTCTCAGGTGGAGGTTAAGTATATCATGCGAGACGACGAACAAGAACTCTGGACTGTTCGCTATGTACCGCACATACAAGATGCTTACAAGAAAAGAGAGTTCATTATTCGTGCCAAGACGGTGATCATCTCTGCCGGGTCGTTGGGTTCCACGAACATCCTCATGCAATCGAGGGACTTCGGGGGGTTAAACATTTCCAAGAGAGTAGGAGAAAACTTCACTACAAACGGTGATACACTTAACATCAGTTACAACGGAGAGAAAAGGATTGGACCCTCCGGTGTCGAACTGAAGAACCTGAAAGATTGCAAAGCTCCTGGCCCTGCCATTGTTAGCGTCATCGACATGAGGGGAATACCAGGGGAACACTTAGAAGAAGGATTAGTCTTGGAGGATGGCACCCCTCCGAGCTGTGCTGATGCACCCTACAAGTTCCTCGTGAGTTGGATAGAAAAGGGTGAAGACACCACACCGGGTGAGAACGATTGGCGGGAGAAAGTCCGTCATTGGAGTGGAAAAGGTTGGAAAAACACTTTGTGCTTCTTGTCGATGAGTCACGATAAATCCGACGGCAAACTGATCCTGGATGACAAAAGCGGTCGCGTCATGGTAGAATACAAGGGTGTCGGTCACGAAGGAAATTTCGAAAAGGTTGGTATGGTAATAACTTGCTCAGCACAAATTGAAATAATGATCTGAAGAATATCATGTATTCAGATATGACGAAACTTTTAATCCTCTGAAGTGCGTCTTTTCGACTTCTGGGAGCAGTGGGACGTTTACCTTTGATGTGCGAAGCAGGGCAATTCCTTATAGTTAGTTTATATCTCAAGTTATTAAAAGTGTATGATTCAATCTGTTCCATTACTGTATTTTTTACAGCAAGTTACGACGTTAAAAGAACACGTCCTGTCAGACAAAAGCCTTATTTCAATGTTCTTTGCTAGGTACGCAAAACAGCTCGTGCTGCTACCCACGGTCTCAAAGGATTTTTTATTCCTAATCCTTACTGGAATGGACTGGTATCGAAAATCAGACACACAAAGGGAATAGTGACAGTCCACCCTCTCGGAGGTTGCATTATGGCGGAGTCTGGGAAAGACGGAGTAGTTAACCACGCAGGACAGGTTTTCCGAGGAGACACAGATGAATTGCATCCAGGTCTCTATGTAATAGACGGTGCTATTATACCAAGAAGCCTTGGAGTAAACCCAACAATGACGATATCGATATTAGCCGAGAGATGCATGAGGATAATGGCCAAACGGAATGGATGGCACATTAATTATAAAACTTTCACCAAAATCGGTAAGAAGAATACAATTATTCAAACGACTTCATCCCATACTATGTCCAACTAATATTGTAATAATAAGATTTATTGATATTACTGCATATCCATTACTACAGTTAAGCCTACCAAACTCTCAGGTATATGATCCTTAAATGACGTTTCTTTTTCTTTTGTCAAGATCCAAGTAGCGTCATGGCAAAACCGGGAATTCGCTTCACTGAGCACCTGCATGGAAATCTCGACTTCAACGAAGGAAATGGTTTACAGTGTGAAGTCATTCTGACTGTCGAAATTAACAACGTCAAAAAGTTTCTGGAGGACAAAACTCACGTCGCAAAGATTTACGGAACGATGACATGCAAGGAATTGTCGCGATGTCATCTGACAATCTCCAACGGACACTTCCAATTCATCGCCAAACGTGATGCTCATAAAAATGCACGAAAGATGATTTATCGTATGGTACTCTCGAGTGTGGAGGGCAAGATGTACTTCTTTGATGGAGTCAAGGTCATCCACAAAGAGTCAACTCGCGAAGTAGTCTACAGGGACAAGACGACATTTGCGATATATATTTACGAAGGGAACAATGCGGAAGGAAAATTCATCTGCAATGGTAACTTGGAAGTAGAACCCAGATATTTTCGTAAGCAGATGAAAACAATTGAAGTGTTTAACGTTAGGTCTAAGCTGGAAAGATTCAGGTGGAAATCTAAGTTTGGCAAGTTTTTCGCAGGAGCGTTATGGGACGTGTACGGATCATTAGCTACATCCAAGAACGTCTTCTGCCTCGATGCACCCCCAAGAGAGAAAAGACAGCTTGAATTGGGAGACTCACAGCCAGAGGTCGCAACACTCTACACACTTGATGACTACCAACTGCTTTTGACACGATATCAGGGAGGAAGTAAAGGACCCTTGCTTCTTGTTCACGGTACAGGTGTGTCTTCGTCCATCTTTACTCTCGACACCATCGATAAGAATTTTATCGAGTTTCTAGTCGAGCAAGAATACGATGTCTGGAACTTGGACTGGAGAGCCTCCGCTAATTTAGCAGGATGTCGAAAACAGTGGTCATGTGATGAGGTTGGGAAGTACGACTTTCCTGTTGCTATTGACTACATCTTGAACAAGACCGGTAAACCAGATCTGCAGGTGTTTATCCATTGTGCTGGAGGTATCGTCTTTTATACTTGTCTTCTCCAGGGACACTTACAAGGTAAAGTAAGAAGCATCTTCTCCTCTCAAACAGGCCCATGTCTCGTTGCTGGCAAATTTAACTCATTCAAGTCAACCGTGAAGATTCCCAGTTTTCTCCATGGTGTCGGGGTGGACGGCATGGATGCGTTTGTCGAAAACGCCGACGACTGGATAAAAAAAGTGACGGGTCGATTCTTTGAAGGCGTTGCAGATGTAACCACAGCTTTCAAGGAACACTGTGACAATCCAGTGTGTCACCGTATCACATTCATCTATCACCTTTTGTGGAATCATCACAACCTTAACGCTTTGACACACGACACACTCCACGAAATCTTCGGCTACGTAAACAGCACCATTTTGAGGCACTTTGCAAAGAACGTGAAAAAGGGTCATTTGGTTACCTTTCAGGGCCACGATAACTACATGCCCGGAGCAAACAGTAAAGAACGCCTGAAGAACCCCGAATACAAGAAGCAGATGGCCTACTTGGACATTCCTACCATGTTCTGCAGTGGGATGGATAACAAATGCTGGCATCCGGATACATCAAAGTTTTCGATGGAGCTTTGTCGTGAAGCAAATCCCCACCAGCATTATGAGAGGTTGCTCATTCCGAACTACGCACATCTCGACCTCTTTATGGGCAAGAATGCTGCCACTGAGGTTTTTCCTCTGTTCATGCCTTTCCTCGACAAGTACGCCCACACAGATATCGTGGGGGACATCCTTACTCCTAGGGAGAGCAGTACGTTCTTCTAAAGTATACTTTCTATGGCAGCAAGAGTTTTTTTTTTAGACCATGAGTACTGTAACTTGTAACCATTTACCCGACTGATTCGAGTTGGCCCAAGAGAGTTGAGTTAAGTGCTTATGCACCATTACGCCACACTTCGCATCCGCGGTTCTGTACATATTGAGCAGGATCTAAACAGCTTTTCGGCGGAAAAAGTGTGTTATCGTCTGTCAAAAGTGCATGTATTTTCATACTATGTATGGTCATGGCGAGTTTATCTTCCATGCATCCAACAATTTCTTGCGCGAGTCGAAGGATTGCAAACATGTTTTACAGTCACTTTCGAAGGAACCCAACGGCCCGACACTTGGCTTGGAGTTAATGATAATCGTGCACCATTCATTCATTATGCAATATTTACAGCAATAAAAACTTTCTGAACATGTTATACACGCAGAAAGAAAAAACGCAAACAAACGAAAAAGAACAAACCAGCAAAGTGTCAATTATAATGCCAACCTAAAGTAAATGATATCCCAGTATATGTACCATTTCCCCTCCCTGCTACTGTTTGAGCTTCCAGGAGCATTTCTTCTCCAACCCCCCTCTCCATGCAAATTCTCAACAATGTAAGAACCTGCTTTCTGTCTTCCACACATAGATCAGTGGTGTATGTTGCCCAAGTGTAGATTGCAAACTTTCAGGCTAAGTAGAATTACATCGTCGCCTTCCAGTCTAACGTTAGTCAAAGCTCAGTAACTTGTTTTTGCTCTCTTAGGCATTTGTTCCTATTTGTTCCTTGCCATTTTAAACTTATGACTCTTTTCCCCTAAAATTATGACCTTAACCGAAAAAAAAACTTCTTAAAATCTCCAAATATCGCTCAAAACTATTGGAAAATGGGTCTACATGGAGACTGACATCTTCTTGTCTATAAAGATGCATTTGGATAATATTAACTGCCTCTAAGCTTAGAAGAAGATGTCAGCATTTCTGAAGAAAGGGGTATTGCATGGCTCATAGTCTGCTGCTATAGTGACCGTAGTGTTCGTCTTTCATACTGCGTTATGAGTGTATGGACACGTAGTATTATCACCTTGCAGGCAAGCAAATATCATGAAAAACCTATTCATGTTTTAAAATAGTTGAGCCTTTGAAAAGAAAATGTCGAGCATAGAGCTATTATTTTCTAAACAATGTAAACCACAAAAAAGAAAGAAAAAGCCCGACTGATGAGTCACAAAATGACAAAACCGGGTCGTGAAGTGGGTTTTATTTTCAGATGCACAGTTTCTCACATTGCCTGTCAACCCAAATCTTTATTTGTAACATGATCAACTTAAAGAAATACCTTTTTGCGCTATGTAAGTAAATGATAAAAAGTTCACTTTTTCGGTTTAATTATTAAACCGTAAAACGACATGAAGTTGCATGAAAATGTACATAAGGAATAGATCATAATTAAATATGCTCGGTACAGGACTATTGATAATGACAAAAAAGAGTCTCTCTTAATTGGAAGCAAGCGATATTTTATTTGGAACTATGCCTCCAACTTGTCATTTAAGATGATACTTTATCTACTTTTGTTCCCCCCCCCCCCCCATTTACGAACTTCATGACACTTCTCTCTTTCCCGTACACTTTCAAATATTTTCGTTCCCCAAGAACAGTAACAACATAAGAACACACTTTCCATCCTGTGGTTTCCACCCAGTTCATTAAATATCGCTTTAACGAATGCACCTTGTATATCTGTGTGAGAACTAACAAAAAATATGATGTACAATTGGAAACCTTGCTACTTTCTTCCTTATTTTTGTGTGTCGATAACAGTGAATCATCAGTTATGGTGTCCTTTAATATACTGCATTGTGCTGGCTAGTCTAGTATTGCTCTTCAGTGAAAAAAAACGACTAAATTTTACTCTCATTCCACGTATATGAATTTAAATTGTCCCTCATGTGTACAACACTCTCCCTTGATGAAAGTAACACAAAATCATGACACGAAACGACTCATTTTTGCCACTCACCCTTTCCTGTCCTGTGGAATGTATAAAGAGGGGAGAGGAGAATTCTGACGCTGCCGCTCATGTTGCCACTCTCCGGCTCTGTAATTCCAGTACAAGTAAAAACTTTCCAGGAGCAGAAATAACTGAAAGACTTTCGAGTTAATTAAACAGCATTTTATTTACAAGTAAGCTCTGTAAGGATGATAGTACATCCTCAATCCTAAATATATATATATAATGCAACACCCCAAAATGTAATAAAAAAGAAGAAGAAACGAAACCGGGCTAGGGAGATCATTTGGTTCAATCCCCCATAGTTAAAGTGTAAAAACCAATGTTGGTGAATTGTTGTAAACAAAGATTTCTTAACAGTCAACCCATTTGGTCAGTGAGCGTGGCGATCCTGCAGATGTGGGCATACACATTACACAGATTCCACGAGTAGAAATTCGTTTTAGTTTTTCGAAGTTATCCCAAAATTTCAGGCAAATTAAAGAAAAAAAGTGATGTTGCTTATAATTTACAGTAGATCCTTCTGCTTGAAGTGGTTATTTATTCATTGAAGAAAAGTAAATTGAATTTTCAACCAATCTAACTCTTCTTTTGCCCAGAAGTACCACCGCCTCACTTCTACTAAGGACAGGCGGTGCGTTTATTGCCCCCCATCCATTCCCCACCCTTCAACTGTATCCCTCTCCGCCCTCTCAGACTTCATGCCCCCGAGATATGGATATACTCCAGTGTACTGTTGTATAGCCTTCACGAATTAGTATGAAGTCCAGCGACCTTCCTTTCTTTAAATTGCTCAAATTGCACAAAAAATTGCACAAATTACCGAGCGAGCTCTGATAGTATTATTTTACATACTTACGTATGGGTAGTCACAATTTATCATACATAATATGACACTACAGTAGCAAAGATAGAAATTTACACTATGAATTCTATACCATTTAAATTGTGTCCATTTATATTAGACGGAAAAAAATCTTCATTGAAAGTAGCATACCAACATTAGATAATATATACAAGTGGGATAAGGTCACCCTCGGAAAGAATAGTGTACCTGAAATCAGTCGACGAGAGTGTATCCCCCAGTCTTTAGCTACTTTCCCAAAGGGCCGAAGGGGGGGGGGGTGGTGGAGAACCTGTCTAGCTCATCATCCTATAATGCAGCTGCACCGAGCAAGACCAAAATCGGGCAACAGGAACCCAATAACTCCCTTAGTACCACTATAAACAGCTTTACTGAACCGACCAAAGCTGATTCCCCAGAAATTTTCCAAATTCCGACAGAATCACAATTGGTTTGAGAGTCTTGTCCAGGGGAAGGGATCACAACTCTAAACTTCCACCCATGTGGCTCACATATGCATGGTGGCCATACAGACATTTTGGAATGCCATAATTAGGTCAGACTGAGCTATCATATATGATAGGGAGGGAATGCCCGCAATGATGTATCTTACCTGCTTGAGAGACTCTCCAATGTCACTGTTTTAGCGTGTAAGTCAATAGGAGAGATTCAAGTTGGTGTGCTTACTTATACCAACTTCAAGGCAAAATAACCCAACCCACTACTAATATGGCTGCATCCTACTTACCCAACAAACTAAATGCAGTTTATGAAAATATCCAAACGTTAGGTTATTTCATACCGTAATTTGACAAAAATGATGACATACTATTCGGGATTCCTCAAGTACTTGACGTGCTGGAGCCATTATGCACATCACTCGTCCTCAAACCAACATGACCAAGCAACACTCCACGAATGTCTTTCTGAAGAATCGCGTACGCTAACGGATTCAACGTGTTTCCAATCCAGTACATCAAGGTACAGATTTTGTACAAATCCCCGGGAACCTGCAGCCCTGTATTGTCGTAAACGGCGAATACGATGACGATTGGTCCATAACAAACGCTGAATAGAACAAAGTTCACGACACACACTATTGTAATTTTAACTTCTCTCTGCGATAACGGTCGGGGCCTTACGCGAACTATTTCAGGTCCGGACTTCGAAATTTGCGTCCCGGTTTGAGACCGAAGGAAAACTCCCCTGTCACTTCGACCGTTGCCAAGTGGTAGCGATTTCTTACGGACTTCGTAAAATATCCTGAGGTATGCCAAGGTGACTGGAATAAGGCCTTTGGATATCCCGCCAACTGTGACGACTTTATAGACTTTGGCCGTTAGAGGATCTGTCTGTTGTTGGATGCACCGTCCGTACCTTGGCACAAAGGCCGATTTGGTCAGGCCTAATATAAGCGTCACACTGAAGATAACGGCTATCGACCACGCAATCACTATCATAGTCACAACGACCTTTTTCGTTTTCAAATAGTAATCTTGTCTTCGAACTACAACAAAGTATCGATACATCGCGAGTACCGCCATGTTATTCATCAGGGCGTCGACTGTGATGAAAGCAAACAAAAACGTGAATTTGCAGAACCACGGTGCGTAGGGCCAAATACCGGTTATCATGGACCGGAATTGCCACGGTATGACGATGATTAGTTGGATCAAACCAGCGACTGTTATGTTAGCGATGATGAGGTTGTTTAGACTGCGTAACTTTGGTGAGAACAATATCACCACCAACAACCTAATGTTGAATGGAATTCCAATGATTAGCAAGATGCTGGCTACTATTACAATTGTGACAGATATCCATCCCTGGAAACCGGTTCCTGTTTCAATACTTGGTTCCACCAAAGTCGAATTATTCATCTCGTTCTCAGGATTGCTTTAGAGGAAACGATAAGAGGGTCACTATGGTAACATGAAAAAATAACAATCTAGGGCCTGTCTAAAAATTTAAAAAAAAAAAAAACAGAAAAAGGGGAAAAAATCTCCTTTCAGTGAAAATACTTTGCCGGTTAGTATATTGTCACCCGTCAATGTTTTGTTCATTATATTAGAGAAACGATTTTCTATTTGTCACACGGGGAGTGCTCTGTAGGGGTTTTTAGAGTTATTTGCAGGAATTTTTTTATTTAAAGTAAAGGTTCCGTTGCAAACAATTTGTCTCCAGAAAGCAGGTTTTCTTTGCCAAGAACCCTTTTTTTCTTATAGTGTACGAATGTGATATCTTTTTGTGCGTTGCTATTTTCTAGTGAAGTTTTCTCTTAAAATTATCAATCAATGTGAAACTAAATGGATTCTGATTTCTGTAGATACACCACGTGATTTACATCATCCTCTTGCACCGAAAGGATCATTTATACTGAGGGGGCATCGCACTTTTAAGGAACTCATCACAGGTCACTTCTGCCAATATTAAATCCAAATATATTAACACCGCGTTGAAAGAACGGAGGCGATTGTTACGTACGTAACGTCGAGCATATCATAAATGTAAATAAACAATATAAAACACATACACACACACACACACACACACACACAAACACATCAAAAATATATTTTCGATGCACAATTTGTTATAATAATTTTAAAACATCAAGAACAAAAATCCGGTATATTAAAAATAATTCAAAATAAATTTATCATGGAGCCCGTCGTTGTTTTACATTTTAATATGCTGTGAAGTTGGTTTCGATATATGGATATTAATTTCAACGCTCTATCCCTTTTTTGTTTTGACATTCATGATACACTTGACATATCACACGAACGGTTACCATTCAACAATAATTCAGCTTCGCCACTGATTTGGTTTTTCATCTTTGCATGTATGTTGCGTTCTCTTTCCTTTGACTTGTTTGTCAATCAGCAAGCATTGTCAACCACATAAGCTAGGCTAATGCTAGGCTTATGCACATAGCTAATGCTAGGCTAATGCACACAAGCTAGGCTAATGGTAGGCTACTGCATTTCTGAGAAATCAGGGAGGTAGAATTTCTGGAGAAATACACTCAGTCAATACAGTGTGTGGCAAAACACTGACACACCACCTCTATACACATATAGAGAAAAAGAATATACCGTTCGTAAGATTACAGATTTCCTTTGACTCTTTTCCGAGTATAGTATCCTTGTGGCGTTTTCTTCTCTTCATCATTTCTATATGTTTTAATGTGCTCTCTTGCACATTGATTTTGTAAAACGAATTGGTAAACAGAACAATATATGGCAAAATTGTAAATGGGAAACATAAATTGACAAACATAAATGCTGTTTTTGGACCTTATCATTTCTGCCCCCCTCCCCCCCCCCTGCACAGCTTTAACAAGTATTCCAAGGTTGGACAAAATGAGAATAAAAAACATTAAAAAACCCAAATAAATTAGAAATATGCTCTGTCGATGCATGTCATTTTGATTTGATAGATAAAGTTCAAGACAAGTGGGGAAAAAAGAGGAGAGATCCATCTCAAGACTTACCTTAAATTATTCTGTGTAAAAATCCAGTCGTATGATTGACGCTAATGTGATCTAAAGGGAATCGTTTCTGGGTTTCAAAAATTAAAGAAAAACAACGTTAATATTATAGTGAATCATTTGGTAATATTTCACCTATTCTCAATATGGTATATTGAGACATCATAAAAAACCTTATAGTCAAGCCTGCAGAGTTATTCAGGTGCATGATCCATTCATCAATATTTAGCGCCCTCAAATTACATCTACGACAGCCTCCAAAACATGATGAACAGAACAACGTGCATTTCCCCAGGCCACGTTGTTTACTTTCACTTTTGCACGACTTTTATCGTAGAAAAACACTACGAAACATTATTTTATTTACAATTCAACGATTTTTTTTTTACCCACACATAAAGAAACCTTCTCGTTTGTTATATATTAGATTTAACTACACTGCAGAAAACGAGACTTACAAATATAGAAAAACAGTCCTTAGGTTTTCTTCTCAGGATAAATAGTTTTAGAAACTATTTACAATTCGATCAATGAATATTTCTTTGAAACGTAACCAAAGTAAATCTTCATTGTTCCTTGTTTGAATTATGATGTTTAACTTCAAAAACAAACTCAGAAAAGAAAAGAAACACTGTGATAACATACAGCTGCTTACAATGAAAAATAAAGTAAACCAATGATGTAAATAAACTCAACAGATTTTTTTTGCAAATATATGAAATCTGTATCTGTTGTGCATTTAGAGTAAAAAATATATAGTTTGACAATTCTACGTTTTTTTTTCTAATTCCCGTTTGCTTTATGATCGGTAATCACTGACGAATTCAGGTCTTCTGTTTGGGAGAAGCGAAAATGGTGGATATTGGAGAGTAGGACACCCTCTTTCCATTAGAAAATTGTTCTATTACTGAATGTACAATTACCAAGTTAATTTCTTCTGCAAAGTTCGTCTCCTAGGTGCAAACAACGTTTTTTTCCACCTTTGAGAGGGGCAGGGGACCGCCCCCTTGGATCCGCTAGTGCATCTGTCCATGATTCATGGGTTTAAAATGCGCGCGTTACCAGATGGAATTTTTTTTTTATAGCTTTCCTGATGACTTTGTTGTGATGGAGTCGTTTTGATATGAAGTTTTTCCCATACATAATGAAAACCTCGGGTGTGTCAATAGAATGTTGTCATTAATAAGTTATATCTACAAAACATTTTTGATAACCTTGACGTTCGAACGTGACTTTCGAAGTTTGGGTTCACTTTACTTTTACAGTCTGCATCGTCCGTGATTTTCTACTCAATAGTTTATTCATAAATTGCAACATATATCGACGCTGTTTTGATCTTTATATTGATTACGTACGTTCTTCCTTGCAAACAATTAACACACACATACAAACACACATACACATATATATTCATAACATGGGCTGAGTTTATTGAGACTTTGTAACCGAACATAGTTCACAACAATGCAAAGCAGAAAGTTGTACTTTTCTTGACTTTCATTTCACCGTTTGTAATCGACATTGAAAAGAGTCAGCTAAATTCATCTGTCTATAGTAGTGGCGGATACAAGGGGGGGGGGGGGGTTCTGTTATTTGGATATTGTGGGCTCTCCCCTTTGAACTCCCAATTAAACAAGACAAAAATAAAAAGTGACTAAAAAAAAGACATTCTGGAGGTAAATGTAGCATCAAATGTAGCACCATTTAGCATCAAGACCACCTAATGTAAGCAAAAAGTTTGCAAACACCCTCTTAGACCCCGTAGGACGAGCATCACTTACCCACAAGACGTCGTCGGCCCACTTTCCCCCCCCCCCCCCTCGCCTTTGAAGAAAACCTGGATCCAGCCCTCTATAGATACATATTTTACCGTCGTAACCGTTCGTTAACTCGCAGTGACCGCCCCAGCACAATGCTTTTCATGTCTTTGACAACCTCATCACAATTGAAGGAAAAAGAAATATTGTTAAACATGGGTTTTGAGTAACCGCCACTAGACTCAAACATGTCTTCGTGTTTCTTTTCCTTTTCAATTGAGATGTTAATGAACGTTTCTTTGTATTTGACTTATTTTATTTATATATTTTTCGACGCTTATCTTGCGACGGTATACATGTCTGAGATTGCATACACCACTGAGTACATTACAAATTTTGCAGTTGATGCTCGAAGGCAACAATATTGTTGTTTGGAGAAGTAGTTTGATCATTAAATTTTAAAGAGGGTAATCTAAAGTGTGAAGAATTATTAGCGTTCCCAGCTGAATTATTGCTACATGCATAGCGAATTCATTCTGGTGTGTGTGATAACTATTGAAAGTCTTTTTATTGCGAGAGTCACAATTTGGTCAACTAGAAATGCATGTAAGAAGAAGAAATGGAATTCGGAGACCATTAAAAGACCTGCAGGGGGTTTACCAAGTATACACTGTAACATAGACCCCCATCTAGTTACGTGTCGAGGATATATTCGCCCCCCCCCCTACGCAGGCTAGCTTACACCCAAACGGGTCCTCGACGGGAGATTTATCACTTATATATTGATCTTGATTTGTATAGAGCGATAAACTGCGCCAGTATGTTAAAAAGGTGGGGGGGGGGGGGGAGGGTGTTTGATCCCCTCTCACGCGACACTGTCTTTGCATTTTTTGGTGTGTGTGTGTGTGTGGGGGGGGGGGGGTTGTCCAAGCGGAAGACAGGGTCAAATGAGAAAAAAAACCCGTCACTTACATGCTAGCTGGCATGTAAGTGATTATGATTTAAGGAATAAAAAAGATTTCAGGAGCAGAGAGAACGTGAGTGTGATAACGTTTTTTTCCATTCATTGGCTAAATTCGGTGCTATTTCGCTCTTAAGAAATAAGGAACTATTGCCATCCAGCTTAAAGGAATTCTCCACAATCGCTTCTCATGCCTCTTAAAAAGGTACAAACATTTTTGCATGCAGTTCATCTTTCTTATTTTCAGGAAATATCTCACAAAATTAGGAAAATGGATTATTTCGGTAAGTATTCGGAGTACGAGCCTGGTACTAAGAAATCAATCGGTTGTGACGTAGCACCGCCAAACATGGTTTGAACATTGCTGTTGATGTTTATCTCACCCTGTGCATTGCAGTACCGTCCTGATTCTCTTATTTTATTAAAAAGCTTTCTTTCACCAGTGAGCCTCATAAGCTTTTGTTTTAATGTTCTGAGAGAGTTAATTGTTTGAGGATTAGTTGACTTAAATGGTGTTGTACAGTAAATAATATTACGAAGGATAGGAATACCTTTGAGGCGAAATACACAGCTTATCTTCAATTCATTTTGTGGGTCTTAAAAATATTAGCAGTAATTAAATTTTCTGTCCACCTCAGCAACAGCGCCCCTGGTTTCACACAAGCAAAGTACACCGTATGTAGACACTCAAGAGGTTTTCATATCACTGAACTTGATAAAGTTTTTACGTTTTTGCAAGACCTTGGTAGGAACACGAAATGTGAAAAATATGGAAAACAGTATTTGTCAGTTACACGTCACAAATTTTTAGGCTTGTACTGAATGAATTCAACCTTTCAAAGCGTCATTAGACATATTAAAAAGTCTCCATTGGGAAAGTCGTTACGTTTCACTGATAGAACGTTAAAACATTTCATATTAATAGACAAATGATACTCATGCTATAGCTGCACACATTTTTCCTTTTCTTATTCTGCAGTTCTCACTTTTATGTTCGTAAAATGTTGCCACGTTTCATCTCACATTTTTAACTTTTATTAATTTTTAATGTCGTTTAAACCTTTTCAAAGATATGTTTAATATATTTTTATATTTGTGTTGTTTTATTGAGGGCCTCGGGTAAGAAAAGCAATACATGGCCAACCGAGCTACCCTTTTAAACCAAAGTAGGGTTTGCAACTGCTGAAAATGAAGATTACACTCAAATAGCGAAGTCAAACATTTGCAGAAAGTGGTTTGCAGGACCGTGCCCACCGGGACAGTAAAGCAATTCAACGGAGAGACAAGCACATCCTGATCGAATATCTTCTTACCAAGATAAATTGTTTCCTCTGAGGGAGGCAAAGACAAAACTTAAAAAACTTATCTCACAGGTGACCTTAATATGCAAGATGTAAAAGAAAAGAAAAATTGGACCCCCAAGTCACAGCAATGAAATAAGTAAATAAATAAATAATAAATATAAAAATAAATAATTAAATAAATGAATGATTAAATAATTTAAATAGATAAGTAAATAAATAAACAAAGAAACCAATCCACCCATTGCAACCAATCCATCCATCAATCAATCAATCTATCAATCAATGAAAAGTAAATGGAAAGACGGATAAGTATGGTTGAACATAAATGTTTTGATTTAACTACTCACTAAATTAAGTGTTAAAGTTACAACGGCTTATGACATGATCTATAGCATAGTGTGGAGGTAGCATTGTATCCATATGGTGAATTGAAAGGGAGCATTTTGATCACTTAAAGAAAAAAAAAAGTGGGCCTACCTAAAACCGAACTAAGAAAAACAAAATCAAACTAATAATAAGAAACAATGCGTTGCCACAAATTATAAGGAAAATGTTTTAGCTCTCGATTATAAAGAAAATCGGGAGCTAAAACAGCTAAAGTGATTTTTAACCAAAATTAAAAAAGACTTGACACCGAATGACATGTTAGTTCGATTCCATCATGATATTTATTCATTTAGGAACAGTGGCAAAACCAGAGTTTTTCATTTGGAGGAGGATGAGAGA
This sequence comes from Stichopus chloronotus, assembly GCA_021234535.1. Lineage (NCBI taxonomy): Eukaryota > Metazoa > Echinodermata > Holothuroidea > Aspidochirotida > Stichopodidae > Stichopus > Stichopus chloronotus. The sequence continues at coordinate 19,259,115 of CM037845.1, read as the reverse complement.
GGGCTGAAGTGGCGCAGGGAGGTAATATAACACTGCTTGAGTGGAGCGCCGTCATCAATTGGCGCAGAGGGTGCGGAAAAAAGTTTTGGATGAAAATGCCTCCCAGATGGCAGAAAATGGTACTTTCCAGTCTCTGGCATTGTCCGTTTCAGCTAACATTTTAATGTTTTGCTTCGAATGTCATTTTGGCACCCGCAAGTGCGAGGCAAAGCATTTCAGGGGGGGGGGGGGGGCTTTCCCCGTCCTCCTCTAGTTACCCCACTGTTAAATAACTTGTATTCTGTACGAAATGCACATATTTTTGCCACACTTACCGTCGTGAAATATTCCGTTTTGGTCAAGGACAGTGTCAATTTTTCGGATGTATAGTTTATATTCACACTGCGTAATACCGAACGTTGCTATATTTACAATCGTCGTTTACGAATTGAGTTCGAAGAAATAAGTCTGCCAGCGCAGTTTCCAGCACGTCGAAAGAACGACTCGATGAACTAACACTGCTCACACTTGTAATGAAAGTTACCTCCACACTTTATTGCTACTAAACCTACAATAGTAAAAAACCGTTGGCAAACAGTCAAACTTGGAAGCAATGGCTGTGAGACAGCGCAGCAATCAATCAATCAATCAGTCACGCTATTGCAACTGTATTAGGAAGAAACCTTTACTATCAAACGAATATTAAGCTATGCAAACAAAATGGCGGTAATCACTAAGTGTCGTCTCCTGTGTGACATTGATATTGCCTCTGTTGTTCACATTCGGCTTACATGCTAAAGGTCCTAAAATTATTGTCTGGTGTGACTGTACAACATCCTGTTCTCATTGTCTCCCTGTAATCAAACTACCATAGAGGCATTAAGGGAAAACGGAAATAACCCGTTGCCAGGCAAGCTCAATTGCACACTGCACTAGCGTCACATCTAATATATGGAACCGAGAGAAAAAATAAAAAACAAACAAACAAAGAAACTGAAAAATCTACACAGAGCCATAATAATGATTAAATAAGCTCTTAAGTTCGTGTAATAAGTTACACATAATACTAGCTATTCCGGCTGTACAAATCTGCGAAAAGGATGACGTAAACGTATATACACCATCATGTTTGTTTGTTTGTCAGTTTGTTGTTTTTCATTCGATTTCAATGGATAAATATTCTTATTTCATAAATGAGAGAAAATATTGTAGTGTTGGTGTTTAAATGATACATAAAGGAAACGATGCACACGGTAAAGCGTCAAAATAAATGCAACGTTACAAAGATAAAATCGAAAGAGAACCATCCAGCGAAAGCAAAGTCAACGAAAAGGAAAACACAGTAAAGTTTTAGCAATTTGAGACAGCCTGAAGTCAACCGATTTCTAAAAGTGAAAGCAGTAACCGACGGTCCTTTGGGTTACAAACCTGCCTGTAGTATAGTGTATTATCGTTATATTATTTTATATTTGTAGTATTATTAATGTACTTTATACAGTCGCTGAATTAAAAACAGTATCGTCAGTCCATTCATACCGTAACATAAAGTGCCTCGATACGTCGATTGTCGTCAGAATCATAGCAAAACAGTACGTGCTGTAATTCGAACCATATGGTTAGTCACTGGTAGACTCATTTTTTCGACCGAAAAGCAAAGTTTTACATCAGAAAAACAACTTTCATCGACCGAGAAACAATGCTTATCGATAAGCAGGGATTTGTTTTTCATAAGCCCCGTATTTAAATAAAAGAGCTCCGCTCAGTTTCTATCGAAAAACATTTTTTTTTCTAAAAGAAAGTCTGCCGACTAACAAAGTAACAGTTTTCAGAAGACCTCTGTTATTTTCTCGATAAACTCAGTTTTCTCCCTTAATAAGGAGCTTTTCGACCGATCAACTCAATTTTTCAATCAACGCTGTTCTCAGTACAGATGATCTCATTATGGAAACTTCTTCTAACAGAAGACTATGTGTCTTTCCTTTGGAGGGGCCAATCTTTCTAGTGCTTACATTATCTTCGTCCTAAACGTGTTTTTCGAAAAAATATAGTTTTCGCTCAAAATCGGTTTATTGACTCCTTTCCATGGACAACAAAAACATGTTTTTTTCCTCTAAAATAAGCGCTTCTCGTAATAAACTCTGCTTTTCGGTCCAATGACTTACTGTATTTGTGAAAAGCGAAATTCAAATTCTAGGAAGAGTGAAAGTCAAAGAAAAAAAAAAAAACCCAAAAAAGAAAAACGATGTTTTCGACTTCTGCTGTATTAGGCATACGAGTATTCTACGAGTTTCTTGGTGTCCATGTACCCAGCGCTCGTTGGACACACCAGGAAATCTCCTTAACACATAGGGGTCAAGGAGCAACGAAAGACGACCACTTTGAAATTCTCTCATGACAAATCTTTTCCGAATACACTCACAGACAGACAGACACATGCACGCACACACACAAACATAAATTTGAAGAATTACCACATTGAACTGTTTTTCCTTCATCAAAATATTGTTTTTCAATTTGTAATTGTCACAGTTTTATTACTTTTGTACGGAGTCATTGAATTACCGAAATAAAATAGGTAAATTGTCAAAGATAGATTTTCGTCAATAATAAAAAATAAAGGTCGAGAGGGGGCACTGGCAGATGCACTGTGGGGGGGGGGGGTGAAAAATAGCTGATTAATTAAGGAATAAACTGCATTTCCCAGCAAGAGTGTGGCGCCTGGGAAGGCTATTTTAGGCCACATGTACGGGGGTATTGTTTTCAGACAATTTTCTGGTACTCTCTGCACCAACCGACTATGGTGGAGCTCAACTTAGTCTTCCCAGGAATTGTCTGACTCTGAGAGATTCATTTATACAATTTTTTCAAAGGGTATGGGAATATTTTTCCTGATACCTGTCCCACATCACTGTAAGGACAGTTTAGCCCTTCCGAAACAAGGGCCCTTGATCCGCCAGTTGAGCTATGGAGGGACGGGACGTCTCAATGACAGGGCGACTGAGTAAGAAGCACTGAAGAGAAATTCATCCTGTTGCTTCAACTGATATTCTCTGTATTTAGGCCTGTTGGAATGACAGTGTCTACAAGAATGATTGATTAATGAATGATTAAAGCACACAATGCGCTACTAGTAAGCATACGCATCAAACACGCACTGGTTTGAACGGCATATTTCGTTATTTTTTGTGCCAAACTTAGGCATTATTACTGATTGAAAAATGGGAAAATTTCAGCACATGAATCTAGTAAAAAGCAGCAAAATATAGCATTAATTCGCATGAGTCCTTCAAAAAATCCCCTTATTACCCCCTCCCCCCTTAAGACGGTCAAGGGATAGACAGAAATGAGTTGACTTCCCCCCAACTGTCCAAAGCACACACACAATTCTGATTTTGCAAGTGCACCCTTACCAGCTCCCTCTTTATCTTCCCCACCAACCCCTAAACGGAACAAATATGTATACATAATTACAAGTGAAATGCTTTAGCTTGCAAAGTGAGACAAAGTATCGACTTTGTAAAGTTCTTATCTTCTAAGCCTGGGTGGTGAACCTTTTTGACATTTTTCTTTTTTTAAAGGAGGGGGGGGGGGTTCGGTGGGTGAGGCACGTACCCTCACACTCCCCGTTGCGACGACACTGTGCCCACAGGTTAGTCATCACAAGCTTTTACATTTTTAATTGTTGTGTTCGTTTAAATTGGGTGTGAGGTGGGGGGGGGGGGGGCTTATGGTGCCTGCTCGCGTTTGTCCTGCAGGTTGGCCTCCCGTAACCTTGTTTGAAGAACTCTTGGGATGAAAAACCAATGAAGCTTCTGATTTTCATTGTGGAATAACCAACATTGAGATTAACAATCTGTAATTACAGATTAATGATCTGTTATTGAAAATAACAGAAAATTAAAGATTGAAAATATTTATATAGATGGCACCAATGGGCCTTCATATCATTTGTTATTGTGAAATAACTAATTTTTATCACCCACTGAGCTTGCAGATCTTATCACCCTAAGCACTGATACAAACTAACAACCAACTGATGAAACAAAAACATCGTCCGATGTTAACTTCCTCTGTTTGTAGATACACTTTTGACGTTCTATTCTCTTTTATTTATGATAAACTGAGTCAAACTTGGTGGTTTCAACATGTCTAGTTCAGTACGTCCGTACATAAAACTCTGCAGTCTACTTGGTTAATCTTGGTTCCACCACCTCTGAGGGAAGCATCCATATACTTGTACTGCTCCTCCGGAAGAGTGTTTACTCCAAGTTCATTGATCGCTGCCCTCGCGAACGGCTAGCACAGGGAGACGCGATTACTAGATGAGTCCTCGGTTGGGAAGTAGGTTGCAGCTCAAATAGGAATGTATGAAAGTGAAAGGAGGGGAATTCGTCCGCCGAGAAAGACTTTGCAAAGTCTATCCGTGCATGATCCAGGGAGCTGCATGATCTACCTCATGTTATACCTCAAGTAACCATGGGCTGTGATTATTAGTTCTCAGTGCTTCAAACTAGGGTTCTATCTATAAAGGAAACCTACTTCAAACAACGTTCGCACGATACAGTCATAAGAGTGCAATCCTATGCCATGCTTCTTCTAAGTATAGTGCGATTTTTCCGAGGGAGACATTGATAATAGTGCAGGATAGGAATGGCAAAGCCGACGGATTGGCTCAATGATATTTGTACAAAATGCGTTCGTGCTACTGAACCAGTTTTAGACTTAGCGTACTGTAAGGCCAGTAGGTAAGACGACTGTAAATCACCTACATGTTATTGTATCAAGTATAGGGTTACCGTCAGGACAGTCTTAAAAGCATCCACATCGAATTGTTTTGGCAATCTGTTAATGATGAATAAGAAAATTATCAATACAACTAATAATCATACAACCCCATCGCTATATAACTTGACGCAAGAATAAACTGACATTTTGTATATCAATTATTTGCAATGCCTGCGTTTCAACTTGGCCTGTTGGTCTAGAGGCATGATTCTCGCTTTGGGTGCGAGAGGTCCCGGGTTCGATTCCCGGATAGGCCCGGAGTTCTTTTGTGTCTTGCAAGATGGATTTTGTTGAATCCATGTCTTTTCTTCTTATTTTTTTGTGGAAGAGGGATATGCCGCATGTTGCGACGGAGTAATAAACCTGTCTGTTACTTGTGTACACAGGTATAACTGGCGTAAACGGGGGGGGGGGGGGGACAAGGGGATCATGACCCACTGTTCATTCCCCCAAAAATGAAGAAACAAACCAAACACCATGTAACGCTTTATGATTTCAGGAAACAATCGCCGTGTACTGTAGACTGGAGAAGACAGGGGGAACAGGGGTTATGCCCCCTATTCATCCTCAAAGGAAAACAAAAACAAAAAAATGAGAAAAAAAAATAAAAGAAAATGAAAGAGGAAGAAATAAATAAAATGTAAAACAGAAAGAAAGCAGTAACCAATGCTTCACGATTGCCGAAAGCTATCGCCGTATACACTGGAGTAGACAGGGGGCTTAAGAGTGGACGGACATGTGTTCATTCCATAACATAATAATAAAATGAAGAGAAGATAGAAAGGAAAGATAAATAAAGACAAAACGAAAGAAAAGAATGAAATAAAAAAAGCCGAACCCACTGCTGTGATTGCCGAAAACAATTGCTTGAGTAGACAGGGGCGCAAATCGGACCATGGCCCTCTTATTCATTCCCTAAGAAAAAAAAATACAAGTAAAAAAAAATGCATATAGCATGCAGTGCCAAATGATTCCTGATTGACTGAAGAATCAGACATTCAAGTGTGCACGAGTGATCAGGCTCGGCTGATCTGGATTACTAAATAAAGGCTCACATGTGTACTGTACATTGTTTAACATTTGAGACTAAGGGGTGAATGGTTTTCAAACTTTTGTGGTCATTCAAAGTAAATAAAGAGTAGCAAGAGTTCTAACACTTCATGGTAAAAACTACACACCAAAATGAAAGCAAATGTCAAAAGTACGTAGAAAAGGTAAGAAAAAATCTGAAACAAACAGAATCAGAAACCCACCGAAATATGACCAAATATGTGTAATAACATGTGAGATATCTCATTGGAGCTAACATTAATGTTATGCAGACATTATGTTATGTGACTTTGACAGTATTATTATGATATATTGTTGTTGATGGACGGTAACTACGATTGATTGATACTTTGAAGGAAGACTCCTGTTCAACACTCCCGGAATTGAAAGTCTTTTTTCCTTCCTTCGTTTTTCTAATTCTAGACAACAGACGGTGTTACAACTTTGGTTGGTCAGCTTTGCTTAGGGTCTTTATGACGTTAGCAATGCATTCACAATTTATGATCCATTTATGATTCTCACAGAAACAGTTTATCTTGGTCTCACATATATAGCTGTGTGGTATGTTTAGTTCAGGGGGTTAGGCCACACCGCATTCCTTTATTCTTTTCAGATGCAACTTTTATCATTTTGTTCATTATTTCATGACTTCGTTGGAGTTGGTGAGGAAATAAAACCAAACCGTCCAAAATTTTAGTGATAATTTAGATTTTTAAATGAAAAGAGGAAGCAAATAGGAATTATACCAAACTTTTGCTTTGGAATTGGAATTCTTTATGTGAATGTGTTTGTTGCATTTGATTCATGTGATAGAAAAGATTTCATTTTATTTCATGACTGCTTATTAAAAAGGAAGAGACAATATAAAAAAAAAATAAGATATTTGCACCAGAGATCAAGATTAATGAAAATTAAGCGATGATTGAAAAAGTGAGGTACGTTCCCTACCAATATTTGCTAAGTGCCCCGAAAATACATGAAAGACGATGCATAATTCAAATTGCAGATTTGAGATCCATATCGCAAGGCTGGGTAAATACCGCTTATAACACTCGGGAAAACGTCGTTTCCGGCCATATGGAGGGGGGGGGGGGGGGAACCAAAAGTTTTCTCGCCAACAGATGGTGGAGCCAACAGACTCCGCTCAGTTAGTCCTATCATTTCAACTGATACTTTACATTTAAGTCTGTAATTGAACTGCAGCAAACAAACTTTGTCCAAAAAAAAAAAAAAAAAAATGGATATACCGTATATATCTATTTTCTCATTTATATCGCCATGTTCTCATATATATATATATGTTTGTGGTGTTTTTCTTCAAGAGAATAAAAACAGAAAGAGTCAACTGGGAAAAAAAGGGTTTGTTCGTCAACGCCAGGGAGATGACAATCGCATCCTACAAAATTTCATCCATATTTGTGAAAGATAATTCTTATACGAAAATAGTAATCTCTTCATCTTTTCTTCAAATTCTCCTTCTGAAAGTGTTACTTTCTGTATCCTAATTCTGTGTCTGTATTTTATGGTTGAGAACCAAAGGGTATATTGTTGTATGTGTTCCTTTAGCCAGGATTCTTCCAAAGTAGTGGTCAATGTAATCCTGACTCTCCAATCAGGACGGGGATAAGTGGCGCACTAATTTCACCATTTTTTAATCAAATTTCATTGAGGATGCCTGCTTTAGCTGTTGATGGTAAATCGTGGTATTACTTTTTCGTGTGAATGTACTGTCAATGAGGTTTTTGACATTAACATTATTTACTCCTTATTACTTGTATTTACTTTAAATATTTCTTGGAAGTTAAATTTGTTTTCAAATACAAATCTGGCAGAGTAATTTACACTTGTTGGTGGTTTTGTTAGGAATAAAATTTCAAAGGAGTAAAAAAAACCCCTAATTTATATATATATACTGGGAATGCTTTCAAAAAAGTTTATTTTAAAGTGGATTAAAATGTTTTCATATAGTCTGGCTGGTGGAAAACGCCCTCTTTGAGCGCTCCTGCATGGGCACACCAAATGTACTGTCCTACAAATATGGTTTTCTGCAATACGAAGCTTGTTGCAGAATTTCAGGGGAATTTAAGCAGAATTTCAGGGGAATTACTACTGATTATCACTATGACAAACAATCAACATTTTGCAAGAGAATCTGTAGAAGGAGTTTTAAGCATTTACCAGAATTCTGTAAAGTGGGCCAAAGGGCTACCATGGGGCTTTGCACCCAAAATTCCTGAACACCCTGAAGGTACCACTATTGGAGTATCATTACGAAAAACCATCAAAATGGTACCAGAGAATCTGTAGGAGGAGAAGCATTTTGCAGAATTCCATTAAATGGGTTAAAGGGACCTTGCACCCAAAATTCCTGAACACCCTGAAGGTACCTCTATTGGAGTGTTGAAAGCATCAAAATGGTTCAAGAGAATCTGTAGGAGGAGAAGCATTTTGTAGAACTTCATAAAATGGGCCAAAGGGTCCACTTGGGACCTTGGACCCAAAATTCCTGAACACACCACTATTGGAGTATCATTGTGACAAACCAACAACATTGTACAATGGAATCTGTAGGAGAAGCATTTTGCAGAATTTTACAGAATCGACCAAAGGGCCCACATAAGTTTCATACAAATCCATGAAAGCATATAGGAGAAAGATTTACCAGAATTTCATAAAGTGGGTCAAAGGGCCAACATGGGAGCTTGAACCCAAAATTCCTGGACACCCTCAAGGTACCACTATTGGAGAATCATTATGACAAACCATCAACATGGTGCAAGAGAATCTGTGGGAGAAGTATTTTGCAGAATTTTGTAAAATGTGGCAAAGGGCCCATATGGGACCCTGGACCCCAAAGTCCTGAACACTCTACATGGCCAACTACCCAAGGAACATTAATTGTAAGTTTCAAACAAATCCATGAAGGCGTGTACAGGAGAAGCACTTTAAACAATTGTGGACAGATAGATAGAAGCACAGATAGAAGCATAGAGTGACACCGCATGATCGCATACGCTCACACCAGGATGCTTTGATATAAGCTAAAAATGACAGAAATTATCTACCCATCAAAAGGCTACAATGTGACCAGTATGAACGTCCAACAACATTCAGTTGCTGAGAGATCTTACTTGGTAAAGTTTCAGACTTTAACCTCTGGTGACCTCAAATGACCTTTGACCTCCATGAAACACAATAGGGATCATCTACTTACATTGGACTACTAACTTTGATGTTCCCACACCTTTCCCTTCTAAAGATATTGTGTTTACACGGAAAGGCATTATCATATGCACACACCCACCACCCCCAACACAAACACATACGCCATCATGGCTGCATAAATTCTTTGCTTGCATTCGCCAAGGCATCAAACAACACACACAAAAAAAACACAAGTACAAAAGTAATTATTTGAAGAGTCTGTCTGACTCTGAAGAGTATATTACAAGACATTTGTCTGTGTGACAATTTATAGTACAAGCAGTTTAAAATATGACTATAAGAAATATGTATTCTGATATCAAATTTGGAAAACATGATCAACCCATTTTCCTCTGTTTGTCTTTAAAAAAAAAGTCACTTTTATGATGTCAGACAGAGCAAATTGTGGCCAAGCGACAGACCGCTCGCACGATCACCTGCAAGAGCTGATCGTTAGAGGATCGTTGTCGACGAGTGCCTTCTGAAATGTTTTTTCCTTCTAGATTGTACAAAAATGGGACTGTTAATAAATTCTATGAGAAACAAACAAAAACAAGAAAGATGAAGTAGTAAGATATTAATAATAATATTCATAAAAGATAAGTGACAACAGTGAAATCGAATCACATCGAATGAGAACAGACGTCATAACCAAGCAGGCAACAATCAACATGATTATTGGGGAATATCTAATGTAATTATTGGTAAAGGGCTCAAATTTAAAACAGACAACAAAACTACTTAATGAATATATATACAACACATGATCTTTTAATTCTGTTTGGGTATTACATTTCTTTTGTCAACATTCAAGGAAAGTCTCATCAAAAGTCAGAAACTAAAAACAAGTTCCCTACAATGCTCAAAGTTATCAATGTACCACCTTACTAAAATAAAAGCATTACTGGTGATACCACAATATAAAGCTAGAATATGAGTTGCAAATTTGTCAGTGAAAGTCAAATTCTGCAGAATATGTCACATCCACTATAAAATAAATTTTTTTTAAGCCGCATTGTTGCATGAATTAACACTTATATCCATTCCCATTGGTCTGTTTGATTTCAGGTGATGGTGATTGACTGTTATGCTTTTGTGAAGAGCATGAATTTTGTAGGGCCAACTTAAATGTCGAGAAATTAAATTTGCATATTCAAATATCTGGAAGATGAATGCATAGTTCTCTTTCAGATTTTGAAACAGATCTTTTCCGCTACTTTCTCCTCACTGAAACACTGACAAAAGAACAAGGGTAGATGACCAGACCATTGCCAGTACAACACATATTCCGACTTCAAATGAAATGAGGGTGGAAAGAAATATCCATCTGACAATATCTAGGGATAGAATGCTGGGATACCTTACTTTTAAACACATGATACCCTCTGATGGTTAATTACATAACAGTGGTCCAGGATTGATGGTATTATTCATTTTCCCCATTCAGAGCTGAGGGAACTTTTCATACCATTAACGGTCATCCTTAGCATGATATGATAACTTCCATGGCTTCACTGACTTGTGAGCCTGTGGAATTTCCTGTGGAACTTGGCTGTAAAATCTTCTGCTGCTTTATGCTAAACAGTTCGATGTACGTACTTGACTGATAAGTTTCCTTTTAAGTGAATACAGGAGATATTGATGAATATACAGAGTACATTATATGCTGAAAATAATTTGTTTCTTGACATTGGTGGATTCTTTTTCATGTAACTTAAATTCACCTCTTTTGTTCAACAGAAGTACTTTCTGAAATGCTTAAATAGTAATAACATATGTCTAATAGAAACCTTTCTGAAAGTGAATACAATTTGTTTTGGTTTTTAACACTCGCTTTTTATAATTGTTGAAAGTGGGAGTGAAGATTTCTCGAATATATGCAGAGTTTCAATTTGGCTAAAATGCTCAATGAATTGCCGCTACTTTAGACTATGACGGAGACCTTTTTACAAAAGTTTTGAAAGTAATAAACTAAAATGACAAAAAACGAGAAACTATGAAGATTTCTGGCAACTGAGATTACCAGAATGAATGATAGCACCCTCTTCGGTATAACATTTTAATAATGAATATGAATGTAAATGGTTTCCACAGGCAACTTCATTCATGCTCGCGTGTATTTGTGGCATGCAGACAGACTAAACATTATTTTAGCACCTGTAAAGCAAAAAAAAAAAAGAAAGAAAAACTCACCAACAGATGACTACCTCAACTCATTTTACTCAATGGTATGCCAACAGAAAAAACAGGTGAGGGATCAACCAAAATCTGACCTTTGATGTGGTAATTAACTCCTTTTTTCTCTGTTAAGATGCAAAGTAATGTCATAGTAAAATGTCTTACAATTTGCAAATGTTTGTAGACACTTCAGATGACATGTATGCATCAGTGGGTGAACGACAAACAATACAGCTTAAAGAAAATATCTGAAATACATTTTAGCTATTCCTTTGTTTCCTTTTATCCCTTTCAGTTGAGCACGGGATAATTTCAGTATTGGGTCCTTTTTCATATTTCTCTCTCTGAAAAATTGAACCAATCTCTTCAGTCTTCAAAGGTCACCTTGTGAGTGGTGAACATGGCTCCAACAGCATTGTGATGCAGACTTTGATTGATCCTATAAGAATGTTGCTGTAGTTGTCTCTGAATTCTGAAGTTTATATCTTGTCTGAGAGTTGAAAACTGTAAGGCAAAAATATCTTTGCGAGATGTTACTCTCTTCTGTTGTATCGTGGAAGATTTGACCATCTAGGATCGTCTGTCCGTCCTGGGTTAATTCGTTGATACATGCAGTCAGTGAACTTTTGTACCTGGCCTCAAATGACACACAACCTTTTCCACAGTTTCTTTTCTTAAACAGAAATGAAATCCCGTCTCACAGCAACATATCAGGAGTGTCCCTTCTGTTGATCTTTGCTTTTGGAATATTTCTGAGAGTTACTGTTTTGAAGTGGTCAATTCAAAATTTTCCTGTTTCCTGAAATTTTGTCAGCATCTTTCCCTCGAGTTCAGTTTAATGTCACGATTCACTTTCCGTTGGATCGTGTTCCTCATCCGTCATGACGGTGACCAAAGTACCGACCGCTTTGCCTATGTTGTCTGCCGCATTCAGAAGGTTTCCTACGTTGTTACCCCCTGAAAATGAAGAAAGACGCCAAATGAACATAATCCTCTCTTTTTCTTTTGTTCAAATATTCTATGGTTTTCACATCTATTGTTAAAGCAGTTGGAGAAGAGGACACTGTGGGCATGGGATAATTGTAATATTCCTTATAGCCCATTTTGTTTGTCACTACACATGGTGAGGTTATCAATATTTGTGGTTTATCTAGTCCTGTGTTTGCATTGTCTTTTAAACCTAGAGGCAAAAAGAAGTAATGAATGCATGTATGTACATAAATTAAACAGAAATGTAGGACAAGGCCTACAACATGCTTGTGAAATTAGCCTGTGTATAAATTCACAGGCTAGTCCAAACATATTGACTCCAATAATCAAAGTCACTGACCACACAAACATACAGTTTTAAGTGGAGAGTAAACACATTACTGGCTTTGTGGGAGGTTTCAGAGAGCAGCCTTCCAGATGTGACCTTTGAATGTTTGAAGCCACAAAACTTGTTGTATACTAACAACTTTTAAATCAGTCAAACCTCCTTGTGGATAACGAAGGGTACCAGAGAAACAAACGAAATGTGACCAAGGAGAGGAGGGGTCTAGCATTATTGGGGTTGGGGAAAGGAAAGGGGACGTGAAGCCAGAAAGTAATGAGTCATCTACATACCTGAAGTGGGTTTGTCATCAGGAAAGGAATTCAACTCTTGTATAACTTTGTCAAGGTCTATTTTCCCATTGTGGTTGGCGTTACCGTTCATGTGGACAGAACTGCTCCCGTTTCGAAGGGGTCCTGCATTGGGGTTGTTGCTGCCCGTAACAGACGAGTAGGGAGGAGGAGAGTGTCTTTGATGTTCTTCGCCTATTAAAGAAAACGATGAATATGATTAAATTCCACAGTAACAGAAAAGCTTTCCTGTTGATTAGTAGTTACCTTAACAAACAACATGAAGACAAAGCTCTCTCAGAAACTGCAGGGACAAAATCTACACGGTGACAGTTGTAAACAAGTACCTCTCCAATGACTGTTGAGGTAAGTTTCAAGTGGATGGTCAGTGGATAGAAGTGGCCTGATCAAAAATTTAGCAGTATCTTGAAACTCACTCTAAGAGAGAAACATACTGGGGATATTGAAATTACCTTAAGACTGAAATTGAACAGGTACTTTAGCCCTTAACTGCTTACCATTAGCAAGTGGTGCAGATATTTAGCCAACTTCACAAAAGAGCTACTTGGCACCTACGTTCTCTGAGAGGCATGTTTATGTGGCATATTATAGTGGCATATTATAATGGCATGTTATAGTGGCATACAAAGAGTTTTGCAGTCTAGCTCGACCTCCATGACCCAAGTAAGCTTGCCAAATAGACCAAAGCAACAAACAGGAGATGATGATGTATTTTACCTGCTATGTCACTGTCGTAGTCACTGGTGCCTCCGTGGGAGTTATGCTGGGGCGCCCTCTGTGGCCTTGATCCAGACCGAGAGGAGTTGGGAGTCGACGTCTTGGAGGAGTTGAGTCTTGAGGCACTGTGGTCCGTTGGCTACGGCGTAAGACAAACGTGATATGTTTAAATTGCAATTCAATTGTTCACATAAACAAAATGCTGGCATATCAGGGTGTTACACAAACATGCTGTCCACCATCCAGAACCCCTCCTCGTCCTACCATTTTCATACATCTTTTCTTTTCAGTACATGCTTCATCAAAGGCATTGACCCTCATAACAACCTGCATACTTTTTTCCCTCTGCAAAATTAACTAGATCTGGGCCCCTCACCTGTTCTAATAGTTGTCTCAGCCGTTGTAATTGGGCCTCCAACTGTCTGTTGTGGTCTTCCAGTATTTGCATCCTAGCTTCCAGTCTACCTTTGTGCTGTCGAAGTAACTTGGCCTCTTCCAGCAGTTCAAGGTTCCTCCCCGGTGACCTGCTCTTGTCATCGCCATTCAAGAGCTGCTTGGCTTTGACCTCGTCCTCTTTCTGAGTGACTCTCAACCTATCCAGCTCATCCATTAGTGTTCTATTTTGTTGTCATCAAAAGAGGGAGGTGAGAAAAAAAAAGAAGTTATTCCACGCTTACAGGATCATACAAACATATAGGGATTAATTCAACCGTAGCAATTATTTCGTAACAGAGGGAAACTAATGTGAGTGGCAACACCTATTAGTACCAAGTACGAAGCTGAGGGTTGAGCTTTCTTAAAGTTTGTTCACATCAAATCTTTTATCTGAAGTAAAATACAACACAACATCTGACTATCACTGAGGATGACCTAACACCTTTTGAAGGACAAAGGTCACACACATTTCCTGCCTCTTGAGGATGTACTACTCACTTGTTCTCTGTCTCCAGGTCTTTGATTTGGGTTTCGAGGTCTGGTCTCTGCTCTGCATCGATGGCCACTATAATCTGGGTCGGACTCTGCGGCTGAATGGGGAAAAAAAAAAACAAAGTGTCAAAAGAGATCCATTGTTCTTCTTCCTTTAACTTTTGCCAAAGTTAAAATTCAAAGAACCCAGTAGTGTCAAAAGAAAACGGGTGTGGTTGAAATTGGTCAAAACATGAATGTACAGTTGTTCTAGTTACTCCAGTGCTTTCCACTGATTTTGCATAAGTTCAATTTTTTTGCAAAATTTTGAGTTTAAACAGAGCTAATTTTGTGAACAGGGAAAGTCATACAAGTGCATTAAGTACACAAACTGAATGTTGGTAACCTTCAGGTACAAAATTGACGTTTTGAATGATTACACATAATCACTTTGCTCAGACAGTGCAACCAGTATAAGACAGTATCTACTAAAACAGACAATTAATGTTATGCTAAGTCAACCAATGCTTAAACATGCAGGTTTTAAACATTTAACATATTATGAAAGATTCACAAAGGGCTTCAAATCATAATTCAGAAGGGGAACATATGTCCACATGTCCCTCTGGTTGAAAGAAGCGCATGATTGGCCTTCAAGCTTACCACGACATTTTTGGCTTTCTATGGAAACTTGAGCCATGTTTAGTCATATTTTCTCTCTACAAGATTTGCTCTGTGTGAACAAGGTTATGAAGGTTAATATCTGTTTCCTTCACTATGATATAAGTGAAGGGGTACATCTAATCTGTTACTACTATAACAAGGCCTCTATATAAATATACAGTTCTGTGCTATCTGTTACATTTTGTAGCAATGCAGCAAAAAACAGGCACTCATTTTCCTCTGTTTTTAAGAGACAGGAAATTGTACAATCAGGATCAACAATGCATGAAACATAATCCTCTCAAACTTTTCAAGTTAAACTATAACAAAAACATGTCCATTCTTGAATTTCATAGCCTGCATGTATGATTACTTGTGAAAGGTCAATTAGTATAATAATGCACCAATACAGAAAACCATTTTCCAGAAAAAGACAAGGATATTAAAGGAAATGAAGATATGAAAAAGTTCAATTCAGCACAACAACAAAAAAGTTAGAGAATAATTATTTTTTTCAAGTGACATGGTCACATATGAACGCGGGGTAGCTGGGCTCATAGTGATCATGCTTAAACAGGTTTAAGTATCAAATATCTGCACAGAAGCCTGGTGGTGGGTGAGGGGGGAGGCATAACTGTAACAAGGACTATAAAATCCCAATTTTCGAAAAAACTTCAGAAGAAATATTGTTAAGTTAGACAAAGATCACAAGTACTGTTCTCTGGTACAGGGGGTACATTGTAGCTCTCTGAGTGATTGTCCAGATGGGATGAGTACCAGCTTTCAAGCCATTGGAAATACACAATATGGCAACAACATGCAGGGGGATGAGAATAAATCCCATATTGTATGACCTCAACATATTGACATGTTGCTTGTTTCTTTATACTTAGTCTGTGAAATCCATGTAAATCAGTTGAAATTAAAAGAAATACCAAAGACACCTTCCAAGCATTTCCCATAAAATTAGGTGTGTGATTCAATCTGGCTTTGCAGAAAAGTTCTATTAAGGAGAGAGGTAGATATGTGCAGGATATTAAGTTCACTTACCACGGAAGAGACGTCACCTCCGAGGCTATGGCAATAGTGGGCTATGAGCTGATGCTCATCATCCCTAAAAATGAAAAAAAAAGAAAAGAATAGAAACTACGAAGACGATGCCACAATTTTTAATTCTAATTTTTCCAGACAGTCATCTCATTTGGTTGGATGTAAAACTACATGGTCATCCAAATATTTTATCTCCTTTTCTATCTGATTCCTTTGTTGACAAAAAAAAAATTCTATCTAAAGACAAGATGTTGTCTATGTTACAATTTGGATACTGAATACTGCCATGAACTAGAAAACTGGGAAGCCACATAGTGAAGAGGTGACTGCAATAATGTGACTGGTAACCAAGTTTGAAGTAGAAGACTGAGAAAAAACAAAGTGAAGAGAAGGGTTAACGCTGAGCTCCGAATCCAGTGGGTCCCAGTGTGGGTTTTCCGACCCCTTAAAAGTCTGAAACAGTGAGTTTAAGGGGTCCACCAGGAATCTGAAAGGGTCCAGTTCTCCTGCCATCTCCATTTTTTCAAGTTCAACCCTATTTTTTCATGTAGGTAATTGAGTTAAATATTACAACGTTTAAGTGCTGAAATGTTAGTCCATTGTGCTAAGAGAGAGTGATTATAATAATCTAAGAGAACAAATATATGGCACGAATGCTTCTGTTTGCTTTCTCAGAAAAGTTTTATTGATCTTCTCATTCTGCTGTATTGAGACACCTTAACATGTCGACTGAGTCCTAACTCATCAGTCTACACTTCCTAATGCTTTTGCCACTCGGAGCAATCTGCTCTTAGCCACTGTGCACTCCCATGCTTTCGAATAGGTCTACGTTTTGTAAGCAGTTTGTTGGCATCTGAACTTATGCTGCTACTACCACTAACACAGAAACTTGTCAGTTGTCACTTGTAGTGCTGCCAGATACCATTTAATTTGGAAACATTTTAATGGTAAAATAAACGTTTGTGTACCACTTAAATGTTTTCAAAATATATCATTTTGGCATGCACTCTCTGACTTTTACTTCTGGATTTATCTTATTACATACAATGATTCAGTTTCGAGGTGACACATGTGGTTTTCTAAATGGCTACGTCCAAATATAACTGGTAAAAAAAATCCATTCAGAACATGGATCTCAAATGCTCCATCCACGTTCCATCTTCACAAAAAAGTCCAGTAGAATTACTGTTCTTGTAAACAAATACCCATATTTATTTAATCATTATCAATACTTCCCAAGTTACGTCAAAAACAAAACGGAAGCTAGAACTTTCGAAAAGGAAGTCTTGTACAAAGTGCATGGGAATTTTCGTAACCTGGAATGTGGATTCGCTGGCTGAGACAAAATTCCCATGCATCCGAGCTAACTACACGGGATGTGCGGGAGGGGCTATAACTTATGAACTGTGAGTCCAGAGAGAGAACCTTGCGTCTGTGACGCAGACGCACCAAAACACGAACCCTGGTGAAGATGTAATTGCATCAATGTGACTGGCTACCAAGTTTGAAGTAGAAGACTGGAAAGCACATGGCGATGAGGTGATTGCAACAATGTGACTGGCAAATAAGTTTGAAGAAGACTGACAATAGCCACATAAAGAAGATGTGATAGCAACAATGTGACAGGTAATCAAGTTTCAAGTAGATGACTGAGAAGTCATATAGTTAAGATTACTATGACACCCTCATTACTATGGCACACTGCCCAGCATCAGTAGTTAAGATAGGATTAAACAGAATCTTCTGGTACAGTAACAACAAAACCTTCAACTTACATATCTGGCTGACTGGAATTTGTTGTAAGGCTGCCCTGGGATTGAGATTCTACTTCTGCTAGTCTGAAAGATAAAGGTTAAAAGTGGAGACAACTGACAAAGGGAGTAAAGGCATAGGTTCAAAAGAATGACTTCATGAGTTCACTGTTGTACCTAGTTGAAGACAGAATGCTCCTGCGATATACACAATCCAAAATAAAGAATTTAAGTGGAAATTTCATGTGAAAATTACGATACCATTTCTGGAAAATAAATTATTAATTATTAGTGATGTATATTGATATACTGATTATTACCAATGGTGAATCTTGCTACCCTGCACTACAGGATAGCAAGTTTCAATCAGTTTCTGAAGTTGTTCATCTGGATAGATTCACCTCCATAATTTACACGCCAGTTTGACATCTTAGGAATTACTTAAATGCTTGTCATCTGACAGCACTGTACATACCTGTGTGCATATAGCTCCAACCGGGTGTGTGTGTCTTGGTTGGCCAAGTGCTGTGGGGTGGAGACAGGCCTATGGTGAAAAAAACAAAAAAATGTTGGATTGGCATTACATGGACATTTGCCAACAACTATTTTATTCTATTTACATGAACGATATAATACCACAGTCGATAAAAGTATATGACATTCCAACTCCTGATACTTCATTTCTTCATACTACATTTCTGGAGAATGCGTGAGCGAATACTTCCCTCTTCACGTCATCATGTTCTTGAATAAAATGGCCATTAAAATCTCCTGCACAGATTGGGTTTCAAAAAGTACAACTGCAGGAGGTTTACTGACAGATAAGAAAAATTCCAACCAAACTGGGTTCATAGGTCAAATTGAAAACTGGTAAGTAATATCTGTGTTGATATTCAATGTCATGGTAGGAAATACACTTGTCTTCTTTGTTTTCAGGATGAAAATCTCTCATCAATATAAAGGCAAATAGTAAGAAACAAATGGAGTCAATGAGCTTCTTTTAAAGGGTACATTGAGTTAATATTTGAAAACGGTTAAAAGTCTTGAATTTTTTACCCTGGCAGGTACTGGCTGTGTGCATATGAATGTGCAAATGAATACCAGTGAGTGAATAACACTTGTAACACATGGGAATCCTCTCAGTCTAACCACATGTCATCAGTATGTGAAGGATGACAGGTTTTTGAAAAAAAAAAGAAGAAATAGTGAATTTCACGAATCAGCTTTAAAGTCCCTTTAACAGGCAGTAAGAAGTATGTCATAGATGCAACAGCAAAACTCTTCTCCACAAGTCACACTTGACACCACATGCAGGCAGAACTGATCCACTCAGTCTTGTGGGCAATTCCTTGTCCAATGAATCTGTTCTACTTGCCAAGTGTGAGTATGTGGGCAAACTGTACCACAGTACCACAGTTTGTGTTTGGGTGGCCAGATACGACAATAATCACAGAGAGTAGGTTGTTCCTGTCACCACGTCACAATTGGAAACCCTTACCACACTCCTAGTGCGGCAATTCTTACTTTCTCTCTTTAATTAAAGCAATATTCTGGGTTGAATCTGTATAACAATACAGCCTACTCATCTTCCAAGTCAGCAAGAAACAAAGTGGCTCATGCAGTATGATTCTTGCTAACAATTCACTTTATGTGCTGTGGTTTTAAGATAACTTACGATTCCAAACTGTCGCCCTCTAGTACTGATTGAACGGGCAGGTACCCCACTCGTGGATGCTTCTGGTGGTGTTTCTTCGATTTAAATTTGTTCTTGAAAACTTTGGCAAAATCTCTGACGTCTTCTCCGGATGTCGTCTGTGGAAGACCAAAGAAGAAAGTGAGATACTGGTGCAAACAAACCATTGGATAAACTTGATTCCCATTCAATACACCCTCATGACAACTCATCTTCAAAAGTCAGAATCTTCCTAATGAATCCTAGCCTTTCATCTTCCTCTGTAACTGGAACTCGACAATCCTCTTGCAAATTACTCACAATGTGAAAATTGACAAACAATTGTTTCATAAGATACTGAGTTTGAAAGGGTTGTCAAACTGTATGACTTCTCCTGAGCCTACATGGCCTTTGATGTCTAAAAACAAAAATTGGAACCAAGTGCTCAACCAGAAAGAGGTCAATGGTCACTTATCCAGCTAAAAAAGTTTTCTCTGTATGCCAAGGATTGTATCTTAGTAAAGCAAAATAAAAAAAAAACATTGCTTGTCTTTTGAGAATTTAGCACTTACAACTATTAAAACAGCTCAGTAAATAGCCATAGACCAAACAAGGTCTTTATGTACTCCACGTTAGCACCACCTGTAAAGTACAGCATTACTTCTGGTTTGAAAATAGCTTGCCACGAGCCTTTCACTGTATGGCCTCTGATATCCACGTAAGAACTTTGACCTCCATAAAACCACCACAATCTTATTCACGTAGAAGGAAATACATATCTTCCAAGTTCATGCAACATGTGGTTCCGGAGATACTGAAAAGATTGGTTGTCTACATTCTACCTAGTGGTGACCTCAAATGACCTTTGACCTTTTCCAAAAACAATCCCAGCTGAGATTTTTATATGTCCTCCCCACACACCTACTTTGATCTGTCTTGCACCTTTCCTTCAAAACTAGAGTGTTAACGAATGTTTCACAAACTTTCTACATTATGGACTCTGATGATGCCATATGACCTTTGACCTCCAAGAAAATCGTCACATGGTTATTTAATCAAAAGTGACTACATACCCTCCAAGTTTGACGTTCATGCAACATGTAGTTCCTGAGTTACCGCAAAGATACCTTGCCTATGTAGAATCCTCACTTTTTTTACAAACTCATTCGCAAAAGAATTCTCAAGGATATGATGTAAACAACGTTGTCACAGTTGGGGGGGGGGGGTGTGGCTCATTTGTAATCAACATGTCTGCTTTATTTTTTTCCTCTTGCAAGTGATGTCATGAAAATGGCCAGAGAAATACAGAAGTGACATCCCTTACATGTCTGATGGCATTTTTCAAATCAATGTGCATCTAGCTCAGCTGATACAATGTCAATACTTACTGCTGTGCAGTATTCCTGCATCTGATGAGAGAGTTTGTGATGCTTTGCTTTCCTTCCAGCAAAGAAACAATTCTGAAAAATTAAAGATAAAATTAAATGTAAGTCTGACATCTTCCTGGAAACTGATATGGTGAAAAGGGGTAGAAGAAGGGTGCGGGAGGAGGGCATAATGGTGGACCTTCTGCACTGGAAGAAATTCACATTTGCTCTTCTGATGTCGCTTGCAATTGTCAAATGTTTTGTGCTACAAATGTGTGAATACAGTTAAACAATGCAGCATTATGTAACCAGGAAGAAATAAATGCTTATTCTAGGCAAAATGTTACACATAAAGAAATGACTAATCAAAACAAATCAAGCCCATTTTCTATTCTATTTTTTATTCATCTAGCTTAAGTGTTTGTTAGTGAGCAAATAAAAATTCATCCTGACTTTCAAAAGAGCCAGGAATAGGAGAAATATTATAAAGTTTCCAAAGCACGTTCTCCGAAATCTTGACCGTGATAAAAGTCCTGTTTGAAACGTTAATCATCACAAGTCCAATCATAAGGTCAAAGCAATGGTGCAGTCAAATACAAACATCAAGATGACTCCTCACTGATGATATATGCAGATTGCAATCAAATTGATGTTATTATTTCCTGTTTCATAAAGTACAAACAAGTTAATAACTAGAGTCCAATCCCATCCCCACAGGAGAAGTATAAAACAAACGATTTATCTGTATTTTACAGATTGCTGCATTGTGGATAAGGATGGGCTGATGGTTACTCTCTTCATGGCAGTACATGACACAAACCTCACCTCTAAAGTAGTGGTTAGGCATTTTAATTTTTTACTTTGAACATTTGGCCATATATCACTTAAAAGCATTCATGAAAGCCCCTTTATTGCATGTGCATTCAAACATGTGATTGAACATCAAAAATTGCTAACTGAATGTATATTTCAGTGCATCTAGCTGTTTTCTACAGGCTCCTGACCTGGTTGTACAAAACTGACCCATAAACACATCATAATGGAGAGTCTCATACCTGACAGAGGTCAAAGTTAAAGCACTTAAGGCACCGGTATCTCAAACCGACGATGGGACACTCCTTACAGATGTTGCACTTGGACTGGTGCTTGGCCGTCTCTGAGGCAGCCATCCGATGTAGCACAGGCATCCAAATCATGGACTGAGGTTCCATCTTCAGCCAGGAGAGGAAGTGTACAGGCTCTATATGAGATCTGTTCCCCATCTAGGAGGATGGAGAAAATAACAATGTTTATGTGTAGTGACTGAACCTGTAATGTATTGCTGTATACAATAAGTGTCACTGTGTGCTATCTCCTTACTGAAGAATGGATTGTTTAACATGGCATTCATTGTTTTCCTGACCAAGGCCGCTGGGTTCTCGATGGAGACCACCTTTTCACAATTTTTACCAACCTGGTATATTCAAAGTTTGGGACAAAGGAGATCAACAAACTGTAAAGTTATGCATGTCACAAAAGATGACCAATCTAATATTCAAAATTCTATCGCTACAAAGGCTCAAACAAATTGGGACAAAAATTGTACTTACCATGTTAAAACAGCTGCGGACACTCGGCTCTATGTTGCTTCCCCCAAAGGATGCGACTTCTCCCAACTGACGCGGGATCTGGATGCAGTCATGGAGGAGTAGGCCAAGGCCTCGTTGGTCTATGAAGCCATTCTCATCTGCTACGCATCGGATAACATCTGTGTGAGGGCAGATAAAAAAAGAAACATGACGATTAATAAGGTAAATAGTGAAGGCCTCCCTAAAAAGCTCACCTTCATTGTGAACCACTAGTTTCGAATCAAAATGTGCCATTTACTAGCCTTCGTCACAGGGCCTGTGAAATTAACTTAAAAAACTTTTCACATTAAAATCAGTGAGGTACTGTGTGGTATATGAGAGGAAAAATGGAGCAAAGAATTGACTCTGAATGGCACTGCCTGCATCTCTTAAAAGTCTGTGGTGAGTACGGAATTGAAGATTTTCTAAGATAAATTTTGACTGGCACACTTACATCTGTACTTGTCTTCAAGATGAGCATTGCAGAGCATCACCATCGCAACCTTGAATGACAGTACTCTGATTCTACCACTTCTCACCCTGTCAGAAAAAAGCAGAGAAAAGAAGAGATGAAGCAAGCTAAATAGTTGTATGTATGTGTTGATAAAAAGGAACTGCAGTATACCATTGACAGTAAGGTTAAGTTGTTCCTCAGATTGGTCTCCACAAATTACAGCAGCAACAGAAAGATATTTTTATCATCAAGTTTTGGAGATGGGCGGGGAGGGAAAGGATGACCAAGGTATGAAGGTTGACAAACATTACTCAAATTCATGTTGCAATCCACAAAAAAGTGAAATCATGATCTGGCCATTTGATGCTGAAGCAAATCTATCGAAGAGCTCACGTGTCATAGACATTGAGAAGCCAGTTGAGGCACATATCGACACTCTGGGGAACGTTGACCATGGACGTGTGATCCATGGCAAGCGTCTCGTAGACAGTGGAAAGGCAGTTGATCATCTCTGGGACATCCATTGTACGACTGTTCTGTAGGATCAGCTCATGCTGTTGAAAGATACCATCTGCGGTGTTCAAGGCCAAAAGATCCACTGCAAAGAAACATATAGAACAGCATAGTTCATTTATTACTTTTGGAAGAATGGTGCCATGCACAACCTTCAACTTGCACCCTGCGTAGAGAGCAGTTAATGTCTCACAAAATTTGCTCTAATAAAAATCACAAATTTGATGCTTGTTAACAGTTTGAACAAAGGGTGGATTACAGTATAGGCATGATTGCCTTGGACTTTTCCATCTTGATCATGTTTCCCAGTTTAAGTGCTTACCATTTCACTTTACAAGTATTGTCCTTTTCACTTCATGAGTAGTTTGATAACAAATGTTTCCATATCAGCTGACATATTAACTGTAGTTTGATGTGACACCTGCTTTTAGGCAGTGCTAGTCTATATTAAGTTATAGCTCCCTCTGCGTTATTCCATGTTTAATATGCAGTCTCTCAAGATGTTTATTTAGCTGTTATGGATGTGTCAGGCATGGTTGAAACAGTGTGGGCTAGCTGGAATTGAGTGAGGGCAATTGTAAGGCTCCGACATATTTGCAATCATAAACATTTCTAACACTAAGATGGGGTGATACAATACATCTTCACTCTCAACAGATGGATATTGCATATCCAAAATAAATGGTGATTACATTAATTTACTATTTATGAACGAAAAGTCTAATGATGAAAATGAAGAGTTCAGTATCTTTGTGAGAAGAGAGGAGAAAGGAAGACTGGTAGGATAGATGGAAAGGGAGTAGTTAATGAGCACATTAATGCTCCAGTATCCCTCTCCAGAATACATTCCAGATAAATCAATGTAAATGACTTGAAGTTCCTGATGATATCAAGATACCCAACCTTCAAAGTTCAAGGACTTTTCATGTCAGGTTCAATGACAGAAAAAATACCTCAAGGATTTAAAACTCTTTGAACTTACAGCACAGCCATTTCTGCAGTCTCCTAAGCTTCATTCCTGTCCTGTAGGCTGAAAATTTGATGGCGTTCAAGTCTGCCATAGACTGGAAGAGTTCGGTCATTCTCGGATGATCCCAGTGAGTGGTCTCCGAACTATGACTGTCAAACATTACAGGGTGGAGGGTGGGGGATAAATTGAGAAAAGAATGTATTTTTAGCAAATGGCTCAGCAACAGCACTTATGGTCTTATTGCTGAATCTGCTCTTAAAGGAAAATAGGGCGTTTAGAATACACCAACATGACATACAAAAGAAAATAGCTTTAATCATTGTTAAACCATTCCGTCTCATCAATAAACATCTACCAAAAGCTTCATCTCCTCAAAACATTATGCATCTCATGAGTAATGGAAGATGCATCATTTGAATTTTGAAAAGTTTGGGTGAACAAATTAGTGTTGAGCAACAAACAACTGAATTTCTATCTGTGAAAACCTTATTTCTTGAAAAGAAGGCTACTGTCCTTCCCTATTTTGAATAATCTATCATTCTACCTCCTCAAACACTGATTTTTTTAAGTATGGATGTTTTCTCTAAAACAAACGCCCTATTTCCCTTTCTTTAAGTTTAACTAAGAGAAAACAGTTGTTTCTGGTACACATATTGGCAAGGAAATAACAGAATGTTGACAGACTGTTACCAGGATAAAAGTGCTTTTATTATGACAGATGGTCAAACATTAACGCTGAACAAAAATGACAAGGGAATATCAGCCAAGGAAATTTTTATGTCTCAACAAGCAGACTGTTTGTACATGCAGCACTTTCATATTATGATCCTTTACGTTATGGCAACCTCTTGAAAAGGTGGCACTCTCCTATTTCTTCATCTGCTTTTGGGTGTGTCAAAAGGTGAAGGTGTCACTTCTTTTACTCACTTGATGAAAAATGGCACTTTGTTAGAAGCAACAGCCCTCTCCCATGGAGGTTGGACAGATGCTGTGAAAGAATTTATAAACAAGATAAATTCAGTCTCCTAAAATGTTCTCTCATTTGATGCAAGGTGGGGTGGATAGGTTGATGTAGGGGTAGATGATATTCCAGTAAAACTTCTGTGGTTCATCTAAAATTTACACTAACCATCAATTCCATGTTACATGATAAGTGGTGTGAAAAATTACTGTTATAACATTACACCCTACCATCGCACTATACCCCACCATCTCACTATCCCCCCCTTCACCACCTCACTCACTGACTGATGATCTGACATCTAGACAAAACTTTTAGCATTTGTTGTTAAATACTGAGTGTCATAACAGAAGTGGTTGAGCATAACAAAATGAAGTATGCATGAACAATATGTTCCACTGGTCTTGAAAAATGTAATGTTCTACTTCCAGATAGACAGCAATGGTTAATTCTAAGCTATACCAATGAGGATAATGCCCTTTGCAGTCATCTCCTCATACTCCCAACAAAAAGGGCTCCATGACTCACCTCTTAGGAAGTGTTGAGATTGTGGGCCAAAGTCCCTGGTGGCCTCTTGCAGCTGACTTGACCTGGCCTCCGCGGAGGCTCCAAGGTTCTTCAGTCGCTGCTTGAGGTCATGGTACTGTTCCATGGAAGCTTCACTTAGCACTACATTTACGTTTGACAACTGGTCCACGTGTGATGTCAGCTGGTCCATTTCATTATTCAGTGGGGTTAGTTTCTGTTGGAAGATCTAGAGAAGAACCAGACAAATCAACCCAAAATGAAGACTCAACAGCTTTACTAAATGCAAAGACACTTTAAAATATCTTTCAGTGAATTATGCAAAGAAATACAGATGGAAAGGCCAGAGAGTTCACTTGATATATGTATGTTCTCCATGTGACACATCATACTCCTACAACAATGCCATCAATTTGAGACTTTCTTCCAGAAAACATAATTATTTAACTGCAGAATTAAAACGTCATTACTTCTATCACACTGCAGAATTATTTTTCTCAAATACGTCTTTTTTTCTTGAATATCAGCTTGAAAAAAAAATCAACTTAAAAAAAAAAGGGAAAATGATAAACTGTCGATGTTTTAACACAAAAATATGTCATCACCTTTTTTCTTCATTTTATGATGCAAATACAAGCCAAAATAGAGTGTCCATATCTTATTTGTGGTGGTTCTAGTCCCACTCAAAGACCCTTCATCTTCTTCTACATTTTTTGAGTCACTATATGACTCAAAATTCAAATCAAATAAACTCTGCAATGCTTCTTTAATCAAGAATTCTGCTTCTTTGAAATAGAGGGGGCCATAGCAATATTGAAATTTGGAAGAAAATACATCCACATGGTTTGAGCTGCAACAAATTGCAAGTAACACAGTACATTCTAGAACACTTCTGGGTTCCACATACTTGACCAAGGTTTGAAGACATGTATAACAGTCCTGAGGAATTTGTGAACATAGGGCTAGACATGCACAACAAACAATATCGTTGATTGGCAGGGCGTTATGTGACTCATTGCGGTGGATATATCACAAGACGAGTGTACTAGTCTTAAGCAGTGTGTGAATGTTAGGACATGACGAATGTACTCTTCATACTCAGTTGACTGGTTAATATCTTCTACTACAAAAAATGGTTCATGCCTTAATCAAATACTTCCTGTTGTTCTCTCCTACAGAAGAATAGGAGCGTATAGTGTGAAAGGCTTGATATGCATTTTGAGTGTACTTCCTGACAAGCAGTGTAATTTAATCTGCCCATCTGTCAACTGCGATGGGTTTTGTCAAACTCTCTGCTGTTCAGAAATATTGCACCTGTCTGTATATTCCATCCATTGTACCTGTTCTAGTATTAATGCTGTTTATCTGACTGTGAGGTAAGACAACTCACAAAAGAAAGCAGCAATCTCACTACTGTGTATCCTCCTTACTATCTCACTACCATGTATCCTCCTTACTATCTCACTACCATGTATCCTCCTTACTATATCACTACCATGTATCCTCCTTATGATCTCACTACAGGCTATCGTCCTTATGATCTCACTAACATGTATCCTCCTTACTATCTCAGGCTATCCTCCTTATGATCTCACTACCATGTATCCTCCTTACCATCTCACTACTATGTATTCTCCTAACTACATCACTACCATGTATCCTCCTTATGATCTCACTACAGGCTATCCTCCTTACTATCTCACTACCATGTATCCTCCTTACTATCTCACTACCATGTATCCTCCTTACTATCTCACTACTATTTAGCCTCCTTACGATCTAACTACCATGTATCCTGTTTACTACCCCAATACTATGTATCCACCTAACTATCTCACTACTGCCTGTCCTCCTTACAGTTGTTGGTTAGCCTATCCGTTTTAAGTGAGATGTTGCTTTTCAAACATTACCTTTAGTTCTTCAGTGTTGTGTGGTAGACTTTGCACGATGAGTTCCCCAACAGCTGGCCACCTCGCCCGCTGTGTCTCTGCATCCGTTATTTTGGAAGACAGTGCATCCAGAAGTTGTTGGAATGCAAGCATTTTCTGTCAATACAAACACCGCCAAATATCATACAAGGAAGTGACCACAAACGTAATGACAACATTATACAAAAGCAAGCGAACTCATGGCAACTCATGGCACTCTTCCAAAATTTTCTATCCTTTGTTTACACGAAGCAGTTTTCCCTTCGGGCAGGCAAATCAGTTGATGGAACTATACTACCACATGCATTGGTTTATCAGAGTATGTGAAACAGTGATTCAATTTGGCATGGTTTTTCCCAGTGTTAACAGCACAATACAAGTTTGTCCATGGTACAGTGACCAATAATACTAGGTTTGTTACTTTTGCAATCTGAGTACCCTTACTTTGGAGTTGCTAAACACATCTTGCATGATAGTGTGTTACTTGGACAATCGAGTAAAAAATTGCTCAACTTTTAGCAAATGGGTCTGTGTATACATAACATACTGACAATGAAACTCTGCAGACTGACTGGCTGCAAAAGAACGTATGGCGATCCTCACCGGATGAACGAACTCCAATTTCTTTTGCCACTCTTGGGATCTGTTGTTCAGGCCATTCCATTTCTCTTCTAATTTGGATTCTTTTTCTCTCAAGGTCTCTACCATCTTCCTGGCAGCATCTGCAGCGAGCTGCTCTGTGTTGTCTTCACCCACTGGAACATATCACAAAGCAAAAATGATGCTTTGACTAAAACCACAGAAACTGAAGTAAGGAAGACTGCTGACCGTTTATGTTTACCTCTCAAGTGTAGCTAAAAAAATTGTGAGTAGGTCCCCATTGTAAGGTTAAGAGTACAATAAAACAAACGCATTAATTCACAACCCCAGGGTGTTCACTCAAGCATGAAATTGTATTCAAATTGTGAAGTGATTTGTTTCTACGATTAACTCTTCAAGTACATGTGAAACTGATTTTTGACACACACAGTGGGGAAGAAGCAAAGTTTGGTTGACTGTCATGCTTTTGCTCTGCCAACAGCCAAATATGTGGTTTCACTTCAAAGTTGCGTGACGTGACACAACTCACATCCTCATTTTCCATGAAAAGCAATACAGCACAACGTAGACTGGTGTTCCTGATGAAGTGACAGTTTTTCACACTGCCCCCGTCCTATGACTACCAACTTGGATGTCACTCCAACGTACCTACATACGAATGTACACACACACACACATACACACACGCATACACACCCCATTACACAAAAACTGACACATATGTATTTCATCCTTGAGCAGATCCTGCCATGCACAACCCTTCTCAAACCCTCTACTAAATAACAAACACATTTAATGTTCTTAATCTTACTCTTTGGAATGCAGTGACTAATATCTACTACCTCCATTGGACCTCATCTTACGTGCCGCCATTTAGCTAGACAATAACTTTTACGAACCTATAAAAGCTATGGAAGGGCTGTGAGAAGATTAATGACAGTAGCAACTCCAGTACACACATTAACATGCGATGCTTCAACTGAATGCACCATCTACCACAATGGTGTTCACACATGTTTACAGAATTCTCCATTTTTGACATTTTTCATTGCAAGCATCCTTCCATCCATGCAATTATTAATACTTAAGACAAATGATATGCAAAAGATTTGTTATCTTTTTCATGGAAATTTGCAGGTTCATGCTAGATTTCCAAATATAACATCCTTCAAGAGGACAAGTGAACCTCTAAACACTTTGGTACCCCTGGTAAAATATCAGCAGTGTAACTGAATGCTGGTCCTGTACATTGGAACAGATATGGAGATACAGTATGTTGTACATCATAGCTGTGTGTTAGCATGTTCACTCATGCAAATGAGGAGAGGGAACAATGAATGATGGGATATTTTTCCATTCCTCTTTTTTCAGTCTTTACTTAAGCCAATCAAGTCAAGAGGAACTTTGGAATTACCTCTACTGACTCCCGGAGAGGCAGGTTGGTCACTGACATACAGCTTGCCGGTCTGAAGTGTTTTCTCCACCAGTGGTTTCTTCTCATTTAGATCATCCTTAAATTTCTGTGGAAGAGAGAATTAAAGAATAACAATAGGGCATTGTTTCTTAAATATTGTCTAGATTATATTGCTACAAAATCTTGTTTCATTGGTAACCAGAACTGTCCAATTTGGAGTCATAACCATTCCAAATAGTTGTTTTACATATGTGTTGGTGGGATGAAGGAAACTTACAAATCAGTCATTACTTCTGATAGAGAGCATCCACAAACTGAAACCAAAACTAAAATAGGTTTGTCATCCCAAGCAACCTGTCCTGGCATTAAAGATATTAAGGTCATTTAGTGTGATTGATAGAGACAGTTGTTGATGGTCAGATAACCATCTCACCAACACAGTGTGTCAAGGCCAGGATTAATGAACTCTCCACACATGGTATAAAGAAGAGACACAGTGACAAGAAGATCGAGTATACTGCTGCAGCTGTGAAAGAGATTTCACATACTTTGCCTCTGTGGCAGTCTTCCTCTAGATGAGTTACAGACATGATCACTACCAGACAAAAAGTTGTAAACCAGGACTACTTTTTGGCAATTCTTGGTACTGACATACATGAGTGTTTCTTCACTGAACACCCCACTCACTCTTCAAACAGGATATTTTCTTTCGATCAAGGGCAGTGTTTTTTTTTTTTCCTTGAGGGGTGATAGTAGTGGTGGGGGAACTACTGCCGTGTTTATTACCTTATGATCATCCAGTTGACCTTTGACACTGGTATGATCCTGCCCAACTGGGTGCTTGGTGCTAAGTTCTAAATCTTTCTCCTCAATCCATGTTAGGAGTTCTTCAATGGAAGCCACCAATGTGGCCCATTCCTCTGCATTTGCCTCCAGTCGTTTTCTGTGGATGAAAATGAAAAAGAGTGAAGTAATATGTCCAGAGATGATCTTGTAAGTACTAAGTGGTGTGTTATTTTTTCTCATTTAGCAATTCTTCCATGTTAAATTTTTTGAAAGTGTGCCACTGTACTTCTACAGCAGCAATTCTCAATGACTTTGAAAGAGATCTCACTGCATTTCAACCAATCAGAATGCTTCGTTCTCTCCCAATACTAACATTCTCTGAAAACAAGGGACGGCAATTCTGGTGGGATGTGGACATATTCCCTCATAAAAATGGGTGAGGATAAGCAAGAAATACAACATATCTTCCATTACTCTCTGCACCAAGAATATTTTCATACATGTTTCTACACATCACCATGTTTTGTTAGAGCTCTGTTTGGATTTCTAGCTTAACATTCTAAAAATTCTTGAGATACTGCTATGTGTGACCGAATAGCCTAGTGAGTTCATGTTGTCAAACAGCACCATTTTGCATCTTAGACATCAGGCATACACAAAAATATCTCAAAGCCAAGAAGGTGGCACCACCTCCTATTGATGCCTGCCTCTAGGACATCCAATGACTGGGGTCATGCATTTTGCGACATACTTCCATCCCTCCCCCCCTACCCAACACTCATCAAGTCAAATCATCACCCTTGCAGAAAACACTCGAAGTTTTTGGAAGTTTGACAGTTATGTCTCACAAGCACCGAGGCAAAACAGTGCGGAACTGAACAATATTTAAAACCAATCAGACCACTATTTACTCATTGTCTGCACACTTAGTAATGTATCATGTGTCCAAAGTAGTGGAAAACTTAAGCAAGCTTTGCATGAAACATTCAGTCTCCAGTCTGAGAATGAAAGATAGACTCAATTTTAAACAAATACTTTCATGGATGTTTATGATCAAACTTAATCTGTTGCAAGAGGTACCATAATCCAAACTCGAGCAGCAAATCCGCTGAATCTCAGTAGTTCTGATTACCTAACGTTCATGTGTAACAATGTCCTGAAGATGTTAGAAACAGTTTAAATGTGATTGAAGAGATTGACAACAAAAAACAGAGAAATTTGAATCTGGTCGAGGTATCTGGTGCTGACAAAATATTAGATTTCTGCCACTTAGTTCATTTGTATGTCATATATTGTTAACAATGTAACAAAGTAAATGTATTCATTTATGTCACTTCAAAAGTTGCTTGAGTTTTGGCTCACATCTGAAAATGTGAGCAGCTAAAACACCAGGGATCAAAGCATCATTCTTCTTTTGTACTTCGACATGACATTCTTGACATCATTCTTCTTTCATCTTGCAAATAGACACAACTGAGTTGAAAACCTCAATACTACTCTGTCCTTTACTATCAAAGTAATTTTCAATCACAGCAAATCGAAGAAGGGACTTAAACAACTATTGTCCAGGGCCCACCAATCCAAACAAAGGATCCAAAAATCTATGATTTATGCAAGTACTGTGTGCAAAACTATGAAAGAAGGTACCCTGTTTCCAGCTTTCAGGCCCTTTTTTAGGCAATAACTAGCAAAAAAGACTTATTATATGTATTTCATTCACACCGTAACATCCGAAAACATCAACATGATAGCGAAGTTTGATACACACTGACAATGGATCGAGACCCTGACATCATTTTAAAGAAAATCAGAACATCCAGCTAGCATAATAATATCTCCATATATGTAATGTATTGAAATAAAAATTGCTTCATGCAGCAACTAACTTTCTGCTAATTCATGCTTGCATTTCAATATGCATGGAAAGTGAAATTACCAAAGTTAGCGGCAACAGGGAACTGCAATGTACGAGATACATTTGAGCGATGACTGAACATTGTGAGAGGGAGTGTGCAGTCTTTCTTGTACCTCTGCCTCACAAACTAAGGTATCGTGAACAGATCTCAATGAACAGAAACTGATGGTGCAGTCTCTCAGATGCTTGAAACAAGTCTAAATATCATTTCAAAAGCAGTGTCCTACCATCGAGACAAAAATTCAAATGCGAACTGCACTTCTGTTGATTTCAGTCAGGGATTTTGCCACTAGGTTAGATTCCACTCACATCTTCAAGATCCAATGTTTATATGGTTGCTTTGACAGGAGGAAAACTGGACCGAACGAAGTCTTTTTAACAACTAAATCCTTCCCCTATCAATAACATAGAAACATTTCCAACCAAAAGAGATTGGTAACATTTTATTCCATTTCATTTTTTAATTTGATATATTTATATTTTTTAAAGTAATTTTTTAATTTATTTTATTACTTTTGAATCCAATCGAATTATTGAAGTTACTTTCACTGTTGTAATGTATCTCCAAACATGATCAGTAACTGTCTTACCATTGATGACACATCTATCTTAATCTGAGTACAATATCAATGGTTTGAACAGTTTCCTGAAAAACTTGCGCATAAACTCACAGCTGCGATTAACACCCTGGAACCAACCACTGTTTTGGGCAGTGTTACCATTTCCCTCTATGGGACCACGCTATGGCATGCTACACTGACTTGAACTGCTGTGACATGCAAGGTGCACAAATGACTTACTACAGCACATGCACAGCTGCTTGAAAATACTGTGTGGTACTGCATCCTTGTATCTACATTACACTTTACAGAGACTGTGACATTGGTCAATACTGAATTATTACGCCACTCAGCACAATTTTCTTCTTTGACTAAATTGCTGATATTGTTTCCAGTGTATCACTTTCCATCCCAACCTGAACCAAAGCTGGAAAAGTCTGTGAAATAACACCAACAAACCTGATTTCAGCCGACTGTCCCTGAAGTTTGCTCCACCTTTCGTTCATAGTCTCTAATTGTACCTGCAGAGTCTCACCATCATTTTCCTCCTTTGGTACTGCCTTGGACCCAGCCTCGTTCAGTGCCGTGAAGATGCTCTGATGGGCTTCTATCTCAGCTTGAAGGTCCTGATAAAGAAAGCAAGAAGGATAAGAATTTTCAAGTAACTGAACTGCACACCATATGAGTTATAAATAAGTATCCTCTAGCAACTGAACATGATTTCCAGGGGCATGAATCGGTAGCATATCCTATTTTGCCCTTTTTTTAAAACTGTTGCATTTTCCTTCTTTTGATAAGTCATCTTAATCAAGATGACAATGAAGAGAGCTGTGGGATAAAGAAGTAAAGTTGTGGAAACACAGTTTAACAGTGATGTGTAAAGATAAGTGAGCCAAAAGAACACAGGTTTGAAAAATGGCTAACCATTTTCAAAATAATGAAAAACAGTCAGAGATTACATTTTCCAGCACACAGCAAACTCCTCTGTCAAAATGGACAAATTGGATGAACATGATACAAACACACAATGTTGCATTCTTGCATAAACATATCAATAACATTTACAGCACAGTAACTATTTTTTGGTTTAGCTTTTTTGCCCATTTCTCTCTCTTATGCTCCCATACCAGTAAGTCTCCTTGTGCACTTCTGTTGAGAGAAAGGGTTAGTGGATGCAGTGTTTGTCGATTTACACCAGGCAGCCGCAGCTAGCTGTGCCACTAAAAACGGTTTTGCATGGTGTGCATGAGGGCCTGGATATGAAATTCCTACCAGGATTAATTACTTCACTATTACAAACTATACTATCAAAAGAACCAGAACTGGTTAATTACTGACAAACCCAGCCAGATTAATTAGATTGCCCTCCCATCCTGGTACACATACAGATATGTACACAAATACATGTCTATGTAATTGCTAATAGCTTAGTGATATGACCGATACACTGATACATATGATAGGATGCATGGCCTCAAGATTAACAATACCCTGCTTAACAATACTCAGCTTTTCGTCTATCTAAAGACCAAAGTGTACACCTCCCCTACTAACCTTCCAATGAGGCGTATGTATGTACCGTTTTCTAATGTACATACTGTACTGTAAGTCTGTAACACCTGCAAACAATTACAGATTTGTATCATCTGCTGCAAGTTCCAAGGACTCTACATTTAAGAGTCTTTTCTTCATGTTCGATGATTGGCTCAAAGAGGAAATTTATTTCTTACGGAAAAGAAGTACTGAGTGTTACTGGGTGAAACTGATGACATTGCCATACGTGAATTTTTAATAGTGTACAATTTGTGCGATGACTGAGTCCCGACATCCAAGTGATAGTTTGCAGACATTTATATTACAGTACTAATGCTGTCAGAGATGGCACATGAGTAATACACATCCGTTGTGCTGGCTGCACCCCTACTCGTTAATATTCTCCATGAAGTAACTTACATCTGGCCCAATGAAAAACCTAGGCTTGACATTAAAAATCCAATTATCAACTGGGGTGTAAATTCTTTCATCAGCAAATAGTAATGGGATACCTGACCTGCCAGGTGAAATCACCAGCTACATAGATGACAGTCAACACAAACATATTGCTTATGTGTATCTATTATCACCTATGTGCCATGCAACCCCACAGTACACACAGCATGGTAGTTACAGTACTAATGAATGCATGACAGGCACCAAGAAACATGTTTCCCACATAGAGTGTTGTGTGTCTAGTGATTGAACTATACAGTGATATATCAAAAAAAGTGCAGCAGTTGCCTTAAATAAAGAAATATGTATCAATACCAACTAAAAGAAATAAGAGAACATCCAAAGTCTACAAAGAATTTTCTTTTTGGCTTGACCTCATGTTGGAAAGTTTCCTTAAATATTTGCAGATAACAAGTGCAGTGACTGAAAACATCCATCTTTCCTGGAATTGCTACAGTATGCATACCAAAAGAGATTAATTCACAAATAAATGAAAATATTGAACTGCACTTCATTCAAGTACAATATTGTCTGTCAATTGTTCAGGGAACATTTGATGTAAAAATGGCAGGATGGTTTGGCTATATTGTGTACATTTAAAGCAGCTATTGTGTAATAATACTGTGTATGCAAATAGAGAATTCAGGACAAGCAACTGAGAAACAATCATGTTTCATATTCATACCCCCGTTCATAATAGTATGTTTACCTTAATAATAAAACCCTAGATACATTACACCAAAGAGTTGATCTGTTTACTCTGTGATGACTACATCATACACTGTAAGATTCAAACACCAAACAAAGATAATCACATTACTGTACTAATACTTTCTCTGAAATTAACATACTGCAATTCTAAATTCACAAAGGCAGATGACAGCAAAGTTAACAAATTTTAGGCTTAAATTTACAAATGTCAGGTGGTAACTTTTGGATATTGATTTAATCACCTCAACTTCAGACAATACAATCACCATGTAACTTTTAAATACACTCAATCATACCACACACATGCACTTCAGAACATGAAATTCCAATGATCGAAAAATCACTCTACTGTATTCCAGAAGTTTCTACCGCTAACACAAAGTTCTGTAGACATGTGAACATGGCCAATTATTAACCTCCCTTGGAATTAAAATAGTATAATACGGAAGTAACGATACCAGCACATCAAATACTATTAATTGTACAGTAAATGGTAGTCCGTCTTTGGTATAACTAATTTACCTGAACTGTGAATACTATATCTCATACCAGGGCATCTCATCTTCGTTTGTGCTCTCACGGATGAATGTAATGTCTCAATTAAAGTCGCATACAGCCGCGGATAAGTCCAAAGAGATTTATACACAGTATTCGCTCAAGACGGTCTGCTACTCAACTGGCGTGATTCAGCAGCAGTAAATTACACTCCCATACCCTGACCTGGAGCCAGTTACTTTCTAATTTTTCGCTTTCCTCAAGTTAAGACTTAATTACGTCGCCTGATTCGCAATCTGTTCTTCCACCGAACAGCTGTGTTTCCGTGGGTATGGGGAGTTGTCGTCAACACAAAGACAGGGCTGGATCAAATATTACTGCAGGTTTATTTAATTACAGCCAGGGAAGGGTCATGGCGTTTGGTGTAATGACTGACTCTGCCGATCTGATCAGGCCTCGGTGCTTTTGTGAGGGTCTGATGATAGGGAACAAGGTAGTTACAGAATACTTCTTAAATGACAGAAGTGAAGAACAAATGTTGATTTGCTTGTCATTTGGTGGTAAGAAATAAAACTGCTCCAAGGGGCCCCCCTTAAATGATATCCCCGAGGAGACTTGAGAAATACACTGTCAAAATTATGACCTACTGCAACTGACAGAAACTATGAATGATGAATCTCATGTGAGATGGCTTTAATTGTTGAAACATTCAAAATGTAATCAACATTTGCTGGTAGAGTATACTGCTCAGTATAGCACCCTTGAGGAATGAAGAAATAAGAAAGCATTTTGCATTCAGAGAAGAAGATAACAATGTCATCTTATGGGGTTGTTAGAATGTCATCTTTTCATTCTTTAAAGTACATCCTACCTTTGCCCCAGGTGAGGGGGGGAAGCAGCTTCACTGTAGACTGCTGACTTTCCTATCAGACAAAACATTAAAAACAATATGATCTGTCAGTGGATAACATTTGTGGCAACTGTTGTGAGTCACAGTAACGCCGAGTACATTTAATATTCGATGTTACACGAACGTCTTTCGGGCGGTAACGTTCAAAGTAGAAGGTTTCAACGGATGAGAGAATGTTTAATGGTCCTTTCAATGTTGCTCTCTCATGCAGCAATCCCATTAAATTACTTAGCCTACTTTCTCTTGTATCGGTAAACAGAATGCTACCCTGCACATACATCATCTTGTCTCATTCTTCTCTCTTCTCTCATTCAGGAGAGAAAGGCTTTGGCCTACAGGTATACTATAAAGGGAGAAACATCAAAACCAATCATGTCAGAAAGTTGGAGATAACATTTCTTGGTTGCTGGATTGTTGTGACACATTTACCATTTGATTCCCCTTGACAGTTGTAAATATTTATTTGGGCCTAGGGGAGGGGGACATCTTTTCTAAGCAACATTTTCAACTAACATTACTCTTTCTCCCCAACCACAAAAACCAACCAAGAAAAAAAAAAAAAAAAAAAACCAACCAACCAACCAACCAACCAACCAAACCCAACCAAACCCAACCCAACCCTCTTTCATTATACTGTATAGCTTACTGCACTTTAAGTCACTGTATGCATCAATCCAGTTTTAACTGCTTTTACACTGTTGTAGGACAATAAATAGAAATTTTGAAAAGGTTGAAGGAGTATGAGTTGCATAAACAACTACATCACAATTTCCACTTTCTGGGAGTCCTCAGAAAGGGAAGCCAGCTGACAGTATTTATTATTTGTTGAAATTACATACATGTGACATTTGGTAAGTGGTACTGATGACTTTAACCAATGAATTACCGTTGGCGAGAGGCTTCCTAACTCCCCATGCTGATGTTTGCAGCTGAGGTGCATGGGGGAAGCCAACAGTCAGTCATAATCATGTAACAGAACTAACACAGGCCCTCAAAGATTAGGATAGGCTATCAGAATGATACTCCTAGAACATGAGAGTGAAGACAAGAAGATCAGAAGGGATACTAATTGCTTAGTGACATTTGGCACTGGAAGCTCATTGTACCGTACTGCAATGTCCAAAAGTGGAAACTGCACAGGACGAAACAAATCTGAAATCCTGATCAAATACATTGTTAGCCTTTCGTCAAAATTGTGTCAAATCTGCAGGACGCATTGCACACACACATTTCACATCCAAATGTGACTGTAGGAGAGATGTGACTCAGAAAACCGTGACTGTTAGAAAGGTAGATGTGACTGTTATAAAGTAGTGACTGTTGGAAAACAGTGACTCTTAGGAAGATGACACTATCTGGAAGGAAACAGAAGTATCTAACAGTAAAACTGTTTGCTCTACAGGGTGCTATACAATAAATCATTATTCCAAAGCAATAATTCATATTTTACAGTGCTTCCTTTATACTATTTAGGGGTGTTCCACGTTATGATTTAACTTCACTCCAGCATACAGTGGAACACTTTTGACCCACAGTAACCACTGATATCAAGTTTACTTTGTATTATGTTCTACATGTAAGACTATAATGCAGAAATAATTCCCATAGCTGAAATAAGCCATGGGCCATTGAACTGAAATACTCATGAAAATTCATACAGAAAGGTGTATCGACTGTCTCATTTACTCAGGTATGGTACTTACATCAAATGTACAGCCAGTCTGTGGGTATATTTGCTGGTGGCATTTTTTAACACTGTTGCGTATCTGGTTTGCAGGTTCGGGAGTATTTCTAGGTTACTTGAATTTGCTGTCAATTCTGTACCAAAGTTGACAAAATTTCCCCAAAAGTCCTTTAAATTTCTCAAATTGAGACCATATCTTTTGATGCATGCAATTGAGTCCGAAAGTCCTTTTCCCATAATCAATGTGTATACAGAAGGCCAAAAGAATCTCCGACTGACAGAAAATGTATTGTTCTTATATGTGGCTGGACTGTTACCATGTCGGGGTAATTAGCATAGTTTGGACTGACATTTAAGGCATTTTGATGAATCACAGAAGAAGCAAAATTCTGTGGAATACCACTCTGGAAACAATTAAATTCCTAGTTTTCCTGTCCTTTTTTTTTACTTTCACATCCTACAAGCAGTCCATTAACTTTCCAATGCAATACAACAGGTTCCTTATGTCTGGTACAAAGGCCTACAGTAACTACGTACTTCATTGCATACATACAGTTGCTAACTAGGATAGAATACCCCCACTGATAAAAAGTGTGGATTACTGTTACCAACTGGACTTTACATGGTCTTCAGCTTTAAAACAGATGAAGTAATATCAACAAACTAAAGAGGAATGTCAGTTCCATCAAGGCTGCATGTCGCTATGATTCAACAAACGGCTTTCTCTTTTAGTCAGGGAATATCTTTCTCTCCATACCATAGAAAAGCACTGAACAGAAAATCAGCAATCAATGCGAATTAATTAAATATCCTTCTGACTGAAAGTGAAGTTATACCTTCTCGAATCTCTTCAAAACATCTTGAAGGATGAAAGTCACTTCCAAAATGAGAAAACCGCCGATCCCTGGCTTTCCGGTTCTCATGGTCAAATGAAATTTCTCCAGAAGATGACTCCAAATGTCTTGTAAAATGTCAACAGTAAACGATAGCACGATTCACTTATTTCACCAACGAAGCATGCATGGAAACAAATTGCCTATTCCAACAACTGCAGTAGCGCAACTGCGGTACATTACATTGCACGATAGGTATGGACGTATTTTCCATAATCGATGTAATTTCTTCACTTACTGTAATACACACACATATTATCTTCCACATAAAGGTGAAGTCCTAACGAGCAGCCTTCACAATGTGTCATGTCGTCAGTGTAATTTATCAATAATCTCATGTGGATTACCATCCTAATTTCCCAGTGAACCTGCTTGGTCAGAGTAAGAGGCTTTTTAAATTCCAGCTAGCTCATTCCTACAGAGAAGTGAGAGGCACTCTCACCATTAACGACGACTACACAGCCATGCCTCCATCTGTGTTGGTAGAGCTTAATGGTTTGACAGCCTAAAGCCTTTCTTATATTTAATTTCAATTTCTTGTGGTATGCCAAGTATCCAAGCGGATCTCACTTACGAATACTGATGTTATACTACTGAAGGTTATATTCATCCATTGCATAAAAAGGGATTGCGAGTCTACCAATTTGACAGTAAAAATATCGGATACTCACTATACTGTTACATTACATGCACTGTAACTTTCTTCTATTTGCTGTTGAGTATCTTTTCTTACACCCTATTGAAATATAGGACCTGCTACTTTATTAACTTATTACCTACGTGAAAAATGAAAGATACTTATAACTGCCAATGTGGGTGACTGAAATACTGCAAGGTTGAATTACAGTCAAAGAATGCTGGTGATAAGGAACTGTCATACCCTGATTGTCAGATATACCTGCTTAAAGCATAGTCTATTTCTAACTATTACACTTGCATGTATTTGCAGTAACTTGGTTCAGTCTTCTACGATGCACCTACAAACCACTAAAGCATGGGTAACATATACTGCCAATTCCATTGGCTGAAATAGCATTACTAGGAGTACACTGTATTACAGGCTTAGATATACAGTACTTTCCAATATCGATTTCATTTGAGGCACATGGACTGCATGTCATCCACTGAAATTGACTTCACAAAACCCAGGCATGTTTTACTCCAAATAACCAGGCCGTCTTTCATAGTTCCAAATAGCGGGAAAAACAAACCAGTGCTGGAGGAGTATGAAATAATCTCGAACAATCCTTTACAAAGAATGTATGGTGAGAGTCCAAGCAGTGGTGTACTCCATCAGGAAAGAGTAAAAGGAGATGTAAAGGCCACACAGTGCAATTTTGGTTCTGACTCCACACAGTTTTAGTGAATGCAGTACGGCAATATAACTTATGCCAACATTTCTCCAAAATCTAATGATGGTCACATATTCCCACCATGTTTGCACCACCATAACTTCTTGGGATAATTTGGTTGGGTTTCCAAGAATAAAGGAAGTGTGCCTTTCACTACCAAGGCAGGCTTTAAACCTGGAACTTATCAACAGGGATAAGACAGTTCATATTACAAGCTAACAAAATAATCTCATATCTTCTTACACCTCAGTTGGGTGTTGAGCCTGTCTAAACAATCACTGAGATACAAGCAATTAGTGTAGATCATACATCAGCAACCAAAATGAAAACACACTTTCCGAGATGAAATTTATGCAGAGGACAAAAATGTCTTGAAATCCACACAGATTGGGAAGGAGTAATTATAAACTAACTGATATTTCTTTGACCTTTCCTGAATGTATTTCAACTTTCCAGTATCAAGCTCAGTCAGGGAAAAGTTATAAGTCTGAAGAGGTTCTTAAAGAGAGGGGGAGAGGGGGGGGGGGAGGGGGAGTGCTTCTCTTTCTGCCTGGAAGGAGCTGAAAGACTATGAAAAGACAGCTGGGGAATGGAACAAAATGAAACCATGGCATGATTAAATGCACCCTGATATCAGAGAAAGGAGCTGAATTCATGAAAGGAACAAGCAAGCGATCAACTAAATTAATGGTCACCAGCAGGGTTAAAACAACGCCAGCCAAGGATGGTCAGCATTGATGCTGGTCAACCGGCATGAAAAGCAAATCACTAAGATGCACAAACTTCAGTGAAAGTTCCAATGGAAATGTCTTAAAATTAATGGGAACACATACTACTGCTATACAAAACAAGGCACATTTTTACCTAGTCGTTTGATGCAACACATTTCACCCAGTCTCAAATTATTACCATTATTGTGAGCAAAACATTCTGAAAGGCACCCCCTCCCCTCAGACCTCCCCCGGAGGCTTTGGGTTCACACTATACTGAAAAAATATGACAGCCACTACTCAGAATTCTCTAGCTACACTACTGCAGAATAGAAATGGTGTACAGCAAAATCAGTAACTGTGTGCTAATACTGTTCTTTACCACTTTCACATTCTACTGTTAGTATCGCTGAAGGCCTCAGTGATTTATTGCTTTATTTGTATGTCAAGCTCAAAAACATCAACTATTATCAAACTTGAGTATTCCATGGCTAGAGAACTTGAAACTTAAGTTACTGCACAACAGGGGAATGAGTCAGTCAACGTTGCACATGTACAGTATAAGAAGTACCCGAAAGTGACAGTGCTCTACAGCCACAGTGAAAAAAAGTTTTTAAAACTTGTTCAGATTCCCAGATTCCTTCAGACGTAATTCATTGCCTAAACTTGTGTACGTTTCACTCTTGTAGCAAAAACTTTGCAAAATGCTTCCCAACTGGCTTGAACCAGATTTCCACATGTTGTCACCACTGGTCTTTATCAAAGGTATTACCATCAACGCTGCTGCTCGCCCTTTGTTCGAGAAGCAAAGTATTTTGCATCCATCTCTTAGATGAAAACAAAGATTCAGCAGAAAATTAGAAAATAACTTTTGAAATATTCAGTCGTTAGCAACAGTGTTAAACTCTGAGGACAAAACTGATGTTTAAAACCAAATAATGAAACATCGCACTGGAAACAGCCAAGTGCCAAGACTAATTATGATGTTGCTCTTCAAATGGTCTCAAATTACATGCAATCATTCATCCAAATTTAAAGTTCTGATCAACTTAAAAATTTCATTAGCAAAATGGAACTTTAAGAAAAAATGTGGCATTCATAAGCATCCAGTTCAAGACACTGATACTTTGTCTCAAAGAGCATGGATAAGACACGTCCAGATCAAGCAGGACCTTTTCTGAGTGAAATGCAACATCTGCTGTTCTTGGAAATGGATGCAAAAATTCTTCCTTTGCGATATAAATGATGCAAACAGCCCTTGCGTCAAATTACATGGCTAGCATCTAACAAAACACAAACCTACCTTGAACCAACTGGGAAACCTGTTGCTACTCAGAAGGGATCCACTGTGCAGATACAGCCTACCCGAACTGCTATCTTCATCTGAATCAAATTCCAATGGGCAGTTCCCATTCAAACACAATGGCATACAACAAGCCATTACCCGGTAACTGCTAGCCAATCATAATGAATATGCAAA
Organism: Stichopus chloronotus; assembly: GCA_021234535.1. Lineage (NCBI taxonomy): Eukaryota > Metazoa > Echinodermata > Holothuroidea > Aspidochirotida > Stichopodidae > Stichopus > Stichopus chloronotus. Next base: position 19,215,713 of record CM037845.1, on the reverse strand, counting down.
TTAACCTCATTCCGAGTACTTTTTCTGGTCTGGGCCAGAGAGAATAGAAACTTAATATACCTCCTGCCTAACCAGATGGTGAGTAATTCCCAGGACAACCGATGACCGTTTTTCTTTTTCTCCAGTTTTGTTACGGTTCTGGGAACTTTGCTACATTCACTACAGTAATGTTTATTACTTCTGTGAAACCAACCCGTAAGTAGCTGCCGGTCTCGGGCAAATTGATGGCATCAAAAGACAGCACATGAATGAAGACTTACTCCATCAAGTGCATCGGTGCTTTAAAACGTTACTGTTACAACCTGCATACCGATATTTCAAACACTTGACACTCCTCCCCAGGTCGCAATCCCCACGATGGTGATTTACTCAACAGAGCGAAGGATATTATCCTACAAATTCATTTTCAGGAATACAAATAGAAGTTAGTTCTAGTCTCAAGCAGCAACAATGACAGAGTGAGGAAAAGAAAACTGAGAACACCTCAATAAACCATGTATAACAGTCATGGCCCAAGAGTCAGAGACTATAAATCCCACACACGAGACAGTAACAGGTAAACCAACGATATACATTTAAAGCAATAATTATAAATTCACTGGGTATTTTATTGTGGTCTGATGGTGTATACAGTGTCCTAACTGCCCACTTTCTGCTTCATTAAACCAGTTATTTTTGGGGTGATTTACATATCACTTCATGGCAGTTGCAACATCACAGGAACACGGACGGTCAACTTCTGCTGACACCTTCACAACAGGCTTGAGTCAACAGAACCTCAATAACTCTTCTTTTAGAATGTCAAGTACACTCATGAAAAGGGTAGATATGCACTAAAAAGGGAATTAAAATGACAATGGATGGCAAGAGACAAAAATGCAAACAATAAAACTGGAAGTGCTCGACAGTATACTCTACAAGTGTAATTCAAGTACCCAGGCTTTCATTGGTCTGGAAGATTAAATCAGAACTTTTGAAATGATCCCCCCAGGTTCTCCATGACGAAACACACTTCTTTTTGTCCGAGGAAGCAGGGTGGATGAGAAAGCTGAGCATCTGAGCCATTTGTACTTCAACATCTTATCAACTAACTCTTCAACCTGATTTTGAGAAAATTATAGATGTACTGTACATCTTGAGAGTGAGAGAGTGCAGTGTATATTGTAAACATTCAATTTAACTTTCTGATATTCCACCACCATTGATCTCTACAGTTCTGATACAGGCAGACGTGATATTACACAACTCTCCACTTCAGAATATTATACACACTGTACCAGTGTTCAAAGTAGTGTTGTGCTTAAAATCTGAGGTTTTCAGTGGAGTATGTGGTTTGTGAAGTAGCCCACCACAGTAACAACATTAAATATTATTCTTTCATACGAGATAAGCATCCACAAACAAGTAAGTTCTGAAACCAGAAATCTTTCAAATGGTAATGGGATGGGTCTGAATATTTCCCTCTTCCAAATAATGACCCAAACAATTCCATACAACTGAGTTCAAGATTTCAGGAATAATTTGAGGGCCGAAAATGGGAAACCCCCTCCCTCTCCATTGTTATTGCTCCTGACTATCCAAAATGTTAAGTCAAGTGTGTAGTCAGTTTAGATGACATTTAATGTACACAAATGTAGTGTTTTTGTACATAGGAGGGAATAAAATAGTCTAACCTTTGTTCTTTTTTTTGGGGGGGCATATTGTAATTTCCCACCAACTTGGCTTGCGTTGCAAAATTTAGTTATATATTCCTTTCATTGCATACCCTCTTTTCATGCCATATATACTGCTAGGTTGACAAGTTGACGTAAAGTTAGATGGTAATTAATTTCATAACCTGATTGCCAACAATAAATACAGCATATATAGGAAGTTGGAACAGATGGTGGGTTGGGAAAGGATACGAGAGGTCAGGAGAGGATATAAGAGGGAGCAAAGGTAGCTAATGAAGGTAAAGGGTGAGGAAATATGGAGGGACAGAACTGATTACCATGCTTACCTTGAATCTGACATGTTTACCAGTTTTTGGTTTGCCTGATGTCACCACTGGATTGGAACCATTTAACAACTGTTGAGGCATTCTGGTTCCTTAACAAACGCCGGTAATGCAAGGCTATAAAAATCAAGTGTTACTTCTGTTTGTTACTTCTGTTACTTCTTAACTGCCACTTCTGTTTTGCAAACTAGGCGGAATCAGACGATGTTGCCCTGGTAACCAGTCACAATGATCTACAGTGTTGTTAGATATGGTAGACTATTCAATATTGTCTTTATTACAAGGTAACTGAAGGTGAGATGAAATCGCTCTTGAGCAAGAGAAGAGGAAATAACAAGATGCTAAGCGGCGGTTGGCATCGAAATTGATACCACACTTCATTAATTTCTCATTTGTTCCTTAAATACTCTCCTGAAGAAATATTTGACAAACTGAAAGTTTCCGATGATGATAAATTATTCACCCAACAACAGCAAGTATCTAGTGAGTAGAACTATATCTCCAAACGGTTGGCTGGTAGTAGTGGCAATGGCAGACATGCAAAATTAACACACACAAAAAAGAAAAAAAAAAAAATGCAAAAATGGTGACAGTTTGATCAGTTCCAGATAGACAACAACAAACAGGCTATTTAATATCCTATTGGGTATCTCCTATCTGTATCGTTTCAATTGGGAAAAAAGAGTGACGATTCCCCACTGTGCCTTTCAACAAATCAACACTGGCAAAGCCAAAAACAATTTGTATGGTAAGTAACAATGCCTGTCACAAACAAACAAGGCAGTTGATACTTCTTTTCCATGGGAAGGAGCAGTTAAAGGAGACTTCCTCACAGAGTGGACTTCCTGGGAATGAAGAGAAAACTGAGTCTGCCTCTGTTGCTGACAACATCTGAGGTACCTGTAAGACCCAAAAGGCTTCCGGAGTTGACTTTGTTTCTTCCACCGCTGAACGTTTCTTACTTCCTATGGCTTCGAAGACCGACCAAAACTCAATTACCCTACCTATTTTAATGACCTGGAAGTCGTCGATTAGGAGCCTCCTCCAGGAATAACTGCAAGCGTTGGTAGTGACTCAAGTCAAAAGAAGACATGGTGCTTTATTCTTTTCTCTGGGTCTGAAAGGCATGTAGTCATCAACAGACTAAACAGCAAAAGTACCTATTAAAGAAGATACAATGTACTCTTGCTCCATTGATCATCTCTTCTTGACAGTGGAGTGGGTTGAGATTTATGATGATTCCCTCATCAAATTCAATGTGAAAGTTGTTTTATTGTTTACCAGAGATTCTTTTATGAAGGAAACCCAGTGGGTCCTCCTATCTTTATCTACAGTGATATTAAAACTTAATGGACCTGCTCATGTCAAAAGAATTCTGCATGGTTTCGAGAGTACATACACATGGTAGAGGTTCTCCCTGCGGCACTGAGGGAGCTAAGGGAGGCTGAGACCCACAGCAGGTGACAAAACTAAGAGAGTCTGCTGTTCCAGCAAGGCAGCCAGGTGACACTAGACAACAGTGATTTTCTTCATTCATTGTTATCAGTCTTACATTACCCAGCTTACCCTTTGGGGAAATAATCAACATCCTTTGTTTTTGAGTTGTCAGCCATCAAGCAATCAATTAGAACAGGACGTCACAGAACAGCCACAGAAAAATGGATATAGATCAAACCATATAGCTTCCTGAAAATATTACCCTACAAATAGAGGAGAAAAAGTTTTACACAAGGGGAGCAAAGGGTTTCCTTATCTACTGACAAAAGAATCCAGGTAATGCAAACCAAATGTCAGGAGACACAATGTATTACCATGCCCTGTGTTTATGTTTCATGACTTATTAGGTGGGCTTTTATATAAACAAAGACACAATGTCACTCTTTTGCTTTTCCTTTGAAAATCCAGACAAATCTTTCAGAGAATAAATTCAAAGATCTCTGAAGTGTTTTTCCCTCTCTATCTTTGAGTATGATGCTTTCCTATGGGGGGGGGGGGAGTACTGTAGCAAAAACAATTTTGACTTTTTAGTAAAAGAGAACTTTACAGTACTTTACAAATGAATGCACCAAATACACTCCCTTCCAATGTTGTCTGTCTGGCCCATAAAATGTACCAAGTAAAGTTTCACCATCACAAATACTGAAGGTTTTTCCAAATTGTCTGCTAGATGACTTGATACAGAACATTTAATTTAGTTAATTACCACAACATCTAAATGATTGGTGTTAGGATTAAATTCCAAGAGGATGACTACTGATGATAGATTATGCTTATGTGCAAACGCACTTGCAAATACAGTAGTCCAAATGCAAGGTACAGTAACTTTGGCCGACAAATTTTCAACAGGTTAACCTTCTTTCTGAGGGTATATGCTGGATTTATTTACTGTTTGTGCAGGAGTATGCATGACTGTGCATGGAATGAAGGAGGCCAGATAGTACTTTAGAGGGACAGCACCTGTTAATATGTTACAATACACATACTAAATCATAACATAATGGGACTAATCCTAGCTGTAAGTCAACTTAGTCTGCTCATATATCTTCAGCTCAGAACATATCATGAAGAATGCAATAATTTATACATTGTGTCCATAAATTAAAACTGGTTGTCAAAACTTATAGCCACTGTGGCAAAGTTCGTCTCCAAATGACTTTTCAACGATAACCTAAAACTATTTTCCTTGGGTACTTGATGCATACACAGCACAAACACATCAGAAACTTAAGCATATTTAGGACCTATAATGGTTACACAGCAATATTTCAAACATTGCGAGAGATATTCTCGACATTTAAAACTGGTAAACAGAAAACTGCCAGGCTTGGCTACTTGTAACATGGGTGCTGCATTTCCCCAAGGATGAAGCTGCTAAATTTACTGCCTGTACCACTGGCTAGAAACAACTTTTATTTCCCCAAATTTTGAATGCTACTCCTATTGTATTGCAAGCTATCGCTATTACTATGTGAGGAATCTGGAGAAGAGAGAGACACGCTACACCGGTTTGGCTATCGCATGAGTTACGCTACACAGACTCGCTACTGCTGTGTTGCACGTGAGTGGTGACTTTTAGCTACTCTGAAACCTTGCGATTATTTTTGCTTCAACAATGCAAGGTCAAAGCTATTTTTCTTCAATTTTTGACAAAAGGCTGCTATTCTCAATTTGTTAGTATTACTTGTGATTCACCAACTCCAGAAAATTCACCTCCTATGAAGGAAAAAACAGAAAGTCCAGACTCCAGGCTTCAGGAAAAACAGTATGAATTAAAATATAACACACATGCACACATGACTGTTACAATTCTTCCTCCAAATATTTCCTTTGGTAATTTCATGATTTGCAACTGCAATTCTCCAATGAAATAAAACTGTTCCACAATAATACTGTAACTGCAAACTGAAACACTAAAGAAAACCTCTGCCACCAGAAAACCTTTTGAAACTTTCAGCTATCTCCAACAACAATCCAAAGAGCCAAGCCTCAAACTGCCAATCTGTGAACTCTTTCTGCATCAAAATTTCTCCACACCCCCAAATCTGATTTGCTTCCCTTTTTGCTTCTGAGGTATTCTAGAAACTTCAAATTAAAGGAATCATTTTTTTTTTCATTTCTCTCTTACTTTGACATTTTCCATGTAAAATGCTTTTTAAATAAATCAACTCTACTCAAAATGCAACTTTTGTAAGAGGAGAATCAAGTTCTCTTGGAGGAATCATCAGGCCCCGGGACTTACTCATTTGCATTGACGTAACTGTCTGCCAGGAAACAATTTTTCAAGTTAGTTGCCAAACTTCAGCATTGTGTGTTTCATAGCAGAATGGTTCCCAATTACCATCAATTTAAAATTTAATGAGAAAAGTCACACACAGAGACAAAAAGAGCAGAACAGGCAGATGGAATTAAGTCGAAAAATTGGTAGGAATTTAAGAATACATTGAAGACTGCTTAGAGGTAAATTTTGCCCCTTTGTTTAGAAACATGGCTCAGAATCGTCGCAAACGGATTACAAAATGACAGGATGTCAACTCTGTCAGAAACAATGTGTCTAAATTTGTGCCAGAGTCTTTTCTCACGAAGGAAACTGACAGATTTCACACACTCAGGAGTTTTGTTAATATTGATTTGGTACAAAGATGAAACACAACACTGGCAAGCCTTGTCCTGGTGGCATCATACCTAAAATCAAATGTGCAGACATTACAGGGCATTAGGTGCTGTAAAATAAAGCCAACTTTATGAGAGCCCAAAATAAAGAATTCTTTGTCATTGGAGTAGGGTGCAGGGGGTAGCAGTAATGGCATTAGAAAAACTTTACTAAGGGGCAAGATGAAAATGTCAGAGGTAAAATATTCTCCAAAACTGTCACCATGGATGGCAATCTAATACAGTGCAAGTCACACATTAAACCAGAACCACACAACTGATAAAAAATCACGGAAGTCACAAAATTCAAAATGAACGGTACTGTACATGCATGTAGGAACCTGTTTTGTATCTCCCTGCCTCTTTTCATATCTCTGAAATATCTTTCTGAGATGGAACCCAAAGACCTATCATAGAACATAATAAAATGACAAGGGGTTACCCCAATGAACACAACAAGCAACCGTGCATATCCTGACATTTCCTAAAGATATTTGTAACAAGATAAGTCTCCACAGGAATGAAATAGAGGGTATGGCAGAATCTGAAGAGGCCCTAAAAAGATGTCAGCTTTTATGGTCTCCTTCTGTCCTCCACATTTTCTGGAGCACATACTAGGTTCACATGAAACCCCTCCAAAACTATGTGTTGAATCTGAAAAGCAGAGAAATTGTCCTCGACAAACCACGCCCCAATGAGAATACGATCCTGGCTAGACAGAGTCAAGTTGCACAATGAGAGGCAAGTTGGAGATGGAAGCGCTCAGTTAAATTCTGAGCAGTTTGACAAAGACAACACAAGATGGTTCAACTATTTGCTCTGATGATTGGAAGTTCAATTGAACCTTCATTACACTTCACTTACATAAGGCTTTACTGTATGAAATTGCACAGGCTTTTATTTTAGGCAAAACTTTAGTTGTGGGAAAGATTTCACATGTTTTTCCACATGTGCAGTATGGTCTTTTTCCAAAATGAGCCAAAAACATGCATTCTTCAAATATGAGCAAGAAATACAGTATCAAACAGGGTTCTATTAAGTTTGGCCATGAAATTCTTTCAAACAGAAGAAAAAAAAATGTCAGTTCAATTTTTAAGTAAGTTGAGCTGGTACCATGTGGATTTTCTTGGGATACACACATTCATGTAGGCCTACACTGCAGATGTATGAGCATATATGATATGCAATACACAGGGAATTGCTGCTAACAGTAGTGCAAATTATGCAATAATTTCTCTGCCGATTCAATAGGCTACTTTGTTCCTAATCATGAGTTAATACTCACTGTTATGCCAGCTGTGGTAGGTGATTTGATGTTTTTCAATGAAAGAGGGGATTTTCAAGTTGGAAAGGATCTGCACTATCACTGAAAGCGACAGTATAACTCTGTGACAATCATAACTGTGGCACAATTACATCCAGCGACTATAGGGGAGGGGGGGGGGGAGTTCAAGTTAGCAGACTCCATCTTACAATTACATACAAAAAGATTTTCTTTATTCTTCATTCTTCCACAAACAAATCAACTACTGTATCTGTCATTCAAGTAGCACATACAGGCACAGTTCAGAGAGGACTTTAACTACAGTAAATACCACAGTACACCACATTTCCCACATAAACTGCTAACCAAGTTACATACTGTACCAGCTGCAGTTATATGTACACAGTAGAGTAGTTAGTAGCTTGTCTTTTAGCTTGCAATTGATGGAAAGTCATGTGTTTTCAAGGAGATTGTACTGACCTGAAAGAACTCCTATCTACTGGCATACAATATGTTAATGCCGATTACTGTACATACTCATCATATTATCCTGCTTAGCTGTTTCAATTTTGCATTTTAAGATACCAAGAGGTTACATTACACTCATGATTATACCAGAGATTTACATCCGAAGTCGATTATGCTGGTTTTGAACGCCTAGAGCCGACAGTTCCAAAGGCCAACGGTTCGTTCTGCAGATTTCGGTGCATTCACAAACACGTGCTTATTAGTAGCTCAAACAGATGTTCCGGCTGAGCTATTGGACACGAAGAGGGTTAATTAAGTAAAGCCATTTAAAACCCAATAAATCGACTTATCAGTCCATAAGCATTTACAAAAGGGGAGTAAGAATGGCAAACTGGGAGACACTATCGTACATGTACAGTACATATTGGAAGTCTGGAAGAAGAGGAAAAAAAAACTGCACTGCACATTAGAAAAGAGTTACATAATCACTCCTGGACTTTCAGGCGTTCATTTCTTTCTTGTTCTTCAATCTAATTTCTTCCTACAAATTGCTAGTAGATTGAGACTGTACCTCATGGTTCAAATAGATCTGACTTTTGAAGTTACTGCACAAATGTGAAGGTATATTACATATTTCTACAATAGTGGTATTAGAATTTACATATTTCTATTATAGTACAGTATTTACACATTTCTACAAGTACGTGTGTAAAGTGTTTATGTGTAGATACACAAAACTTTGAAAATGATGAAAACCTAACTTAGAGACTAAGTGCAAGATTTTTAGACTTATGAAAGTTGAGAAACTGCCATTACCTGCAATAAGGTATTGTAACTAAAGTATAGCTGATGCCATTTTCAACCATGTACTGTAAACTACTGTAGCTTAATAATGCGAGAAGGTTAAAGTGTTAACTGATCATATTAGCCATACAGTAACAAATTGTAACTACAGTAACAAATTGACCTCTAAGATTGTAGACACAGGATGCGAAAGGAAAGATGAGGGTGTACAAAGACAAATTGGTGCAGAAGAGGTGTCAGCTGCTCATCAGCTGACACCTCTTCTGCACCGTTCCCCTGGGGTTAAACAGTTGCAGTGACATGAAATTTCCTTCACACACAGTTATGTAACAGAGATGTTTCTAATGGTAACTAAGCTTCTATGCCTTCCAACTATGCTAGTAGCATGCACAACCCTCAAGGCTCCACATACAGTATACACACATATACAGTTCTGAAGCAATTTTCATAGTTCCCTATATACTGTAACAAACTGGTGTAGGGCAGGTGGACATATTGTAACCTGGTGCAGACACTAAACTTAGACACTGTAATACTGTATGTGCCCTGATACTGTATGACTGAGTGTGATGGAATCTGGAGAGGCCCAAAAGAGGACACCAAACATCATATATTATTTAAAGGAGTGATACTGGAGACTTCATGACCACCAAAATGCAGAAAATGGAGTCTGGAATATTTCTGTGGGTTTGAGGCAACAAGACACTCATCTCACAGCAGCATAGACTGGTCGGATTCTTGGCCTTTCAAGTGTTCTGTGAGTCCCTCCCCGCAGGAGACCAATTTACAAACTTTATCAAAACCAGCAATTTCTGAGAAAATTGCTCAGAGTCCACATGCTGGGTGAGTGGGTAGGTTGTTTAAGATGAGAAATTTAAACATTTTTGTTTTCCGTCATATAAAATCTTCTGCAATGCTCCGGCTGAATACTGGCAAAATGATTGAATACCAGCAATGTGTCTGTAGCCTCAATTGCCATAGCATGTGATTATCATACAAACTGTGGCATATGTGCACATGTGTACCGTACTGTGCAGTATCTGTACCGTATTAGAGATGAGGTCTGACAGGTAAGGGGGTAGCAGGCCCATGCTGGTAATTGCAATATATTTATCTGGGACATCCTAAACTGTTATGGAAACTGCTTAACTTTTACAATTTAAATTCATATATAATGCTGTCAGGGTAAACTTCAGCGTGATCTGAGATGTTTTGTCTGACTCTGATGACCCCATACTGGCTCTCCCCCAACCCTTACCATCACCCTACCATATGTTGTTGAACAATTTTCAGATCTTCACACCCAATTCAACAGTCTACAAAACTTCACAGTATCAGGTAACATTCAATGATACAACATCTACATATGTACTGTATGAGAATAACATTGATAAGAAGTAGTTGAAAGAGAAAAGGGGGCAAGGGGTCATATGCCACAGAATGTGACATTTAAAATCATAATCTTTAACGAGAGCAATCCACAAAACAGTTTCACACACTTTTCACAAATAAAAGAACAGGAGAATTCCTTACCCATTTATCAATCTCGTCCAAATCGACAATTTCAAAATCCCACTCAACGTCAGTCATGTTGTCCGTTTGTGAAAGATCAAATGGTTCTCTACTTTTCTATGGAATTGTCCAAAGAGTGGCTTAAAAAAAATTTGATCTTCATTCACTGAGGGATTCATGAACCCCAATAGACTGTTACTTTGTCAACATGTGCATACATATGCATCATCCAACGACGGCCGTGGCAATGATGTATGGCATTTAAGTTCCCAGTCCAGCGTGAGGCAAAATATGGATTCTCAGGTGTATCTATAAATCACGATGATTTAACAGATGAAGAAGAGGGTACCTGTGAAGTGTCGACCGGAATAAGATGAACCCTTCACATCCCTTACCGAGAGAAATCGCAGCACGTCTATAGAATTAATTGACAATCAAAGGCGAGTTACAAACAAAAAACCAAAACTTCGAATCAGAATCCGGATAACGACAACCTTGACAGTGATGTCACTCTCTCCTGGGAAAATAGTCCATCAAACAAATTGTCGCTAACTCCTAAACAAAGAAAACAAAAACTGTTGACCAAATGAAGATGAAGGGGAAAAGAAAGGCAGAAGAGAAACGCAGGTTTGAGGAAATTCCTCATCTTTGGTTTACAAGCTCATGCAATTCTGTGAAAACCAAAATCTGAGCAAACTCAGCACTTCTGCTTTGGTCCTTTTGATGATGCTTCTTTTTTTAAAGAAACTCCTAGAACAAAATACCAGGAAAATTCTGTCAATAGTACTGCGGAGGAGAGAAGTAAATGATCATTTTGCTCCATCGGAAATTGAACAAGTGTGGAAGCTGCAGACAGCAAAACAGAAAGACTTATTTTCAACAAAGGACGTGGGAATATCGCTTCTTCATCGACAACACATTTCGGGGGATCTGCAAATACCTCAAATATCTGTCTCAATAAATTATGTAAATACTCTCTAAATATCTCTCTCTCATAATTTTCCCATTTGGTGTGAACTCTCTCCCCCCTTCCATCCTTTTTTCCGCTCTTCTCTCTGCGACAATGTCTCAATCAGGAGAGACGGAGAGAGAGACAAAAAGAGAACCGTCTAGTTGTTTACAGAACCTTAATGCATCGATATCTGCCTCTTCCTCACAGCTGACTGAGGATTTCAAAGGGGTTCTTTGTAAAAGACCTCCGTGTAGATTGAGCTGCAGTCAAGGATGGTACCCCTCAGTGAAACAGGTGAATCTCGACGCTCCATCTAAACATTCCATCAAATAGGGAAGAACTCCTGACACCAGAAATTGGCAGACACACTCATTACCATATTTCATGTGCAGCGCTACATTTGTCAACATAACTCAAGCAGAGTTAGAGAGATGTGATAAGCCAAACATCCAAAGTATACCTCCCTGAACTTGGAGGATTGAATCTACTGCTGACGACCCGAAAGGGCTCACAGACTGTTTACTTTAATGCACAATTTAACAACATAGATGAGCCACAATAGCAATGAGATACCTTTCTTCTGTCTCATCAGTGTATGGGTATCCCCATCAGGTACACCAGCCAGCCTCTCCTAATAATATGCTTATCGAAAGCTGGAAACCTTCCTTACTTAAGTGAGGCAAGAAGAACACAAAGCAGCCAGCAGATAGAAGCTAATAAAGTCTTGAGCCTAAAAATCAACAGTACCAACGAAAGACTGTGGTCTCCAGTGTATACAGGGCAGGGAGACACAAAGCTGTGTTGGTATTAACAAGGCTTCAAACAATCTTATCTCTTCCTGTATGCTGAAACAAATCCACAATGGACAATTGCCTCCAAAAATCAATAATGGGACATAAAACAACAGAGAAGCATGAATCACTGAGCTTTAACATCTCTGGTTCTCAAACAGCTGTGGGGAAATTCTCACCAGAGGAAAAAAAAAAGAAGAGAACACCAACAGAGGTCTGTGAATGAACACAGTCAACGAAACTTTCACGTAGTATGCGGGCGAGATGAACGGACTTGAACATGTGGCACTGAGGGGTTTACACCTACACTCAGAAACACATTACACGTCATGGCCACTTTAATCATTTGCTGTTGAACTGCTGTAAGCCTGACTGTTCGTTTTGATGCACTATAATTTCACCATAACACTATAGCACTATAATTCATTTCTGGCAACCTCAATTTATGTTGTCGGCAGTGTTCGCAATTTCCTGTTTGATGGACACAGTAATTGAAGCTTCTTCATCAATCTCCTTGAAATTAATGAAAATGGCCAAAAAAAAAACAAAAAAAAAACGGGAATTTTGCCTGAATGTCTAACTATAGTAGTTAACTACACCAAATACATACCTCTCACAGCTAGAAACAGGTATGACAATCCTACTTTGGTCCTCATATATAAACATACTAAAATACATGCAGTCACCTTATCCTTTCATTTGTTTGTATCAAGATCGTATCTCATGATACCACATGATGTGATATTAAAAGACAAACTGTCAGGGGTTAGGATGTGTCCTCTTGAGGAGGTATCAACATAGATATGATATCATGTGAGGAATGGCTGACTTAGTGTCATCTCATATGCATATTAAAAAATGCTATCTAACATGCATATTCAAAATGTCTTATAACATAACCACTGACTTTGTATCTAAAAGTTACTTTTTTGCAGGAACCAATCACAATGAAGTACACCTCCTATGACATCATCATCAGAGATAGGAAACATCTCCATCAGCTTAGTAGCCTTAGACATGTATCACTTATGTAGCTACACTAGGAGGGAAAGACATGTTACAAATTGGTTGAACATTTTAAATAGTATAATCTAAAGTATGCCCACATATTCTAATAGTATCAACTTACATACATATTGATATAATGCCGCCTTTTATAAAATACTCACATAATGTCAACACATATACCATGTTCAAATAATGCCATCTATCATTCCCACTCAATGGAGTCTTCTAACACACATTCAAACACTTACAAGAAGCTAAAGTCTACAGTACATTCCTCTAACAAGTAATCTTGTATGTTTTCTGTAATCAGATAGTGTGCTTTGTTATGAATCTAGAGTGTTTTGTCATGTAATCTAGTGTGCGTTATTGAGTAATCTAGTGCATTTTGTTCTGAAATTTAGTGTGTTTTGTTCTGAAATCTAGGGTGCTTTTTCGTTATCTGATGTGCTTTGTTCTACAATCTAGTGCAGTCTATCCTGTAATTATCAGTGTGCTTTGTTTCTAGTCTGACTTTGTATTGTGTGATTTGGTGTGGTTTCTTCTTCTGTAATCAAGTATGCTTTGTTCTGTAATCCAGTGTCACTTTTGAGGTGGCCTCGGGAGATTGCTGGGCCTTAAAATGCTCTTCCTCTTGTCAGGAAATCAAGCAAAATTTGATCCAAAACGTTGAACTAAGAAAGACAAAATGAGTGGTGGGCAAATTGCAACGTTGACAAAAGCCTTTGCTCTGCAATAACCAATCAGTCTTGCTCTGCATTAGACCAAAACAGCAAAATGATTCAAACAAAGAACTGACCAAAAAACATCACAACACTTTCACCAGAAGTAAATCCATAGTTGCACTGGCTTCACATGAAAAGAGTTGCTCTCATGTCAACAATGTAAAAGATATTCCAGAAGCTGTATTTTGCAAGCACCTTTGTATTAAGCAGAAGGGAACACAAAGCTAGCAACTTCCAGACTCAAAAACTATTTCATACAATAACAGAGGTTTCATCAAGCCAGGGAGAAGTCTGAAAAATTCCTACGTGGTTGTTAAGTAAAACGACAAAAACAAATTTCAAAACAGCCCTTTGTAAGGTTCCAAACCTGAACTTGCACCTTGGAGATATTAGAGTTGTGTAACTTGTCACAAAATCCAAAAGTACAAATGTTTGCTGTGTACTACTAGTGTGTACATTCCTTTAGGATTATCTGGTTGGTTGGTAATTTTGCCCATGGCTCATTCAGGATTGACTTTGATGTAACACTGTCATGTCTCACTGAGCCTATAGCTTACGAATCCCCTGAGAACAATAATCCTATCTTGCCTGTCCCTTCACCTGTGCGGCTGCTGCACTGCGAAACAAATTCTGAAATATGCAATCCTTATCCATCTTGAGGTAGCCAACTGCTTCGTAAACCTGCCAAAGACTTGTGGTAACCATCGGTTTGCCCCGTGGTTATCAGAATACAATAAGACTCTGAATGAACGGGAGTTTAAACAAACGTCCTACTTAATGAAGTTGTTCCCAAAGCAAAGAAATTTACCACAGGTGAATTGGAAAAGTTATTTACAGATGCTCTTGTCAGAAATCCTCAAATTGACACTTCTTCTGGTGGAGTACTTTTTAATACTCAATGGCACTACATAGAGTGTACAATTTTAACTGACGAGAGAGAAAACATATCAAGTTCTGTTAGACATCCTAGAAATAACAGAGCCTGAAATAAAGGATATTGTACATTTTACCCACAGAGTGCAAGGAAAAGATACTGATACATAAGAGAACAGGGCCTCACTGTTACACTAATGGTGCAACAGGTGTATCGGAGCCAGTGTATTTTCTACTAAACAATTAAACCTATACTCTTTTTTAATATTATGAACGCCCAGCTGGAATGTTACAGGTGGATCATTGCTTCCATTGATTGATGGAGTAATTATTACATTAATTATCAGTTGCAAGTCCTTATGGATCAGGACTCGTTTGATCCACACAGAATGACCATGCTTTGGTGTGTTTAATGTGGATCACTGCATTCACTGACTGATGAAGTAATTACTACATTGATGGGTGTAATTTCTCATAATATACCCCATTTAGTTGACCCTCCTGTGTAGACACAATAGAATTTTTACTTGCCTGAATTACAAATTGACAATTGACATTTTTGATCTTGAAAGTGTGGGTGTTAGCACTGGGCAGATAAATACCCTTAATGGGTTTCATTTTCTTAGCATATTGAAATGTCAAGGTTTATGTAACATTCATGCTATGGATATTTCCACTAATTATGGCACATTGACATCTGTAGCCTAACCAATACTGTACACTTTGTGCATGCTAATATGTTCAGTTCTTGAGTATGAGACTAGGAATAATGTTACAGTTGACATCTAACTATATGACTACCACATATTTGACATGCATGGACACTATATTGCTTGTTAAACATACCAGCCGCCCTGAATTATCTATGCTGAAGTGCTTAAAGGTAGAATACCAGTGTTTGCACTGCCGGGGTCCAATATTCGGACCTGGTTACCTGGTTGGTCCATAGTTGTACCCAGATATATGACCTGCTAGGCTACAAGTTCATTGTCAAGTCATAATAAACTTTGCCTGGAACACTATGTGTTTTATATGAGGATGAATATGTAGTGGTCTCAGGGAGACATCCTGCATTTTGGTACACGTACCATGTATGTCAGTGAAACCTTGAAAATGCGAAGCAATTTCAGAATCACGTCCTGACATGGTCTGGTACTCGGGTACCCGGTGCAAACAATACAAAAGATACAGATACGCATAAGGTACATAAGGTAATAAGGCATAAGGTAATGCTTCATCCACAACAGAGAGTTGGAAAAGTAAATGACTGCCACAACACAAGCATTTCTAACGCAATTAATAACTAGTAAAGGACACCAACGTTAACAAGTTATACCTCTCTTCCAAAAGACTAAACAAAGGACAGCAGAAAACAGAAAACCAACGAAAATTTAAGGTACAAAGAAAATACATAAGCTGAGAAGAAAGCAGGCACGACAGCTCTCGCAAAGGTAAAAGAATATATATACAATTTGAAAGCACCAAAGCGCCACAATACCACAACCCCAAGCCAACCACCAAATAGGAATAACCCAGCAGCGACAGCTGATAATAGCATGGATTAGGCTGGTGACACCATGAAAACTTGACAATCCAGCAGAGAAGCAGTAAAGGTTGCCAATTTGGAATAAAGGAACAGAAGAAAGCGATGGTTCAGTGAAAATTTCAGGAAACAAAGATTTTAGGGTAAAAAAATTTAAACTACTAACTGTAAATTCTTCCATTTCACAAGTTTTAAAGCTAGTCCATAATGTTACAAAGTGCAAGTTATGGATGCACAGCTTTTCTGCAAAGAATGGCATACAGTAGCTGTCATTCTGAAGCTGGCTTTTTTTGTGTCGCAAGATTTAAATTTGGTATATACCAACAAGAAGGCAAATTTTTCCTTTTACTACTATTACACAGTACCTCTGTCTTCTAAGGAGAGTAGATAGTTGTGAAATACATTTTGCATAACCTTTTGAATGTTCTTCCTCCAAATCGGGCATAGTTATGTCTCCATAGCAGAATTGTGGAAGAAAATAATCTACAAATGGCACATTCTGTCATGAAGTGCCCCAGGAGAGAAATAAAACCATTAATTTTTTTTAACTTCTCTATCTTGATGTCCCCGAGACAATATTTACCAGTATGTTTAATGCCTCTCCCCAGCTTAACTTAGGGATGTTGTTTGGTCAAAGGTCATCAACATTTACTGTAACTCTGCAGGTAAACACTGATGACCTCCAACTAAACAACATTCTATCTTCAAAGTAAGAGAGAGAGAGGCATAAAATCATCCTCATGAATATTACCTAGGGGATGTCACGAGAACAAAAATCAAAAACTTCAAAAAGTTTCATCTCTCTACTGAGGGAACTTTCTGACAGAGTTTGCCACGTGTAGAACGTTAACACAACTTTGTTTAGATTTGCTTATACCCGATTTGGAGAAAGCGCAAACGTTTATGCAAAATGTATCAATGCAACTACCTATCTTCCTGTAAAGTGTCTAGCTGCATTGCCACACTTCCAAAGCTGACCCTGTCCTACTTTATCGTTTCCTTCAAAATGTTTCACTACTTGGAATTTGTTTCAACCTTCATGTATTTACAATCTTCTCAACTCCACCCCCCACATTCCTTCTCTAGAGCACTCCTTACACCTGAAATGTGATCTTCGCCCACACGGGCCTACCAACGTCATTGAACATCACTAATTAAAGATTCTATTTTAAGAATCCTTCACAAGAGACAATTGTTCAGAATTTGATTCAATAGCTATGATATTGCATGTATCAAGGATACCACCTGATAAAAGGACCTGTATTCACACAGAAATCTAAAGTCAACTGAAGAAAAGTACACAAGACCTTTATTTCTTTGGAGGCCCAATATCTTCAATAGCTCCCACCATAATATACCAGGGAGTTGCAAACTATTAATTAGCTACAAACAGCAGCAGAAAATTTCTGACCATCACCATGGCAACCAGTATCCTCACTCTTGACTAAATACAACAGTCTAAATTACTAGTGTATATTGAGGCATGTTGCAAGCTTAGCTGATCATGCAGAACAAACCTTTTCACTGTGTTCATTGTCTCTGAGATCCTCCTTGGATTTTGACTGCCAAAAGTAATAAAAATTTGTAATAAATACGAGAGAAGTTTACAGACTTACTCTAATACCAATACATATAATGTAAACAGTGAGCTAGTCCAAATTATAACTTGAACATTCTCCTTTACATCTACTCTGAATACCAAAGTGTACATCTGAGTCATTACCTGAAAGTTGAAAAAATAGCAGAACAATACTTAGATTTTTAAAATTAAGAAATGCTGCCTCTGTTTTCATGGAACAGAGACCAAGTGAGTGTTGTGGAAATTCTGCTGATAACGACACATAGTTTATATATTCACATTGCAGTGCTCAAGATATCAACTTAGAACATTTCACCAGTATACAGAACTTTGCTAACAAAGTTTTAGTCTACCTTCTCTCAAAGAAGCAGCTGGTAAAACTTGTTTTCGTTTTGAATGTCCTACCTAGACGTCAAAAGCAACCCGCCCTTCATGGGTATGATCCCCACTTGGACATTCCAACTCACTGACTCTGAAAAAGCCCCCAGCCAGCCCTCTGAACAAGCTGCACTTCAAATATCAGTACAGAGTGGCATACACTGATTTGCTTAGAAAGTGCGACCATTTTGCATCTAGACACTCCTGAGCATTGGAAAAATTTCAGAGATCAACTATACTCGCCTACCAGGGCAGCAGTCCACTGATGGACAGGTTAGAAAGTGAACCTGCTACTTGCTACCTGGACTTGTAGGCTACACATACAGTTGAAAACTAATTCCATACTAATTCCACACATATATACATACATAATACATAAATACATAATACATACATACATAATACATACATAATAATACATACATACATACATACATACATACATACATACATACATACATACATACATACATACATACATACATACATTACATACTTTCCGTACAGTACATAGGTACCGCTTTCCATTAAAGAAATTGACATTTGACTTCAGTCCTTTGCGAATAAGTTTAGGCATTCTGTAGAGACCAAACCAATTTGGTGCCTACTGACCTTAAAACCTGTGGATATCCTAACATTGGAACAAGTTACCCAGGAACTTGGTTTACAAATGCAGACCTGTGCTAAGTTTAAGGACATCAATCAAAATCTTAGAAGTTCAAGAAATGAAGGATAGAAAGAGCTGGTAAAAGTAACAGTCAGTAGTCATCAGGATCCTTGTAGAGTTAAACACTGACAAAGTGATTCTGTAAGTTCAAACTGATTTATCAAATACCAAACAGAGAAACATGAACTGGAAAGAGACAAGGTGAATCCGTCCACACGGACGGAAGTGTAAGCACCAAATGTATGATAAATGATGAAAGCACGACTTTCAAGCGAACCAAACACAGTGAAATTTCCATGGTAGCTGTTATGAACCAAAGCAAATGGCAAAGCCAAATCTACAGAATAGCAACTCCTTTTGGATGAACAGAGAAAGAGAGAGAGAAAAAAACAAAACAATAACACTCCCGCTTGACATCACCACATCATGCATTTCACTTAACAACGAAAATCCTTGGAAAGTTCAAAATAGCAGCGAAAACAACTTCCTTTGCTTTAATATCCTGAAATGAACAATGTGATCAACGTTGACTTTCACCGGGAACAAAACACGAGGAGACATTTCAAGTAAATCCTGCAGCGATAAACATACCAAGATAAGGAAGGCTAGAACTTGGAAAGCAAAGACTCAAAAAGTAAAATCCAACTTTTTCCCAGTACCTAGTAAAACCATTCGCTATCAGATGCCATTAAAAATAAAGCTGGGTGTGCTTTCCAACAGGATGAAAATAGGCCACAGATCAAATAATCCCAGCTTTGCACTCAATGACAGTAAGTTCATCCAGACAAGAGTTTTCATCACTGTTGGAAGAACCTCCCTTGCTGCTGCTACAATCAAAACATTCTTGGCAGCATGAACTGTAAACAGTTCCCCCCTCTAAAAAAGTAAATTATGGACGGGTATTTAAAGCAACAAAATGAAAGGGTTTGATTAACTCCTTTACAACCCTCTGAGGAGATGTACTAACATACCCTGGTCTTAAAAAAGTTCACAACTCATGACTTTGAGAAAGTTTCTAAAAACGCGATCCGTATTATACACCCCATGGCTCCTCTCACATGTCAACTGAAGAACTCACCAGAAATTGGTGTACTGCTATTATTACTACCAGTGCGTAGTGCCAGGTAAAGACAGGGCAACCCCTCCAGTGATGCACTTACACAGAAAAGGAACAGTACCCTGCCTTGTTTGAGGTTAGAAGTTTGGAATGTGACTACTGGGCATAGGGTGATGTTACCTTAGGGAATTGACTCCCCAGTCACTAATTGGAGAATATCAGACCATCTAGTGAACCTCTGACTTTTGTTACAAGTGGTACAAACTTTTGTCATAAATCTGAAAAATTATTTCCCAGTGTGGGATTTAAAGAAAAAGGGGATAAGAAAAAAAACAACTTCCTGTCTTGACAGAATCTAAAGGCTGAGTCACAGAAATGGAGGAGCAGACAGTTGCCATACCAGTAATTTGTTCATAAAATCTGCTCAGCATGAGGAAAGAACTAGTAATGCTGATGTCATTCCTGTTTTTTGTCAGAAGATACAGAAGATAAACAAATGACAAAGACAGAGAGTTGCATACCCCTCTGATCAAAACTAACATGATTGGACTTCACTACTTTTACTTTGTACCGTACACCACGTTCTGGTAAAGCTATGTACCAGAAGCCAAATGAAAAAAAAAGTCTTTTTTTTTAAATAAAGCCTATCGCAACGAAAAACTGCCTGCAGGCCAAATTTGAAGACAAATTCCTCTCAACTCCGTAGAAATCGTACTCAAAGTTCATTTATAAAGATCTGAGATGATTGGCTGAAGCAGGGCTTCCAATTAAACCATAGCACATAGCTGCGTAGATTTACTGTGATAAATGTAACTGGGCACCCTCTTGGTACACCATGGTACACGTGTGTATATATACAGTAGAGTGACGACTAATTACTGATGATTTTTTTTTTTTTTGTGCAAACTGCCAAACCCATGAGTAAAAGACCAATGTCCGTCAATGCTCATGAATATTAAATTCATCAACTTTTGGGCTCTCTGAAAGGAATTCCTGATCATTGCTGGCAGGCTCTTCCGGGCGGCAGCCGCGTGGGGCGGCAGCCAGAGGCACTACTCAGGCTACCGAATGCCTGAAACTATCATCAGTTGCCCAAATCAGTTGGGACAGAAAGGGCATGAGGGGTGTGGTCAATGAATGAGGTAAGATGGGGGAGTCACATTTGCACATGAGAGTCACTGTCACCATTGACTGATTGTGTATCATTGAAGGTCATATCAAGGGAACGTTAGTTCATGTTTTACATAAATCACTTAAATAAGATGAAAATCAGGGGAAAAAGGGCAGACAATTGAGTGGTGAGTATTCAAAACTTTTTTTTCTTTGGCTGTGTTGAACAAAAGCAGCTTTTAACTTGCCACTACGCCATAAAACCTACACACACTTTGTTTTTAATGCAATCTGCTTTAAAGGGAAGTAGGGCGTTTGGAATATACTAACATGACATACAAAGAAATAGCTTTAATCATTGTTAAACCATTCAGACTAATCACTGAACATCTACAAATGCTTCATCTCCTCAAAACATAATGTATGTCATGAGAAATGGAAGATGCACCATTTGAAATTTGGAACGTTTGGGTGAACAAATTATTGCTGAGCACGAAATAACTGAATTTCTATCTGTGAGGAATTTATTTCTTGAAAGGAAGGCTAGTGTCCTTCCTTATTTTTAACGATCTATCATTCTATATCTACAAACACTAGTTTTAAAAGTATGATTGTTTTCTGGTACACAAGGCCTTATTTCCCTTTAAAAAGGCACATTGACTTATTATTTTGTGAAATTCACTAAATTTCCCTATACCTGTAAAGTTTCCTTCATATATTAGCCTAATGATAAATGGTCAAACTAAGAAGAGGATTACCATGTGTTACCTACAGAGGAACATTAAGTGAGTCAGTGAGCAATGAATGACTCAATTTGGTTTTTGAAAATTAATGACCAGACACTTTTCAAATTAGTACTAATTTGTATACACACACAGAGGGTAATATGTCAGAAAGAAAAATTGAAAACTGTTGGAGGTTTTCCATAACTGTTGGATGTGAAACTTTACTACTTTTGATAATTGACAGCATTGCCATGTGTTTGAACCCTTCAAAATTCTCTCAAACTTATTGATAGCAACTCAATGAGACCCTTTAAAATCTAGCAGTCTTCCTATGATTCACATTGGACTGATGAGTAAAATACTTTTGTGCAGGTCTCTTTGTAATGAGGTAAATATCGACTTCAGTATCACAGAAGAAAATCTTTCATTTGGGCTTCCTTTGATTGAAAATGGACAAATTAATTTCAGCAATATCGAAATGGACGAGGTTCCTGAATTGAATGCCTTGCAATGGATCCCCCCATTGCTTCCCTCTGGCAGATTCATGAAAACAATCTCAGACCTCCCCCAAAAAACCCTTCTCTCTCGAGTTTGTTAATTTGGGAGATGGAAAATGCGGCGAGCGTCGGAGAAAAGAGCGGATCTCCCTGAAACAACAGGTTTAATTAAATTAGTCACACTAAGTGGGACAGGTAAACCATGGATGCGAATGAAAATCCAGGACATCACAACAAAAGATGCAGGAAATGTCAAAATAAGTGTGACATTCTTACAGAAACCGACATGTTCGATCTGAAATTAGTATTTATGTAGGCCTTCACTAACTGATGTGAGAATGGGTGGCAGCGGGTAATGGGGAGTGCTGATGCAAAATGAATTCTAAAGTCAGAAAATCTCCTTGCAGGAAATCCATTTGGATTTTATTCATTACGTGATGTAATGTATCGATTGACGTTTTGCATCATTCACCATGATTGGTATAAAATTGACCTATATGGTTTCCACTTGCTCTGTTTCTTGTCAAGTAAGGAGAAGAGAGAGGAATATAGCAAGGCACTAGTACCAATCTTGCTGAACCAGAAAGAAGGACTGACTAAAGGTTCCAGGCAGAAATGACCGATGGCAGAGTTTTCATCAGGGCCCAAAGTGGGAATGGACCTCTGATATCCACCATTATAATCGTTCTGGTACCCGAAAATATAACTTTGGTCAGTCTTTGAGTTCCTTTTTAAGTCATGATAAGACCTGTGCTTTGGATGTTAATATTGCATGTTTTATCTTTAGTAGGGACATGAGAATGACGTATTGTTACTAAGGCTGCATGCTACATTTTGTCACACACAAGGTACGTTTAGTGAAAAACTGGATCCGAGTTTCCATTTCACAACTGGGTTCTGACATACCTTCAGTTCAGCATCTGATGCAAATATTAACCGATACACAAGACTGACGGTTTACCACCAGAGAGCATAATAAACAAACCCGAGTCAAATAACCAGATGGTGAGGCTGACTGAGAGCACCACACATGACAATTATCAGTTGATAGTGAATGTTGCTGATCAGAGAAATTAAAGGCTTGGTCTCACGTTCCCTGCGGCAAGCAATGAAACCCCGTGTTTACAAAAGGACAAAACCGCAGGTTAACACCGTGTTTTTCAGCGTGTGTTCTCACGTACCCCGAGTAAAATTGAATTGGTTTTGCTTCCATATTAACGAGGTCAAATATTTCGTGCAAAGTGCGGTACTGCTAGCCTCTTGTTGTGATGTGCACCCCCTGAACCGGAAGTATTAGTCATTTGCGTCATAAAATACATGTTATTTTGATTTATTACCATAAACACGGTGTTTAAAACCGCAGAACCCTGCGTTTGGAGGTGGATCGAAATGTAAACACCGACCCCTAGTAAACCCGCTTTCTCACGTTACTCCAGCATGAGGTAACACGGTGTTACCCTGACCGCAGGGTACTTGAGACCAGGCTTCAAGAGAAGAACTTCGTCAGAATCTTGCAGCTTACTAAGGTCATTACAGCAAACAATGTAAGAACGATGTGGTGAGATATTAATGTACATACTGCCAATGACGTATTAGCCGCAAAAGGCATCCCAAAGAATTGTCATCCCCACACTTTAACCAAGTAACTACATATGAGGAGTATAATTGTCATGTCCTAAGCTTCACCAGCTCTGTAAGACGAGTACATATGGATTGTAATGTACTAACCGAACTGCGTCACATAGCGCCCAGCTAATCATTGATACGCCCTGGTAAGAATTTTCCCTGTGTAGCGTGAACATTATAGCCCTATTACATGTTAGCTAATGCTCTAGGACGGTTGTATATGTCTTTGTCATGATATATAGATCAAGATGTGGAACTCAGAAGCGTTCTAGAACATGCTGCGCTACATTCAATTTATCACTGCACTTGCAATGTCGGTGTATTTTC
This sequence comes from Stichopus chloronotus, assembly GCA_021234535.1. Taxonomy (NCBI): domain Eukaryota; kingdom Metazoa; phylum Echinodermata; class Holothuroidea; order Aspidochirotida; family Stichopodidae; genus Stichopus; species Stichopus chloronotus. Next base: position 19,191,665 of record CM037845.1, on the reverse strand, counting down.
TTTCAAATTTCAATGGCCCCCTCCCTCCATGTCAAAAAGGTGATGACATACTTTTGCCCTGTAAATATTAATATATTTACAGAGTACTTTTTCGCCAGTTTGCCAGTTAAAGTTGCGAAGAAAGGAAAAACATTTTTGCAACAATTAATTACGCAGTGGGATGACATTTAATTCTGCAGTTAATTGGTTAAGTACAAATGTGACATTATCTGTTGCAGAAGAAATGTTCTCAAGGTTAGATTGAGAACCCCCTGTTCACGCACATGTGACATACAGACAGAAAAAAAAGAGAGAAAAAACATGAAATGCAAGAAAAGGGTTCTTGAAAATGACTTTCTGACATTTCTCTGATACTTTTTCACACAACCTACTACTTCGTGTTTATGAGATACCAATTCCATTTGGCCTAGTGTGTCACAACACAAAAAAAAAAAAAGGTTTTTACCTCAGGGGTAGGGCTTTCAAAAATCCCTCCAACTCAACAGGATGTTTTATCAAAGGTCTGAAATTCCTGTCAGGAACACTGCCAAACATATGTGTCATCAACTTTTTACAAAGAAAAAAAAAAAGACGAGGCTCTTTCACTAAAATGTAGGCACCAGAAAAACTGTGTTCGGCAAGGACCTTACAACCTGAAGAAGTGAGTGCAGGCAGGTCCGACTATAACCATGCATGATACAAAAACCCTCCAGCAATAGGAAAATATTTTTGGTCACAAATTGGCAAAAGGTTCAGTCTTTTTGACCTAAAGAAAATAAAAAAGTTGGTAGGAACTTTCTTGGTAGGTACAAACAGTTCCTTCTGTGTACCAGGGGATCATTACCTAATAGTTTTCTACTGACAAAACCTATGAAACATCTGCTTGAAAGACACAGACAAACAGGAAAGTTTAGATGATATTTGTAAAAATATTTGTAATATTTAGTTTCCGATGGTTAAACTGTGAACAAAGCCTCAGGGGGTTGTTTTTTAATATGGAGTGGAAGGAAGAGTTTATGAACTTAATTGAGGTGAATGTTTTCCTTGAAGCAGAGTCAGTTTTCTATGCTTTGCATGGTATCTTTTCTCCACCGATCTTACTTTGTATTCACATTCACCCTTCATGTGCATTCTTTCCCCCTCAATCACCCCCCTCCCCCTCTCTCTCTCACCCACCCATCCACCCACTGGGTATGATCAATAGTCCTGACCTGGTAAATTCAGAAAAAGAAACTACGTCATGACACTTAAGAAAAGTGAAACCAGGTTTGAACATGACTACATAGAATGAAGGCATAATCCCTGTGTTCACATGTGATAACGTGCTCATGATCAACGTCCTAGGGGATTCTTCTGGTTTTCCATGATTAGATGATACTCACGTTCTCATGTGATGACCCGCTCTGGATCTGATGACGAGCTCTTTATCAACTCATAATCAAGCTGGCCTCGATCTACGTTTACAAAATATCGAGCGGTAATGGGAGTCTCAGTAATGTAGTACTTCCCCGGTCGACTACCTGTTTCGTGAAATCCTTGTTCTGTGTAACTGGTCCACGGACACCCGTTCATATATGTATCACACGATTGTATACTGTATAGTTAACTCCCATTCACCATCTCCCCATATGCTACAACTAGTACTAGGCTCACTCATTTCAATACATAACATTAGACAGTACACAGTCTAAATGATATTATAGTACTTAGTAATATTACTAGCACTACGTTACTAATTTTATAGCTCTAGGCTTAGCCCAGCATTAGGCAGTCTGTCTACATTAGGCTAGACCTACAGCGAATATGGCCCTTCCCGCTTCTGAAAATGTAAAACAGAATGATGAATATGAGACACTTCCTTGCACAAAATTGTCGATTTATAAACACATTAATTTAAAAATCCACTGAGTGAGCACAGTGTCGACAAATAGCTGTAAGTACACCTCTAGCAGGATTAAAAGGCAAGAAAATCTGGGAATATTGCGGAGAGTTGTGCGATCGAATGTGATGAACAGGTGCAGTATGTTTTGTGTATAGAAAGCATGCAAAACGTATTGCATGTACAGCACGCAGCCTTATCCATCCCTCACTCCATCGCATGCGCCGCCGCTAGCCTAAACAGGCAGTAAGTTTCAATAAACAAGTGATCAGATCACGCGAGTGTTCCCATGCATTTTCCGACTGTGATCTGATCACGAGCGTGTGGTCTGATGACTTGTCGGACTGTGATCATGAGAGCTTGATGATGACCACCGGCGTGTTTACATGGATTTTTCATTACAGTTTGATGACGAGCTCGTGATCTGATCATAGCTTGCTGAGGAGCGTGTTATCACATGTGAACACAGGGGAAGTAGGTAAAATCTTTGGAAGTAAACAGTCCAGCGCTAGCATTACTTTACGTAGATACAGGCACAGCGTTTTTCTTTCTTGTTCCCCCTCAGTCTCATGAACTCTTTTTGATTTTTGGTCTTGCAAACCCTTTTTGATTTCTGTCTCACGAACCTTCGGTCTTGTGGCATGCCCCCCCTCTTCTTGCACCCTATGACCCTCTCTCTGCATATCTCTTTCAACACTGCTTGAACTAGAGTGACGTGAATGATCAAAAACAGATCATCCCCTGAAGTTATTCCACATCGACCTCAATGTCAAAATCTGGATAGACATGAGTAGTTTATGTGGTATCACACATATTTTGACTAAGTATACACAGCTTCTTAGGCCACTGGAGTGAGGCAACTGGGTGTAAGGAGAAAAATCTAAGGAAATTAAACCAACCTCAACTCTCATGCCCTGAAATACCATCATTGGGTAAGGATGAAAACACAAAGATATATAGTTGACCTAATGTTTGTACTCTTCCACTGCCTCACCATACCAGCACATGAAGAGAACATGGATAACTAAACACCGCTACATGGCAGCTACCCCAGTACTCGGCCACCTGAAATCTCTACACACTTTTGTGTTTAACATTAACGAAAGTCCATTACATGCCAGTCTTCAAGACTCTATCTCACCCTACCCTATGTAACTCCCTCTAGCACCCCACCCAACAAATCCCAGACACATCCATACTGAACAGCACATGACGTGGTATCAATGAGTATGAATGCAGACCCTGAAGACTGCAGAGGATGGCGAATGTTTAACTGTACATGTTCACGCCATTCACTCAGTAATTGTGCAAAACATATAGCAATTGCAGAAAGCAAACATAAAGTCATTAAAACTATTATACATACCACACCCTGGCAGTGACTTGACAAGCCTCACTTCCTACAGCTCTGCTTCTGGCAGGAAGATATTCTTTAAGGTATGTATGCACTTATCCAGCATCAATGTCAAACTACTATTCTGAAGCTGTCCTCTTCAACTTATCAATTTCTTCTCTTTACTTTGATAACTTCTTATGCATCTTCAGCTTTGGTATTCCACACTAATCTAAACAAATACGTAGGTACTACCAACACCAGATTAATCCACCCAAGAAGCTATATATCAAAATATATTACACACCCCTTTGCATGTATGGATACCAAACAGAATATGAAAAAAAAAATTGCAGATGACAAACCCATGTAATAGTTTTACCATATGTCAAGTAAGAGAAGTAGATATTATATTCATAATGTAGGATTTTGACGGTAGTTATGCTGCAGCAGCCCACAAGGCTATGGCAAGTTATTAGCAATTGAACTGGTGCACCCAGGGAAGCCAGACAACCATTGAGAACTCCAGGCACACACTCAACATGCAGTGCTTGTGTATATGTGTGTGTGCAATAATAAAGTGTCCATTGTAGAGACAGGCAAGGCAGCCACTCTTTCTATGGTACACAATAAACGCCATCACTTTAATGTAAACAGTGTAGTAAACCTTAATCACCTATCTTTTTATCTAACTTTAGTCAGTTTAAACAAAGAGTGTCAAACAGGGAGTTTGACAAAGTGATCTATGGAAACAAGCTGTTAGGCTGTTGCTCAACATAATGTACATTGATTGATGGACTAACAACTAACTGGACTACACTGAATGCTTAATTGCACACAAATTGAGTGGGAGTAAAAGTGTCCAGTTTTCAAGCAGAATCTGGTGAAAGAGGAATCATGACCTCACCAAATGGGGTGACTGAAGGGAAGGGCATAATGGGATGAAGATACAGGGAAGGGAGTTGTGGACTCTTACGGTTACCTTAAATGGGGAGGAGAGGGTCAATGGGTAGGTGAATGAAGATACACAGTGGGTAGATCAAAGAGGGAGGTACTGGACTATTAGGGTCAACTTTGGAAGTGAGAGGGGGCCAATAGGTAAAGGAGGAAGTGTGCTATTAGGGTTACCTTTGAGGGTGGGGAGAGGGCCGATACGGGAACAATTCCACATGCAAGTAGGAAACTTGTCGAATTTTTAAAGCAACATGATCGCCTCTGCCTAATTATGTGAAGGCCAGAGGTAAAATTTGTTCGAAACCCAGGTCTAAAAATCTATATTTATTGTTACAAAAGTACTATTTTTGGCGGAAACACTACACTGATACACAAGAACAGCAAACCCTTTGCCTGTGACACTTAATGACTGAAACTGTATCTAAGAAAAAGAAAATTTTTGAGCAACTTTGTTTTACATCAGTGATACATATCAAGACTACAATTTATTTGGCTAACAAAATGTTGACAGATCACTTGCCAACAAAAATTGCAAGAAACATAAGAAAGGATAGTCACAACCCCCCCCTGTTTTCCATAAATGCACCTCCTATTCCCCATCTTTCCTTAAATGACAACTTACATTCCTGACCTCTCCCAGCTCAGCCAATCATCTACTTGATCTAATATATCAAACCCATTTTGGCAAATGTGCATTGATCATATTAAATTATTAAACACCAATTGGTCTAACAACATCTGAAATAACAAATGTTTCCAGTTGTTTAAAACCTTTTATGACCACAAAATTTAAACTTCTAGATGAGAAACAAGTTTTTCAGGTGCTTTCAATTTCAAACTGCCTTGTTACATGTTACAGATTCTTAGTCGAAAGAATTCCCACAGCTTCAGAATGTAAACATGGGCCACATATGAAGCATGGGAAAATTCAGGGTAAACATCAAACCAATGAACTGTTATGGCATTTAGCCTCTACCATATCATGCAGGGTACATTATTAAATTCCTTTGGGATAGTTGCAACTCATTCAGAAATACTTTTCCAAGCTATACAAACACTCAGCTAGGATTAAGGTCACAGGGGTCAAGTTTTTGTTTGCCTTCTCCCAGTACAAGAAATTTAAACCCATTGCCACAGCTAAATCCTCTGATGTTTACAAATAAAATGGCAAGAAATACCAAAGGAAGTATCAGGGATTACCAATATACTTAACTTTTAACTTTCAGTGCAGCCAGTGACAAGCATCAAGTATTTTGGGGCATTTAGAAGAAAAAAAGATAATTTGAAACAATGAAGTCTTTGTTCAAAACTTTGTTCCATTGCCAAAGAATAGCATACAATCTTTCTCCACATGTTCACTTCTAATATTAGTTTAATCAACCTTGATATCCTTCCCAGAAGGATAATGGGCATTGTTGTTACCATAGCAACATTATTTCTATACACTTAATGAAGTTAGGAGTTCTGTGTTTACATTATAGCCTCAATTTGTGCAATAATTATCCTCTCAGTGATTACATTTAAAACATATGAAACACCATTGACACATTAATTTCTCATGCCATACAACAATTTCGTCAGGTGTGCATCCAGGGAACTTGAGGAAGTACATAATCAGACAATGAATCAGATGTGTGCCTTAACTCCATCCAGCTTTGATTGAACATAAAAGCAGCTTATTTCCCAGTGAATATAACTCAACATGTTACTGTTCTTTCTGATGGCGATAGGGCTCAACAAAGTCTTAAAGGGGAGGGGATTAGGGTTAGTAAATAGCATAATTTGGCAGCCAGAAACAAAACTATGTCAAGAATGGTATAACTTTAGAGCCATGGTTAACGTTGGTTTCCAAACTGTTTTCACATACATTGCACACAGTATTAGCTATTAACATGACAAGTTCTGTTTCATTTCTAACATTTGTAACCAATGCTAAAATGTTTGTGTTCTTGGGAGTGGGGCCTTGCAAAAAGAAAAGTGCTGCCTTCATTCATGACCTACAAATATCTGATATTTGATGGCTTCTTTCACAAAGAACCTGTCACTTGGATCACATGCATGTTGCAGATGTGAAGTATTTCATTAGTTTTGTTCAGTTTCAGTATGAATGTGAGAACTTCCAAACAGGACTGTACTCTGTTCAAGCATTTGACAATGAAACTCAAACTGGGTTCAAGCTCACTGATCATGTTTTGATCCTCCATGAGGTAATATTGTAGGTTCTAAGAGGCTCAAAAGTTATATGGATTGCACAGCAATCCCTGTGACACCTCTTATGCCAATCCCACCTATTTCTGTCACTGACACAAATTTCCTTCTTAAACAAAATCACAAAGACTTTGCCATCTCAGCAGAAATTAAATAAATAATATCTTCCTCACCAAAGTATCCAGCAGAAAAACAAAACAGACAACTGAATGTGTGGTGAAGAAATGTTCATGCTTCTTTATAGGGTTCACTATTAAATGCAATGCGCTGAAAGTTTAAAGTGGCACAAAAGTTTCAATTTACACTGATCAATTTGTGAGGATTTTGAAGGGTGGTACCTCATGGCTATGCTCACAACTAACATCATTCCTCAAGTTTCACGTTAAGTAGCTATGGCGAGTGGAGAAAAAATTTTTTATTTCTCCCACTGACTTGTAATGGCTGTGTGAAGAAGTAGCGATGTGAAAATGTCTCTAGTTTTTCAAAATCAAAATTAAATCATTACACACACATTTACATTCATTGGGGGTATGTTCACATGGGTATCCTCTTAGTTTGACCATTTGTCAGTAATATGTAAAGAAAACTTGACACATTTGGAGAAAAAAACTCAGTGAATGTGACAAAAGAAATCAAGTGCCCTTCAAGTAGCAAGGAAGGGTCCGTCTCCAAAGAGCCTATATCTAAAATATCAGAAAGAGTATCTTCAGTAGAACATTATCTGCTTAAGTATTTTAATATTATCATAAACTGATATACCATTGTCACCACAGGATAAAGACCAGCTACAGAAACCATACATGAAACTAATAATTATTCAAGTGAATGCACTTGCATCGAAAAGACACAAGGATAAGACTGTTTGTTCTCTTAGTTTTTACATTTGAATGTATAGCGAGGCTGTTCACGGACAGAGTAGGTAATTCAATAAATGGAAATGACAATATCTTCTTTGAAAGAAACAGACAAAGCATAAAAACAGTAAAAAAAAAAGACAGAATTTATACTTTAAAATAAATGGTTCTTACATATAGAAAGGAGACCATACCTTCATAATGAATATACAACAGTACAGTTCTCAATGGTGCATTTAAAATGGGGTCTTCTATGCAATGCCGTAATATTGACATTTACTGCATTTACACAGAAACTGCAAACTGAACACTTCACTACTAGTATACTTCCAACTGCCTTGTTCAATAAATTGTATGGTTTAAGTTGAATGAAAATGGTTTACCACTACAATTCCTTTTTTGCACTTTCTGTCAGAAAATTGTAAGAGTTTGAAATCATATCGCAGAATTTGTCCCCTGAATCCTGCCTGTTCTCTAAAATTGTCTGAATGGTGCAATTAAAAGATATACCATAATTAGGGACATGAACTAACACTTCTACCATATGCACATAATTACTTTAATTCCAAAACACCCCCAATTATGAATACTGTATATTGGCTTGGCACCTAGAGAAAGAATCTGCATCTTTCTCTCAAAACCACACTAGTGAGACGAATGTAGAAGGATTTCTCAATCTTATTGACATGATGAAAAGGAGGACAGCTCTCCAGACCAAATCCAGTATTTCTGTGAGGTCTACTTTGCAGGTTACCAGAGGTTGGTAACCAGAAACATTACACTATTAACAATGTGTTTTTTTCTGAGGAGACAGGTTCAAGTTGAGTGATGTTCAGTAAGTTGAGTGATCTAGATGCTAGGAGTAGAAAGACCGAGTAACTTCAAACAATACTGTGAACACACTGACTACGCATGAGCGAATGGACTCTCACATTATTTTGACTGCATTAGGAAGCAAAATTTCTTAAACATTCAATGAAGTCCATTTTGTGTCTGCACTGATGTATTGTGTAAACTGAGAAACCTTTGGATAGTAGCTGATACATCCTACACTGCTAGAGCAGGGTATTCATATCTGGACTCAGTTTCAACTACAACAACAATATACCCTCTCCACATCTCCTACAAAGAGTACCAATTTCAAAATGCTTTTAGTGTAGAGATATGTTCCAAGCAGACACTGGAACAACCTGTTTGATGGAACACATATTTAGACCTCCTTAATCGCTGCAATATGTTGACGAAACTCAGGCAGTCTATGACTTTCTTTGACAGCTTGATTTTGTGTCTTTTCTAGAGATATGACATCGAAGTAAAGGTCAAGTAGAAGAGGTAACACTAAGGCATCTCAAAAATGTCAGTTTCTGAAAGGAAATGATCTTCAAAAGCTTTCTGTTCCTCCCTCTTGTTCTCTCAAGCACTACAAAAAAAGAGACTGCCTGTTTACCACCTTTCTGGTTTTATCCCTCAAGCCTCAAATGTCATCAAGTATAAAGTAACTTCAAAGGTTGTGACATCATCAGTAACTCGATCACACAATTTTCAAAGAGGCTGCAAACAATGATGAGTGGACCTGTCTCAATGTATTCCTTTTCTGGGCATTTTCCCTTATAAAGTAATTGAGGGGCCAGATTCTAAGCACGACAAACCCTTGAACTGAACATGCAAAAGCGCCAGCTAGAATAATAATGTTGTTCTAAACAAGCTTCAGTTTATTTCCTGTATGCTACCTGTCACAATGACTTTGAAACAGGCTTACAGTATGCATACTTTCCCCTGATCTATCCCTCCGCAAACATTTCGACTCCTTTACTAAACTGTTAGCACAAGTTAACACACCTTAGTCCTGTCCTGAGATCTTCAAAATCCTCTTTGCGATGGAAAAACCTTCTACTTACATCTACATACCTTGCAAATTCAAATCTCCTTTTCTAACTTTTACTTTTTTTGTGTGCAAAGTGCAGAACCTTTATGCATTGTCCATGACACGGTCATTTAAAATCCTTCGCAAAATGTGTACAATTACAACATACTTAGTCCATTCCAAGAACATATGAAATAGTGATATTTGATCTTGTTAGACTGTGAACATTACTATAACTTGCCCATTCAATGAAACTTATGAAATCAATCAGCATACAAAGTACACTTTTTGTGTACATTCTCATAACCAATTACACAAACACTTGAAATGCTGTTTGAAACAGGAGGTCAGACTCTGGTATGCATAAACAGGAACAAAGCAATAATCAAGGAGTAATGGATTGAGATTGTGGACTTCAAAAGAGTTCCCTTACCTGATGCTGTCCTTGCCACTCCTTGACCTTTTCTCTGTCTTTACGAGATTCCTCCAATTGGGTCTTCCTCTCCAATGACTTAATCGGCGACTCCACTTTTCCGAGCCAGAGCAGAAACTCGTGGACCTGCTTGTCGATGTCCTGTAGAGAATTCAGGGCTGTTTCGATCTCTCGAAGTCTAACATTGGATCTGTGGTTCAGAGGAAAACAGGAAGGGACAAATTAGCATAGTTCCCTCCTAGAAAGTTGTATAACTGGGCTGTCTGGGTCTTGAAAAAAAAAAAGGGAAGCTACGAGAGGTACACATGTCGAGGAAAAAATCACAAATTGTCTCAATGAACTCCTGCAAAGGACTCAGTGATGACTGAAGTCATTTTCGCTTACTTAGGATGAGATCCAGGAAGTCATTACTAAACATGAACGGAAGTGGATGACTGTATGGAAGTTAGTAACAAACAATGACCAACTGACTTCAGGAAGTTCATGACAGTCAGTGTAGAACAACGAATTACATTTGCAGTTCAGCAACAGTTGAAAATGGCAGGGCTGTGACTTTAACTTCCTATAACTTATACCAGCTTTGAGAAGAGATGACCTGAAAATCTCATTACCTATTTTTGGGATGATTTTAGGGAGACAAACTTATGTAGACAAAGACAACTTTCTTACTCCAAACGTTATCTGAAATGGTGCTTAAAATGTGCATCAGTTACCAGGGTAACCTGGGTACCTCACCAATGATGTAAGGACCCCACTCTAAAATTCTACCCGAATCCAAAGTTTCACTAATGTACACTGTACATGTTACAAATCCAGCATGTAAACCTGACGAAGCACACTTCATTGTCAAATGCGGACATAAGACACATGGTGTTAAAGCTGGAATATGAGTTGAAAATTGGTCAGTGAAAGTCAAATTCCACAGAATATGTCACAGCCACTACAAGCAAGAACACATTTTTTGAGCCCCATTTTTGCATACATGAATATTCATATCCATTCCCATTGGTCTATTTGATTTCATGTAACCGTGATTGCCTGCTATGCTTTCTTGGAGAGTTTGAATTTTGTAGGGCCAAAGAAAATGTCGAGACAATGTTCATATTCAAATATCTGGAAGATGATTGCATAGTTCCCTTTCAGACTTTGTGACAGGTGATATTTTCCCGTACTTTCTTTTCCCCAAAACAATGACAAAGACCAAAGGTAGGTGATTGCCAGTACAACTTATATTCCAGCTTTAAATTAATGGGTAATGCAAAATGTTGCATTGACTTCACATCAACTCCTAGCGTAACAGCAGTTGCCGGATCAACTATGGGCTTACCTGAGTCTGAAATTTGCACCCGGTACAAATAACAACATAAAATGAAGTAAGGCTGTCACAATTGAGAAAAGTAATTCCTCCAGGTTGATCTTCTGTAACAATTGTTTCATCATAGTATAACTGCGACCACCAACATTAATATATTATATCAAACATTAATATATTATATCAACTGTTCAATGTTGGGGATGTGTCCTCTAACTTAACATTTTCTATAAAACAGTATTGCTGGATTTTATTAATGCATATTCTGTTGGGCTGTGGTCTCAGGTTTTACATCAAACATAGAGAGAGAGAGAATATTTAAAGTCATTTAAAGCCTGGAGTAAATTCTTCTAAAGAAATTTAACCATGGAAATCTCCATAAAGGAAGTGAATATAGACATGAGAGTGTTATAGATAAGTATCCATTACATTTTTTGTGCAAGCAATCCCAAATGGTAGCACTTTCAACCTACGGTCCTCGACAAAAATGATGGGACACTTGTAGACAAATGTAGCAATATTGAGGTTGATTCGTTCATCTTTCACATTCTCAGGCTCCCCTCTTGATCAATGTTGTCCCAACCAAAGGATATCCCAAATTTCAACATTGAATGGGAGAGCAGGAGAAGGTGTCCCGTGTGTTTTTGTTGAGACTGTGAAGATGGTGTTAAATATGAAACTGTATGATTGTATGAACTGCTGTACACATGAATGGGAGATAGGGATATATATATATGGTAGAGTACAGAACTGCTTAAAATGTTTGGGAGAAGTCTGAGAGCCGTGACAGGAAATTTGCAGAAAAGTAGTTAAAAGATGCAGTATATTCTGAGTTCAGGAATCAAAACAAACTTTAGTTTTTTTTTTGTTGGGGGGGGTGAGGAGTCAACATTACTGTAGGTGTAAATATTTAGAATAAACAAGACTTGTTGCAAGGTGTATTAAGGAGGGCATGCATACACAATTACCTCCCTCCTAGATCAATGTTGTCCCATCCAAAAGATATCCCAAATTTCAAGACTGAACAGGGGAGCGAAGGTAGGTGTCCCATGTATTTTTGTCGAGGATTGTGGACCATTATCCTGTGTTTTAACAGAAGTCACCATTCAGCTTCAATTGCCAGAGACTATTTGAAATTGTAGATCGTATGTGTCACTCTTCCTCTCTCTAGTCAATTGTGAACCCCAAGACTGTAGAGCTGCCTCTTCTCTCCTCCCTTGTAAGATCTGCTGTCGCTCACTCCATTCCCCCCTCCCACTGACCTACGTTCCTCGGTTCCCTTCCAACATTCTGATCTTACCTGCTGCAGACGTTCGTCCATCTCATTCTCAAGGTCTGCATGACTTGTTCGATGCGGCCTGCATCATCTGAGGTGAAATCCTTCGAGAGCTTCTCTCCAGAATTTTGCACTTCGTTCATCTTGGGCTTCCATGACTCTATTTCATCGATGTTTGCCTGGGTAATGAATAAGACGCATGAGTATGTTGGCTGACCAGAAAACAATGAGGAACATAAAAAAACTTGAACTTATTTGGACAGATAAAATTTTTTGAAAAACTTGGGATTAATAGTTTACATAACATTCCTATTGCGCTACAGAAAATCTGCTGCTCTCTTGTTTCACGTCTAATATTCTCCCCCATCACTTATGATGCTACTGAAATACTGCTGCCCTCCCTCTGCACCACTTAAGTCCTTTCCTAGCAAATAAACCCTGCTTCAAGATGGTGCTGCTTTCCAGCTCCACCCAATAAAGTCTTCCTCTCCCTAGAAACGTGCAGTTCTGAAACACTGCCACCATTCCTCTGTACCCCCATACAGTCTTCATCTCACACCATCTTCATCGCACACCACATAAACCCTATTTAAACACCGGTGGATCCTTCTTCACCCTATACAGTACTCCTCTCCCATCACATATCCCCCTCTTGTTAATCTCTTCACCTCCTGTAGTTTCCCTTCCCAGCACATACCTATACACCCCTTCCCCTGGCACATATGTCCTATTCAAACACTGGTGGCTCTCCCAGTCCATCCAAAACATTTTCAAAACTGTCTCGCATCCTACATCGTAGCAATTGTCTCACCTTTTGAGTCTCCAGCTGCTCTTGGAGTATGGAGATCTCATTACCAATGACCTCGCTGGCATCCAGGGCCTTCTCCATTTTGGTCAGCCATATCATCAGCTCCTCTGTCAGCTCATGGAACTTCTGCGAGTCACTCAGCATCGTCTGCAGTTCTTCGGTCCGTGAGCTGGCCTTCTCCTTGGCGGCATCCCACAGTAGTTTGATCTTCTCCACTGTGAATGTGACGACAAAGTATGGACAAATTGAAAATTTCTTGTCTTCATTGCTTAGTTACCATGATGTGCTATCTCTCATAAAAAAGCAGGATGATAGAAACTTACAACTAGGCTACTCCATTCCAACAACCCCCTCACACTACCCCCCCATCTCCTTCATGTATCCCTAATTCGTCCTCCTGTCTACCACCATCAACGCCTAGGGACTGGCATCAAATACTTCCATGACATGGAGGTCGAACTACAGCAGATGCTTTGAATGACAGCAAAAGGATTTGGTACGCAGTGACAATCAAGATGTTATAGTCAGCAGTCACACTGTAACATGGTAAGTAGTTCTGCATATTTTAATGGCATTTGCCAAAACTTTTGAAGTAGAAAAGTCCCAAAAAACTAACTATACTGTTTCAAAGGACTTAAAGAACCAAAGAATCTAGGAAAAGATCAGGCTATGAGGTGACTCTGAGCCATTCACTTTCTCAAAATCTCCACAACTTAGCCCACAAAATGATCCCTGATCTTGAGGAGGAACACCGTTTTAAGAACTTCCTCTCATCAAAAAAATGCTGTTATTACTACAGTTTGCGCCAAGAAAGACAGTCCCTTCATTTACCAGCTTTTGTATGCATGGTAGTCCACTTTGTATTTGCCAAAATACCACACAAAGGTGACCTTAAAAGTGATTTAAGTTCTCACCTTTCTCTTGCAATGTCTTTTGGTCTTCAGGTTCTCCAACTTCACCCTGCAGCTTGTCTGCCTGTTTCACCAAATCTTCTAGCTGTGGTCTCTTCACTGCTAAGTCTTGCAACAATTTCTGTTATAAGAATGTAGAGAATAGCAAAACATACGAAAATAAAAATTCCCCTTCCAAAATTTCCGACATTGCATTCCTGCTTCCCTCAATTGCTTTCAAACATCACCAATTCTCACAAAGACAATAGGCTACCTTTTTGTTGTCAGTAAAGACTATTAAACATTTTATCTAGAATCAAAAGGAGACAGGGGACCACCAAACCCCATGCTTCCTAACAGAGCAGATAGAGTCGTACATAAGGTCATACATTAAATGTTATTAGAGCTGGCTCACAGCAGTTCAAGCTGCAAGGATGTCACAGAAATCGATTTATCAAAGGATCAAATGTGTACCTGTTTGCTGCTACGAATTTCAATAAAAACCTGCCGTTTTGGTATTAGAACTTACACTACTACCCTACTTGACCTTGATCACCAGCAACGATCACTGAGGGAAGGTTTTAAGACTGTGCCTTTTCAGAGTCTTGCATGACTGGGTTCACAAAATACAGAACCTGACTTAGCAATTACAGAATCGTTAGACTGTGAAGGTTTCACGGAATCAAAATGCCTTTTGCTACCATCACGGTAAACTTTGGAACTGCCATCAATAAATGTGTCTCTCCATGTGTGGGCCCGCTCATCCATAACTTGCTTGTGACGTACACCTCCATCGTCTACGACTCAGTTCGGTGATGACCGCTTGTAAGTTAATGTTGTAAAGGAAGTGGGTGTACTGAGAATACTTTGGTAATGTTGTCAAATGTAAGGAAATAATAGTTGAAGAAATCAGGAGTGGCAATCAAGTCAAATATGCAGGATAATAGAGGTGAAACAAAATAGTAAACGGCAAAACAGTGGATTTGACCTCATGATTAAACAAAAGTTCAAATAATAATCTGTCAAGAGGGACTGGTATTCTCTACATTTCAAAAACATTGAAAGGATTAAAGGGTTGCAATAATTGCACCTGCCTACCAGTTAGTGCAGAACTGTTACTTTCATCAACTAATCCTGTGCCAATTTCATATTGGAGGTAGACTTTTTTTGGAGAAATTCCTTGAAAACACAAGACACTGCTTTGATCTCAGGCAGCAGATGCATTTGGCCAAGTATGGAGGGCATTTTTTTGGGGAGATTCTATCTATCTGCAAAATAATCAAATATTATTACAAGTACACTAGACTGTATGGCCTTACTCTGTAGTTCACATAACACACTGTGTCATTGTCAAGCAGGACTACAGCATCAGCCATTGGTCCCAGTTATGAACAGAAACTGGCCTGAACACAAATAAGGGATGCCTTTTGCCACAATTCAACTGAAAGGAGTAAAATTTACTGTCAACCTTGGGTGACATATCCTGTGACTATGTCACTTTTGTTATGTATGCTTTGGACAGTATGTAGGGTTTGTTCCGGTCTTCAAATAAACATATTCACTTCCATTGATGCATAGCCATGTGCTTTTGGATATGAAATACTATGTTAAGAGGTAGTACACAAAGAGAAAGAGGAAGATAACAGGCAGACACAGACTCTCAAAAGGCTATAATTGGTCTGATATATCTTTCTGATTGATTCCTACTTTTGCAAACCTGCTTTACACGTCTGACAGGACTGAATACATCACAAACTGTCTGACTCAGGAATCAGACTCTCACAACACACATTTAATCCCATCTGACACCTTACTTGTACTGAGGAGCTGAAATAGCTCCATGCTTGTACAAACCTGAAAAGTATTCTCAGAACAAACGACAAAAAGCACATAGATAAAAGTTATGGTGCTACCAAATACCAAGGTGGAAAACAAGTTTCACGAGTAGCTGTAAACAAGGTGGCTTGAGTTAAGGCATGCTACAACTCTCTGTTTGAGTTGCAAATTGCGATGACAACACTCCTTGCTTTTAAGCAGTGACTTTTCTATCACACACACATACAGTACATCACTATGAGACTATTACTTACATTCTGAGGATAACCAAGAAGTGAATGCAGGGATTTTTAATTAGTCTTTCACAATTGCTCGCAAAGTTAAAAAAGAAAATGATGAGGGTAGGGTTTTCCTCTAACACAAAAGACATTAATGTATGCTTGATAATAAAATATTAGTCAAATCTGCTTGATAAAGGCATTTCTCAAAAATTTGTGACATGGCTGAGGCTGTCACTTTTGCCTTCAAGAGTAAAAGCTTTGTGTGGTAGGGCCTGAAGTACCACTTGAGTAGAGTGTGCAAGACTCAATAGTTCACCAGGGTTTAACATTCAAGAAGGGTTGTTAAAATGACATGATTTCAAGAGAAAGAACTAATGAACACCCTGACAATCTGAGCCAATTGCAACATGATAATACTACCTTCTGGTATAAATAACATGAATGAATTAGGCAAGTTTGGAACACTATGGATTTGAGAAGTTAATTCCTAGACACTATCGAGTTTCAACTTTAGCAAAGAATGTTATGGTGGAAATTTCTCATTGTTTTTACCAGGTTTTGGAGGTTCTATGAATACAAGAAGCTATTCACCGGATTTGGTAATACCAGGAAAGCAAATGAGTTTAGCAATTGATTCTCTCGATGATATAAACTGCAAGTGTTTGCTAAAGAGCTGAAATGAAATCCTTGAAAGGGAAATGTCCAGTCACTTCAGTGCAGAATCTCCAAAGAAAATGAAAAGGATCTGTGCTTGTATTACAATTATTAGGACGACTGGTGGAAATAAAGCAGGGCAGCAAAGTTCAAACAGGCAGAAACGATCCTCCAACTGAGAGACTCTCCTTCTTGCAATTCATTCAAAGGAGGAGAAAAAAACAAGGAGAAAAAAAAAAATAATTTGACTGCAGTGTGCTACTGCAAAGATTTTGACTACTAAATCGAGAAACCACGGCTGTAAAATGACATGAGCCTATCACAAATTGGTCTTCACTGCTGGTCAACAATTTATGAGCCTCTTTTTCTCAAATCACTATGGGATAATATGTACTTCTGCCAATTAATGGTGAACTTTACAAAGGCTTTGTGTGCAGGTAGCGAGACAGTGATTGGTACTTACTGGTTGGCAGAGCTGCCAACATTTGACGACAGTAACCAGGAAGATTTTTGTAAACACTGACCTGGGGGAGGGGTCTAAGGGAAAATTGGAAAATTTTGGCTTTCATTGGGGTTCTTAGATTCAAAATGGTGCAATATTTTTAACTTCTGGAGCCTATCCTTTTGTAGTAATATTTTCTTTTTTTTTTGAGAAAGAAAACAGTTTTTCCCATTTTGCTACCCATTCAACCTAGAGGCACCTTGAAAAAGCTCCCCTGCATCGACTTTACTTTTGGTCTTCTGATGCAACTGGCAAATTATGTTCCTTTTAAAAATCCCGTGCAGTATGTTTCTGCTCTAATGATACTTTCAGTTTCGCCTGCCTGCCTACCATTTTACACCACTTTCAAATTACTACAGAGTAACTCGATTATAGCTGTGATTTCACAGTGCTACCACACGTACGGTTGCATAAACATATCGTGGGTTAGGCTTAACGTTAGGCAATGTTCCGTTTTGATACAAAAAACCATGCATTTTGATCTGAACGTAACCAATTGATTTCGTATACGACTCTAGGCACATACATAAATCAACAGCCTACATGTATATTAGCGATCGCTACGAGCCTGAAAGGTGGGGCAGTTGCCCACGTAACAAGCTGCGTAGGATACCTGCTAATTACTGTTGGTTTGGGGAAGCCATGACGGAGAAGGAGAAACAGAATCGCTCCGTGGCCAGTAAGATTGTGGTGCACGGTGAAATTCCTACTCCAAACAAAATCATTACACAGTTGAAAGGAGGACGTATGTGCATGTTTCTTTATGTCATACGTGCTTGGAACGTTCGTGCCACGAAGCAAGAACGCATACGAAATCAGCCTACGTGCAGGATGTCTTCCGATCTTTTGGCTCAGGTATGTAAATGAGTGCGTACTCAAAAGCATGAAAAAAGAAACAGAAAACGGGAAACGGCACCCTTAAAAATGACTTTCTTTTTTATTTTTTGTGCATCTTTTGGGGGTATATTTTTTCCAAGTAGGTAAAAGCATGTTTTCTGGAAGATTTGTGATATCCGTCCGAACATAAAATATTTTTCTGTTTTCCGGAAGTCTTTCCGGCAAATCTGGAAGACTTGGCAGCTCTGGGTTGGTAGAAAGCATGTCGGATCATTGTTTTAATGAGCAAAAAACTTTTGTCAATTGTTTAGGGGCAGAGATACTTGAGGCAATGCAAAGGACATTTAGTTACATGAGTGTACATTTCATGAAAAATCAAAGCTCTTAGCTCATTTAAGTTCACCACTAGTTAAGAACGACAACATTAGGACGAGCACACTTTGTAAAACTCTATTATTTTGCATGTAAATCTGTGAACTTTGGATTCCTGGTTCCAATTCATGATGAAGCTCACTGAACACTCTCTGTACTTTTGACACTAAATAAAGAATAAAAATAAGTCCAGTGCATGCTTTACAAGCATTCAAGAATCCTCCATCCCTTGCTGAAGGAATTAACGCAATACATTTCATTCCCAAACTGGTGCCAACATGTTAGTCACTTTAAATTTGTTCTAAGCAAATGCAATTCAGTTTAATTTCGAACATGATGCTTGCAAGTTAACTGTATTAACAAACTTATGTTATACACACTTAAACAGAGGGCAACAATGTGCTGCTTTGACACAAATGTTTCTTTTTTTTTTAACATGACATGAACCAATAAAACCTCGATGACATCAATCTCATGCAGAACAAAGCATCTTCAATGATTAACATTTAAATTAGAAAAACAAAAATCATGCTGAATTTCATCAAATTTGCAAATATGAAAAGAAAGATCATCAGGCCTCAATGTAAACATGCTAACACATTCCAATTTGTTTCTTTATTCTATTTTCAATGTAAATGTCAATGATTCATTAGCGCTTTTCTCCTTCATCACAAATCTATAACATAATCCTTCACTTTGACATGTTATGGAGACATTGTCCTTCTCCATCAGGGTTCAGACAAAATGGAAGAGAAAACTTTAGAAAAAGATGAATGCTCACTCCAAATTAATAGCTACAATGCACACCTGCAAATGAACTTAATGCAGAAGTGCTCGCAAGACCCTGCCATTCAGTTAAATTCATACCAGCAATCCTGTTGTACCAGCAGAGGACAGGAACTTTTTTATGAATTTAACACGGTCCTTGCAAGAACCTCCATATGTTCATACAAACAGGAAAATACATGCCAGAGATTCTGGTGAACTATAAAGAACTTCTGAACCCAATGCTTGGAAAACACTCCCTTGTTAATTTTGAAGGAAATATTTGCATGAATGAAGGTGTATAACCATATGTACAAATGATGGCAGCATATGGAAATCAACAAAATAAAATATTGTCAGTTTTGTGACACCTTGTATAGAAGTTGCTCTAACCATCATTCCCTGGTTTCTCTCTCAATGTTAAAGTCACTTGAAAGGTGGGAATGTGTAAGTGATAGTATACATCTTGCACAACAGGAGATCCTTAAGACGGTGTTATTGACGCTGATATAATATGCTTACTTTGAGATGTATCAGCTGGTACCTTTTGATCTGATAGAGCTGATCCGTGAAAGAAATTATGGCTGGTGGTTTGCTTGTCAATGGTCTGGATGACCGTAGAGCAAATGGATTGTGTTCTGTTAAACCTTGTTGATAATATAATTTAACTTTGAAACACAAATAGAAAATGATGGTGAAAGAGGGAAGGTGGCTTGGTGACATACTGGAAATAGAAAATTGTGTGGGATGATGTGTATTGCAAAGGAACACATACAAATTTTCAAGTTGTTGATGGCAACCAACTCCTCAGCATCGTAAGGAACGAGTGTTCCAAAGAAAGAGGAAGGACTTGAGAAAATGGAATGCACAGGCTGCAAAGTTAATTTTGGACTTTCTTCAGCAGCATGCTAATAGAGAAACTCTCACAACAATAGAAAACAAGGAAGGATATGAACACAAAACTAGTGTAAAAGTGCAGGTCAGTGAAAGAAGAAAAAAAAAACAGTGGTGGCAAGAATATATGCAAATTAACTGACCTCCAGGTCAACGAGCATGCTCACAACATCTACGACCCAAGCCCCCAGGGTTTCGCGCTCCTGGGGACTGAGGCCGGAAAATTTTGGAAGGATGGTGGACCACATTTCCTAAAAGAGAGACAATACATCGGTCAAGGTTGCGTCAGAAATTCATGAAACTTTTTCGTCAGGCTCTTGATTCGGATGAAGGGGGGACCTTTGGAAAATCAACGATCACCTAATCAGGACATTATACAGCACTCTTTGCCAGATGTACTATGTGGGCAATATCTGCTGTGGTGCCAGTCACACAAGTCCATGCACCATGCTAGAATACAAGTCATTGTTTGTTTGTCACTTTACATTAACTAAACCACTTTCAGGAATATTGTTGCAATGTGCCTCTTTTTCTTTCCCCGAGTCTCCTCTCCACTGAGAAATTCTTACCTCCAACATTCTCACCATCAAGAAGTTTATCTCCAAATGTGACAGGGTTGTGTCAGACATTAGTTACTCCGCAACATCTACACATTCAAAGAAAACGACTTGCTAGCACTGCCTCGAAATTGAAATGCTAATGAAGCAAGCCAACCTAATTGCCTACTATGTTAATAATTAAGCAGATGAATGGAACAAATATACCAAACTCTTTCTTGATTTGAAGGAGGATACATATTTCATTGGTTGCCTCTGGTCGTTGTAGTTGATGCAGACATGCTCAGGGTCTCTAGGCTTACAGCTACTGTCTAGTCAATGGTGTGTGAAAAAAAAATGGCCAAAGAGATTTCTGAGGAGGGCCAAAGCTTAAAGCTACAAACAACTACACATGCTGAGCATAGGACTACTGTCAAAAGAAACTACTTTCGAAGATCACATCATCTGTCTGGTGCTTGGTTTTGGCAAAGACTATATTCTTTTCATAAATACAAGATGATAAAGAAAATCGATGACATAATCAAGAGTAAAGTGTGCTACAGGAGAAAACAAGATGTAAAATACATTGTGAAAGAATAACAGATGATAAGACTACAGAGGAAGCTACACTACAGAGACCTTAATAGATAGAAAATTCAAATTTTGATTTGTGTCTATTGCTACAGCGGCTTTCATCTGCTCCAAAGAATCTCATTTTTCTTGCCCCCCACATGGTGCTCATTGAGTTAATACAGTAGTATCTATTTTGTGACAAATTTGAAGGAAATCTTTACCAATACTTCTAATGAACCCCCATTAGTCATGTATATCTATTCCTATGGTTACTGAAAATGTGAGAAATTGAAAATTTTATGAGCAGGGGATAGCTGAGCTTGGTACCTTATGCTACAAAGGGTCTGGTCACAAATTTACAATACATGGCTTTGATCGTCAGTCACCCTATCATTGTTGCTTCAGCTGTGTGTCAGGTGTTCAGAACCTCTTAATTTGACCATTTATCATCAATGTAGGAGTGATACTCAACATGTGTGACAAAATAACATGAATTTTGTGAACCAATTAAATGAGCCTCGTTAATGTCTACGATTGAATATTTGAATAGAATAGGTTCATCATAATGAGCCCTTTTATATATCTGTATGTTCTTGAAAATTCAAAACAAAAAGGGAACCTAACTGGGACAAGAGAAATGTCAAAACAAATATGGACATGACTTAAAATTGTGTCCAATTGCAAACATCCCTTCCAGGATGCAAGCATGTAGGCAGTATGAAATGGGAGCAAGTTACTTTATTGGAAACTGGCAAAATTTAGGTTATTGAAAAGATGTCTCTTTCTCGAGAAGTCTGAGGTTGAAGGAGATTCAGTTTAAGACAAGAATAATCCTCTTTACGTTGGTGTAAATGTTGATGATTAACATCCTTTGCTTGCTGTTTACTTTCTTTCCTCCATTTATAACCCCCATTAACTCCTCCTGCATGAAACATGTTTTGCTGAAATTGATTGAAATGTAAAACTACTGTAACATTTAATGTGAGGAAAATTTCAACCTAAGAGAGTAGCACCATTTCATCAGTGTCTGGCTATGTGAGACAAACAAAACATACATGTCATTTATTTTACATATATCTTGATAACATCATCAAAGACCCACCTTTTTGGAGGATTTAAGTTCAGCTCTGGAAACATTGCTTGCAAAGACTCTAAATCTCTACAATAACATGAACAGCATCACTGAGGAACATATATGAAAAATAGGTGTCATTCTGTACTACTTTTTTGGCAAAAATTTTTCCGAACATCAAAAATAAATTCTTCTTTTTTTGACAGAGATATATTTCAAAATATTTCTGAAAGGTGTTACTGACAGACTGAGTTTGTTCAATGTCGAGTACCATCATTTCCTGGTTTACTGAATCGTGTCAGGTTGTACAACATAAACTCAACCAAACATGACATACGTTACTCATTGCAAGAGTGAACAGTTTATATACTGCAGTCAACGAACATTACAGTACACAATGGAAGTTTCACCGTGGACCCTTCTGCAGATGTTGACTATTAATTACCAGGTGACTATAAAGTTCATACCCAAATTCTTATCCAACTATTTGTTTCTTGTCTCAGATGCTCCAATGTTGAACTCTTATTAGCATGCAATTAATGACTTGACTTTTACCAAATTTGACTTTTAAATTCTCTTAAATTGCAAACAAAAGAATCACGATAAAAAGGTTGCTTGCTTACTGTCAAAACTAAGAGATCTTGGGTGGTAAATAACAATCCAATTTTGAAATGTAATGATATCACCGTCTGATGAAATTATTGTCCTTTTTAGTCATTTGACTTGGACAAATTAAAATGCTCTGGATATATAAATGTGGTAAAAAAAGGAAATCACAAAGTTGTTGTGAAACACCTTTCAAAGTACTTCATTACTTAGGCACAGCTGTGGTTTACTTGTACATCTATTTAAACAAATTCCTACAACTGGGAAAGAATCACTTTACTTTGTTACCATCACGCAACACAAATTTTCGCATATCTTTCTATTACATTCCTTTTTCAACATTTGTCCTTTGTCAACCAACTCAAGATATTTATTTGCGATGTGAAAAGTTGTCTTTATATCCACTAACACTACTCCAGAGGAAGGCCAACATACCTTTTGCCTTGCAATGGTTACTTCAATTTCCTCCAGATCTCCTACCGTGACAGGTTGTGTTCTGAGCGTCCTGTCCAGGAGGACCAACCAATCTCGGAGTTCAGCCACCATCTTGTCAAACTCCATCACTTTGTCCGAGATATCGTTGCCATTGATCTCGATAAAGTTTGACCTCTGACTCTCCACTTTAGTGGCAGTGATGGTGTCGCTTATCACTGTGAATAAGTAGAGGATATGACGTCACTACATCATATGGAAAGTAGAGTAGAGTATATGATGTCCTCACATCATATGGAAGGTACAAAGAGTATATGATATCCTTACTTCATCTGGAAGGTATAGTAGAGGATATGATGTCCCTACAACAAATGGAAGGTACAGTAAAGGATATGATGTCCTTACATCATATGGAAGGTACGGTAGAGGATATGATATCCTTACTTCATCTGGAAGGTACAGTAAAGGATATGATGTCCCTACAACAAATGGAAGGTACAGTAAAGGAAATGATGTAGTTACATCATATGGAAAGTAGAGTAGAGTATATGATGTACTTACATCATATGGAAGGTACAATGCAATATATGATATCCCTAGATCATATGGAAGGTACAGTAGAGTACATGATGTCCTCATATCATATGGAAGGTACAGAGAGTATATGATATCCTTACTTCATCTGGAAGGTACAGTAAAGGATATGATGTCCCTGCAACAAATGGAAGGTACAGTAAAGGATATGATGTCCTTACATCATATGGAAGGTATGGTAGAGGATATGATGTCCCTATATCATATGGAAGGTACAGAGAGTATATGATGCCTAACCTCATATGGAAGGTACAGAGAGTATATGATATCCGTACTTCATCTGGAAGGTACAGTAAAGGATATGATGTCCCTACATCATATCGAAGGTACACATAGTATATGATGTCTTACGTCATATGGAAGATACAGTACAGGATATGATGAAGACGAAGTACAAGGATGATGTCTGAAACCTTGAAATATTTTTCTCTTTCATCATAATAAAAATATGGTGATGCCATTAATTCAGTAATAATCACAAACAAAATAGGTCGTCAAAGTGGATAATATTATCATATACCTCTTCTCTCTAATAGAAACTAGGGCTACATTCATGTATGCTATGTCATCTTTGTACACTTCTAACTTTTGAACGACAATCCTACCAAACAAAGGATGAGAAATCACACTGGAATATTCCCCTCAGAAAGTAAGATCTTATGATGTGTAATTACCACATCCTGCCTCTCCTCCCTGCCAATCCCCTCCACCCTAAGCTCGCTCACTGCCTCTCTATATCCTCTAATACCAAGGAAGAGAGACCTCACCCAAGTTTGGATAAACACATAATAAATGATGTTCTGAAAACCAGGTACATCACTAGAGAATAGACCAGGATAATAATACCTAGTAAGTTTCAAACTGTGAGCACTAAAATGGCTACCCATGTTGTATGGTCCCTATAGACTGAGATATTCTTTGGAATGAACAGATTGTAAACAATGTAAGGTTGTAAACACTGTACAAAATCTACGCATTATTATCATTAAGCCAGCAGCTCAATGAATGATACCACAGAAAGGCAATTCACAAACCGTGAAGCTGACCAAATGGTTTTCAAAAGATGTTTATGATAAAAGCACTTGTTAACTTGTGATGACATCCCTTTGGACTTTAGTAAGTAAAGTAAGACAAGTATAGTGATACAACCTTTGTACCAAAATAGCAAACAATTTTACTAAAAATATGGTACTATCCATGTAGATGCTGCTTATAAAAGTTAAATTGTGAACAAAGTAGAGATGTCATCATCATGCAACCTCTTAAAAAACATAATTACATTTGATGTCTCCCTGTGGAAAAATATGTGACATTTTTAGCCTGCACATTTTTAAGTGACCAATCAATAACAATAATTACTCAGTAAGCTTTGTTTTGTATGCAAACAAAGTTACTGCTCTGGTCAAACAAAGTGATTAATAAAAATATTCCACAACAACTCCAGCAGACATCTTTAGTTGAAATTTAATTTCAACTTTAATTCCAATTCTAGATTCAGATCACTTCTAGAAATATTTTATTGCTCTGTCATTGAAACTTTGAATGATTCTGAAGAAAACATGACCATATACCTGAAAAGAGTCCAATCCACTAGATCTACTGGATTCTCCAAACATAGCAGCAAAACTCCTCAGTGACTTAACACAGTAACATCATGTACCTCTGATATGCCAGGGCATCAATAAACGTGAAGATTATTTTCAATATAAACACATGT
This sequence comes from Stichopus chloronotus, assembly GCA_021234535.1. Lineage (NCBI taxonomy): Eukaryota > Metazoa > Echinodermata > Holothuroidea > Aspidochirotida > Stichopodidae > Stichopus > Stichopus chloronotus. The sequence goes on along the minus strand of CM037845.1, from coordinate 19,166,264 downwards.
GGTGTGACCACTCACTGGATGCTATCGATAGCTGTTTAAGAATTCCCAAATGCAGAAATGTCTGTATAAGCGACCCCACAGTCCAAAGTGCATGTTAGTTTAGTAGTAAGGTTTAGTAACTGAACAAGCACTGTAATCGTGTGAAAGGAATACATCTGCCACAATTGCATGCTTGCAATACCGAAACTGATATTAATCAAGAACTTCCTTGAATATTAACTCTTCAGGGAGAGAAATAAAACTGTCACCTTGCTATTTGTTCGAAAGCCGCACTGCTGATAACACACCAAAATTAATCAGTCTGTTGCCATGGTGATAATAATAAAGAATTAGATTGGACTATTTGAAAGCAATATGCACGGAGCATGAAGTTTCTGATGGACTATTAAACCAGGATAATGTTCGACCTGAGAATGGCAACAACATGATAACATTCTCGGTTTGAAGTGCACATAAACTGGCCAGTACTGTGCAAGGCAATTAGTTTGCACTATATAAAATGAAACATATCAACTTTCCCTAACTGTGTCTTCATCCGTAGAGAGAAATTGTCTTTCTACAAATGGTTTACTTCTTACAACTCTTGCAGGCAGACAAATACATCTACGGAAGATGGACCTGATGGGTCACTCCTGGCAAGGTTTTTTTCTTTGGCTGATCACCGACAGGTTTTTGATTCATAAATGTGTGAGGAAATATAATTGGCCTTGATCCCTTAATAAAAAAATTATAAATGATTATTCACTTCAAGGACGCATTACCGTTACCAATTTTTATAAAAGATGTAGACATGACAATGTGAATGATGGCTGCATTTTATTTCCATCTCAAGGATGTCTTAATTTGTTTGGAGAAAACAGACATTACACTGGCTTCATTTTTATGTTTAACTGATTTCAACATCTACCAACAGAACGACATCACTAAATGTGTTCAACCATTGAGTATATCTACATAACTGGAACAAGACTGGCATTGTCTAGCCGACTTACTGATTTTAATGGCGACTTCAGAATTTTTGATGGACTGGGTAGAGTTGAAGGGTAGTAACATAATGCAAATTTGATGGACAACTCTCCTATGGGGCTTACGGGGGGGGGGGGGGTAAGCCTTCAAAAACTAGAAATTAGCAAATATAAGCCATCATCAGAAACATTTTGAACAAAACTATGTTAAAACTAGAGCACCAATGGTGCAGAATCTCACACCTGAGCACCCTCTGGGTACTTATTTACATATCAGTATTATGTATATCATAATCATAGGAACCACCAGAAGTATCATTATATTGAACCACCAACATTGCATGTACAAGAGAATCTGTAGGACTGCATAATTTGCAGAATATCATAAACTACAGCACAAACAGTGCAGAAGTTGGATCTTCGTCAATAAATTTGTGATACATTTAATGGACGCTACCAAATTACAATGCTTATAATTGCATCACTATTAAAATTTGACATCCAATAATTATGAAGCTGTCATTTTTGTACATCATCTACCTGGTTTGTACTACCTATGGGCATATGAATTAGTGCTCATATGGAAAAATGGTTGCAAATTTTCCAAAACCAATTTAAATCATCAACCACTAGCTCATTGTGTTCACTTGCATGTGCCACATGGGGTCTATATCAAATTGACAATTGATCTGTCAGTTCAGGGAGTTGTTCTCTAACAACTTCCCAGTCATTAGAACCCTAATAGGACACTTGATACACAAAGTTGATAGATTTGGGAATACTAACTGAGTAACTCATAGTGCCCCTTTAATCTCTAGACCTACATGTATACCTTAGACTACAGGTAGATTGAGTTTCAGTTAAGACACAATCTGACCCATTGCCCCATTACTAAATTAATGTTCTCATGACAGACTGTATTTCAGGCCAAATTCACTTAACAATACCAGAAACAGAGCTGTGGTCTAATGGTTAAGGCATGCGCGCTGGAGCCTGAGATCATCAGTTCGAATCCTGCTGTCGCCTGATGAGTCCCAAAAAGGACAAAACCGGTCGTGACGTGGATTTTTCTGGTGTTGTTCAATTATTATTTACTTTCATTGTCTGTCATCCCAAACATTCATTAATTTCTTAAGTTATCATTCATCCACATTTAAAGGTGCACTTTTAAAGTAGCAAGGGAACACTTTTGCAGGATTTCACAAAATGGACCCACATAGAACCCTGGACTAAAAATTCATGAACACCTGAAGATAGACCACTACCATTATGACAAACCATCAATATTGTACAAGAAAATCTGTAAGGGGAGAAGCATTTTGCAGAAATTCATAAAATGGGACATATGGCCCACATGAGACCAAAAATCTTTGAACACCTCGAATGGTCCACCACCTTTTAGGGGCCCTTCACTTCTAATTTCTTCCTACAACTTCAGCTTTCAAGAATACTTGTTCACTGTTTAGCAATGTCAATGATGCAGTTTTGTAGCGAACTACAACCCACTCATGTATGTCAGGTCAAAAACATTATTTCATCATAAGGAATGATTTATTTCTAGCAGGTTTACCAACAAATAGAGAGAGCTTTGTCTCAAAACAGAGAAAAATGTACAGGAAGTTGTATGCGTGCATCTTAACATCCAGGGACCTGAACATACAATGCATAGGATCCAGGGTTAACGCTAGGGGATTCTGAGTGGCAGCTGTACCGCTTTGTGAGTGTGGTGTGAGCATGGAAGTACTACCTCGGAGGTAGTACTTCCATCGTGTGAGCACCACCCTCAGTGGGTGGTCTAAGGTAAGAGATTGTCCCTCTCCCTTTTGAAATTTTCTTGGGGGATGGATTATGCTGAGATGGCAAATGATCCAATTCCTTTTCTTATTTTTGAGCTAAATTTTACAATAGTTTATATTTCCATATATTCTCAGACATTTTCCATGGAATTTTCACTGAATGTGGGTCACCCTGAAAGTAACTGATGATTTGGTTGGTAAGGACAAAAAGCTCAGTAATGTGGAAAACTGTCATCAGAGATTTTACAGTGTTGTGTATAGACTATTAATGGGAATACCAGCACGTGACAAACTGATCAAGAGAAGGGCTAAGTTGTTTATTGTACTAAAGCTCTCTGGGGTCATTCTTCTTCAAAACAAAGTATGACAGTGACAAATCAGGCTGGAGATCACTGCAATGGCAATTCCCTTGCTGTTAGGTGAAATCACAGTAATCAACTTTTATGCTGCCAGCAAAAACTGACTGAATACATACAGTGTACAGTAGCCCAACAAACCTACCCATCCATGTTGAAGACTCAAGTGAAATAACTACTTGTTGACGTATGTAAAACTAATTACAGTTCCATGTGTTTCTGTGCAGTGTATCATTTGCAACTAAGTTTCAGAGTAACTTCCTCTTCCATATCTTATCCCATAAAATAATCTGCATGCATGTGACGATGCCTCAGTGTGGGTATGATTTACATGAAGTCAGTGTATAATATAATTTAACTTCTTTTCCCTGTGTGAGTCACATAACTAATTATTAATGGAGGAAAGGTTTCATGAAGATGATGCAAAACAGAAAACCTATATGACTCATGGTGTGATCACATAAGTTGTATGAGCTTATTCAGTTCAAGTGAATTTCAAATGCCGTGACCAAGTACGTGAAGATGACTAGCGTCGGTGTAGATCCTCATGGGGGTCCCCAACAAATTTTCAGTGGTGGGAACATGGTATATCGCACTCCCACCAATAAATCAGGACCAAACGCTGTATTTTGAATTCCACTGTATTGAACTTTGTCTCAGTTCAATCCTTTTGGCTCCCGATACAATAAACAAGATGTACAGAAAAAGCTGTAATTTCATCTTAACTGTACTCTTAGATTTCTACAAGATTTTCGATTCACAATCTAGTGTGTATCGAAAATTTTGTGTATTTTTCTGTATGTCTTGTTGATTGTATAGAGAGTCAAAATGACTGCAACCAAAATTACTATCGCCAGAAGGACTGTGTCTACCATCCACAGAATTCTTGAGAATTCTCAAATAATCAGTTCAATCCAGCATTATGCAAATGACATTCTGTAAAAAGACTTGAATTATTACTAATGACACTGCTAGGTGAGACTACTTGGATTATTCATCCCAGATTTTTTTTTTTTGCAGACACCCATGAATTTCAACAAAATAAAGTTTTAAGCCATGAGACTATCAAAAGCCCAATGTCACTATGGTTCCTTGTGTAAGTGGGGAAACAGTATGCACTCAACACATAGGCAATCTAATTCCATACAAATAGCACCCAATAATACCAAGTCTACATACAATTTGACTAATGATTGTCACATTACTTCAGTAGAGATTTGAGTCATATAAATTTGTGCCCCAAAATGGACAGCAACAAAATTTGTTATTGAAACAAATTAAGCCCCAAACATTTCATCTACAAAATTATTACGTTTACATAGCCAAAATTATTCTTCAATAATCACCCTAACAATAACTTAGTGTGGATACAACCTGACAAATAATTATGGAGCCACAGAAGCTCAAAGACTTTGGAAGATTCCAAGAAAAAGTGTGACCAGAAACCAAAGCAAAAACCATCTAGTTTTAGACTATTAACTTCGTAGTAAATATCTGACTGCAATTTTCCTTAAGAGCTACCATACTATCAAATGAGAGCACAAAATTTAGGTGAAAGTTTTGTTATTGACTACATCACATTAAGTATGTGACCATGTCACAGTAATAAGCACAACGCAAAGTAACTCACACCAGTGCACTGAGCTGGTCAACACTACAGTAGCACATAGGAGCTGTTTACAGCTGTATTTTTGTTTTTTTTTTACAAACAATATTGGGTTGAGAGCCCCCTCCCACTAAGAACTAAACATATTATTGAAGTTGATCCCCATGGACACATGCCTACCATCATTTAATGTATCATTGCTAACTTTGGATACATTTCAACAAATGACTGTAGGGTTACGGCAACTGAAATGTTTTCACCTTTGACCCCATACTGTCATTAACATGCATGATATGGGCACCAAAAACAATACAGCACACTTTCTCATTATGGCAAACCTACATACCACCAAGTCTGACTTTCATCGGACTTTCCCTACTGAGTTTGAGCGTACCCAAGCAACCGTCACAGACGCATGCACACATACACACACACAAGCCAATGTGGCTGCATAGGTTCCTTTGCTGATGTAAGGAACCATAATATAGGGATGTATCCAATGACTGTGGGAAGTCTTCTTTAGGGTATATTTGCCAAAAAATTCATGTAACACTGACACTGGTAACGCTCTGGTTAGATGGTATGATGGAACAGTCATGCATCTCCACCATTATACAAGGCAGATCTACACCCATTATGGTAAGGATGAAGGTGACTTAACTGCTTGGTATTCCAGCTATACACCACCAAGGCTACATGTTTAGCATGAAGTAATAATCCTGTTTACAACAGGGACATTTTCTTGATCACAGTTGGGTGATAACAGTGCAATATGACATTGCAGATCACAAGTCATAGTTTTGCATCTTAAAAGTTACTTACGATTCTGTTTAATCCAGACTGGTTTACTGTCATCCTCCATGTCTGACTCTGACCTGCTTTGTGACCCGGATTCCTGGATCTGCTCCCAGTCATTGTTCATTGCCTCAACCCTTCTCATTGAGATCTTCTGGCATCTCCTTCTCCACCTTGTCCGCCTCTGCGGCTATCTCTACGAACACTGCGTTGATGTGATTGACGTTGTCCCTGTGGGCTACGATGGCATCGTTGAGAACCTGTTAAGACAGAAGTCAGAGATTGAAAGTGAATAGCAGTTCATGTTTGCAAAGACCATCTAGCTGTTACCACAAGGAATGCTATAGACACAAAATATGGTTACCAAACTGGTCATACTTATCATGCATTTTTTAATTGAGCCCAGAGAGCATTTCAAATATTGTTAAGTAGTCATCTCATTCTATTACACCTTTGTTGATCATCATGTCCAGTCCTCTACAAACAATACTACACAGACCACAGACAGAGAGACAGCAAAGTTTGTCATGTCATCACATTTTTAAAGAAACTGTTGCAATATTCACATAAGACAATTTGAATGAGTAAAATCTTGTTAATCTTGGTCTTGTTTCCTTTCCAAAACCATGATCGGTCACTATGAGACCGAACCATCACTGATAATAAGGTGAATTAATAAATTTGGCTTAAAGACTGCTGGAAGTGATTCTGTGCCCAGTCCTTCCTATAGCTGGAGGAATATGGTGTTCTGAAAACTTCTTAATATGCTCTTTAAGTTCAAGTGAACTGCTGCTATTTACAAACAGTAAAAGGTTAATAGCACAAACTCAATTTTTACTGCAAATGATGTTTCAAAAATTCATATCACCAGGAAGTGATGTTCAACAAAAACTGATATCTATACTGGAGTGGAGGTGGGGGGAGGTGAGAAGAAATCACTTGAAGCACTCTTTTGAAAGTTTGGATACTCACACTTCATTCAAAGGTTTGGGAAAACTTGCTTTTAAAATGTTATCACTGTGCTATTCTGGTGACATTTGGATAATTGTTTTGAAGGAAAAAATATGCTGTTTGTGTTACAAAAAACTCCTTACATTTAGAACCATGCTTGTGGACATGGAATGATAGATTATTCAAAATGAGGAATAACAGGTGGTCTTCTTCTCAAGAAATAAATTACTTTCAGACAGAAATGCAGTTACTTGTTGCTCAAGAATACCTTTTTCAACCAAGCATTCAAAACTTGAAATAATGCATCTTCCGTAACTCTTTTTATGCGTAACGTTTATAGGAGAAAAAGCTTTTGCAGATGCTTAATGACAAGCCTGGATGGGTTTAATGATGAATTAAAGCTATTTTCTTTGTGTGTGTATGTTGGTGCATTGTGAATGCCCTATTTCCCTTTAGGAGTCTTCAATTAATTTCCAAAATCTGATAGATCTTCCTTCTAATGTATCTGAAAACACAAGTGCATGCAATACAGATAAATCTACCAAAGTGCAAAAGTCCAGACTTTCAACAAACTACGTGTAAAACTTTGAGGGTGATTTTCATACAAAGAGATTGCATTTAAATAAAGTATTTCACATAGAGCATACAGACCATACCAAAACATTCTAAAATTCATTCAAACCCACACTGATAGGCAACTGCAATATTTAAAGCAAAGAACAACATTTGTAAAACATCCAATAACTTCACAAATCTCTCATCATAAAATTTTCCCTAGGAAATTCGATAGCTTTTCACGACAAAAAATGTCTCCATAATCCCATATTTACAGTTTAGAGTCAAGGCGGGTTTTTCATCTGCAAATCAGGACATTTGCTTTTCTTTCTGCCAGTGCCATATCATCTGCTTCTTGAATGCCCCTTTAATGTAGAATCTGAAGACTTCAATATTTTGTTTTTGTCTTTCTGAAAGTTCATTAGGGAAGAAGTCAATGAATCCTTACCTTCCATTGAGCCGGATGAACTTTTGTCATCTTCTGGTTTGGAGGCAACGATGCTTTGAACACTCTCAGCCAGTCTTCCATATCTGACAATTCTTTGTTTAAGCCAGATAACACTTCCAGCTGTCGCTTCAACTGTTGATGGAAGCAACTCAATTCCCCTGCCATCTGTCAAACATCAAAAACGGAAGAGAAACCATTTTATGAGATGAGGCAGGCAGAAACTAATGGCTACATTAAAAGTCTCTGACTTACAGAGAAAGGGAGAAACAAAATCACCTGAACTTCATGGTTTGGAGGAATCTTTGGATGACATAAACAAGAGGGTAGTAGACTGGAAAGAGTGTAGAAAAGAGATTGTACTAATGTCCAATACAAGATCTTCTCTGATATTAATGAGGTGGCAATGGTGGTGTTGGTGATGTAATTGAATCATGTTACCTTCCAACTACAAAAGCATGGCATCAAATACTTCTTTGGTCATTAGAAATGTCACAGATGTCTAACATTTCAGTTTAATACCAACCACTCTGTTCGTAGAGGCTTCAGAAGTCTTAGTGCTCTCCTTGCAAAGACTTTTTAACCTTCTGGGCAGTAAAATTGCTGCAGCCACTTGTGACTTTTTATTTGAAACTGTTAAACATTTGCAAAAAAAATTAACATCCACAGTAAATCACCTGAGAGATGATTCACTACAACACATGATGGCCTCAAGATGGGGCTTTGTCTCAGCAACTGCATGCAGAATAGTAACATACACCATACAACACAAGTCTATATTGGTTCTTCACAATGTTGCATTCATTTCCAAACTGTTCCAGTGTTCTTAGAAAAGTGGAAGTTGGTGATGCCAGGTCAAGTCTTAAAAGTTGGTCTTGTTACAGAGGAATCTGCAATGATCTATTCCCAAATCTTGACACCAAATGCAATCATGAAGTGTGTATTACAGCGTTCCCAACCACTCTCCCATACAACGAGCAACTACTCTTTGCATGGTGGGTAGCGATGGCCACCATTTATTGAGAGAGCCACCGTCATAACCTACCGTGTCCCAGGCAGATGTCAAGTCAGCAGTCTTTAATTTCAGCTTGGTCAGCTGGCTGTTATCCAGTTTTCCACTTGCCAGAAAGATGTCTTGTTGTTCTAATAGTTGACCCTTCCTCTCTCTTTGGGATCCTTGTTGTCCTTGTTTCTCCTGTTGAAGAAAAGAAAACAAGATTAAGAATCAATCATAGTTCAGAACAGAATGCAACCTGTTCTCACCTAACTTCCAAAGTGATCAGTTGAGCAAACTAATAGTCTTCCAAAATGCTATCAGGGTAGACTGATAATTCAAGTTGATCCTCCATCCTTGAAGCACAGGGGAAACTGGGGTTAGCTGTTCTCATGCTACCAGTAGAACACTGACACAAAAAGTGCTAGAGATGCTAAAATGGATATAAATGCGTCCACACTTGAACTTTAAATGACACACTAACAGCTAGATATGCTATCATTATGGACATAAATTGTGAAGATAACAAAGACACCTGTGTATAACTGAAAACTGGAACACATCTGGCATAACACCCTATTCAACACCCTAATTTCACTTAACATTCTCTTTGAAGTGTGCAAAAGATTCTTTTTTTTTTCTGGGGATTAATTTCTACTAGCTTCATTTTCAGCAGGTGTAACAAACTTTCTGCAGTCTGTGATGTTGTCAAGTCATTTGAACTTTTTTCAAATAATTAACAGAATACACTAAAATGACAAAGAAATCTCGCTTATCTGTATTTGTATATTCTGAGAACCTGTTTCTGGGTAATCTATGTTGTGTTGCTACAGATCAACCTGAATACGAACTCCAAAATTAATGGTTGTCTCAAACACTCCACTAGACTTGCTTACATTTAACGAATGGTAAAGGGAGATAATTTTTGTGATTAATCCTTCTTGTATACTGCATCACCATAGCAACAGCACCATTAATCTTAACCCCTGAATTTTAATCTTGCTTGAAATGCTCCGTGTCATCACTCCCTTTCATTGCCAAGTATTTGTCATAAAAAAAGAAAGATCGTTATCGAGTCAGATAAATTTCTTCGGAGACAAAGAATATTTAAATGGTATTTTTTCTTTTATTTTTAGTTCTGTAGAGGACAAGAGAAGTTGGTTTGCCTTTCCATGACTTTTATGGATGAGATGTTGACACACCAGAACTCAATTTTTCAAAACTTTCAACTTTTTAACCCCTGAATTTTAATCTTGCTTGAAATGCTCCGTGTCTTCACACCATTTCATTGCATGTATTTGCCATGAAAAAGAAAAGATTGTTATCGAGTTAGATGGATTTCTTCCGAGCCAAAGGATATTTAAATGGTATCTTTGCTTTCATTTTTAGTTCTGTAGAGGACAAGAGAAGTTGGTTTGCCTTTCCATGACTTTTATGGATGAGATGTTGACATTCCAGAACTCAATTTTTCAAAACTTTCAACCAAAAGAAGAGTGAATGAAATGATGATACAAAGGAAAGCAGGAATAGGGGAAGGGAACGATAAAGATTGGGATGACAATATGGTGACAGACAAAAATTGCCATGGAAACAGAGAAACATCTTCTTCATCTCAGGTGAGATAATCCAGAAGTATATTCATTCATCAGCATAAACTTGTTCAAACATGACTCTATTTTATTTTCTTACTTCACCATGACCCTCTCACTTCAAAGACTTGATGTTCCCTCCTAACTTATACAAAGTAGGAAGGGTAAAATCTGTGACAGTGAATAACTAACAGTTGAGAGATTGTATCCAATGACAATGAGAAAAAATGTTTTGCGTCAAATGTGCCCTGTGAGTAAAGAACGTGACTGTTGTAGAAGAACGCTCTGATAACACTGACAACATACCACAGGGTCATGCTTGGAATAAGAAGACATGGTGGGGTGCAGGGGGGTGGGAGTGATGGGGGTGATGGATGCCACATCTCTTAACCCCTTCCTCAACTCCTAACGCAGCCATGTTGTGTTTTCAACCTATGCATCACAAATGTACACATACAAGCATACCTACACACATAGCTCTTCATGACAATTCTTAATGAAAGCAAGAAATGTACATCTGTTTTCGGCGCAACACCTAAGGACCAAATGACAGGTCTTAACATGGTTGGACTACCTGGCCATGTATTGATATAGTGGTACTAAATATTTTTGAAATGCAAGTGAACATCTAGATCATAAAAGAAAGTTTAGGCTCAACCATTAAAGTAATTCAAGTTTCCTTCAAAGCAGAATTTTCCGAGCTGGGAATATTCCAATTAAATCCTACACCATAACTTTATACATCTAAACATAGGAAATCTGTGAGGTTAATAATGGTGTAGCCTTATACAGCATGCTTATCCAGCACTACAAATGCTCAAGGCCCTTTATGGCATTTTACCATTACCCCTGTTCAGTGGAACCAGGTATGTTCCAGCAATTCTAAAGAGTATAGGGCAGCCATTAAGGCACCAACTGTACTCAGGTCCTTTGCAGGTCCCCGGTCAGCACCTGGGTAGAGAGAGGCGAGTTGAGACAAATACTTTGCCCAAGGGTACTTAGTGAATTCCAACTCATAACCACTGGATTACAACTCTGAAGCCTTACCAACAGACCGTACTCGAGCTAGGAACATTCCATTTAAATCCACACACCATAACTTTGTATATATTTAAACTATGAAAATCTGTGAGATTAAAAATCATCTCTTTGCTCAAAACCCTGTCAGTAATTTTCATTTTATTCATATTATGAAAACTATGTAACTCCCACAACAATTACACAGTTATTCCTGCATAGTTTCCAAGACCTGAAAAGCTGATGCACAAAAAGGAGTTGTGGAGAGTTTTAAATAACTTTCATGTTTTCTACTCTTCAATGTTCAGTGTAGTTTAATGCAATTGTATGTGACTATCCATCCTTATAATCCCTTACTCTACACTCACATGTTACGACCATTCCCACTGGACTTAAAGAGTTGCACCTTTCAGTACCTTCTTTGTATCACAAACAAAACTGAAAAACCTTTTCGACAGACTTGTGACCCTTGGTAAAACTCTAGCTATCCTCTTACTCCCCTGGCCTCACCATCCACTTCCTGGTCCCACCATCCTCTCCCCTGCCCCCATTCTATCAAAATTCCTTGATGATTCAAAGTACAGCATATTTGCATGTAAACAGTTCTAAAGCTGCAACGTGAGTTGAAAATTTGTCACTGAAAGTCAAATATGTTATAGTCACTATAAAACAACATTGTTTCAGCCCAATTTTTGCTACATGAATATTCATATCCATTTCCATTGGTCTGTTTGATTTCAAGTAACCAGTGATTGACAACTAGGCTTTCTTGGATGGTCTAAATTTTGTGAAGCCAACAAAAATGTTGAGACAACTTTCATATTGAAATATCTAGAAGATGAATGCACGTTTCTGATTTTGTGACATGTGATCTTTTCCCCTACTTTCTCTTCCCTGAAACACTGACAAAGAGCAACGATACATGACAAGGTGATTTCTAGTACAACTCATATTCCAACTTAAATATAAAGTGCTTTCTGTTTGACTGCTTGCAAACTAAAAATCTCTATGACTGTCCTCCAAGTATTCTAATGCGATGTGTCTTCTGCAATATCTGTTCAGGTTAAAAAGGGCTTTTCATGTTTTGTTTGATGTTTTCCAAGCCTAAAAGTACTCATAAAAAAATACACCTGACTGGCAGATTTATTTAATCACTAGCATCATTTAAAATGATTTAGGAATGCTTGATAAATACAAATATACTAGCAGATTTAGAGGAGGGGTTGCATATGAATTCATAACCAAACAAATATATTTATCTGATGGCTAAATTCTTAGAATTGCATTAAAGTCAGCTGATTAACAATTGACTAGCAAGAACAAATAGCAGAATGTCTTGCTCTAAAAACTTTGTCATATTTTGTAGAAACTTGAGCGTCAAATCACAAATTAAGCAACAAAAAGCCAACAGTCATTTCAACAAACTGCCTGTTTGTCACTTTGAACTGATCTCTTCAAACAGATTCGACTTTTGAGTGATATGTCTCCATCAATGATGGGCTGGCAGACTTACAAAACATTTCACCAGTTGTAGCTTAGATTCTGTTATTTCTGTAAATTAGTTTTAGTGCTGAAAGCCTCAAACAAATTTCCAGTAACCTAAATGAAAGGATAAATTCATTGTATGGTATTGTTTCTCATAGTGCTCAAAGCTTTGGGCATTTACAAACTGAAAACGCTAAATGAAATAGCAAGAACCGAACAGAATCACTGACGGACTGAAACAAGGCAGCTAGACTTGCTAGAACTGACTCAACGGAGAAGGTCAGACTAATTTGCAGATGAATAAGGCTGTCGTGAGGACATAATGGCTGAGGATCTTTGGGTAAAGTTATTTGACAATATACTCGCACAAAACAATCCAGAGCGATGTCATTTCAGTTGAGAGAGACCTTCAGCTTCCCAATGACATTATTCATACATTACGAGAAAGTGTCTCGTATCGATTGGTCGGCACGACTCGATTGACGAGCAAAAGGCGAGAGTTGAGAAATCATTCAATGAAGATGATCTCACTTCTGTAAAAGAATAATTACCTTGAAAGAGAAAATACTTTCATCAGAGTAATTTGATGTAAAGATGTCTTTCTTCCATTTCATTTGACATTTTTTATAAAAGTTTTATTTCAGCATCTTTGGTAATCAATAATCACAACTGGTTCAAGGATTGTCAAATCTTGACTGGGAGTTTGATATAGGTGTCTAGTAAAGCTTTGAAGGTGAGTAATCTGCTACACCCAATCCACTGTGAGCTTCTCGAAAGAGGATTGCCGAGTCGAATGTTATCCGAGTGAATTATCTCACAGAATGGAAACACGTCAGCAGAATGCGTTCTACCCATTCACATTTGTCAAAACTCAATTTCCCTCCCTCTCCTAGCAAACCACCTCTTCAAATATCATTCTGTTCAATTATCCGTGCCATGTAGTACCTCAAGACTAACATCAGCAGACACTTAAGGACTACAGCAATGTCCTTGGATCAACCAACTCACCTTGAGAATGCTGAGACTTTCTTGAAGGTGCGTCTCGTCACCAGGAGAGGGCCGAGAGGTGGTCATCTTCTTGCATTCGTCCAGCCACGTGTTGACGATGTCCAACTCCTTCAGAAAGGCCTCCACATCTTCTTGGCTGACATCGAATCTGACGGAGGATGACAGAATGTAAGCAAATGTGAAAATAAATCAAGTCACCGATGGCACCTAAGAAACTTGATGAAGGAATAAGAGAGTGAAATTTGATATGAAACAGGTCCTTCCTTTGACGAATGATTCCCTTGCTAGACCCAGTCACTTTCAGCAACCAAACACTTGTTTGTTATGAGAACGAGAGGACAATTATTACTGACTACCTGGCTTCCATGTAACATCACACCTGCGATGGGTCCTCACAAAAAGTTGCAAACACTCCACAACAAGAAGACCAAACTTCTAACAAACTTTTGAAAATGTTCACAAAACTTGATTTTTTTTTCAGACTGTCCTATGCTTTTACTTTATATGATAATTCCATTTCCAAAAAGTGTGGATAACCTTTTAGATAAGTCTTCATACACCTCTCTGGTAGTGTAACCTTGTTTTGACTGCCTAGGGTAAGTGTCCTAGTTGTCTCAGCAAAAAAAAAAAGCAAAAAAAAAGCAAAAACAAGGAAACACTTATGCAACAAGTTAGCTGACAACAGATTCTCATGGATAAACAACTACAACACTCCAAGAGACACTTGACTTTGAGTAACTGCTTTATGTACTTTCACCTTTTGCATCTCGATTTACAACAGCATCAAGGAGGATAAACTGCGATTGTGCTGAACAGTATTCAAAAGCCTCACAGTGCAGTTTCCTGTCAGTAGATATTCATGTTCGCCATTGAAAGTGGCACACTACTGAATATTAATATACTGCTGCCAGAAAAGTTCACAATGAAATGGAAAAGTGCCTCCCACAATAAGTCAGAAGAACGAATTTCTTTGCCTGTTTTGAATTTACATTGTCCTACAATAGATGGACGTTGAAGAGTTACATGAAAGCTTAAGTATGGATAATGCAAAATGTTAACAACTGAAAAACAGCCAGAGTTTTTCAGCAAATAAAAAGTCAAATGATATTTAGAATGAAATGAATTGCCTGTTATGAAGTACCTTGCATGAATGAGGAAAACCACAAATTAGTGTAATTAGTCAATGGCTAAGTTAATCTGTGGTTTGCTACCTTAGAATTGCCTTAAATGAATGCAATGGTAACAGAATGTAAAGAAACTAAACATTTAGTTCTGATGAAAGCTTGTGAAATTCCTACTTTCCTTGCAGGGGAGGAACCAGTGAAGGGTGGAATAGTAGGGCTTTACTCTGAGAAATCCTGTCCCATTGATCTAGAGTCATATGCTTGACATAATTACAGCAAAGGGTGCACATGTCCATGATCCTTCAACAAGCAGCATGTTGTTAGCCAGTATTTGTTTCACATCACAACAAAACAGCTTTAAAATGCATTGGTTTTTGCACCCTTTCGTCCTTCATGCTAGCAGCTATTTTATTTGGTCTAAAGTTTCTTGGAATTCTAAAGTGACTGAAGGGTTTTAGCATTGCTGTGATAATATGAAGCAGTTAAATCCAATTCTCTGAGGCATCGATGCTGATTGCCTCTCTTAGTAAAATGAATGTTTGCATCGGCTCAGTTATTGAGATAGGCAATTCTCGTTCTGGGGCGGAAAGAAAATATCGTGAAACAAATACCACAAAAATTTCAGTGTTTGCGCTATATTAGTGGTCCATCATCAAATACTGAAATGTCAGTTTATTGTGGTGAAAAGTGCTTGAATGCACACTTCCTTCAGTGAAACCACTTCAATCAATAATACTGCTCATTTTAAATTGAAAAAAAAAACTACCCCCCCAAAAAACTACCCCAGAATCATGAGAACCTGGCATTGATGAGGTAACAGAATATTTTGTGAGTAACAGGGTTTTTGACTGACACAATCATCACTAACTATACAGACCTAACGAAAGTTCTTCAGTCCACAAACTTAAATCCTCAACTGGAGGACACTTGACAACATTTCTGTCATAAACAAATTCATTTTCCTTCTTCCGCTTTTGAGGCGAACGTACAGAAGTGAAAACAGAACACATGACTACATTCACCTGTCAAACTGCCACACATAAAGGTGAAACAGTTACAAAGCGAGGTACTACGAGAAATGGCTGCAATTGTGAAAGCTGATGAAACAAGAAAGCCAAGAGGCGTAGTGATTCCTTGCAACTAATACATGCACTTCCATTTTTTTTCAAGTTGCAGTTTACTGTAGTAACCACAGGATATACCAGATGACGCCATTAATACTGCACACCATTTTCCAATACCTGCTGCATGCACGTAATGTAAGATAACACTGGTGGCCAAGAATTCTCCACCCTGAACAGTGGTAGCCTAGGTACAGTACAAATTTCCCAGGAACAAGAGGTATACTCATATGACAGTTGAAATGAATGCCAATTATATAAACTACATAAATTCCTCCATCTTCCCCATCATATGACCAAGTAATAACTTATTTATCTCTATTGCACAATAAGACTTTTCCCTAACAGAAATCTTCCATGTGCAACTGTCTCCACTTCAGAAAACAAATCTTTTCTACATTGTTTGATGACAGAAGGAGCACTGTATCGCAGATAATGATTCCTCTGGGAAAGATAAGGGTCAACCTTTCTCCCATTTTCCACAGAGGTCATTGGTCAATCACCATTTTCAGACCAAACAAATGTCTCAGATGGAATTAAAAGCCAATTATGGCTTTGAAAACTAAGTGAGCACTTTTAACTGTCAAAACAAGAGTAATAAATAAAAGAAGCATGATACCAAATACTGTACAGCTGAATTGGGGACTAAATAGAAACTCAAAGGTGTATTGTACCTGCTGAACTCAATTAACCAAATTGGGCTTTTATATACTTTACAGATGCTTTCAGGTATACAGTATTTTATCAGAAACCAGCATGATGCCAGCTGAAGATCCATAGATGTAGTTTCATCATTATATGTCAAAGACTTGTGAAATTAGTACAGCAACTACACTTTATTACCTAACTGACAGGTAAAAGTTTTCAAATTGGAACTTCCTAAATGTGCAAGCATTGCTACTAGTCTTTGCTTGGAAGGGAGCTCAAGTACCTTCCACCCATAGGAAAAGACAGAAGGAGAGAAACATCAGCAAAGGTCTTAACACTTTGTACTCAAGGACCTAAGATGACCTTTGACCCACATCAAAACTTAAACCAGTAATTATACTTATATACTCCATCTAAAAAGAACAACTTTAAAGTGTGAAATTGTCTCCCCTTTGTAACTATTGAAATTATCTCCTCCTTTGTAAATAGTGTGTTTACAAGTTTTTTTTCATGTTACGACCTCTGATGACACCACATGACCTCTGAACACAAGACACACCCTCACCTTATTTACTTAGAAAGTCCTACATACCCTCGAAGGTCAAAGTTTGTGCAATGTGCAGTTCATGAGGTATTGCAAACATGTTTTGTCTATAGTCTGTCTGCAGATGACCTCTGGTGACCTTTGGCATCCACCAAAATCAATCCCAGTCAAGATCTTTAAATGTCCTCCCCACACACTGACTTTGGACTCTCTTGCACATTCCCTTCAAAAGATAGAGTGTTCACAAGCTTTTCACATTATGACTTCTGATGACCCCAGATGACCTTTGACCTACAAGAATACCTTCACAATCTCACTTACTTACAGGGCAGTACATACCACCCAAGTTTGAAAATGATGCAACTTGTTGTTTCTGAGATACTGCAAACATAGTTTGTACACATTCTGCCTGGTGGTGACCTCAGATGACCTTTGACCTTCACCGAAAACAATCCCAGCCGAGATCTTCATATGTTCTATCAACACACCAACTTTGACCCACCTTGCACTTTCCCTTCAAAAGCTAGAGTGTTCACAAGATTTTGCTCACACACATACATACATACACACACACACACATACGCACGCACATACACCGAATCACCATTGCAAAGATTCCTTGCCCGCCTTCTGCAACGAATCAATAACATGAATAAAAAACAAAACGAAAAAAACAAATTACAGCATTTCATGTGAATTGTGACGGAAGGAGATATGCATTCTTGGCAAACAAAATCTGTCTCTTATTTTTAAAGAAATGTTTGCAAATTCATTAATTTATCAATTTTCATATTTCTCATTATGAGTAATTAATTTTTGCTGTGACTTTGAAGAGGAATGCTCTCGCCAATTGCTGACCTTGGTGGCAGTCTGAATCGATAAGGCAACCAATTTGCAAAGTCTGACTGCGATCAAGAAATGTTAAAGGAAAATCTTAAAAGAAACTGCCACTGCCGCAAATTAAACAAGTGAAGCAGTGCAATATCGCACTCGTGATTGCTCTGAAGAAAAGGGAGATACAAATTAAATGAAAAACTCTGGAAATTGTTGGTTCTTTTTTGTTATTTCATGGGAGAGAGTATGTAGTATCCGTTGGCACCTCTCAGCGACAAAAATCTCTCTCTGGCCAAGACGCTGTCACCATGCACTGAGTAGCTTTCACGCACCGTTTATTTTTTTTTTTGAATTTCTGTTTACATTTTTGCAGATATTTGCTGCATCGTCGAGCTCAGTGGCTGCTTTTAAGAAAGCCTACTCAATCTTTTCTGGCAATTTGTTACTTTAATTTTTCAATTTCTCTTACTCCAAGTAATTCACATGTTTCAAGGGCTGGCCTAATAGATATGTGCCACAGAGACGGTTTGTCATCTCATACTGGTAGAGGCAGAGCTCAAGTCTATTTTCTCTCATCTTGCCCACAGGGTTTTAAGGAGAGAAATCACAAGATGAGCTGTATCATTGGCATACTTTCGTTCCCCCCCCCCCTTCAGTCCTTTTCTCGTTTGCAATTAACAATCTTACAGTCGTTACACTAAGTCGAGCAAACTTCTCCCGAGGGTGGCATTACAGACTTAAGATTTCAGGAAAGAGTGCTGAAATGAAGGTGATCCAATTAAAAGAAATCACAAAATTAGCATTACAGAGTATCCCTGCATGTGCCCCAGTTTGGGATTAAAAGTGAATTCAATAACTACCTACACCACTTTCCTAGTGTCCTGTCTGCCAAAGCAAAGTTTTAATACACAACTTATACTGATACAAAGACATCAAATTAACCTACAATAAAACAACAACAGAACTGAAATTAATTAAAATGCTCTCACTACATTTCTCGGTCCACTCCATTGTGGTGCATGGAAACTAGTCTGTATAAAATCCTTCTATATCAACTACATGTATTTAATTACTTATTAAATTGCTGTCAGTAGTCAGTGCTATTTAGTTGTCGAGAAATTTACAAAAAGCTCAGGATTTAATTTTCAGATTGGGTTTATAATGGTTTCCAACCTGTCTTGCCTTTGAAGGGTGGGAAAGGGGTTTGCTCAGCAAAAGGAATTTGCAAACTAAGTGCAATTCACTTTTTGGAATTAACAAAATATAACTTAAGGAACAGTTCAGAAGTAAGACTGTAATCTGTGATAGCTCCCACTATATGGGAAACTGTTATAATTATTTGCGATACATTTATCTCATCATTTCTCTTCAAGGATGACTTCTGCACTGGAGAAAGTCCCGCACACACTACAACAACACATAAAGAACTGTTGAAACCTACTGTTGCTTTTTGCTACAACACAACTGCCATAATGACAGGCACAACTCGCTATGATAGAAATCTCCTGAAAGTCTACACTGCTGGTCAGCTGAAATGAAGTTGTGTGTTGCACCAAAGACACAATCAACCAGTACCAAAGTAAGGTACCCAGGCCACATAAACAATAACACTCACTCCACACTCCACCTAAATTAAAAGGTCACAATTACTCTGAGTATCATCACCAACACTCATGGACTAGATTGCAGCACAGGACACTGATTCTTAAAGTATTGACAGAAGTAAGAGCACACTATCACAACAAACGACAGATAAATGTCATCAAATCCAGGAGTGACCAAAGGAAGAATCAAATCAGCTCAACTGGTTTAATCTGAATATTGACAGCATTTAACCTTGCTACTAAACAATCAATATACAATTAAGTGAGTTGCTGGAAATGTAAAGTGCAGATGACCCAAAAAACTGTTGCAGCAGACGAGGAAGAATAATTTCGATCTCCTCAAATTACAAACAAATCTGCTTTGAACTTAATCATTGTCAAGGTAATTACATGATGCAGAAGGGCCCAAGTAATATCACTAAAAATGTGCAGACTTGATTGCATTTGTAATGAGTTTTTACACGATAAAATATACAACACTTAATCTGTTGGTGTTTGCATTACATAATCAACCTTTTCTGAAATCAAAAGTGTCCTTAACTATGACACTCTCATTAGTAGTTTTTGTCTCATTTCTATGTGACTGCTGCGTCAACTTATATCACGAGGACCTCCTCCATGAAACGCATACTTAAAGTTCTTTGATCGTTAAATAATACATACAAAAACTGCAGGACACAAACGCAAAGATTTTTTGTGCCTCTGAACAAACCTGGCTTTCCAAGAGGCTACTTCAGCACAGACTCCTTTCCACCTGGCATTGAGTCCATGTAATTTGTCTCGTAGCATGCCGCCGTCGATGGCCGACGACTGCTGGACGATCTCCTCCCCGTTGCTATTGAGGGATGTCACGGTGCCTTGGTGGTTTGCGATGCCCTCTTCAAGTACCTGAAAAGAAATAGAGTAGTATATGATCATTAGACACAACTTGCTCAAGTAAATTTTGATTTGGAAATTTTATTCTTCACGTTTTTGTCTGATATTCATTACCAGAAGTAGTTCACATGTTCAAAACTAATGATGAAAACATAACACACCAAAGATAAGCTCTGATAAGAAGTGCTGTGTACCATGTAGAGGAGTAGCGGAAAAGATATTAGTGTTTTTCTCAAAGAGAAGTGTTTGAGGTAGATGAGGGCATGGTCAGGGGGTGGATGCATCTTGAGACAATTACGATGAAAACAGCAGACTGTATACCATGACCAGTTTCATCTTAAAACTAAACAAACATCAACAGCGGCAGTGATCTATTGCTTCCAGCAAAACATCGGTCAGAAGATGGGGATTAAAACATAATTGATTTCCAATCACCGGAAGATATTCTTTCACTCTCGGCACATTAAGTCGTCCTTCTGCGGTCTTGCATCTCTGGATGGTGGTCTCTGCCTCCGTCAGCCAGGATGCCAGGTCTCTCATGTCACAGTGGAACTGCCTCCATTTCTCCATGCATCTCTGGAAGAACCTGCGAACAAACAAGAAAGATGGAAAAGAAAACTCACAAGAGATCCACAAATGTCACACTTATGATAAAGGTAAACTCGCTGGAGGGCTACTTCATAAAAAAAGACCGAGGCAGCAGGCCCCATTTAATTCAGTTGTAGTTTTAAAAGGTTGTCAGGAATTCCTTTCCCACTGACTTGTTACTTTGGTTCATATCTGCGGTTAACAAAATCATTCAAGTTGACAAACCTCGATGGAACACCTCTTATTGTTTTTTTATCGAAGGAACATTATAGCTTCAACTACACCCATATTCTACTAGGGGACAGAAGACAGCTAGGACATGCTATGTTTTCAACATAAAGAAGGATGAACATGGAAAAAGATCATTAAAAATTGAACCCAATGGATGCTTCTGTTTGCAGTTAGTGACGGAAAAAAAAAAAAATTGACAGGGCTCTGATGCCATGGCTGCATGTGTAAAATGAAAAGAGAGCTGGGTGGGAAAAAGCTGAAATTACTGGTGTGACATGACTATTACTTTGTAATGTACACTCGACCACACAATCCAAAAAAGATCACATGTACACTCGACCACACAATCCAAAAAAGATCACATGTACACTCGACCATACAATCCAAAAAAGATCACAAAAAAGATTAAAAAAATCAAAAAAGATAAAAAAGATCAAAAGATCACAAACAAGATCCACACAATCCAAAAAAGATCACATGTAAGTTGTAAAGATGCATGCAAGTTTCCACTATACATGCATGTATTTGGTAGGTGTGTATGAAGAGAAACTAAGCAACCATTTCAGCAGGATATTTTTTTTGGAAGGACAGGAGTCTGGGAGTTACAGAGGGATGACAAATGGAAGAGTTAGAAAGAGAATTGAGGAAACATTTACAAATGAAGATCCTGAAAATCAGTTTCAGAAATAAAAGATATATAATCTATAGGAACCAGATTTGAAAAACACCAAAGATATGTGCTCACTGTATCATTCTGGTGGCACTCGCTGGTCCAAACTCTCGTCCACGATGGTCGTAACAACCGACGAAGATCAAACGGATCAACAAAAATACTCTACTAATGGTCTGCAGAGAGGTGTATCACTCCTTCGACTTTCAGTCTTTGTTACATGACTGGGTATGAACGTACGAAAGCAGAGCTAAATATACCCCACCAGAACCCACGTTGACATTAAATACCACACACAGGTACATATGTACGATTCTTAATTAATGCCACCTTCTTTCCATAAAAGCAATGGTTTTGTACCCCCTGGAATGTCTGATGACTCATCCAGTTAAACCATGAAACAAAAGGTCGGTGGAGAGGACACATGGATTCTATCACTTTTAAATGAGGGGACATGCATGGGGGAATTAAACTCTGTCATGCCTTGGGAAGAAACCTTCGAATCAAAACATCTAACTATCGTGATTCATGTGAGAGGAATTGGCTGGTTTGTTTCCTCTCTTGATGTCACTAAAATTTAACAAAGGCAGGAGTCAGATTTGTTACTTTATTTCATAACATGGCACGAACCAAGTTATATCAATAACCATCTCTCTATCCCAATGGTCCAAACAGTCCTCATACACTTCCAACTAATTGTTTCTCCTAATCTCTAGCTAGCTGTCACTACCTAATTCTATTCTTACCCCCCTTCCTATGCAATACCTCTGCTGAGTCTTAACACCACTCACTCCCTTTACTATATTCTCTTTTCTTTAAACCCATCACACTCTCATCCCTGTCCTCCATTTAATCCTGCCTCACTTTATTCCTACCACCTTTTGATCCTTGTCACCTGCGTCATAATGTTCCTCCCCCTAATTCTGTGTCCTCTACACCTATCAACTACAAAATTGTCCTTTCTCAGAACATACATGACCAGGCTCCAAACTTTTCTTCTTCATGATTTTTAGTTGTTTGCATATCTGAAAGCCAGTTTTCTATGGCACCATAGTGATAGGGGAAGGCACTCTGCAAAGTAGACTAAATGGCCAAGATCTGAAACTGACCCAGAAATCTAATACCCAATAGCTGGTTAATCTCTGCAGATGCCGCTAGCAACCCTGAGTGAGAGAGTAATAGTTCACACCATTGAAGAGACGAAAAAATTCTGAGGAAGCAAAACAAGGATGCTCTCAAAATTAAAGTTACAGGATTATAAGTCGGGCTGCAAGAAAGACAGTTGCTATGAGATTTATCTTCTAGAGTTTCTGTGCGATCATCATCTCATTTATCACTGCCCTCAAGTTACTCTACGTTCTCACTTGTTTTATTCTACGGCTATCTAGCTTCCTTCCTTCCACCAACCCTCTCATCCTGCTATGCTATACTCATCTCTAATCTTACCCATATCTTTCCGTGTAATCTTTGTCAATCTTTTCCCAGTTGATGTCAATCTCTTCCATTATTTTCACGATCCTCTCCCGATCGCCCTCCTCTTCTTCCTCTCCTTCCTTCAGAGTTCCATCTCGCCTCCTCCGGGACTCGTCCACTCTCGGTTTCAGCTGATCATATGTTTCCTTAATAGACTGAGACGAAGAAGAAAGGGAAAGGGAAGTGGAGATGAAATGAACAAAGAAGTCTAGCTGTTCTGAATAAACGGCATCGCTGGTCGATGTTATGAATATTCATCTAACTCTTTTGTTTGGAATTTGACTGGGACTGTTGGTTGGCTATAAGTTGATTAACTCAGGTTAATGTGAAAAGGTCTACAAAATTTAGGCAAAAAAAAAAAAAAAAGAACAAGATGAAGAAAGTCAGTTCAGAAGAGAATGCAAAACTGATATTGGCGACAATCACCTACTTTGCCAGGTTAAGGTTATGCAATACAAAATTATAAAAGAAAATACAATGTCACCTGCAGAATTTTGTACAGCCAGAATAAGAAAGAAATGTTCTATCCCCACAGTTTAGCAACAAAAAGTACATGGTAGAATGCTGGAACTGGCTGTGATGTTCATTGTAATGATAAATATTTTAAATGATAATGAAGACCAGGACTATTAATGAGAGATGAAGAGTAACAGCAAGTCAGCAAGTTGAGATTATAGCTATTTACTAATTTCACAGCTACCATGCAAAACCGTTGACCCGCCACTTTCTAAAAATGTGAACACATGTTAACGAAATCATCGTGTATCTGATCCGATAAAACAATATAGATGTATCCTGCTGTAAGTAAAAAACAACTGAATCACTGTCAAAACCACGAATGCGATTCTGGCGACCAGGTATATTTAATAAATAAAATAATATTACTACACGAGAAAAAAGAGCATTGCACTTTCCAAGGAGCTTGCTCCAAGTAGTATTTTCTCCGATGAAAGCACAACTGAAATCCTGATGGTTAATACAAGAAAATGTTCAATTTACTCCTCCAGAATGCTCCGTAATAGCCTAAAACTTCAAAATAATATAATTAATGGTTTCTGCCCTGAGTATAAATCCTAATTGTCCATCCAAAACACAAGTATGAAGAATCGTTATCCAAATAATATTCCTGATGAAAGACCAAAAAAAAAAGGTCCACAATCATCTGAAATAACTGCTTGGAGCTGAATAAAAACAATAGCAATTGAATACACACACTTGCATCTTCATTTGATAAAGCTTGAATGAGGCATCACATGTCATTGAGACACGGGTCTAGTGGATACAAGAACTGTACAGGAAGGAAGCCTTAAGGAACCACATGTTGGTTTACATACATATTCAGTGAGCAACTAATATCATATACTAAAGACAAATTCAAACCACACAATATCTACAAACATGGGAGAATTCACATAATGCATGCTTACATTGAAATCTGGAGGATTTGAGAATATCAATGTCACACATTTGATCTGAAAATAACCAGAATTCACATGACACAACATCAATACTGATTGATGAGATGATGCCATAGTACAGTTTAAAAATCACACATTGTGAAACATAACTGTAAGGAACATTCAGGTATCAATGTATCACAGTCAGTGGGTATCATCTAAAGGGTCATTCAAATTTATAAACCATATATTATTTCAGATGATTAGTGTACAAACAGTTAGGAACTATAGTAAGTCCATTCACTATCAGCATTCAAAAAAGGGAAAATAAAATTAAAACAACCAAATTTAACTTAAATCCTTTTCAATTTCCAAGAAAAGGAAGCAAATTGCTAGCTCAATACAATGCAGAGCTTGCAGGCTACCGTAGCACTGGTGTCCTTAAGTAAATCAGCAGTTATTACTTTACACATGTGAAAATCAATTCTGACAGTTTGCACACATTGATTGTATTGTCTGGAAGGATGTTTACATCAACAAACCAAAAAGACAAAAACAAAACAGAATGTCACTGGTGTCATCCTCAGAGGGGAGGGAATTTGCGGAACGGGAAGGTTACCAAAGTGCAAGCGAATAATCTATGGACCACTTTCGAGCGAATCAAAATTTGTTTCGGACAAATTAAGTTGGTAGCAGCAAAATGAAGCAAATGTAATTCTCTAATTTACTGTTCTTCATGCACTGAGCTATCTTTGAATCTTTTCATTGATTCACATCAGCAAAAAAAAAACTGCAAAATTTGTTTTTGTGATCAGTTTTGGCGAAGGGTGCTATAAAGGACACTTATTTGGAAAACACATTTCACTTCTAATTCTTACTTTTGCAGTAAAGAAGGCAGCCTCACAACTCGGTTTGTACATCACGTAGCGACAACCAGTGAACCAAAACCAGAGTTTTGTGCATACTATGGGGTTCTAACGATTAGTAGTTCCAAGGTAAAACTGAGATGGCAAATACCACTTGATTAGAATTTTTTAAATTTTTACTTACTTGATGTGAAACATTTAGACGTGAGCATTACATTGACACACTTTTTGTGAGAACAATATGTCTGTATTATTTTGCCCATAAAATGACAGACAGGAAATGCACTGAACAGTAGGAAGACACTACAAAGTACGTTGCTGTATTAGATGCTATGTATTATATATGTACTGCAGCTAACTGCTCTACTCAGCAGAATACATTGGATGTTCACCATGAACATTCAGGCTGCAGAAAGTTGAACTTGCTAACACTCTGGCTGAGATTGTTAGGTAGGGATGCATGGATACCTTTATGAACAAATGGAAATGAAAATATTTAATTCTGCTTCTAGCTGGCAGTGCTATCAAAATGTTCTTCCATTTCTTATCATATCTTTAGTATTAAAAAGAGCAGTCTACCCAGCTGTAGAAACTGATTTGAAAAAGAACTGTATACACTCAACTCTTGATGACTATTTCTGTCATATCTTCACAAGCTATTGTTGAACTCTTTCTTTGTCATGAATGACAACAAGCAGAATGGCTTTCAAATAAAAGTTAATTTACATATGTCTTTGCAATTTCTCTTATGAGGACGGGAAGGGAGGGGGGGGGGGGAAGATAATCCCATTTCCTCTAGATAACCAGCTCATGTCACAAAAAAAAGAGAATGAAACAAGAGTTGGCTCAAGGATTGCATGTTCATTATTTTCATTATTTGCTTGCTGACTGTACACCTTTGTATCAAATAAAATCTCCAGGGTGGTTTAAATAAGACCTTGAGAGGAGTTTAGCTGATACTGGACTTGCTCAAGCATATAATTTTTTTTAGAACTGTGCAAGGTCATATCGGGAGACCTAAATTGCAGGACCTCTGTTTCTACATGTGTAACATGTCCTCTTGCAAAAGACTGAAAGAATCAGAATGGGTGATGTGTTTTGCAAACCAGGTTAGTTTTATCTTTGGCATATTAGGTTCAATGTAAACTAGTACAAAATTTGTGCAAATGTGGGGTATTTGCAAACATTACCAAACTCATACATACACATTTATGTTATGAGGTGGTGAATTTAAATTTCTATGCAGACTTCATTTAAGGTAGGGATTTTCCCTAGGCTACCTTAACACACAACTTTAATACACAATGTATTTTCTGTTTGCAACCATATCGCTAGTGTTACAATGATTCAATGGCTTACACTTAACATGCTGTATTTAACATGATCAGGTGACAAATGCAGTTCATAACTCTGAAATTCAGACAATCTTGTCACATGCTATATGGTGTAAGTTAGTTTACTGAGAAATTTAAGAACTTTCAAATTTCATCAAAATACACAGAGTGGTACACTATGTGTGCATCCCCTTTAGGGTCTTCTGCAAGAAACTGAAGCCAGTGAAGCAAGCAGAAGTGTAAACCTAGTCATGAGACACTCGACTTTAAAAGTTAGAATTCGGAGCCACTCTGCATGAGTCTTTAATGGGCTTGTACACATAATGCTTTCTCTAATTTCTCTGATCACATGCTTCTATTAAATGAAACCTTCCAACAAACTGAAAGTATGTAAACCCCACCAAGATGTTTGTGTACGGTCATTTGAGAAGATACCACATACCCCACCACCGGACAGATTACATAACAAACTGAAAGTATGTAAACCCCACTAAGATGTTTGTGTACGGTCATTTGAGAAGATACCACATACCCCACCACCGGACAGTTTAACTATCTCTGGAAAAGGGGACCCATTTCAACGATGCATGCAGCCATCCGCTCGTGGAGTATGTTCAGCCACTATTTCACTGCAGGGTCTGCAGGCTTATTTGGTTGCCACATCAACTTCTAAATAGGAGAAGAGAGAAGTCAATCGGCAAAAGTTAATCCACCAACTTGGAGTGTCAGGTAAATCAACTTAGGCACAGCAAATTGGCTGAGGTTTGAAAGACTGTAACATTACAATGCCACCTAAAGCCAGAGGTGTGAAGGTTTGTCGATGACATAAACCACGTCACGATGTCAAAACTTCTTCAGCCAAACCTGATTACTCGGGCAACTCACGTCGACAGCCATTCATTGACTCACCGATACTACACTGTGATTTGAACCCGACATCCTTCCACAAACACGACCGACTAAACGGACTGTTCAAGAACCCGAAGAAAGACGGATGTCATTAACTCCTCCATTTTGTTGACAGGTCAGTAGATGATCCACATTTGTTTTCCCACATGTCTAGACCCATTAAATGCTACAATTCCCCTTACTCATTAACATGCAACTGACTGTGCCTGCAAAAATGCAAAGAAGACCGGTAATGTTTCCCTAAACAGACTGGCACAAATCGTGCCTGACCTGCTAGAGAAGAGTCACCTTATCCGCAGTTTCTCTTATGCACGATCATTGTTCCGAAACCGCGATGACAAGAGATCAGCTGATGGTTCCATAATGACACAAATGCAATCATATGAAAACAAGGCAGAATTCAAAGCTGTCGATCCATCACGTTGACAATCAAATAGGGCAAACAGACCATTAATCAACGATTATGGTACAAACAGAACTTGCCCCAAATCCACGAAAAGCTTACGCTAACTTGCAAATGTCTGAAAAAAAAATATATATCCTCTTCCTTGTTTGACGAATGATCCACTTTACAGAGAAATCTCACCATTTTCAGCCATTAAACAAAACAAGTCACGAAATGCTTGACAAATGATGAATATTGTAGATCTTCAGATGAAATATGCCTTTTGATTACCTGTTTCGTGAATGAGTACAATCGAATCATTTTTGAGAAATTTGTGTGAGTACACCCTATGTCAATTTTTCAAGGAGATATATCTGATTATTGGACTTGAAAGAATGATCATTAAGACTAATGACCAAAATAAAGTATAAAACATTTGTGACATTTAGTGATGACTATTTGACACATTCTAACATATTGCAGTTCCATATTTCACTGAAACACTGCAAATCTCTGTATCCAAACTTTTAAAATAAAAAGGAATTTGCTAAAAAATTAATACTTTGTACCATGCTCACATGTTGGAGTGTCTGGATTCAGTCTTTTTTATTGTACTAATTCCTTACCTAATTTTTACCTTTTTTAAATTGCTGAACTGATCAGACTGCAAAATTCAAAACGATTATAAAAAAAGGAAATCATATAACACGGTGGACACTCCAAACCGAAGATGATTAAAGTGATGCTGATACAAAGCAATGACCTACAGTAATATTGTAAAGTGCTAAAAATGCACATAGTTGAACTAAATCGATGACAGCACACCATTTAATTTTGAAACTGTCATGAAATCATCCCTTTTCCCTCTTCTCTATAACTCTTCTTTAATTCTTCAGGATATAATCATGCTCAAAAGTTGGTTGATTGGAAGGGACTCCCCAGATGATGCCCAAACCGGTTTTTGTTGGTGAGGTGATACCCAAGAGAGAGGGGATCTTTAAAACCCCATGGGTCGGTGATGTACTTCAGTATCGCAGTTCCAAGAGCAGGTTTATTATTAAGCTGAGGCCAAAACCCATCAAAGGCAATAAGTATTTGATAAGTGGCCTCACTTTGAATGCCAATAATGATGCAACACACACTCTGAAGTATACTCAGAACAATCCTCTCTCGATAACAGAAAAGAAACTTTCCAGTTCCCTTCCAAAGGCCTGGAAAATGATATTTCTGACATCCAGTTGCTGTTTCTGCTGTTACCTGAGCGTGTACACATGTGCAAAGTAAACTTTAAGCTAAAGGAGAGTCTAATTTGAAGATTACCACTAAGCTAACCATGACATTAAAATGTTTGCATGTCAGCAAAACAATATCGCTTCCATCATGTCTAGTTACAAGCAAATGATTATTTTACCCAACGGATGGTGAAGAGTCTACAGCAAGCATGTGTGGATTCAATTGCCTTAAAAGGTTTACGTTTGCTGCAGTTACTTAAACTAATTGTGTGAATAAACTGAAGCTACCAAACGTCCAAATTGCCTTTGCTGGCTCTTATTTCACTTGCACACACAACCCTACTGCTGCAGTACGGATATCTCGATCTGCAAATGTTTATCGAATCAATTTTTACCCCGATTCATCCACGTCACGATTCCATCTTGCTTTAAATTTACAAGAACAGAATCTGCAGTGGAAGCTGCCTGCTAAAGAAATGACAGAACGTGGAGAGATCGTTTGATTCTATGAAATGGTGTATTATTACACAAAACTGAGAGTTTGTTTAAAGAGGTGATTTGCATTGGAACACTCATTTCATATTATTTTGTTTTGTCCAATTAGTTTGCAATTCAACACTGAAATGGACTACCAAACTGTGAGACAATCACTTACTTTTTACTCACTTACAAAAATTAATTGGTGATGCATTCTTGATTCTCCACCAAATGTCCATGGGACAAATTACTTCTTTGGTAGCAGTCACATGCAACCACTGTTTCAACTCCAACCAATCACTTTCTTTGATATTAGTCACATGGAATGGCGTTTCAAATTCAACCAATTTATTATTTATTTATTTATTCAACTTTATTTAAAGAGGGTGACTCATTTAGCCTAGGCTAATCTTACATGAGGCCCTCATAAAAACAATAAAAGAACAAATTTAAAAAATAAACAATGGTTACAAAAATATATATACAACGTAGAGAAAGATTACATAAGAAGCTAAAATAGGACGTTAATGTAAAATTTAAACCAAAATGCACAAATGTTAATATAAAATAGAATCTTTAAACAAATGTAAATGAGAGAACATTAAACATAATTCGGAAACGTTAAAAGGAGGTTAACAAATACTGTACATTACATAAAAGCGACTAAGATGGGTAAAAGATAATCATAGCATAAAATGAATAAGCATATAAGGGTTATACCAATCACTGATGTGATGATTATTTATGAAAATGTTTCATTCGATTGATTCGAAATTTGTTCTCCCACATCTCATTGATATTATACACATGTATTTTTTCAATATTCATACAATGGGCAAAATTAACCATGACTTTTGTAGCAGAAAGCAACTTTCAAGAACTTTGCAAGGTATAAAGGTGTATTTTTTGTCTTCTATTTCACCATTTAAAATAGGAATTGGCTTGGTATAAGCTCATAAACTCTATAGATACTGTACTGTACGGTCACTACGTTAATAGTACAGTTTCTAACCTCTAACTGCAGTCAGTGATGGACACAACTTGCTGCTTCGAGGGTAAGTATAATAAACATGGCCAAAAAGAATAAAATTCTCCACTTCCAAAAAAAAAAAAAAAAGGAAAAAAGAATTATGTGCATATGAAACGGTGGATTTTAACGACTGAGGTAGGTAGATACATACATACATACATACACCCTTACATACATACATACATACATACATACATACATACATACATACATACATACATACATACATACATACATACATACATACATACATACATACATACATACATACATACATACATACATACATACATATACACATTCAGCCTACACACAAACATTACACACATGTACTTTATTTGACAGCATGCAATCAGAATTGGAAAAAAAAAATACACCAAAGTTTG
Organism: Stichopus chloronotus; assembly: GCA_021234535.1. Classification (NCBI taxonomy): domain Eukaryota; kingdom Metazoa; phylum Echinodermata; class Holothuroidea; order Aspidochirotida; family Stichopodidae; genus Stichopus; species Stichopus chloronotus. The sequence continues at coordinate 19,134,973 of CM037845.1, read as the reverse complement.
AAATACAACCTTTTAGTTTGTCATCTGGTTATCCACTTACACTAAAAAGTCAATTTTCTCTCCCAATCATCTCGAAAAGCTTTATATCCACAAAGTCTTAGAGTAGAAATGTCTACCGTCGGAGCAAAAATACAAATCTCATGGATTTGAAACTTGATCCCCTTTTGGAATACAAAAAGTGCAAGTACAAACAAACGCACATATCAAATTTCTGGATCGATGCTTGCAAGTAGAAGCGTATTAGCCTAATTTTCAGTATCTGGTTCGTATTTGAGGCATTCAAATCCACGAGGCTGCCTATTCTCCCCCAAAACGAACACCAAAATGTGCTACTTTTTACGTCCAATTCTAATAATTTGGCCCATTAATCGCCTTCCTTGGACTCACTGTGCCTTTTCATCTTTGTGATGGATTTTTCAATCTTTTAAAAGGCAAGAGCGGCTCTGGTCTCGCTGTTATCTCCCTCTCAGTTTGGATAAACCACACTGCCGCCTGCTCCATCAAGGAGCTTTTAATTTACTTCAATTGTTTGGCATTTCCTGAGGTTTTGTACTAGCATCCATTATGACAGTACACAGATGCCCTAGAATTCTGGATTTTTGGACGTGGCAAAAGCTAACATGTTAGACAGGAGGTGTTAGTCAGCAAGGTTTTAGGACATCCATAAACTTAACATTTTTTTTATTGAAGCTGTTGTTGTTTAAATATCAGACTGAAAGTCAAAGGACTTTAGCCTTGGTCTCACATACCCCGCCACAGGCACTGAAACCCATGTTTACAAGAGGACAAAACCGCAGGTTTACACTGTGTTTTCCAGCGTGTGTTCTCACATACCCTGAGTAAAATTGAATTGGTCGTGCTACCATAGTAACAAGGTCAAATATTTCACGCTAAGTGCGGTACCGCTAGCCTGCTGTTGTGATGTGCACCCCCTGAACCGAAAGTATGGGTCATCTGTGTCGTAAACACATGTTATCTTGATTTATAACCATAAACACGGTGTTTAAACTGCAGAACCCTGCGTTTGGAGGTGGATTGAAATTTAAACACTGACCCGAGTAAACCTGCGTTCTTACGTTACTTGAGCGCGAGGTAACACAGTGTTACCCTGAGCACAGGGTACGTGAGACCAGGCTTTTTGTGATTCCTTGCCAGCAATTATGAAGGACAAAATGCTCATACCCATACATTCCTTTTGTCTTTGGTGAGGAACCACACTTCTTTTGAAGTGTTGCTTTGAGTTCATGGTGTGAAATTTGTGACTGCTTTCCCAACACGTAGAACCTCGTCCCTAATACCCAAGATTAAAATCTTCTCTCAAAGAATAGGTCCAGAGGTGGTTGAAAAATCTGTGTATAAATTTTACCTAAAACTTTTTGCCATCTAACAATACCACTCCCTTTGCATGCATATGAGCCACCAAATCACTGCAACACAATTTTCTGAGTTACTTAATCATCTGACTTAAAAGATTGTTCATCTTCTCTCAAGTAATGCTGGAAATCCTTTCTCCATCCTGTGAGTCCAAATGTACGTACCCTGGTGTGCAATAGTTGTCTCCTTCCTACTGGTCCCACTCTGCCCCTCCCTACCCCCTTCCAAAACCCTATCTAGTCAAACCAGATCAAAACTACTCCACCCAGCCACCTTCACCATGTGTAACCACAAAGAAAATGCATACAGTGTATACCTTTGGCCAGTATTTTATCCAAACTACAAGTTGGTTCACCATAACATGCCAACTTTTGAGAATATCATTCAAACGTGGTTTGGAGCTGGCAGTCTCCTGAACTAAATTGATTTAAGAAGTCAGTCCACTTACCTAGCACCTACAGTACACTGAGTTACTTAAAGGAGAAACAAAGTTACAGGCTTGTACTAATCAACAAAGTAAAGAAGTGTGGTGCATCTATTTTGTCCTCTGAAGATGTAAAAGATTTCATACATCCAAAACAATACCCTGGATAGCTTGCAGTGTTTGAGCATGCATGATCAAGCTTTTTACATTATGGAATGTTTTGTTTCAGTTGGGGCTCAGATGCAAAAAGGTTCAAAATTAGTTTACTTTTCATTACCAAATAAGTTTTCATAAAAACTCCAATTTCTTGTTAAATTATCGCAAGTGTGAGGAAAGTTTTTTGAAAGATGTCTTTCCAGAAATGTTTTTTTTTTCCTCAGTATTCTCTCAGTAATTTCTTTTACACACCACTTTAAACCCCACCGCATGCCTGACCTGTGGTGGACACAATTTTTTGAGGAAGCCAGATTTTATTAGATATTCTTCAGCAATGGCACCACAAAATGAGAAGACATGACTCATGTATGAGATACTGGCCAGTTCAAGGCAGAATAACTTACAACAAAAGCACCTTGATCTGGAGAAACATGTGCCACATTTCCAATTATGCAATACCTGACTATAAAGCTCACTGCTGCTGCATGGCAAAGACCATCCCTGAAGACATATTTTCTTTCAGATTTCTGATATGAATTTATCACATCGCTGCCACTCCACTGAACAGAGGTAATAGGGATCCTTTTCATTACACTTAATACTTTGTAACCAAATTCAACCTCTCTTTGGGGCCGGTGGAATTCAACAATAACAGCTGGCTGTTGTTCACATTTTTTTTGGGCAAACATTTGAGACTTTGCCCCTTTCTCCTTATGGCAAGGTTACATCCAGCCTTGTGATTTCTTTCAAATGAAATTTCTGGCAGATCATTGCACAACAGATGATAGCAGTCCAAAGATGTAGGCAAATGTAGAATGTGTCATGTACATGCAAAGCTCAAGTGGAAACTATCAGCAAGATGAGAGACAGTGAAAGCAGGAAAATGAGAACAATATTGAAATTAGAAAACAAATCACAACTCAAATGATCTTTTTTAAATCAATGTTGCATAATGAAGTGTTCATCATGGAAAAAAAAAAAACCAAAATAGCCAGGAAAATGTCAAGAGTTACTGAATGTATAGTAACTCTGGGTAAATTGTAAACACCATACAAAGGATGTAAGAACCCTCTACCAAAATGAGAGTAGGGCATACTTGCAAAAGATATTGAAAGATGACCTGTCACCTTTAAAACTAATGTGTGATACTGCATATGGAAGTGACTTGCTCTGAGTAACCTTAACTTGTACAGTGGAGGCAGATTTACTGAGATTGTTGATGCACACAAATCTGCTAACTGTGTTTTATCAAAACTGGCATATTAGGCACAATGGCAGTGAGTCACCATTCTAGGCAGATACTTCTTGAAGAAAAATTTCAAGGTGAATCCATTGAAAACATTTTTCATTTAAACTTACAATGCTCTGAAGTTGCTCTGAAAATGTGTAATATAAACCTTAGTTTGTGGACCTTAACCAGTGCAGATTTCAAAGTTTTTAAGTATTACCTTAAGTCACAGTCACATTAGTGTGATTCAACATGCCATTTATTTTTCTGCTAACATTGCACAACTCAAATTGTGTTTACATTAATGAATGCAAAATATCAACTGCAACATTGATTCACCTATTCCAAACAAGTAGGATTTAGGGAAATTGTTTTGGTTTTCTATTCAGAGCAGCTTTCATATGCAATTTAATACGTACTGGTTTGATTGAAAGTTGAATTGCACGTTAAATCAAGCTGGAGTGACCTGGGCTTTAAGTGTACCAAAATACAGTACACAAAACCACACAATGCATGGATGGATAGGAATAACCAGGAATCCAAAAGGTTTTGTGATTCCTTGCCATAGCCTATGGTTATATTATAACAAACATGAATTACCCACATGACAAGTATGACATCAACTACAGTTATTGTGCTTGAAACACCACATTAATGAGCCTTTTACCCCAAATGACCTATTTTTTTCGACCTCAAATGACATTTAACTTCCACCAAAAGCTACAGGGATCACCTACGCAGTATAACCAACCCATACACCAAGTATGGCATCAGTCACATTTAAAGTTCTTGGATATCGTGTTTACAAGGTTTTCACATTTTGACCTCTGGTGACCTCAAATGACCTTTGACCTCCACCAAAACGATAGGGATCATCTACTCAGTGTGACCAACCCACACACCAAGTATGACATCAGTTACATTTACCGTTCTTGAGATATTGTTTACAAGGTTTTCACAGTTTGATCTCTGGTGTCCTCAAATGACCTTTGACCTCCACCAAAAACAATGGGGATCATCTACTCAGTATGACCAACCCACACACCAAGTATGACATCAGTCATGGTTACACTTCTTGAGATATCGTGTTTACAAGCAAGGCGTCACATACACATGCACATACGCGCACACACATACACAACATCACCATCGCATAGATTCCTTCTGCCTTCCCCAAGGAATCAAAAAATGTGAGGGTAGGAATAGAAACAGATTCATGCACCCTTCCTCTCCCCATTCTTGAGGAATACACCACACCAGAGAAACACATTGTATTATCTGTCATCTTGAGCATGACCTAAAAAAAAAATGCTAGACTTCTAGAAATGGTCATTGGTGGCCAAAATTTGTTGGTCAGTTCTAGGTTTGAACTGAGGATGAATATTAACATTCAGTGATTCTCATACATACACCCAATGTGTCTCACAGTTTCAGTGTTTCTAGTATTCAGTGTTTCTCACACAGCTAGATAGTGTTTCTAGTGTTCAGTGTTTCCCACACATTCAGTGTTTCTCAGTGTTTCTTGTGTTTTTCGTACACTCAGTGCAGTTTCTAAACATTCAGTGTGTCTAGTACATGCAGTGTTTCTAATGCACTTTGTGTTTCTTGTATTCAGAGTTTATGTATTCAGAGTTTCTCTTATATTCAGTACTTTTCACACTATGTTTTTATTCAATTGTTGAATTCAATTCTAGAGTCTAAATGATGCGAAGAAATAAGCTAATATTTGGCCATGGAATCATGTGAGATAGTGGTTTCCAAAAATTCTTATCTTTTACATCACATACACTGAATGGCAATAGGTCTATGTCCCACTCTGAATTCCCATGTCATTTTGCACACTATTCTGATTTCAGTTTAGTTTTGATTTGAGAAACTTCAAATCCAAAGTGGTGACTTACTGTCACTGCAAAGCTTCCTTCCTCTTTGTTTACTTTTAGTTTTTCTTATGTTCTATTCCTTCATTATCATTCCCTAGCACCATTGCTCTACCATCATCCCATGTACCCCATGATCACCAGCTAGCACCATTGTTCTACCATCATCCTATGCCCCCCATGATCACCAACTAGTTCCATTGCTATACCATCATCCCATGTCCCCATGATCACCATCTAGCACCATTGCTCTACCATCATCCCATCTACCCCATGATCACCAGCTAGCACCATTGTTTTTCCTTCATCCCATCTACCTCATGATCACAAGCTATCACCATATCTCTACCATCATCCCATGTACCCCATGATCACCAGCTATTGCCATTGCTATACCATCATCCTACGTCCCCCATGATCCCCAGCTATCACCATTGCTCTACCATCATCCCATGTCCCCCATGATCACCAGCTATTGCCATTGCTATACCATCATCCTATGTCCCCCATGATCACCAGCTATCACCATTGCTATACCATCATCCCATGTCCCCCATGATCACCAGTGCTCACCATTGCTACCATCATCCCATGTACCCATTCCCTAGCACCATTGCTATCATCATCCCATGGGTAATTACCTTAAGTGCCACCTCACCATAGGCACCACTAGATATAAACTGACAAATGTGATGATGACAAATATTTGGAGTGGCCATGGAGGGAAAGTTGTACAGTAATAAGAACCATTGAGACATAAAATCCAACCGTTTGGCTTTTCTCCATCAACAATAACAGTACATTTCCACAGTTCGACAGTTCAAGTCAACATCTTGGGAAGAGCCTTTGGAATATCTACAGAAGAACCATTTTCTACCACATAAAGCAACCAATCAGACATAGCAATGAACTTTTGGGACAATGCAGACAGCAAGAAATTAAGTTTGGTTGAAGCTGATTTTTTTTTTGTCACCTAAGAAAGCTGTAAGTATTCAAGGTGCAAACTGGTTTTGGATAAAATTTCCTTCACATAGTGTTTCATACTGTGAGGTTTAACCATCCCTCAAGGCAAAGTGGCACTGAGGCAACCCATGATATACAGAAAACTCTTGCCGGCTTACGGCCAACCTTGACGATTAACACGCAACTCTTGTTTTCTTCTTTGGGAAAATTGCTCATTCATCTGTGGGGAAATGTTCACATGAACTTCAACCAAGCAGACGGGAGGGGGAGTGTCCAACTATTTCTTCTCCATCTTTTCATCATGAAGGCAAATACGAGGGAATGTTCTGAAGAAAATCAGTCTTGGAATGATAAACAAACTGTGATGTGCCAGAGCCCAAGAAAGTGAAATATGAAATGAGAGAAATAAGTGACAGCAGCGTGATTCTTGATTTTGAATAATTCTTGGTCTTAGACTTTCTCAAATGCATCAGCATAAAGAGTAAGCTGAATCACTAACAGTCCAGACAAAACAAGTCAACCTGCCTTCAAGATTAAATGTTAAACCAAATGTAAGGGTCGCAGAGGCAACACAGCATTTCCCAAGTATAGTTGAAATCTATATAATGTTCAACTTTACAACAACGTCCCAATTGAAGAGTAATTGGAAGTAAATCAAGTACAAAAGGAGAATTTTGATTTATTCACATTCAAACTGCCATATTCATAAAAAAGAGCCCTGTTAATGAAAGACAAATCCTCAAAATGTTCTAAAAACCATTTTTAATGTAGCAGCAACATCTTTCTCCTTTAATTATTCATTTCTCAGCAGGATGCAGGATGGGAGAGGTTTTGGCTGTTTGACCTCCATGCTAACGAAGCTGTTCACTTATGACAAGAGGGCCCTTTTGAGAAAGCCAAAGCAAGACAAACACTGAAAAAAAAAGTTTTTCCTTTCCTCCAGCCACCTATCATCACTCCTTTGGTATATTGGGAATATTTTTCCATGCAAGTTACCCATGCAAGTTACCTATATATCTTGGATCATGTTGACAAAATTTTAAATTTTGGGAAACAAAAATAACCTACATCCAGGGGCAGTTCTACTTGGGCTAGGGGGACTTTAGTCCCCAAATTTTGCTAGCACCCCAACTTGGACAGATGATTAATGTAAAGTATCATTCACTTTTTTTTTTCTGAAGAAAAGTCCTTTGGAACACGAGATCTCAAAATAAAGAATGAATGAATACCTTTAAGGAGGAAGAAGATATGCCACTTCCTGCAATCTGGGAGACTTTTGGCAAAAATTACTGGTATGGTACAGGCAAATTGGTGGTGGCGCTATGGTATGATAGCAAAATGTGAATTAGTCCCCTCCAAACAAATGTCCCCCTCCAAAAAAATAATGTCCCTTAAACTGTGCCTGCCTAATGGAAGTTCTGTAACATCTCCCCACCTTCCTTTCTTTTGTCAGCTCATGGATACCTCAGTGCACCAGCTTTCCAAATTTGGGAATATCGTCCCTCTGTTTGAAAAATTTTTCATATGGGTTTATGTGATAAGAGTGGCACAAACATTTTAAGATTAATTTTGAATGCACTTTATGATTGCCCAATTCTAGCTGGTGGTAATGTAGTTTAATTAATGCATGCTCTTGCTGGGCTTAATATTAAGTATCTTTCATTAAGTTAGAAGATCGCAGCATTATCAGATTCATGAATTGTTAAATGTGTCTCTTGCCGGTAGAGCATTGAATCTATTTTCTTGTTTGGGTGTTTTGCAGGAAATGAGTGTTGGGCAATTTTAAGTCCATTTTGCCATCAATTATATTAAGGAGGGAATGTCTCTCACCAAACTATTCTTTGGGGGCATCTAGAAATTTATTCATTTGAGGAAGAAATTGTCCATATCAAACAGCCTGATGCAAACTCTGCGGTATATTCAACAAAAAATGTTCAAATGTTAATGACTTTGGGACCAAGTTTAATCCAATTGAGATGACATGAGATGGTAAATCAAGGCACTTGTCTGTGGAGCACAATTCTGCAAGTGCTCGAAGGAATCAAGTTTGAACGTTTCTTTCTGGTGATACAGTGTACTGCAATACTGTATAGTGTCTATACAATGCTGTAAAGTGTTCACTTAATATATGCTGATACAAAATTATACCTGCTGTACCTCTTACTCTATATAAATGCATGATGTCACATATAAATTAGCCTTAAAGGGAAATAGGGCGCTCAGAATATACCAACATGACATAGAAAAGAAAATAGCTGTAATCATTGTTAAACCATTCAGTGTCATCAATAAACATGTAAGCAAAGCTTCATCTCCTCAAAACATTATGCATGTGATGAGTAACAGAAGATGCATCATTTGAATTTTGAAAAGTTTGGGAGAACAAATTAGTGTTGAGTAAGAACTGAATTTTGATCTGTGAGAAGCTTATTTCTTGAAAAGAAGGCTCCTGTCCTTCCTTATTTTGAATAATCTAAAATTCTACGTACACAAACATTGGTTTAAAAAACATGAATGTTTTCTATAAAACAAACGCCATATTTCCCTTTAAATTGACTCATTTTCACTATTTTTTGGTGGTGCAATTTTGGTGGTGCAAGTATTGCCTGCTCTGTAATCACATCAGAGAGTACATGGCTATTCCATCTAAATAATCAAAGTTCTTGGAACAGTCAGAATTTTCATTTTTTTAAATTCTACAGACTTGTGAAGTATGAATAACCTGGAAATGATGAAAGCAGATAGGAACCTTGATTTGATACTCACAGAAAATGAACTATTCTTGATTGCTTCAATATGTAAATGTTCAATATTTACTGAGTATTAGGAACACACCCTAAAGCTGTTTAACAAGTTTAGCAGAAAGCAAAGGCAGATATGAATATGCATAAGAAGGCTACATCTAGTACTTGTTAGTCTTTACTATTTATACATGTTCCCATGGCAATAATACAACTTAAAAAAAATAAGAGCCATTTGTATATATCATTTCGGGAGAAGTGTTGAAATAAAACTATGAAAAAATTTACACCAGGACTTCTCAACAACACTTAAGTATCTACACTTAACCATCGAATTTCCCTCTTTATAGCAGGATTGCAGATTTTTACTCCAAATGCTTTGTTTTGTTTGTCAAGAAGAGATCTGGCACTGATTTTAATTTCTCTAGTGTACTTTACTCTTATATACTAGTCAAATATAGCCTGGAACACAACATAAATGAGAAAATGAAAAGTTAAACATTGTTATGGGATATTTAACTTTCTATACATTTCCATCATCTTATCAAAGCGTTAAGAATAAAACCAAACCCCCATTTTCACACTTGCTCATCTTCATGTTTAAATTGCACAAAACAATGAAATTTATTTAAGACACACGTCTCTCAATCTTTCAATGATAACACCTAATTTTCTCAGAATACAGCAAGTATGCACTTCACTGACTAATATAAATTCCTAAAACTACAAAATCTATTAGATAACTCACTCTATACAGCCTCACTCTCTGATATATCTTAGTACTTACAGCTAGTGCGGTATTCCATAACCAAGAGTACGTTATTATTCGGCAATACAAAGTTCAACAAAATTTTCCAACGAGAATGTTAAGAAAATGATCCAGAGGCCAAAAACATGCCATTCGCTCCAAAACGCAGTTCGAAAAGAAAATCTGTAAAGCCAGACGACATTCTTTTTGGATGAGTGTGGTATTAGTTTCCACTTTTGGAATTTTTCTGGTGCATTTGATGCTAATTGTCACAAATGAGGTAGAAGCTAGCCAGTCTGTTTGTGCTCAGGATAAAAAGTAGAAAACACGCAGACCAACATGAAACTGCAGCGATGAGAGGTTGACCAATAATTTAATTGAGGCAGTTCCTCCTTCTCTGACTCCGTCGAACCGAGTTCAGACACGGGTAATTGCACGCTAAATGCTAACAAATAATCTACCTGAAGTGGAGAAGACCAGGACATGTGACTAATACCTATTTTTTTCCCTTTCAGGTAAGGTATGGCAGCATCATCGCCTGATGAACGTAAGTCAATTCAGGCCTGACTGGAAGCAATGCGCACGTATCCACGCCAGAAGAATAAGAAGCTTGTCGAGTGTAAGTAATATCAGAGTTAAAGGAATCGTGTAACATGCATGCATGCTGGAAAACTTCAGACAATTTTGTGTCAACATCCAGGGATGATCGGATGGGACACATTTTCCTTCTTAAGCTTTGACCATAAGATGTTTATTTCAAAATGACAATGTTAAATTGAAAGCAATACCATCACGAAAGTAAACAAGCTATCAATCCTGCCAAACATAACCATCATACTCTGCCAATTAAGTGGAGTGTGTTTGTTCAGGTTTGTTGGTGATTAAGAATGTGTGTGAAAGGGATAATTTTGGGGAACATCTGGAGAGAAATTGCCATTAAGAGGCTTGATTACCTTCATTAGCTACCTACGAGAGCACCTCACGTCAGAAAGATATTTTAATTGATCAATTACAATCAATCAATCCACTTTGTTTGAACTGATGCAGGCTGGCCATTGAAGCATACTAAGACATCTGTGTAGTGATTCTTCAACAAGTCTATAGATAAAATCTCTTTTAGACCTTCAATTTGTTGTTCTTGAAATGCTTGGTCTTAAATTTTGATTGGCTGATATTTAAAAAGGGTGAGGGGAGATACATCTGCCCCATGGAGCAATCCACTGGTTTGCTATATTACTTTTGCATAAATCTGTAATTATTGCCATTAATTCACTTGAAATATTTTAACTTTAGTCCTTTGTAGCATGTAATATACTTCATCAAACTGCCCCTAAAAGGAATGCTGGCTAAAGCAGAAACAATCTCTAAAAAATTCAATTGCTGTCTGGGTTTTATTTTTTGTTAAAACAAAAACTGAAACCAGAGGAATCTCCATGACCATCAATTGTCCCCTCTGTTGACCTTTATTTTCAAACAGGGAGTTAATGTCTTCATAGCAAGCTGTTCAACACTCTCTGACCTGACTGACCCCAGTGGTAACGATTATTAACTAACTACATTGTGACAGTGGATATTGAATATTACCCATTCAGCTACATTGTTGGACCCACAAATGTCACACACCCTGAAGGGTTCCACTACAACAAGGCTAATTTGACAAGCCCGTCACAATGTAAAGCAAATATGCAGAAAAGAGAGATTTTGCAAGATTTCATGAAGTGGTCCATAACGGACCAATAATCCTGAACAACCTGGAGGAACCACTACTGTAGCAGTAATGGGACACAGTTTTAACTTAATATCTGTACGAGAAGAGGCATTTTGCAGAATTTAAAAAAAACGGCCCATATGGCCCACTTGGACCCCAAAATCTTCAACATCTCGGGTTCCACTACCACAATGCTAATTTGATAAACATTGCACATCATACTTAGGCAAAATATGCAGCAAAGCATGACTTCATAAAATGGTCTACATATGGGATCTATAATGCTGGACAACCTGGAGGAGCCACTGCCACAGTACTAAATGTGACACACTTTCAACTGAATACCACGTAATCTGTAGACGCATTTTGCATAATTTAAAAAAGGGGTTCATATGGCCCATGGACGCAAAAATTCTGAACACCGCAGGCTCCACTACCACAATGCTAATTTGACAAACTAATCCCATTGTAAAACAAAATATCCAGAAAAGAAACATTTTGCATGACTTCATAATAAAGGTCCATATGGCCCATATGGGATCAATAATCCTGAACTACTTGAAGGAACCTCTACCATAATAGTAATGTGACACAATTTCAATTTAATACCACACAATCTGTAGGAGAAGAGACATTTGACATGATTTCATAAAATGGTCCATATGGCCCATTTGGACATCGGACAAAAAAATCTTGAACACCCTTGAGACACCACTACCATAATGCATCCATATACCAAGTATAATCTTTATCCAAGCTATATAACTAGAGATATCCTGTTAAAAAGGTTTTCGGGGAATGACCCCTCAGTGTCCCCAAATGACCTTTGACTTCTACCACAAAACTAGGACACACCTTCTCAATATGATGGACTCACGTACCAAGTTTGACTTTCATCCGACTTTCCCCTTTTGAGTTAGAGCGTACCCAAGCAAGTGTCATAGAAACATAGTTTTGACCCCAGTGTCCCCAAATGACCTTTGACTTCTACCAAAAACAATAGGGCACACCCTCTCAATATGGTGGACATACATACCAAGTTTGACTTACATTGGACTTTTTCCTGTTGAGTTAAGAGCGTACCCGAAGCAAGTGTCACAGACACTCACACACGCACACCTACGCATACCTGACTGCATAGGTTCATTTGCTGACACAAGGAACCAAAGACGGAAACACATTTAAAGGGGAAATCAGGGTTTATTTTCACAATTTGTTTCACTACAATTCCTCACCGGTATCGTACAATGACTTATAACTAACCATTATGATCAAGATTATCTCAAAACATGTGGACAATTTCGTGAAACGAGTCAAATTCGGTATAATCGTATACAGGAGGCTGTCTTGTCTTATACATCAACGCTTATTTTTTGCACCCAACAAATATTACGAGTTCTCATTCAACAGTAATTAACGAAATAATTACCGTTTTTTCTTCCCTTTTAAACACCTCCCCAATGTCTCTATATTTCGGTGAACAATCACTTTAGAAAGAAAAATCAACCAAAGGTGAATTTTCTTAGTCAAACAACGATTTCTCCTTGAAACAAAAATTCCAGTGGATTTGCACCCAAGGATTTGCTTTCAACTTCTGCACAAAGTGTGCTTTTTTTTTTTTCTAGACGCATGTCACACAACCTTTAACAGATATTTGCCATTCAGAGTGGAAGTTGACACCGTGTACACTTTTGCACTGTGTTACCCTCTTATGAAGTTAAACCACTTTTATAATGTGGTTACAATTTTATTTGATTTTGTTTGGTCCATCATAAAAAAATGCCCCCACCCCTATCAAATTATATTATTGTATTCCTTAAGATGTTCCAGACTGAATCCAGAGGTAACAACCATATGAAACAGAGAGCAAATTTTCATTGTAATCTGACAAGTGCATGGTAAAGAAGTAAATCTACGGAGTTCATGATCATCCCAAATGGAGAACTATAGTTGAAAGGACCACCACATTAGTTTGTGCCCAGGGAGCACCCAAAGGTAAATCCAGCTCTGTCCGCAGATGAGCAAAGTTTACCGAGGCAACAAATCCTGTAAGTCAACAGAATGCACAGACTTAATTTATCTATAGGTCAAAATCAGAAATTATGGAAAACTTCATATTAAGATTTTTATGAAACATTTAAGGAATTGTTTGGTCAAGCTTTTTTTTATCAACTATGTCAGTTGCTATGGGTATGTTTTACAATATCAATGAGAGATTGTACATGATAACACACAATTCCTTGCAACTGGCTAATCCATCTTCGAAATCTGAAAATGTTTTGGCTGATTGTAAAGAGCGAGCACAATAAGGCTCTTTGAAAATATGATTGTAAGGTCCAGACCACTTCCAAGATAAACATTGCAATTTTTTCTTCTTATCCTTGCTTTCTCTGAAATTTAGTTACAGGTTCAAAGAAGCTTCTAAACTTTTTTTTTTTCACAAATATTCACAATTTAGCAAAAGTACCAAATGTTCATGTAGATCGGATGAAATGCAGAATCATGTTGACTTATTAACCAAACCGTACAGTACCACTCAAATTGTGATTCTGTTTCTGATATTTTTGTTCTTTTATTTTCTACTACTTCAACATTTCTTGAAATTTTCTACCAATGAACACAAGCATCTACAAGTACAACCCACTCTCCAATTTAATCAACTTAATTTCATCTGCTACTCCAGGAATGTCCAGTGGAGCAAGGCCAATTGGCCAAACTGGCATGTGAAACCAACAGAGTAGGACGAGACATCTTCTGATTGGAAGAACCAGGAGGGTGTTTCCACATGACTTTTTTACTATTCTGCCTGTTTCAAATTCCTGGTTTACGTGAAGCGATATGGAGGCCCACAGGTTGAATGGCTTTAAAAGTAAATTAGAATGGGGGCTGATGAGATTATTCCAGCTGGTAATACCATTGAACCAGAAAAATGAGAATGTAGAAACCAGGCTAAGCTGATATCTGGCTGATAGCAATGAGACTAGGATAGACTTGTATAGCCACCAGCCCAATAGACGCAGGCACTGCACTTGTACAAATTTTATGGTGATAAGCCTCAATCTCTCCTTTTCCTTTTGTACCGAAGAAAATCAAACACTGAGTACTTGGTTACTTTTACTGAACCTGGTTTTCATATAACAGCACAATTGACGTGTCCTATGTGAACAAATGATGTTCTTCTAAGGGGAGCAAAGGACCTTACTTGTTGTAATAATTAGGCAAACTGGTGCAGAGTAAGTGCAGAGTGGTGCATGATTATGTCAAATCCATGTATGATAATACCAATTGGAGCATATCAGTGTGTCAGTTTTACCAAAAGGCGTAGACTGGTATATTATTACACCAACTGAGTGTGTAATGATACCAACTGATGCAGATCCACATGTGATAATACCAATTGAAGGGAGCGGATGTTACCAAAAGGTGCAGATCAGTATATTGTTACACCATTTGGTGCAGATCAAAACTCCACCTGGTGCAGATCAGTGAAGGATTATACCAACTGACCAAAACAAAAACTACATTACCAATGGTGCAGAAGCTCATACCTTCAACCAAGTGTCTGTAGGTTATGTCAAATCCTAGAACACCCAAAATCACTGTACACCATGTAGGTACCACTGACAGAGTATCGTTATGACAAACCATCAACACTGTACAAGAGAACCTGAAAGAGAAGCACTTGCAAAATTTCCCAAATGGGCCCACTTGGGACACTACACCCAACATTCCTGAACACCCCACATCGTCCACCACCCAAGGAGCATTGTGCCTAAGTTTAAAACCAATCCATCAAAGCATGTAGGAGAAGAAGCATTTTACACAATTTCATAAAATTCAAATTGCCTAATCAAATTAATGAAATACCTTTGAACTAATTGAACAGCTTTAATATCTTTGTTTGATTTGATGGGTCCTAGAGAATAAGCATTAAATTAAATGCAAACCTGGCATCTGATAGTCTTCTCCTGTACTTCTTTTTTTCTTGTACTTCTTTTTTCATGACATTCTTGACATCAGTCTTCTTTTGAAGTTGAGAAT
Organism: Stichopus chloronotus; assembly: GCA_021234535.1. Lineage (NCBI taxonomy): Eukaryota > Metazoa > Echinodermata > Holothuroidea > Aspidochirotida > Stichopodidae > Stichopus > Stichopus chloronotus. The sequence goes on along the minus strand of CM037845.1, from coordinate 19,119,713 downwards.
ACAAACAAACGAGTCTAAAACCTCAATGCGATCTTTCCTTCATTATTAAACACTTCAATCAAAGCAAATTGAGGAGGAGCTTCATTGCCTACTGCCCAGAGCCCACCAATCCAAACAAAGGATCAAAACATCTATAATTTATGCAAGTACCGGGGGCAAACCTATGGGAAAAGATCTACCTTTTCCAGGTTTCAGGCCCTTTTTTGGTTTAAAAATTTGCACAAAAAAGACTTATGATATGTATTTTTCAACCTTTACTTGTAACATCTTTTGCTTACATGGAACATGATGGAAAAGTTCGATACACATTGACAAGGGATCAAGACCCTGACACCATTTTAAAAAAACATCAGAACTTCCAGCTAGGCGTAATAATATTTCTATACATATGATGTATGAAGACAAAAAATAAAAAAAAAAGAAAACAGAAGATTACCCTAAAAACAAGCTACCTAAAAGAGATTTCAGACCTTTCACGATCTTGCAAAACCTAGCTCTACTCAGAATCTGGTACGCTAAAGGAGTCGATGCACTTTTTGATTGGTCTCGTAAGTCTCTATCGATTAATGAAATTGATGGCTGGCAATTTCTTACCCCACGCAGCGGAGGGTAATCAACATGGTGGAGATCGCGGCATGAGGCTTTTCGGCAACAGGCAGGCTTTAATAAGATGCTAATATGCACAGAACAACAGAGCTCAGATAGGGAGGCTTCACTCCTGTGTAACACCTACAGGAGTACACTAGCCCTTCCCCATGAATTCAATTGTAAAGCAGCATTGTAAAACAGTGACTATGACTGTAAGGTGTGCTGGGTCATGTGATGTCATTCTGGATGCATGTAATATTGTAACATATTTAAAACTGCCTCTGCTGATTTCATCAGAGCAAACAAAAGTACAGTTTTGGAATGACTGAAAAAGAATATGATGCATACACCATAACCACTGAAATGCACAGCATGGCTGTATCTTCAATGTAACCAGAAAGCCAAAAGGCTTTGTGATTCCTTGCTACATGGTTCTATTACAACAAACATGAATTACTCACATGACAAGTATAAGATCAACTGCAGTTATTTTTCTTGATACACCACAAGCCTTTAACCCAAAATGACCTTTATTTTGGTGACCTAAAATTACCGTAACATTTGACGTCCACCAAAAGCAATAGGGATCACCTACCCAGGCCATACAACCCACACATCAAGTACAGTATGAGTATGACATCAGTCAGCATTATCTCTGAGCTCCAAGAAACACACAGTAATCAATGCTGCTTCTAGTCTTGCCTGTTGTTAGTTGAATCAAATAACTCAACCTTACCTCATCTGAACTCAGCTTGTCTGCCATATTTACCTGAAAATTCTTCATAAAGGACCAGAATGTTCTTGGGTCTCCATCGTATGGTGGAATTTCTGCCTTAGGTAATTCCAACACTAATTTGAAACTCAATTTCCTCCTTCAACTTTTTCAATGCTTCCTCCCTCCCCTCAGTTTAATGCTTTTGGCATTCCAACTCCAGCTTTCTGCTTGCTCAAATGCTTCATCAGACAACAACCTAGCCAGATCAGCATGAACCTCTTCCATTGCCTCAAATTGGCGCTCTGCCTTTTGCAAATTTTGCTTTATCGACTCTGCGATAATTTCTTCCTTGTTACAAGTAGCTTTTAACACACTCAAAGTCCTCGTAAGTTGACCCTAAGTTATGATTCCTCCTCAATATTTTTGCTTCCCCCATCCTTTCCGACATTGTGAAATATGATTGAAAGCACTCCAATTTGATTGTTAAGAAACCCTGTTCTGCTACCAGCTGTTCCTCTGGATATTGATATTATCCAAATAAATGACAGAACAGATCGTATTTTATTTTCCTCATTTTTTTATAAACCCATTAACATTCCATCTATCTGACCCCATGACCCCTCCATACCAAGACTATCTCTCTGGACAACTTATCCAGGCCCTTCACACTAGAAGTTACTCACTAAGTTACAAATGCAGTACTGTAGGGAGCAATTCCATTGAGTTAACTGTGTGCGACAGAATTAAAACTGAAATTGCACAATGAAGACCCATATGAATTTGTACGGTAGTTTATAATAACCACAATAATGGTGTTTAGGCTATTATTATTGTTTTATAGTGAAAAATTATCCCTTCCTCTCTATTGATAAGCATTAAATTTCACAGGGTCATGAACCTGTTAATAACAGACAACCTTATCAAGTTTAAAACAAATCTGACCCACAGATAAGGAACTATGGCAGTTTTAACATTTTTTATGTTTTATCCCATAACCTCATTAATATGCAAGATTTGGACACCAAAAACAATAGGGATCATCTACTCAATATGGGTAACCTACATGCCAAAAATGAAATTACTCAGAGTTACCCTTCTTGAGATAGATTGTTTACGAGCAACCGTCACACACACATACACACCCACATACACACGACATCAGGACTGCATAGATTTCCCTGTCTACGGCAAGGAATCAATAATTGTATGTTCGCAGGCAAATATTAGGCTGGATCACAGGTGTGCGACAATCCACAAACAACTACTTGACTATCAAAAGGTTTCCCAAGGTACTGAAAGCATCTCATGTCACTGTTCAAACAGTTTGACGATAACTTCAGCATTAGATTACAGATGTACATGAGTAAATACCAGCGACAAACAACCAGGTGACCATTAAGAAAACTTCACTTTAATCACGCTGTTGAAGTGATTCTGACTACAGTGAACAAACTGAGAGCGATCCAGATCTATACTGTGAACAATTTACATTGTTGTAACCCCTTCCCTTCTCCCACCCCTCCCCAACCAGTCCTTCCTCCAATCAACCCCTCCACAAGCAGTCCTCACTCCAATCAACATTATATTAACTTTTGAGGTGTCACAGCCTAAGCAAATAATCTCAAGGGAATTTGATTTTGCAGCAATGTTCTTCTTAGAATGTCATTGCACATGCAAGACTGATAGCCTGGTGCTGGAAATAATTCACACACACTGCAGTACAGGCCATCATTGCTAACACTTCACATGTCACGGGCCCACTGCTCCAGAGACTGAACGGGGGCCTGAAAGCCGGCAGTTTTGAATCGTTTGCTGTAGAAACGAAGCAATAGCCACTAACAGAGTCCAACAAGAAAACAAAAACAAAAATTGGTAACTTACACATTTAAGTCGAACTGCATGATAGCGCATGACATGCAACTGTAGAACACACTCACCAAGATCGATGAATTTAGTACCGAGTATTCCGAGTAGGTTGTTAGCAACCTCTCCTCACCTTGCCTTGCTTTTTTTCTTTTATGTTTTCTTACAAAACTTGACAGAGTGCATGGATCAATGGATGACTAGAAAGAGACGACTCTAAGATGTCGACTGATGAAAGATGTGATGTACCACCGAAGAGAGGGAGAAAATCCTGTCAATCTCCATTTTATTGTCTGATAGGAGGCAAGTGCTGGTAGCACTGAGAGGCTGGTAACAGGCATCTGTTTCCGCACTGTCCACGACAGGGACCACAGAAAGAGCTGCGTCCAATCAACACAAACCTGACAAGCCACTGATTGAAGACTGAAACTCCTCTGCCAATATCCGTTGCACCCCCCCATAAGAGACCATCCAGCATTAACATCCATAGAAATTGAAAATTATGGATTTTTATTTGCTGTAAATTTCATTAAGACATTTAATGAAACTCTTTGAGAGCGATGGTTTAACAGGTTCATCAAAAATCCCCCATGGGCTTGAGTTACTCTTAAAGATTACAATGACCGGGGCCATTAATCAAATGGTTTAGCACTGGGGCAAAACATCACTTACAATCCCGGAAGCTCTCCTGGGAGAAGGAACTCACCGTAGTCATTCTAGATTGTCTACTTCAATAACTATCGGACACAAGAGAAATCAAACTTAATCAGAGCTTTGCACTGCAGCATGATGTGTCAACACTGATCGAAGCCTGCACGGGCAGAGAAAGAGAGATGCGAAATGTTCCAAGAGTGCAACCCTTCTCTGCACATTATGTGACAATGGAATTGCTTGGGACATGTTTTTCAGTCATCAGGGTTGAAGACCTGGCTTTAACTGAAGACCTCTGGGGCAAAATGATACAATATTTATGGGATCTGATGAGATTGAGATAGGAGAAAGTGCCTTTGGTTTGATTTAAGACAAAACAAGGTAATCCAAAATCTTCAGTCTTCTTAGGAATTTGCAGAGACTATTTTTAATTATTTAATTTGGCAGGCATGAGGTTTCTTTGGTTTTCACTTCAAAAGGCTTATGACTTTAGACTTCATAGATCTCTTTGTGTAAAAAAAACCTGACATGGAAAGCCACATTGGACTTTTTAACTGTAAACAGAAAAGGTCATAAACCTTGGATATATGTCTGTTTTCAAAATCTTTGAGAGGAGAGTAGGAGGGTGGTGAACTTTACAGGGGGAAGGCAGATCAAATTTCGTACTCTCAGCAGCTTCAGTGGGCCATGATTACAAATCTGTTTGCAGACAGTTCATAAACTGACTGAAAGAAATTGATCAACCAGGTACAGAAATTTCCATGTGAACCACTAAGAATTGGTCTTTACAAAACTCACCTTCAGTTTGTCCTCCTGCTCTGAAAAGTTATCAAAAGCGCTGCCGCTGAGCTGAGGTGACTTTAGGTCCTCTGAGAGATGGACGATCTCATTCCTAAGCTTCTGCAACTCATCCCCATACCCCGCTCTGCCTGGCGAGGGGGCAGAATCATCGAGAGACCCAAAGTCTGCTCGCACGTCGGCCACCGACTCTTCCACGATGACCTCCTCAGAGACAGGTCTGCGGTACTGCAAGAATCGTGTCTCAATTTCACGCCAGCGACGTGTGAGCTCCAGCCAGGTCGGCTCCACCACAGGGCGTCCTCCTTTCCCGCTGAGGTCATCTGCACTTTTCTGAAGCTCATCAAACTCCTGCTTCTTCTTTTCCAGTTCTCGCTGCAAGGCCTGAAAATGAGGCGACAAGATAAGAAAATTCTGTTACTGATTAACTTTTTTGTTTCCTTCATTTACATCTCTTCTCTTGGAGCAAATATGCAAAAGGATTTAAAACAACCATTATCTGGCTCTGAGCAAGAAACCAAATTGTGGCTATGATATTATCATAATTTTCTTGCTTGCTTTAATAATTCTGCCTCACACAAATTTTTGACATCACTGGACAGATACTGATGGTACAACAGAGCCACCGATGACATCAGCAGGCATGCAATTTGCCTACATTTGAGGCCACTTTGTGAATGCTCTATTGCTCCACATCATTTTTTAATTCAAACCTTTGACACCTGGTACAGTGAATACAGAATTTTTTTTTTATTGGATGGGGGGGGGAAGAGATAACTACAGATGGTAAATTAAATCAGTGAGATGTCTTTCTTTGTATCCGGCAGAATGACACACATGCTGAAGAATTCAGGTATGTTTGTCAATGACAGAGACTATCTACTTGTGACGAAATAATCCCCCTTGACACATTCGGTTTGAAATCTTCCTGTACAACTCACTATGTTCCATTCTACTGAGATCTAGAGTTCATCTTTCAAGACGGTCAAACATTCTTTTCTCCAAATTTTCTCTAACAACATTTGCTGATGAGTGCAACCATGCAGCACTCAGCAAGGCCCCACAATTTATGGAGCTGGTGGGCCCCTCCTGACACTATAAACCAGTCCGTCACTGCCCCTTTCCCGTTAAGTCTCAATGATTGAGTAACTTTCCACTTCATTCTCTTAGCAGATTTCCGGCCTCTTTTAGTTTATCCTTGTTCGTCAACACGTTTGCGAAAATAGCATGCAGAGGCGTTGGCTTCCCCTAATCAATAAAGACAAGCCCTTTTACTTACTCTAAGTAGTGCAATCTAGCTATATAATAAATAAAAGTGAGATATCTAGGTTATCCGTAATGTAACAAATAAAACATGAGCCAAAACTGTACTGTAACATTATATGCTATAGGAAAGGGACACATATTGCCTACACAATTACACACTTACTTTGAAGATTTGAAGCTGCATTCTTTAGAGTTTATTTAGACTGGTCTAAAATTTATTTCAGACATGAAGATGAAGGAGCGTAACTGAATGTAAGCATGACAAAGCTGTGTGAAGTTTGTAAGTTCGGGTGTGTGTGCGTGCCAATTGTAATGTAAGAGGTGAAGATGAATATAATTCGGTTAATTTCATTCTTGTCTTTCATCATCAAAAGGGCTATACAACTTTACAGTAACTGCAATTACAGGCAAGCTATGGGGTTGTCACCCTTCAACAAATTATCCAAAGTGATGTAAGTGATAGCAGTGAAATTGAATATAGTGTAATATCAAACTTCTGTATAACTACAACTTAAAAGCTGAGATAAATAAAATAACAATAATAAGTCTTGTATAGTGCAGAATCCAGAAAATAACACTGCTCAATGTGCTTTACAGGTGCCGTAAAAAGAGCAGAGAAGTTAGACACATTGAGAGAAAATGAAGGTTTTGAGGGACCATAAAACTGGTCCAGGGAGTCTACAGACCTGAGCTTCAGCGGGAGCGAATAAGTTTAAGGATCAAGAAGTCATTTTGGATTTGTCAAGTTCCCTATGACAACATGTGGTAACTGTGGTGTTGACAATAATGAATTTGTTCTACACGATGTTAGAGACCATGCAAACTGATATTTGAGTAGTAGATGAAATAAATACTCGGCATGAAACTGATCTTAGAGGAAAGGATGTAGAGAAGTGTCAGCACAGCCGTAGGGGGCAGTGTTGAAATATTTACAAAGGGCTAAAACATGTGAAGATAAAGGTATTGGAAAAAGGCAGTAAGTTTGTCATTTACAAGACTATTGTCCATTACATTACCACTGGTGTTATTCATACTGCGCCTCCAGTTACTGTAACTGAATCACTTTATTTCCACTTTATCACAAATGATTTGACAAGGTGAGATACATGAATTGACAAATTTGAAAGACAAAGACACAAAGTAGAGGAGAGCTAGCAGAAGCAATGCTGATCAATGGCCAGGCCACTGAAAACACAGACACATAGAAGAACATCGAAAAAAATGGTAACAAAACACTAGTGCAATTTAAAGTGTATGGACATCTCAAAAACTTTCAAAATTATCTTTTGCAATAAGGGGAAGGCATTTTGTAATAATATGAATACACTATTCAAACTGTATAAATACATTCAGCATTAGCAAGTAACACTGCATTATGTGAGTTTTTTAGAACAAGACTTTGCAGATTTACACAGCAAATAAACTGAGCACATGAGCTTCAAAATCTATGACTTCTTTTAATGTTTCAACAAAACATTATCTTCTACAAAATTGTCACTTCAAATTTCCCTTTTCTTCTTTCATCATCATTCATTACACTATGCAGAACTTGAAACCCCAAATCACTATTATGTCTTGTGCTAATGTTTAGCGTTCTCTGCAAAGTTCACTGCATCAATACATGCATTTCTCTCATCGACTTGGTACAGCTATGCAGTGATTTTCCCCATGATGCAATTCAAATTGTGATGGTCCAACTTTACTGTACCTTCCAGCATTATTTTATGCTCCTTACTGCTGAGTGACCAATAAAAACACCACTTGTCATGTGCACTTGTGTGATCTCTACTCAGAAACTTGCACATGTTAATCCTTGCTTTTAGTATATGACTTTGACTGCACAACCAAAGAGGGCACATCAGATCTGTCACCGGACACATAGTTGTGCATATATGAAAATAGTATTAGTTAATCCTTAAATGATATTGTATGAGTTTATAACTTTTGGCCACAGCTGAACAAATCCAAGCCATTTGTCTGATAAAAACCTCATACTGCTATCATGCCCTGAAGGTCTTCTAAAGACATCTTTTAATACAAAACAATTCCTGTGATGCAAGCAATTATTGGCATACTTTGATATCATGGTATTTAAAAAAAAAAGACAACTGGTATGACCAGACGCTTAAAAATAGTTGTTCCATTTTTTCCCCATTCCTGTCCCAATCACCCACACTGTACGTATATTTACTGTAAGTTGACGTATAGTTGTATGCCTGAGAGTCCCACAGCACCGACTAAATCTCAACGACAGGTTCAGGGTTTTTCAAAAGTTCATTTCTGTTTCAATTATAACTAATATTTCCAACAATGATTTCACGATTATTTTAAATATTTCATACGGTAATTATTTTCGATATTTCACATTTGTCGAGTTTAACAATAATACCATTTTTTTCTTCGATTTTTCAATGCGTCTTCAATACAAAAATCAAACCATTTATTTCCGGTTTCCTTTGTTAGTGTACCATGAAAGCCTTTCTCCATTGATGCATTCAATCATAAGTTGTGAAATTCTCTAACATCCAGTAACCTTTTCAAATAAACCACAATTTTAGTTTATAATTTGGCTAATTTTGCACTTTTTGGAAAAATGTCCGTAAAATAATAAAAAACTCACCTGAAAAGCAGTTTGTAAGTTGTTCCCCAGTATGTGTCATAGAATAGTGTGAGGATGAATGTAAATATTTCTTGTCAGTGCCACATTGGTCAGTGCCAAACATTTATGGATAGGTCATGACTATGCAATATGAGAATTACATTTATTCTCCCTGAGGATATACTTTTACAACACAAAACAAGAGTCCAAGAGGCACTGCGGTTCCTTGCACAGATGAACAGTAATGTTACTTAGGAAGTAAAAGAAGCATTTTGCATTATTTTGTACAATAGCCCATATGGCCCATTTCTGATCATGAACCCTCACTTTTGTAAAATAAAATCTGTAAAGAAAGAAACACATTTCATGATTTTAATAAATTGGCCATATGGCCCATTTCAGGACATAGGACCCAAACATGACAAACGCCCAGAGGGAACCACTTCCATAGAACTTATGTGACCAATCAGCAACAGTGTTACATACAATCTGCATTGAGTAGAAGTGTTTTGCGTGATTTCAGGATACCCCAAGGGCACTATGGTTCCTTGTACTTGGAATATACATACTGTAAAATGATAGGCTGGAGTTAATAAATTTATATCAAAGAAGCCATTTAAATTAATGCAATGAATTGAAGATGTTGATTCCTACTGTACAATATACCGCAATATCTCATTCATTTTGCATAGCACAAACAGCTGTGAATCTTTCATTTAAATAAATCAAAATGATAAGATTATGTTTGATCGTAACTTTTCCTAATTTTTAAATGTAGACGCAAGGTTGTAAATGAACAGAATACATCTTTCATTGAAGGAAAATGACAGTAACTACTTTGAAATACAACGGGATTGGCATTTAAACAGAAATCATATTTGACAATTAGCAGTTCTTACTGTAAGCACCTACATAATGAATATGCAACAGTACAGGTCTCACTAGTGCATCATAAACATATGTGCTACTCAAGTTGTCGCTTCTTGGTTGGTATCAGGAATTGTAGTATTTGGTGAAAGGAAGCATTATATTTACAAATAACCTACCAACTAAACATGACATTGTGGCATCAGTGATTCTGAGTTGTTTTGACGTACTGAATAGTCAATACTAGTAAATTCCCACTGGCTTGTTTAAAGAAACACACCGTTGATTTGAATGAAAACTGTCAACCGCATTATCGTATTCTACACCGTTTTGTCATTATGTTAGAAGAATTTGAAATCATATGGCAGAATTTACCAACTGAAACCCATTTATTTTCCCAGATTGTCTGAATTGTGTAATTAAAAGCCTTACCAAACTTTTGGAGATGAAATTTCAATGTTTTTACTTTTTGCCTATGCACGCAATCACTTTAATATCACATTTGAAGCATCCGACAAGGCACTACAAAGATGTTGACATATCAGGAATTTTACATTAAGTCCCACCCACTCATTAATATGCAAGATATAGGCACCAAAAAAGGATGGGGCACATTTACTCAATATGATACACATACACACCAAGTTTAAGAAGAATTAAACACTTGATCATTCACTTATCATGCCACATACCTCGCCTTCCAACTGTGACATTAAGTCCTGCTCACTCATTAATATGCAAGATATGAGCACCAAAAATGGTAGGCGGCATCTACTCAATATGATACACATAAACACCAAGTTCAAGAAAAATTGAGCCCTTGATTATTGAGCATTTGCATTCCAAGGGCATCACATGCACACACACAGGCCAACTTGACTGCATATATTCTTTTGTTAAGACAAGGAAACAAAAAATCAATTAAAAAACCCTTGAAGAAATTGTATTGACTTAGCAGAAATATTTCTTCAACTTTGTCTCAAATATGTCCCCATTAATGTACACATACTTGTCTTTCAGATTCAATTCCATCCTAGTGATACACGAATTGTCTTTTCATCCTAGTATGTCTAGGATATTTGTGGATATATCGATAAAATCATAGAAAACAAAAACTGTGAGAAAGAAAAAAAAAACAGCAAGAAGCTTACGATACACACAGGTGTTCATGTATCATTCCTTTTCACGGATGGAAAAAATATGTCCAAAACTCCAGTTCATTGGAAATGCTACATGCCAGCCTATGTACATCAGTGATCACTGGCATTGCTGTCTTTGAAAAAAACTCCGACTTAAGCTGTCAAACGGGGTGGGGGGGGGCTTTAATTGATTCATCACGAGGCGGGACGATAACGTGAATCCATTCTTCCCACGTTGCCTCATTTTCATGCGCCGGTTGATGTACATCCAGGAGGCAATTGGATTTTCTCCGAGAGTCACACGAACGAAACATACCCTAATTGCGACACCCGAACATCCTCCACGGGACAAAGGCAACACTCCATTCCCCCTGGGATGCTAATCAGCTAACCCGAGCCTTAAATTGATTAAATAATGTCTGCCAGGTCTCCTGTTCATGCTGATTCAACAATCTAGAAGTATCCACAATGCACAAGAGATGGAAGTGTGACAAAGTCGACAAGAAAACAAAGGCTACCACAGCAGATAAAACAGCCACAACACCTTATATGTTGGAACAGGGAGACAAGATCATGACAAAACACATTCAGAAAATGAAGACATAAGTACATTGTTCAAGATGAGGTTTTTGTTTCAAATGTATTTCTCATGACGCTAATTCTTCAAAAAGCAGCCCCCTCCCGGGTCAGTAGATATCCTTTGTAAATGCCTACTATAGACTTAGCCTATGGTACTTATTCCAAACCTTTGTTGACCTTGTCTGAATTGTTGATATGTTCAGTGAAGACATACACTTCAAATACACTCACTGTTCTATTTGCTGGTTTCATATATATTTTGTGAACGGAGTCTTCATTTACTCTGAAGAAATGCACTAAGCCAAGGATTCAATTTGGTAAGCTGGTCCCCTGCACACCAACAACAAAGGGTGGCACAAGGAAGAAGACAGTGGGGATGGGGTGTGGGGAGTAGTGTGGAGAAGAGAGCAAGAAAATTATAATGGGACATTATGTCTCCTTTAACTTAAAGGGAAATAAGGCGTTTGTTTCACAAAAACAAACATATTTTCAAAACCAATGTTTGTGGACATAGAATCATAGGTCATTCAAAATAAGGAAGGACAGTAGCCTTCTTTTCAAAAACTAAGTTTCCCACAGATAGAAATTCAGTTGTTTGTTCCTCAACAATAATTTGTTCACCCAAACTTTTCAAAATTCAAATGATGCATCTTCCGTTATTCACCACATGCATAATGTTTTGAGGAGATGAAGCTTTTGCAGATGTTTATTGATGAGACTGAATGGTTTGACAATGATTAGAGCTATTTTCTTTGTATGCCATGTTGGTATATTCTAAACGCCCTATTTCCCTTTAATAAGAGATAAATCTTCATTACTCCTCTCTTCTACCATCCAAGAAGAAATCCTTGGGAGTTTTATATGGACTAAATGATTAAACTGTCATTCTATTTAATACAAACCAATTTAAAAAGCAAGACTAATTCCAGCATATCTTGAATCCTGGCATGACAATAGTACAACACTATAAATTCAAAAGCCTGCGCAGTATACAGCATACTGTGCATGATTCCACAGAAAACCGTCCTTTGCAACTTGCATAGTATCCGATGTACAAACGGCGGCCTTCATTAGATGGACATACCATGTAAAGATTCCCTGTGTCTATTTTTTAATACAGATGATAATGAGGTGAGCTGGTTAAATACTTTTAACTACCATAATCACTATAGGAGCTCTGATCCTTAACCAGCAGACAGTGAACTTTAGTGTAGAATGCTCTGAATTCTTGCCAGGCTACCAACCTTCTTTCTTCTTCTTGAAAGGAGGGTCAAGATACAGGCTTCCCTTTTTTATCCTGAAACAACTCTCAAGTTCATCTGTCCAAGTCGGTCAACAGCTGGCATCTTGCAGATGCAATAAGTGCTACTCAATGCAATTTTAATGTATACAACGATTTCTTTTTGCATGTGTATTTAGTGGTTTAAAGAGTAAAATAAAGCTTAACCAGCTACCAGTGGAATTAAAATACTGTAAATTTCATTCCAATGTGGAATATTTTCCCCAAAATGTCTTTTTTTTTTTTGCAAGAGACAATTTAACACTTAAAATTAATACCCTGTTAATATGTGACACAAAAAAAATAGCATCACTTTAGGGCAAATACAAGCAAATATCAGTGTAAGTAACTTGGAACGTTTTTTTTTAAAAATCACTTGCCCTATGCAGATGCCGTTCCTGTTCCTTGTTATCTGAGTCCTTATCTGACTCAAAATTCAATTAAACAAACTCTAGAAAGATATTTTGGTGGACAATCTTCCTTTTTTGAAATGGAACAATTTTAATAGTGAAATTGGAAAGAACATACACCCACGTGGTCCTTCCTCCTCTCAAGGTAGCTGTGAGAAATAAACTGTAATCAGTGCAGCACATCCAAAAACACTTTCAGGTTCCACTTAAGTACCACATCATAATATGGAGAAGAATGTAAAGTATCTGTCACGAGGTATAAGTTAACACACAATAGGGCCATAACGTTCGCTGTGAACAGCAAACTATAGTTCAAGGGTGTATCATGATTGGTTGGACGTTATGTGATGCAGTTTTGTGCAAATATTACATCAGACATATGTATGCGTCATACACAGCAGGTCGAAGTTAGGAAATGGCTGAATGTGTATGTCATATGCAGTTTAAACTACCAATACTTAGAAGAACAACTGCAAGAAAATGTTGTTTAGTTCATGCAGGTTGAAAAATGGCAGCAACTTTAATTTTAACTATAAACATTAAAGGATTCACATACGTAGCTGCAAATGTACATTTCCTTTCTTGATATATTTTGATTGATACACAAGTAATTATGACTTGATCATTTGCTGCTTGATTTTTGCATCTTTCTATCGTTACTTTCTTCTTTGTAACCGCTATAAATCATTTTGAGAGCAGCCCCTGCCTCCTCCATCTCCTGACCCCTTTATTCTGTGTCACTGGTATTGCAATATCATCAGGGCATTCTACCCGACCCTTACCAGTCTGAGGAAATGAGAGTGTGGTAATAGTGACCGGACGGTGTATGTTATTGTAATATCTGAGCTGTGGCTAGAAATGAAACCATCAAATTAGCCAAAAAAAATGCAATTAATTGAACAAATACTTCAATGCTTGCGCAAGTTGTCTCTGAAAGGTATCTCTGCTACCAAAGGACAATAATAGCAAATCAAAATTACTGAATCTCCGATGAAAATTTAATGCCTTCTTTGTTTACATTGAAATATGATAATGTAAACATCTGACTAATATTTAAATCTAATTTATCAACAGAACTTGCTTGAAAAAAGCAATGTCTAGAAAATATTATTTTCCTTTTTTCGTATCTCTTTCATGCAATGCAGAATATACATGCATGTCTATAATTGGTAATTGGAGTCTAGGAAAGTTTATGTTTTCAATAGGATTTACAGAATTATGCAGAAGAAAGACAGGTACTCCAAGGACAAACCTGCCACATGTTATCACTAACAGGTAAACAGGTTGCACGAACGGTGTTGTAAACTGCAGGTGTAGCTCATTTCTCATGGACTGATGTGCAACGGAAGTGAAAGTAGTGTATGGACATGAAGGCAAGTACTGTATATATGACTACCAACCAAGAAATGTTTGAAATAAGAAAATGTCACATCTCAACAGGGGTTCATTGAGTTGATATCAATAAGTTTGTTATGATTTTGAAGGGTAGAAACACATTACTATCAGATTTGTAACCATATTTTACTACTCATTTTTATTAATATTTTATACATTTAGACTGGAATAAATAAATTAAGTTTCACATCCATAGTAATGAAAACCGTCAAACTTCTTGAATTTTTGACCCTCACTTGTACTGGCTGTGTACATGTGAATAAGTAGTAACATTAAACGTCTCATCACAAATTTTTGAAAAACGAATGGAATCATTAATTCATCACTCATTTATGTTCCTTTGTATGTGAAACATTGAAATACTCTTAGTGTGACCATTTGCCATTAGAACGTTACGGAAACCTGACAGGTTAACAAACAGCTGGAGAATTTCACAAAACAACTCGATGAGCCTCTATGAAAAATGCAGGCTTGTAGTCCAGCAAGTGTCTGGTCATCCACTGGCCAGTTAACCTGCGGAATTAAAATATGGTAACATGGTAAAATATGGGTACATCCCACTACAGAATTAATTCCCACTGTAATGTGTTTTTTCATAAATTTCAACTTCACACAAAAAAAATACTACACTGTAAATAATTAACACAAAAACATGCCATCACAATATTTTTGCCCTTTTATGAAGCAAATACATGCCAAAGACAATGTCTTTATCTTCTTTGTACAGATTTTTTTCTAAATCACAAGGTCTGCTAAAAATCCCTGCTCTTCCTCATTTTATGAGTAACTATTAGACTTAAAATTATGGTCAAATAAACCATGCAAAGTGTCTTAGGTTGAAAATAATGCTTTTCTTAATTAGAGGGGGCCACTGCAATATTGAAATTAGAAAGGCAATAAAACACGTGGTCCTTTTGCAGAGAGAATTTCAACCAATGCAGTGAGCTCAAGAACACTTCCGGGTTCTTTTGAGCTGATCAACGAATAATTTGAAGAGGAATATTCCTGTCCTGTGGCAAATGGGAAACAGATAATTGGGCTAGAACATACACTGCACACAGTACATGATCGTTCGAGGCTGTGTTGTTGCTTAGCTAGGGGTTATAATGTTATGTAGTTTGTGCATACATCACATGAGGTATATACATCCTTCCTATGCAGTAAGTGCAGTTAGCACAAGATGGACATATCAGTCTAATGCAGTAGCATGCGGTTAGAATAGGACGGATATATCCTTCTTAAGCAGTAGTGTGCAGTATGCACAGGACATATATATGACTTACACAGTAGCATGCAGTCCACATAGAATGTATACATCCGTCTTACACAGTAGCGTGCAGTTACCACAGGACGGTATGTCTTACTCAGGTAACTGGTTAAATCAATTGACAGATGCACACTATGACTTAATATCTAGAAAAATTTATTCTCTATCAAAATATGATGCTTAAGTAGAATTGCCATTGCTCGAGAAGCCATACTTTTATAAGATCACGACAACAAAGCATTTTGCGAAAATCAACAAGCGGCAATATCCTCTAAAGTTTGAGTGTGGACTAAGCCTTTGGTTTGCAAAATAAGGATTACTCTACAGTACATTATAAAAGAGAGAGAGAGGCAGACCAGTTACATGGCCTTTCAAATCTTCACATTTCCTGAACAATGGCTTAAATGAAGATGAATAGTTGCGACAAAGACTTCAAATACTTGTTATTTCACCCCTACTTCAAATAACCAGAACAATTCTACAACAATAATGAGTAAAAAAAGATAATGACAAAATTGACAAAACAATGGTCAACCATGTTACCAAAACAGTTACTATTAACTAAAAGGAACATGTCCCACCGTGAAGGGAAATTTACCAATCGAAACTGCTCCTATTGAATTAAAGGATTAATTTTCCTAATTTTGGTTGAATTTTATAAATTTTTAAAATTTTTCATCCATTTACAATTTTCAACTCCAATCTACGACTTACACGACAAGACCACATACATGTCATCATCAACAGCAGAAAAATGATTAATTGAACAGTGATGACTATTACTACCAAACAGAGGCAACATACAAGTGACAGACAGGAACTGAAAGGTGAAACCATCACTTTTGCAAATTAAATTGATGGGATGCTGTGAAGTCAACACTGGCAAAATTTTGCTTTAACTATCAGCAAAATGGAATAGATGGCGCTATGCCTTTTCTTTTCAAAACATCCAAACATTTTGTGGGCAGGCTTTTTCATGTTGTGGAAGGGTTTTAATTTTGCCTTAGCCCCTTCCTTCTCCCCTAATGGAAATCTCACATCATCCAAATAACCTGTTTTATTAAACAAAATATTGCTTATTCTCTATCTTTACGGTTTCATGGCCACAGTTTACCAAGGGTGAATATAAGTCACCGGGTCTAAGCACAGTTCCAAACTTTGCAACAAACTACGAAGTATGGCTATTAAAAGTGATTGTTATTTTTCAAACAGGATTTGTGTTTTAACTGTTTTTATCCTGTTTTTGTGGCTTTTCAAAGAGGTTACTGTTATTTCCAATCATTAAATGAAGAATTCCCTACATGAATTACCTTGCTATACATTTAAAAATTAAGAAAAGCTTGAGATCAAACATAATCTTATTCTTCTGGTTCTCCATACACATGCAATCACTTCAAATTGTTTTGCTAGAGATGATTTCTTAAAAACAATGGCTACACAAATTAAATTCACTGATCATGTGACTGTGGTTTTGTGATTGTGAGTACTATTTCAACAATCAAAGTTACTTGATCCAGTTTGGTCTGAAGTCATAGTGACCTAACAGTGTTCACCCCAAAGGGGAATAAAATACGACATCCTCATTAAAGCTTCATTCACACTCATCAGGCAAAATTAGGCACATAACAATAATAAGACCTAATACAAACATGTTGATGTTGCATGATCTTTTGAGTGAAGTCACATGAAGGCAAAATTGCACTCTTCACACTTCATCACAAGTTGAAAAATTTTGAGATTGAACATCACAGAAATTGTCCAATTGTGTTGAATCATCCGAGAGCATTTAGAGCATTGTATCAGGTGCGGGTTATTATGTGCCATTAGTTTGTATTGATGGAGACAATAAAAAGTTTTTCTCTGTAGAAGATATTACTTGCTAGTCACTATTCACTGTATTATTGCAAATCAAAACAGAAACCTTACAGTTAAAGTTACCAGATACAGCATTAAATTGTTAATGGTGCCCGGACCGCAACACATAGAAATATGGACAAGGTAAATACTGTAGTAAATACTGTACTGAATAAAGACGATGGATGAAAACAACATACCCGATGATAGTTGACGCTGGTGACGATCCACATGAATACAAGTAAAGAGCACCAAACTAAGAAATAGACCAAAACCATGAATGTGGCCAAAACCGGTTCTTCCTCTCCAAGCATTATAATAGATTCACGTGTTAGCAGACGATCAAAAACATGAAAACTGTGTTCCTTACAGGCGGATCTCATATCCTCAATGGAATTATGTGAGAAGAATTGGAATGAAGAATGAGAGTGTTTCGTCCCGATCCTCCGCACTTCACAGCTTTAACCTGTCAGAGACTTCTGTTTTCCTGATTTCCACAGAATGTTAAACTTGATGACCCTTATCATCAAACTGCTTCAAGAGAGCACGACAGGGTTTCACTACGTAAAGAGAAGGCAATGTGTACCTTTCTTTGAAAAATTTGTATCTTCTCACAGTTTCCTGCCAAATTGCTTCACACTGAAACCATTACCCTAACACCGAAAATCAGCTGCACGGTGAATACGCAAAATGTTTTGAGCCATAACAAATGACATGTCAACTCTTTCATATTGATGCAACAGGAATGTTAAAATTCTTGAATAAATTGAAGTAGCCGATTGAATTTTATAGAAATACTTTGAATACTGTTCCCATGTTTCTTTTAGAAACTTAATCTCCTGGTTGGTCTTCTTACAGTATGGCTGTTTCACAAATGATAATGGTCTCTGGGACTCTGAAATGTACACCAGTTAATGGTGGTTAACACACTTAACACACTGTAACTCTAAGTAACACTAATTAATACACTGCAACTCTAGTTAACACTAGTTAATACACTGTAACTCTGGTTCTCTTTTGACCATGCTCAATGTTGGATGCCAAGCACATTGATGCAAGCAATATTCCAATTAAGACTGTTACAGTTCTATATAGCAACACCTGTTTTGGTTTGGAAGATAGATTGGGTCTCACTGGATGGTGCCAGTTTGGGTGAGGGGAATAAAGGCAACAGGTGGGTCACTTTACACATTACAGAAATATCAAAATGATATGTCTTCCTCTTAAGGCCCTTTCACACTAGGTGCAACCAAATGACGTGATGTAATAAAATGTTGCTTTTTCTTTCACAATACTATTTTTGATTGTCCCGTTAATCTTCTGATTTTATGAAGGGAAAAAAAAAATCAGAAGAAAAATATCACTGTGTTAAGTGATAAAAAATGAATTTATGCAACTCCATTGAATCATGCTGCTTCATATTGAGACATACTGTATTGTGGCTCTTGTGAAAAGATTTAGGTAATAACTGTTATTTTGAACTGCTTTATACTGCAGTGTACAACTTAGTATTATATTTAGTGTGAAAGGGCCTTAAAAGCTAAGAGCACTGAAAATTCAATCCCTTGCACTGAATACAGAGCAGTGGATTAAATAATTTGTAACTTGATGTTTCTGCTACAAATAGTCTTCCTTTATGAGGAAGACTCTTCTTAGAGGTAAATGACATACTAGTAGTGAACCAGAACAGCTTTGTATGGAAATCTGGAGTTTCAACAAAATAATTGACCCTGCAGCTAGCGCATGACCATTAAAACTATCTTTCCATTGATCACACTTGAATAGACTTTTATTGAGATGATCTACTGAAGCCAGGTTTAGTACCAACAAACTAACCCAATTCCTGATCATTTGATGACTGCAATAAATTGACAAACTGCTGGACTCTAAATCATCGTCAATAAAATACATCAAACATGCAAATTGGTTCACTAAATTGTTCCTAGGAATAATTCTGAGGTTGCTACAATCAGTTTACGGAGAGTTGCCCAGTGAGTGGTGGATGCACTTCAAGTGTGTTAATTAATCCATGCTGTGAATCAAGGAATTTCATCAGCCACCGCTGCTGACATGAGCTAGTAAACCAAGGATGAATTTCACTGCTTTGAACACTCATGTATGTGCTATCATAAAAATCCAGGGCCCATGTCAACAAAAGGGATAGGGGATGACAAGGGGCATTACAACACAAAACTGTTTGGCCCCTGTAGAATCTCTGGATGGGAAAACAATTAAAATTCTGTCAAACGTGCAGGTGGGGCCCGCTTCCCCTCTAAGTTTCACCCTCCTAGGTATCTGGTTACAGGCCTGCCAACATCTGTGATGCCAGAATGCTAGAGATCTACATTATACAATAACATTGTCCAGAAATAGCATTCAATGAACAGGAATGCACTTGCTTGTTTACTATCTTTTCAATACTTTCATTATTACTTGTGTGCATTCATGAACTTGAAATATGATACATATAGTGGCACATAAACTTGTCTGTGACATCATTGTAGAATTTGCAGACTTTACAACCATTCTGACCCCCCCTTCCCCCACTCCCTTAGATATCCCTTTTCTCCTGAATTTTCTTTCACCTCACATATCAATTGTAACACACCTAACACATTTAGCAATGCATGTTCCATAGAGGACTTTGCACCATTCAATTAGCTAAACCTTCAATGCCCATACCATGACACTTGTGCAAAGTTACTCTATCAAGGACTGCTAGTTGGTCTACTGGTACCATCTGCCAGAAAGACTTGGAACATGACTAGTGCTAATACATGATGCAAACATCAACAAATTACATTTACACGATTCTTGGAGAATCTCAGCTCTTGTGCAAGATTGCCCGGCAACAGATAAACATCAGTGAAAGTAACTGCCGGCTAGACAAATCATCCTGACAAATCAGTGTGAAGGCTTGGCTAAAAGCCATCAACAGGAGTATGTATTACTCTATAGGTGCTTACATGTACAACAATATAATCCATCATGGAACCTATTAAACAAAGTCAGGGCTCTGAAGTTCCATTTTTTAAGTACTGCAAACAGTAAGCTCAAATTTATGGAAAACTTGTGTTGCAGTATTAAGAATTAGGTGAGTGGTTCACAGCCCTTGAAAGTTGCCTCGGCATTCAGCAATGCTGAAGTCAATTGAATTTACATTGGCAAAAAAAAATTGCCCAGGCAAAAATATTACAAGTTACAACCATGTGGCGAGACTCCCACTGACTGACTGAGCTTACAGGAATCACCATTAGAGGAAAGTTGAAATAAGTCCAGGCCTACAATTTACGTGATGTCAAAACATTCAAACCTGAATAACCTCCCATGATACCACATACCACACAAATATACAGGAGAGCCAACATCAGTATTGGTTTTTGTGTGCA
This sequence comes from Stichopus chloronotus, assembly GCA_021234535.1. NCBI lineage: Eukaryota > Metazoa > Echinodermata > Holothuroidea > Aspidochirotida > Stichopodidae > Stichopus > Stichopus chloronotus. The sequence continues at coordinate 19,099,054 of CM037845.1, read as the reverse complement.
CTTGCTTCTTACTTTCCATGATGAATGTTTTTTCATAGCGATTATGATTGGCTGAAACTTCTGTGTGGCAATAGCAATACCAATGCTCTCAAAATTATCTCTATCGAAACGTTAACAGTGTCAGTGTAAAGAAACAAGTGACATGAAAATAATTATTTAACAAGTTTTTACCTTTAACTTTTATTTATAAGTATTGAAATTATTTAGGTGATATTTTAGGCAAACTGCGATAATGATGGCAAAGTTTTAGACTCCCTGAAGTAAGAGATTTCAGTCCCAAAAAACATTGTTGGATCTCACAATTTGTGTTGCTGTATGTGTACACTTTGTACTGGAGCTGTACTAACTATCAGCTGTTCAAGAAAGGAGGATCGAAGTCGAAAGTATCGAAAAATACCCCAGTAAGTCAAGAATGCCAAAAACATTTACATGACATGTGCAAAAGACCCCAAACTAACAATCTGCAATATTTTCACAAACTTTAATTCGACAGTATCCTCCTAAGAGATGTTTTCTTCCAGAGTGACTTGGGACTTTTGCTGTTGCCTAATATACAAATGTATATACTGAGATAGAGCCTGGTCAACACATGCATTACTAACTGTAGTAGTGTCTTACAGTATAGGAACAGACTAGTCTAAGGTTTTCAAATAAAAAATTGATCCAAACTTCTTGAAAATATTTTGCATGTTGCCTTATATATTGCTCAGCTTATACTGGGTCAGCAAGAAGAGGATGGATATTGTTGAAAGCTTGAACATTCAACTTAAAAATTTTTGGAGAATATTGCATCAAATATAACAGTGTTATGACAAACCAAAACAAACTGAAAACTTCATGATCAACCCAATGGAGTTGAGACCAATCTCAATCTAATATTTGCTCAAAGCAATAGGAGGATAGGTAAAAGAAGTCACAGGCACCACTAAATCTTCTACTTTAAATGTCTTAATATCATCCATCTTCACCCCCTCCCTCATTTGTCCACCACTGACCAATTAATTGGTTCAACTTATGATTGCTGCATATTGTCACATGGACCTGGACTCCTCACTACAGTATTTTGTTAAAAAGGAAAATAAAAACAATGCATTTTTTTTCAGGGTTGTTAAAGAATGTATCAGTTCTTAATGGATGACAGAGTATACAGTAAAGTGGATATTTTCCTGACATTTGACGACAGTGTTCATGTAAAAATAATCATTCTTCAAAATGCCATGGTAAAATAACCTTTTGCCGAGGCAAAGCCATTTTACGTCAGCATTTTTATTGCCTTAGCAACTTTTCTTGCTCACGAGGACTGGTTCAGAATATTTGATATGGAGTATCTGTAGAGAGGTGTGCCTTTCATGCATGAACGATTACCATTCCTCTATCAAATGAAGGTCCAAGTCTCCATACAGACCATATCAATGTTGAATATGTGCAGCACTGGCTACAATAATAGTAACAACAATAATAATAACAAGATTTGAAGGGGGGGGGGGGGGAGAGGGGAGACAAACAACAGTTGAGTGCACTGCATGATCTATGTTAACATGTAACCACTGGAAACAGTTTACAACATTGCAGGATCTATGTTTACACGTTAACAATGGGAGGGTGGGATTTTAAAATTAATGCATGCTCTAGGTATAGTATGTTCTTATGCAAGATGTATATGTAAAGACTGGCATGGTGTTACATCTGCATAGGCTATGCTTACATGTGAACACCGACATGGATTTACAACACTGTCCGGGCTATGTTGTGGAATGGATTCAAAATATTGCATGACCAGCATGTTTATTTGCAACGTAAACACTGGATTTACAACACTGCATTGTTAAAACACTGGCATGGATTTACAACACTGCATGGTCTATTGTTCATGTATATAAACAGTGGAATGGATTTAAAATTCCTGCATTCTCCACTTACATGTAAAACACTGACATGGATTTATGACATTGCCTGGTCTACATTCATATGTTAACAGTAGAATGGATTTAAAATTATGGCACGCTTAATCTGCAGTACACGCAAAACACTGGCATGGATTTACAACACTGCATGGTCTATATTCACATATGAACAGTCGAATGAATTTAAAATTACTTCATACATGCTCTATCTATGGCACAGTACATGCAAAACACTGGCATGGATTTACAACACCGCATGGTCTACAGTTTGTTGTAATGTAAATACTGAGAGAAGCCTGTATTTCAAATATTTAGGGGTTTTAATCACAAACCATTGAGACTAAGTCATTTAAACCAATGAAAGGACGGAATGATACTCGGTGTTGCTCCAATGCTTGCAATTATTACATAAACTCAAATGTAGTACATAGCTGATCTAAGTAACATTCTTCAGTCAACAAACATGATTGGAGGCTGGGTGATATTTCTGTGAGCACTCCAATATGCACTCATTCATATCCATTGCATTGAAACCTTAATTACCATGGTAACAAGCCTGGAACACCAAATGTACCTCTCACTATAATTAGTAACACTTTTCAGGAGGACTACAGAGCTGATGAACATGACTACAGTATGTAAACAATTAATGTCAAACATCTGTTGCAATGATTCAGTTGAAAGGGTTTATCAACTATTGAAACACAGATATATAAGTCATGAGGTTTGTTCTTTGAGAGATCGTTGCTATGGACTTAAAAGCACTTTGATCATCCGCCTGTCACACTTCTCTTGATTTACAGATAGCACCATCCTCAGCACAAACCGACTGTCCCATTTGGAGGAACATCTCTTGTGTGCTGAGTATAGATAACTTGAATATTCATGACTTCAATACCAATTACACACTAACATCTGTAAAACGGAACCAAATTATACACAGGGATGTCTATCAATTACAATACTAACTCCTGTTGACAAGAAAACATTTTTCACCTTGTTAGCAACAAATCAATGACAAAGATATTTGGAAATCTGCAGACTTTCCAGAAAGTGGAACACACTACAAGGAAATTGTTGCGTACTATCGAACTAATTCATACTAATATATGACTAATCTGTGACTCTAAACTGCACCCCAAAACCCATCTAATCTTAACAAAGGTATTTTCAGAAGAGTTTGTGTCAAGTACAAGGAGATTTACTTTTGTGTTCATGAAAGTTGTAATATGACAGACAGTGGATCAGAGATTGTATCCTGAGAACAACCTTGATTGAAGTGGTACGCAGTCTCCGATTTTGTTGTTTGAGTTTGTGCTGTTGGAAGGATGGAGGGGGACACGACACATTATCAATTAAATGAACAAACTATAAAAAAGTTTTTCCTTCAAACCTAAAGTAAGATCAGAAGATTCCAATGAAGCCACAGTGTGAATCATACCATCAGGAATCCAGGAAAAATTGCACTGAAATCACAACACAAGTCTGCAGAGGATGAAAATTCCTACCACACAGAACTGAAAAAAGAATTTGAAAAAACATGGAAAATGCCACGAAATGTCGTCCATCCAATTTGCTCCTGGTAGGTATCACCAGCACATTGCACAAGACCAGAAAATATGGATCAATCCACCTACCAGCAAAGAAACAAACACATCACCACAGTATCAGCAAAAAATAGTGTAAAGTGATAATCCTGACTTGACATCTTTCATCACAAATAAACAGTCCAAAACTCAGACCTCCGGTAAACTTTTGACACCAGATTCATTGCGGTGGCTTCAGCCGATCTGAACACAGAAATGAAGATACTGTTGTTGTGATATCAAAACTTCTTAATAATCTACTGAATTTGAAGGTCACAAAATACCTAAAGCAGTCTTTTTTTCTTTTATGAATCTTTGTTCCTTTCTTTTAATCTGCCTCCTGGAAAGTCAGTGGATATTTCAGTGTTTGAGATAGAGGGACCAAACAATACATCCCAAGGACACCATCCGACGAATGAAAGTGAGAAAAAAAAGTGACCTAAAATTTTTTATTTACTTCAGAGACAGACAAAAGAAAATTAATCCAACTTCTCTGGTACGGAAAAGGTAGAACAGGCAATCACTCTCACTGATATCGTGTCAAGAAAATTGTCGGAGAGGAAAGAAAAGATCAGACAATATTCACAATTTATAATCAAAATAACCGCACAGCCAGTGTAAACTCTCACTGTACATACCTGGCCACAATTCAGAAAAAAAGTCTTACATTTCCAATTTTTCTTCTTTCTTTTTCTTTTCCACCGCTAAAAAGCAGCCTACTTTTTTGCTGGAGGCTGGATGTATAAATTAGGACAGAAAATAGGATTAGACTTGAAAGGTCGAAGGTCACACCGAAGGTTCATTAAGGATGATGATAAGGGCAGACAACATACACTCTCTCATTGTGGTTTTCGGTTCCAGTGCAGTGTAAGTGAAAGAAAAGAAAAACAAGTTCAAGTTTTTTACCCTTCGCTTTCCAATTTAAAATCCTTGAAAGTCACAGGGGCTTAATATGAAACACCTTGCACGAAGAGGGCAACCAAATACACTTAACATGGAAGACTATCATTGGGTAAATGTCTACCCCTGGACAAAGATTTAACATGCAGCTGAGGAAGTGTCGTAATTGGTCTTTCTCTCTTGGCATGCTGATCATGATTGCTCATCCATTCCTTGAACAACTTGTACCGTAATTGGTGGCAGAAGGCAGCTCCTGTCCTTGGTTCAATGTACACGTATCTACAAATTATGACATCATAATTTAATTTTACAAGTTTCACATACTGACTGCCCTCATTGACTTGCTAGGATTTCTATAAAGAAGTATGGTAAAACTAGTCAACTCGAAGCAGCAACTGTGTGAAAACATAAAACGTACTGATTGTGTGCTACTGAAAACATTGTAACGTTCATTCAACCCTTGGAAAATGAGACAGGCTGTGTGAGCGATGTATGTAGCTTGTCCTAAAGCATCTCACATACCTTGTTAAAGGGTACTTCACCACCCCCCACCCTGCCCTGTCATCTACTTCCACTGACATCATTTGTTGCCATCAAAAGAGCAACTGGGACAATGAACTTGCTACAGTACAAAATGGTATAGATATTACAAGATAGTACATGTTCACAATGTCAAGGGGCAGGGGTGTGTTGGGAGCTGTTTTTGCACTGACAATAAACAGTGCTACAAAACAGAAGGCTATTAAAGAAATATTTCAGTGATAACTTAAGGGGTTCTTAACTGAAAGGCACTCCAAACTGCACTCCTATGTCTTGTTCATAACTCAAACTGTTGTTGTTTGAAGAAAAGACTGCCACATCAAACTACTGTAGATTTCCCCAAGGTTATGAATTGTTACCTATTACACCAGCAAATTACTGTAGAAGTCTTGTTCCTTGAAACTTGAAGGGCAAATATACAACCATGAAATTTGACACCAGTGAATAATTAGATTGGTTCTATTGAAGATAGAGACTTAAATAGACTAAAAGTCTTGAAAATCAAATTGAATCAATTTTAGAATATCATAATGTTTCTAAGGCAGTGATTATAAAGGAATACACAGGATGTTCAATTAATACAGACAGAATGACATCACAGGCTCCTCATGATGCAATGCACCACTGTATTACAGAAATTTTTCAAAAGATTCAACTATTAACAAATTAACTAAATATTCCAACAGAACTTTCTATGGAGGTATGGTGTTAAAAATAAAGAGAAAAACCTTCCCAAAGTTTTCCTTTTCTTTTAAAGATTTTAATCTTCTTCACCAAGTGAATCCTTTTAATGGGCATGAATATATTTTTAAGAGATAAGATGGGAGGTTTTTTTTCTCTGATTCAAAAGCAGATCGACTTTCTGTTCTGAGCTGTTTACAGCAATACTGAGGTACAACTTCGTTGAAATAATGCTAAAGGCAACTTTAAAGGTGCACAGAGTGCTATTTAAAAGTTCCTTTGGTGTGAGAAAATGGCCAAATGAACTTCACTGTAGACAAACTGGAATCAAGATTCAATCTAATTGACCTAACCAACTGTCCAAATGCACCCACTGAATTGCATATTGATGTCTATGAAAGAACCCTTGCAAAATTAGCATGCAGTGACACAACTGAACCTCCTTTTACGTATTTTCCAAACACAAAAAACATCTAAAACCAAAAACAAAATATGTAGGAAATGTGTCTTTAACACAAAAAATACCAACGGCACATCTCCACGGACTTCTAAAATTAATTTGCTAAGAAATGAAAGTAGACTAAGTCATAGAGAAGTTGGTTTCCCAACCGCATTGAAGATTCTCCGTATATTATTACAGTGAAGTGCATACAACACAATCGCAACTCTACTGTTAGTGCATGTGGCACTCTAAAATGCAACGACAGTATTCCTCATCTCGATCAACTCGAAGTCACAGCCGCTTGTGGTCACAGAATAAACAAAAACAATCATCAGTGTGGTATCCACGTACGAAAGCAGCATATTAAAATCCACTACGATCCATGGACTTGTGCATGTAATAGTTTCTTAATAGAACATCCTGAACGTTTAATAGTTAAAATTCCTCTAAGGGCTCAGAGAACATCAAACCCTCCGTTAACGTGAAGCGCTTTGTTTTTGCCCTTAAGCTACCAAGGAAAAGAAATACCATCCGTACGGGATCCTAGCGTAATCAACTCCGACCTCTGCAACGAAAAAATTCCATCCTCTTCTGGAAGAGGACATGAGGTGGATGCCACGTATATGATTGGGAGGAGATGAGGTACATCTGATATGTAAGAGAACACTTGTGCTCAAATGTCACAGTTGTGTCCTCATCCTTGCCAGTGTAATCGAGATGGATAGGGTTGCATGTCCAGATGTGAAATACCATTGATAATATACAGGTTATGAAATAATCTCTGCGTGGTGTGTATCGGGGGGGGGGGGACTTTTTTGTCTTTGTCAAAACAAGCCTTCAAAGTTCAACATTCACGTTCATCTCACTCAATTTAGCAGCTTCATCGGGCATGTTGGGATGTTAAGTCATTATATGGCATTCCTGCATGCTCTACGAACGTTCCGTCCAAATGATAGCTCCGTTTTTCCCTTTGCCTTTCGGGTGGAGTGACGTTGAAGGACAAGACAACCTAATAGATGGTATGGTTCTGTTATCCTATAAGTCATAAGATCAGGCCCCTTTTCTTGATATTCCCTTACGATAGCTATACCAGTCTCTACCACCTCTCCTTTGGAAGTGAATTTTTTTTGGTTAAAGGTTGAGGAATATGTAATGAAAAATAGCTGTCTTCAGAAGTTGTAGAGTGAATCCCTGAATGGCAATCCGTTGGAACTGTTTTTATAGCTATTACTGTTTTTTTCAGATATGGCTTTTCAAAGTTTGATAAAATGCAAACATGATGATGTGGATTGTTGCAGAGTGCTGGTATTCTTTTCTTAGGTGTATTTCTTTTGTTAGGCCTATAAGAAGGAAATACACAATTCGAAAACAAACCCTTGGGGCATATAGAATATTCATAAGTAAAAGGATAACATAGGACATATCGTAGGCGTCCATCTCCTGACATCAGAAATCTGCATTGGAAGTAAATGTTTATTCATGATGCAGGTGTAAGGGTGGTGGATTATAACCATCAATGCAACCCAATTACGTCAGAACCAACAGAATAATACATAAAAACAAACAAAGCATATTCTATTCACAATCTGCATTATCTTGTTTGCTCCCAGTTCAAAGTGCACTGGGCTATATGTTGGATGCAATTTTTGACAAAATTGTTTTAGGTATAGTCCTATTTGATGTGATGATGTAACTGAAGCTTCAGGAAATATACAAATCGGACAAATCATTCACATCTTCTTTTTTCTTTTTTGCAATGCAGCTTCACACAAATATGCCTGTCCCCATGATTTCCTGTGCAGATGACCTTAATCCAACGTTCCAAATGAACAAAAGTGACAGGAGCAATGAAACAGAATGACCTTTTTTTAATTGGTTGTGTTAAGTAGTTGTTAAGTAGTAAACCTATCCTGCTGGTTATTTGACCCTCTTAAACCACTAAGGATCCATAAAATAATTTAACGGGACTGAGGAATTCGATGATGTAAAATGCTACCAAAGACCCTCTGGAGAAGTCAATGCGAACATAGTGTGACAGGCAGTTTGTAGTGAGACTGGTGGCTTTGAAACTAACATCAGTTCTTAAACCTGACCTCCAATGACAACTTTTGATCATGTAATGGAAAGCATCAACAAATGTAAAGACAGCACTGATGCAATTAAATGGCTCAAACTTGTTAGAATGCTAGATAAAAAGTTCACATGCATTACTTGGAGAGGACAAAGAATGAGAAAAAAAATGTACTTCATGACTGAGACAAAACTCATTGAAAAGGGACACTTCAACAAGAAAATCAAAGAACTTTGTGAAAGTTATGTGATTCCTTGGCATATGAGATGTTCAATGCTAACTGCAGATATTCACATGGTTAGAAATATGATGGTTTTCATTGTTGATTGACCAATGTGAGCTTATTAAAGTGACCCTGGGGTACTGCAACCAACTCTCCACAAAACACAATGACATCCACATTTCTAAACATATTAATCAAAATACTAGACTCAATTCAACAACAGCAAGTTTCAGTCAGCTCATTAGTGTTCCTGTTGCCCATTTCCATTCCACTCCTTTTCGGTGGTTTCTTGTGTTCTTTGGTTTTTACATGTCTTGTGTTTCATTTTTTTGTTCTTCTTATTGACTGCATAATCGTTGACCATGATGGATTTTTTTTTTTCAAACAGTTTTTTCGTTTCTGAAGCCCACTGAAGACTGGAGATGAGTGACATTGGGATGATTTTATTTTTCATTTCTTTGACACTCTTTCTCTCTTTGGTTATAAATCAAGCCAGTATTCAGTCGGACAATGACTTTCACATCAATCTGTACCTGCTTGATAAAAGATCCCTGCACTAATCAGTATGTAGTTACTTCTCCCTGTAATTACTAACTGGGCCATAGGTACACTCAGCATGAGGCTACTCCTTCCAAAAACTAGCCTACCTTCCATATGCATCATTAATAAAACTTTTCAACTGTCAAAACTCTGTGACATCTTGATCCAGTCCTCACTGTGACAAAGTGAGTCATGGCTTTTTAAAAAGTGAGTCCAATGCCATTTCATTATTAGGTTTGGCAGAGGCAGAAGAGGGGATTTGGAACATTAACATTATCCCATCTCAGATGACAGACCTCCCTTATCTAAGCATGCGGCTGACGTCACAGAGACGTTAAAGCTGTCCATCAGATCTAACAACAGTCAAAATCTCCTTCATTTTAACAACTGGGTCATTACTTGACAAACCTGACATGTAACAAACAGATTCTTTTTTTCGTTTTTTTTTTAACGGCACCGCTATCTCCATCCCTTGGTCTCTATGTCTTTTTTTGTACATGTTTATATTCTATAGATGGTTCACTTAGTACAAAAAGGTTTCAAAAGGCTTTGTCTGTCTACAAACACCTCTCACTGACCAAACTAACCTATGATGATTAGATACCAAACAGTGTTTTCAATTTGAAGTACAATAAGAAGGATGCTGTATTAAAATGAGTCCAGGTATGTTTGCAAGCAGTGAATGGTTACCGGTCAGTTCTGGCAGTATACAGGGAAGCTAATAGCATAGCAGCTGATGACCAGAGTTGTCAAAAGACAGCTACAACATGATCATAGTTGTATAGACACAGATATGCCATGATCACAGTTCTTTAGAGACAGCTATGAGATGATCATAGTTGCGTAGGCATATCTATGAAATGATAATAACTTTGTAGAGACAACTATGAGATGATTATAGTTGTGTAGAGAGAGCTACTGTATGGGATGGTCCTAAGTGTGTACAGACAACTATGAGATGAAAATAGTGTGAAGAGAGTTATGAGATGATAATAGTAGTCTATATGATCACAGTTGTGTAGAGAGAGTTATGAGATGACCATAGCTGTGTATAGACAACTACGAGATGATAATAGTTGCGTTAAGAAAGTTATCAGATGATAATAGTCATGTAGAGACAGCTATCAGACAATCATAGTTGTGTATAGAGAGTTATGAGATGATTATAGTTGTGTAGAGACAACTATAAGATGATAATACTTGTGTAAAAACAGTTATGGGATGATTTTGGTTGTGTAGAGACAACTATAAGATGATCAGACTTGAGTATAGAGAGTTATGAGATGACCATAGTCATGTAGAGACAACTATGAAGATGATAATAGTTGTGTAAAAGCAGCTATGAGATGATTCTAGTTGTGAAGAGACAGCTATCAGATGATCATAGTTGTGTATAAAGAGTTATGAGATGACCATAGTTGTGTAGAGACAACTCTATGTGATCACAATAGTTGTGAAGAGACAGCTTTGAGATGGTCATAGTTGTGTAGATGCAGCTACCAGATGATCATATTAATTATCTGTGTGGCCACAACTATGAGATGATCATACTGATAAATACAGACTAGGTGGGCAGTTTAAGAAACATCATTCTCAAAACTTACCTACGGTTATTATACATACCTAGCAAAGTGTGTGTGACAACATACATTCCAAAACTTTTCAGAGACTTCAAAATAAACCAACTTCCGACTTTTATGAAATTTGTTATGCATTAAAATGACTTACCACTATGTTAATAGCACCTTCAAGTGTGCTCTAGGTTGTGTGAACATTAATAATAACTTTTGCGAGACTTAGCAATTGTTTTGAAATGTAAGACTTTCCCAAGCATGTAAAAAGTTTTTCTATTTGCTACAATTAGTGGCTTTTTGGTTTTTGTTAACTGCAGAGCCCCCGGCCAGACACTGAAGATATTTATACAGAAGATATCTCCCAAGTTTCCTTTTAAACTCTAGTTACTACTTTAATGAATTTCATGAAGGATCATTAGTATCTTTCCCTAAAAATATTTAATTGATGAGTGAGTGGGTGGGTGGATGGCAGACCATTAATGTAATCATATCAGTCACTCACTCAAAAGTCACGAGGATTAACATGCCTCCAAGGGAAGTAGAGGCCCTTTATCCTTTGAGCTATAAATGATGGGACAATGTCCTATTTTCACAGAACACAAATTACGTGTGTTACTTCAGGAAAGGAAAACATCAAAACATTTGCAGAGTAATCCATTTCAAGAAAACTGACTTTACAAGCCCTGACTATGCTAACTTTGCAATCAATCAGCTTGATAGAGGTAATTGATATGTTTAAGAAATGAATGTTTTGAAGGTAATTAACATCTTAAAGTTATCCTGTGTCCTACAGCTGCATCAACAAATGCCATCCTCAATCTAATACACTTGAATCAGTTCAAATAGATGCATTATTACAGAGTATTGAGTTATGTTTTTCTCCCATACCGTGAAAGATATCCATATAGTTAATCTTACTGACTAAATATACACAACTAATGGGTGCACTTCAATATCTGTTCCTTTCAGTTTGGTCTGGAGTGGAATTTGTTTAATTAAGTCTTGTGAATTAAGTCAAACTAAATGACAAATCATATATGCTTAAGTTGCTTCATTCATTGTTCTCATTAAATACATTAATCATTACAGCCATCTTCGAGTTCATTTGTGCTACATAGTCCTAGTATTAGTGTGCAGTGTATTTCTTCATTAATGTACTGTCAATCTCAATATTTAATGTGTTGTCAATCCATATAATATTAATGTTACTGATGAGTAATACATCTGTTTAATTTTCAGCCATAAAATTAATCCTCGCAAGTTACCTCCCTTTTGTTCTCATATGGTCATAGAACGAATTTTTCACATAATGAATTGTTACTTTATTTGCAACCATCACTCCAAAAATCAATGCTAACAGAAACTTCACAGCAACAAAGGTACACTGCATTACTTAACTTGACTGTAACTTCATTTTGGTTAATCAACCTCCAGACAAGGTGGTGTGGTGCACACTTTGCACAATCTACAGATTGATATGTTTTGTTTTTCAAGTAAGGACATCCCCTTTAATCTGCCAAATCTTATCAACCATCACAGACATAACGAGGTGTCCCAGCTTAACATGAATGCTTTGAATGCCTGGGCCTCTAAAAATGTGTTCTCCAAACGACATCGCTTAATAGGTCAGCACGAGCTCCATTAGACACTGTGTGACTGTACTAATAGCTGGTCTATGATGGATTAATCGCCTCCTACCCAGCGAAACCGATGTAATTCAAATCGACATGTAAGAAGATCATCACTGAAAGTTCAACGAAAGTATAGAGCGCTCCATGAACATTAAGAAGCAGGGGTTTACTGTTTACATTGCACTGGTTACATCATCGTCCCAAACACTACAGTTACGCTTCGACTAAAAATCATCTTTATTCCTTGTTCGTACTTTCTTTGGATGACTGAGTTTACATCACTTTACTCATGGGCTGTGTTTTGGGGAATGATATGATGCCAATGATTTCTGTGACCTACTTTCCAATTTCACTTTACAAAACAATATCCAAAGGCTGTTTTCAAGTACTCCATCAGAAATGAAAAAGGACAAAAAAAAAAAAAAGAACAAGATGCCAACCCTCTAGATGCTACCTTCTGAAAATTATCAATAATATGTACTTTCAATTCACCACCAACACTTTCAACATCATTCTTGCTTCTTTGCTTTCTTTATCATCAAACAACTTCTATACCCAACCCCATCCTCCTGCTACCTGAAACTTTCTGAGTCTAATTTTCTTGGTTTTAGTCACTTATTTTGCAAAATACTAGCATTTGCAACAGGTCCCAGGTATCTGGCCAACAGCATCAGGACCCAGTTCTGATATTGCTGTCCAGATCTACAATTTCACTAATGTAAACTGCTTGTGTGACAAAACACTTTTTTCTCACGGGTAGCCCTTTTCAAACCCAATAATTGCATCATACCTTGAATAAAATTCAGCATGCATGTCTAACTAAAGAACACTTTACTGCATTGACCCTATGTAACATGTAATGTACAAAGCACATGTTCCAGTATGACTTCGCGACAAAACCCAACCTATATTTTCAGGTACCCAGCTACCCGACTGACTCCAAACCTGGTGCAAGCACTAGAAGATACTAAAATTTTTTACCTCCACAGTGACATCATTGTCCTTCCCATCCAACAACTTCTCATCCATTGCATCAATCCACTCCTTCAGAGCCAGGGCATCCTTTTCAAACTGCTGCCACTGGGGGACGACTCTTTTCAGGACCACCTTTCTTCTTTCAGCATCTTCTTCCAGTCTCCTCCAGTGAGTGCGGAGCATCCTCAGATCCGCCTCCAGTTCCAGAGCTAAATGTTCGTCCACGTCTCGGGTTTCCTCCAGCAGTTTTTCTCCTTGGGTGATGATGTCCTCAACATCTGGTCTGAGATTTTCTATGGCTTCGTCAGTTTGCTAGAGGAAATAAGAGAAAAAGAATTATGTCAAAGAAAGCTCATTAAATTTGCAGAGTGAAATGTAAATGTGGGGAGAAGAAAATTAGAAAGACAAGGAATAAAGGGTCAAAGGAAGAGAACCATCCCCAGTACCTGCACTTGTGAAGGCACTTAAATTGTTTCCAACTCCTAACTTGTAAGTTATCAGAAGTATCCCCTATCACCCCTCACTCCCCCCAGCCCCCCCCCCTCCCCCTCCTGTTCATTTTATTATTTATTTTCCACTGCCTCTCCTTTCATGTGAAACTTACATTCCTGGTAGAGTAACATTACAGACAAGGTGTAACCATTACACCTCATCTTCTCACTACAAAGCCTTCTCATGTGTGCTCTCAGCTTCCATTATGCATACATGTGTGTACACAAAGATGTATGACCCACTTCTTACGCTGAGCTTTTGCATCAACAACTAGAGGGGGCTATATCACTTTCTAAGAATTAAACATAGGCATCAACTACAATGAACTTGATACAATGAACTTGCTGCCACGAGGGAGGATTTGCATCAGCACTCAAAGCTGTGATGCAGTTAATGAGGGCAAGAATACAAGACAATGGGAAGGGGTGGGTGATGGGAATGGATTGCTTTGATTAATAACTGTTATTATATTGAAGTAGAAGGTTATCGGCAACTGCAAATTGCAAATGGAAAATGAGAAATGTTAAAATGATCACTATTCCTTTACCTTGACATTATCCACAACTCCCAGCTCAAAATCCTCAACTCTCAACTCTTCATCTTCACGGAGGCGGTGATTGCAGAGGTCAATGGAGATTCTGGTCTGGTCTAAGATCTTATGGTAGTCCACTATTCTCTCCTTCTGCTCCAACTGCTCATCAGACTTGGGTCTTTCACTCTCCTCCACCTCCATCCTCTCGAATACGTCATCAAGGTTCACAGAACACTCTACCAATGAGAGGTCCACCTTGTCGATGGTCTCCTCCACAGGGGCCAAGTCTGCAGCATCCTCCTCCTTAAACTCACTGTCAGAGCTCTGGGAGCTCTGGACCAGCACTTCGTTGGCCAGCCTTTCAACTTCCTCTTTGGCCTTCTCTGCAGCTGCTTCGATTTCCATCTTGTGTCTCCTCTCCTGTTCCAGCTCTTTCACAATTTCCTTTTGGTGAACTTGATGGTCCTAAAATGAAAACAAACTCTTGAAATGAGAAGAGGCGACACTTTCTGCTATACATTGTTCATCCATTGAAGCAACCTTTCAATGTATTATGAAGTTAGCCAACAGAGTGTCAATGTCTCAGCAACATTATTAACTTTTGTGATGTTTGCAAAACGAATGAAAGCAGGAGAAAGACGGAGCAGTGAGGCAGAAATTTCAAGGGAGGATATGAAGTACATTGAAGTGGCTTGTGCTCTCGCTTACAAATCTCCAGTATCTAAAATGTACGCAATCTAACATTATCTGGAAACAAGATTAAGGAGTTTTACCAGAGAAATTGGGGCAAATGAAGGGCCCAAAAGATTCACTCCAACCTAATATATACAAGAGTGTACTGTTAACCTATAAAGGAAGAATGATAATTTGACTTGGACAGGGCACGTCAATATGCAGCAGTTAGCATGTCAGATCGAGTCAATGTTCCAAAAATTAAAATAAATTCATAGAAACAAAATCACAAGACAGAACAAACACTTCCATTTACCTCAATTTAACTCCCTTCCACTCAGACATGATAAAACATGAAATACTCAAAAGTTTCTCTATATACAACCTTATACTTGAAAGATATGTCAAATTCAAGGGAGATTCTTTTGGATCACAAAACTGTAATCTGAGGTAGATTAATCTGGCATCTAACAGCCACCATAGCATCAGAATAATTACAGAGTTCTATCATATACTACTGTTGACTAGCTAATTAGACCACCAAATGCAATGTAATTAATCTAAATACACATTACATGGCTAATTGTTGATCTGATTTAGCTAACACAACCATCATGTGTCAAACATTGTAACTTGCAATACATTAACCATGTTGATATTTGACAACATCACATGCATTGGACTGGGCTTAAATTTCACATTTTAACACATACTCTACACGAGACTCCCTGGACACAACTAATGCCGAAGAGCAGCACAATCGTCCATTGTTCCCTAATTGGCCAATCTCTTGAGTGAAGTATGGCTGGAACTTTTCTTTCATGAAAATAATACTTTGCAGAGACTCTTGGTGCTTGTTCATGAAAGCGACCTGTCACCTTTTAGAACAGAGAGAAGGATCGACAGCTTAGCAACAATCACCGAGCTGTTCCGATCAGACCAGGCAAACCTAATCAACTCTTCCCTAGTCACTGACAGTAAAATTTCAAATATCCTAAATTAACAAATGAGCATCTGGAATTATTGTTTGCAGATCCGTTAATTAACAATCTCAAATGATATCACTCTCTTTTCATTTTCTGGCATGACATTTTCCGGACTTTGCTAAGTCTGTAGGACTAACAGAAAAACAAGAACTCCAGGGACACATTACACAACTTCAAGGCTTGTCTCCCAGGGCACCCATAATATTTTGACATTACAAAAGAAGTCATTCACAACTGCAGACCTTTCTTTATTTCTGTTTTTGTTCAAGTTGAGAAAACATTACAGATTTCAGCCAAACAGACTTTTTTAGGACAAGAACATCACTTCAAAAGATTTAAATAACACTTTAGATTCAGTTTTATCTTTTGTGACCACTCAGAAGTCCAATGTTGGCTATCTGGGCTTTATGACAATTTGTCACAATTCCTTTTTATCTGCGTTCAGCATTTCCATGATCTCTGCTCATTTTTGTCCTTCCGTTCACAAAGACGGCTCTTACTATTTGTTCCCATTGTTACTTGTGATCTAAAGCCTTTGTGAATCTTTATAAACATTCTTGCTACAAAGAAATGAGACTGCACAGTAACTGTACGATTATTTTGGTTTTAATCTAAATGTTTAACTGAGCTTAAGTTTAACATTTGGCTAATGGACATCAGTAGGTTTGTTTTTCTTTCATTGTTAAAAGAAAAGAATAACTAGAAAGTTTTGCTCCCACAATTTTATGAATTTGTCATACAAGATACCACTATAGACATTGTACCACTACACATGGTGAGATGAGTTAAAATGTTAACAGAATCATTACTTTAAACTCAAATCTGTACTTTGAGGGGTGATAAGTATGAGAAAATTTACAAATGAGAGACACAACCTTGCAAATTCACACCAATCCTTTTCAGGAGGTTTTTGAACTTTTGCCACTTGACATTTTTTGCACTTTTTTTTTCAATTTGATTTGACATTTTCAGCAAATAAAAAGTGAGCTATAAAGATGAAAATTGCTTTGTGGAATATAACAACCCATTTAAACATGTTTTTCTTTTATAAATGGCTGATACTGACCCATCTATTGTTGAGCAAACCTACAAACCTGCTCTCACTAGCCCCAACCCTGACAAATAATTGACTAGTTTCAACATTTGATGATTTTAAGTTTCAGGGACACTTCTTCATAATTCAGAATTCCTGCCCTTTTTATAGTAAAGCTTCCCATGATATGCAGATTGTTCCATTAGTGAGGTCCAAAAACAATTACAGTGTTTCACACCTTCGTTCTGACCGTCGGAGGTCCTTCGCCAGCTCTTCTGGCAGGTTTCCAAAATTAATTTTAATAAAGTATGAATAAATTATATTTTTTAGTGATACTGTGTCTTCTTCCAGAGCAAAAGCTTTGTTTTAATGCTTGGACTTCAACCCGAGGGCTATGTGCAGGGTAACTAAAATGTCTGAGTACACAAAACCAAAAGGTCGCCATAAAGAACAACCAAAAGGCAAATAAATATAACACAAAAGGTACTATGTGGCATCTTTGACACTTCTACAGTAGGAAATACAATTTGCTGACACAAAACAAAAAGAACTGTAGGATCCTGTTTCATTTCAAAATCTGTGTAAGTGATATAGGAACACTTAGGTATGATCCAGTTGACTTTCTGCACCATCTGTTCTTTTGATTGAATTTCTACTCTCATTAATTTTAAGAGCTCAGGAGAGTATCATCCATTGAGGGAATGAGCATCATCCATTGGGGAGAGAGCATCATCCAGTGGGGGGTGGGGAGATAAGCATCATCCAATGTGGGATGAGCATCATCCATTGGGAAGACGAGCATCCTCCAATGGGGGATGAGCATCATCCAATGGGTTGATGACCGTAATAAAAGGAAAATACAAACTTCATGTGATTAATCAAAACATGTATGAATACTGTTCATATTGATCAAACTGGTTTTGCTGCCCGCAAGGTGCACATTAAACACATACCTTACACACCTTACATGCTTCGCCTCTAGGTAGAAACCCTTTGAAGACTTGTCACAATCCTCTAAAAATATTGCTTTTCTTTAAAACTCAAAAACTTGTTTATCTTTGCATAATTTGATGTCAGACAAAGGCCAATGCAAAGAAACGACCACACAGAGCCAAAGAGATTCCTCTTTCAATTTAAAGACTGTATTGCATCACCCTAAGCTATATTTTTACCTCCCGGAAAGCAAAATTCTCAACTGGTTCTAAGTTACAGTACTCTTAGATTGGCAGCAAATTCGAAAGATACAGAGCAGCTCGTATTACACAGCGAACACAGGGATCCATTGTTTTGATTACACATGTGTAGGAATTTAAGACAGGCTGAGGGAGGGACTACAGGCAGGTGGTTGGGAGAATAGAAACTGTCAGGGGTGATGGGTTTTTGTCTTTAAGGTGCAACTATGGCCAAAAAAAAAAAAACACTGACACACTCTCATTGTGATAAGGTGATTTAATCCTCATCTTTAACTACAGGCTGATATTGAAAGCTGATCAAAAGAGAGCAACATCTGGGATGCCTACGTATCGATTACATGATCGAATCTGAGGTGACTATCATATTGACATGGCAATGGCTGTGCTGCAAATCCTTCTACTAAGTTTAGTAACGAACGTTGCCTTTCTAGACAGCCAAAAATATGGTAAACAGCATCAAAAACAAAAAATTCCACTTAATTCAGAATTTATTCCTTTTGGAGGATGTTTTACCTCTCCTCAGTGAAAGGCAACAACCTTTTTGAGTGATAATAAGTCTGGAGAAAGTTTCTTCGAAATCCATTCACAACATGTTTTAGCAAGATAAAGCTGAAAATGATGGAAGGCTCAGGCGGACATTCAAGTAAATTTAAGACATTCTGTGTGCAAACCTGATGACAGTCCAAACATTTTCATTCTAAAGGTATACAGAGATGGTTCCAATCCATAGAGATGCAATAATCAAATTGATTTTTCCTTTCCTGTTTCCAAGCAAATTATATGTGAGGAAGTTTCACTGTTCGTGTGCTGCACGGGGGTGACAAATCTTCAGTGTGATGGAAGGTGAGGTGTCTAAAAAGCCAATTCAATTCAGCTTTGTTCCCTGTAGTATGATTCTACTACAAAATCAGCTACTATGCATAATGAATACATTATGAAATCTGCAAAGACCTGATCACATTTGGTAGAATTCTCTCACCTTGATCTTTTTACAGATGTCCTCCCACCGTTGATTCAAGGCAATTAGGTCAGGTTCGGCTGATCTCCTGCAGTCTCCTCCCTGTTTCATCAGCTCCAAGGCTTGATCCCGGACATCCTCCACCTTTGGAACCAAATCATCGACCTCCTCTTGAAGATGCTAAGGCCAAAAAGAGAGGGACAACAAGAAAACAGTCAAATTTCTCCTTGCTGAGGGAATTAAAGCCTCTCTATACAATTTGTTGAGGTATTCTATGGATGTGTCTCTTGAGTTAGAAAGAATGAAGTGGAAGATATGGAATTTAGAATGTACACCTGAGCAAGAGGTTCATAGCCTGCTTTTCAGGATTTTAGCAGGAAGTTGAAATATGTTAACTATGGTGATGGATAAGAGTAAACAGATATTAGAAGGATTTTAAAAGATCTAACTGTAGCATCAATGAATGGGAAAAATAAATCTGACATAACATTTACAATATCTCGAGAAACCTTAGTAAACAGTAGCATGGGGTAATGCAGTGTACCATTAGACATGTCCTTTACCATTACTGTAACCAGGACTGTAACTGAAGGACACTAGGTATGCCCATGAACACTTCACGTTTCAACTAGAAGCACTGAGTATTCCAGCATACTGGCTAAAATTACAAACTTTCAGAGGTCTAATATAAATGTACCCTTGTGTACTATTAATATGCCGTCCATTACGAATTAATGACATTTTGCATTCCACAGCACTGAAAATCTCTACCACTTGCAAAACACTTTGCACTACCATACGTGCATTTGAATTGTTTTTCTTCTGCAAGCAATTTTATATTAATAGGAAATCACACATTGTATGCAAAGAAGTGGTTAGCAACACTGTCCATACAGGTCCATAATGAATTCATAAATATGAAACATGATAGAAGCGAAAGATAAGTTTTGTGCACAAGTGGTCAAACATTCCGTGCCACTTTTAGCTGTCTGATGTACTTTGTCCTCCTATGTACATCATTTCTCAATCTAAAGCACTAGCCATGTACCACACATATGATTCCACTACCTCCATATTATCCCACTTATTCTCCACAACTCACTGGTGTGGGTATACATGAGTGACCATACTTAAGCCTTGCTAATACTAATCCATTGTTTGACCTTTAATGGAGTGCACTTTGTTTGAGGTCGAACAATGCAGTGAGCCACCAAGAATCAGCAAGGCTTTACTATACACATCTACGATGTGAATCTGTTTGATATCCCACCTATGAACATGGTATCCTGTTTATCTCAATGATATCCTATCTGTCTGCAAGGTATATCCCATCTACCCGCAAGGTATATCCCCATTTACGTGCATGGTATATCCCATCTTCTAACATGGTATCCCATTTATCTACACAATATCCCATTTACCTGCATGGAACTCACCTATCTGCATGTTATCCCATTTACCAACTGTTCCCCTTACCTACATGTTATCGCATTCTTTACAGTATAATTGTAACACAATATGATCCCAATATGATCCTTACACAAGATTACATACGAGACCATGCAGAAATTTACCCCTAACACTGCAACACTTCCCTATCTTGCAGAAATGAATTCCATTATTCATACAATATTACACAAAAACTTATGTGGGTAAACTGAATAAATTCATCTCACTAATTACATGTTAGATACATACTCATTCCTACTAAATACTCATTCCTTGTTAACAAAATAGACCACTCTGATACAGCAGAGAGGACTTAGAAACTTAGCTGATCTGATCAACAATTAGAGAGGTTAGGGATACATTCAGAACCTCTGTCTTTGCACCCAAGTTGAGTTTATCAGTAAAATGAGTTAACACAGTTACAGTATTGCTAAATAGCTAGTTGTGTAGCACCAACTTACTGGAGCAGAATTACATAAGTTGTAAATTATTGTGGTAACCCAAACAGTAAGCGAGGGTTAGAATTAGAAGTTAGCACAACCAGTTCATAAAAAGACTATATACAGATGAGTGATAGTACTTCCCTAGATGAGTGACAGATCGTACCTTGAGAAACCAGTCGTATCCACTCCAAAGGTTTTGAGAAAAGTCAACCAAGTCAAAAACCTCCACAAAAATGGCTTTGCATTTCAACTACACTAAATCAACTGAATTAAGAGTCAGCTTTTCAACACTTTTGAGAGAGAAATATGATTTTTAACAACCTTTCTGTCAGTCCACCCCTGGGGCAGACCAAAATATTGAAAGATAAAAACACTCAACCATAGCAGTGAAAAAAAAAAAAATGTACGGTCAATGTGGAATCTTTCTGGTTGTATCTTGTTTCTATGCCACCTACAGTTAGGGTACGATAGACACCGCACAGGATGCATCAGCACAAGATTATACATCACACATTAAGATATATCCAACAAAACCGTTTAAATACTTTAGAAAAGATGCAGAAAAAAAAAAAAAAAAGGAATAAAACTTTCTGAAACTGATCTGCATGGAATTTTAGGAATTTTCACCCATTAATGGTTAGGCTGCCCGGAACCACAGCCAACACTGTGTATAACATATCAAAGGCCGAACTACCGGCACTGGCAATTAATGTACAATACACAGAGTATTGACCAACCACCTGCCAGCAGATGAGGAAGAAATGTATTCAGCAAAGAAAAAAATCACTTTCTTGATGGAAAGTTTATGGACTGGCCCATATCGATGTGGTCATCGACACCTGAAAGAAGAGTTGGAATATGGTGGGAGACTGATAACCACTAAGAAATTAGTGTTTACATCCAGATAACTGACTTCTTCCTGTCTGGTATTAGGGTACCCAACAAAATATGTGATCCCTATATTGCTCATCCATGTTTGCAAATTATTTCAACAGGTTGAAATTTAGAGTAGAGACAAATGGAGTATGTGATAATTTAATTTTTGTTTTATTATTATCAAATACAACGTATGACACCAAACATTGACCTAAAAAGAAGAGTTACTGTTTACTTTATGAAGGAACACTGGAACAGGGTGGTAACTTTGGAACCTGATAGTAAATGTTTTGCAGATACACAGGTTACCCCCCAGAAACACAAGAGAAAACACAAGTGTCAACACCCAACTCCACCTAGTGTTAGAAGTTGAATGTAACTAATGTATAACAATGCCAGAAAAATAATGACGGATCAGTAAATTGTGTTTGCATGGAACATTACTCACAAATAAAGCCTTCTTTTTTTCCCATCCAGACACTGTCCTTCCTTTTTTCTGCCTGAGCCCCCATGGACATTTTCAGAAAATGAAACTTTACTGATTGCAATATCGATTTGATCTTTGGTGCAGTGACCCTCCGAGCAAAAGCAGTAAATCAATACAACATCTCCAAAGATTATGCCTTTCTGGCTTTCCTTCAGAGGCATATATTATCCTGAATGACAGTTGCGTGGAGATATGTCAGACAAATGCTAATACAAAAATGAGGATGCAGTGTCCTGAAAACAAGCGTCAAGAACCTTAGGAATGAATATGAAAATACGATAAAGTGAAGTCCTCACCTGAATAAGAAGAAAGAATCATGTGGGCATATGTCATCAACAGTTTAAAAGAGATGTTTTTATCAAAGTCAGACATTCCAAGAGTTGAAAACAACATATCAGGTTTTGTAGCTTTCGATGGAGGCCCTAGCACAGAACAAATAGGAATGTGCAAATACTAAGATGGTGTTACTGACACATTAAGGAAACTAACCTAGCTTGCAGACAAGTGGCTAAGTATAAATTTAAGCAATGAATATTGGCCATAGGGCATGATTCATAGGGACTTCTGGTCATTGCCCTATGATGTAATAGTAAAATCATCGTTGCTACACTGAATTTTTGAGCTTCTGGATTAAGAGAGAATGAAAAAAAAACACAGCATCAACTGCATTTACCATCTTGATAGCAGAGGGTGACAACAGGTAAATCCAATCGGTAAAATCACAAACAAGAGAGGTAGAAAGCCAGCCAAATTTTTACACTAGGGCTGTTAAATCAAACCAACGGGTTGGTTTATTTCACAGTCACCTTCAATATTATTAACCATAACAATCAAGAATTAAACTCAGTCAATGCTTTTGTTTCAGTCAATTTCTTATTATAGCCTTTGATATTTATCATAATACCGAGACTACTTTTGTAAAGAGATTAGTGCACAAAAGTAATATGCTCATCAAGGTTACAATATTATTGGCCAAACAAAGAGAGAAAACAGTAAAGAGTTCTTATAACAACAAAATTTGAGATTCCCATTGCAGTGAATTTTCCATACTTACATGGGATTATTTCAGCTTTAAAAAGAAAAATCCGTCTTTGCTCTATTTTGTTTTACTTGTGATCTAAGTCTCATTGTTCCATATCTATACAAGCCAAAATGTGTTTGTTGTAGGCAATTTCCAGGTCAGTAGATTGGTGTAAAGGGACACAATGGGATACAATCATTTTTCTTTTTTAATTTGAAAGATTCACACAAAGAAGAGAGAAAAGGGCAAAGCTGAAGACAAATCTAAAGAGTAAATATTGTCACCTTAGCACCCCTCCAACCACCACCACCATACTGAGATGACTGATTCCACACCGTGTCTTAAATAAATTTTAGATGTAAATTTGCTTTGATGTGAGAAGAGCAGACTAACCTGAATATTAATTGCATAATTCACGGAGGTTGATACAACTACCAACTCTTCCGAAACAATATGAGTGCAAATATCGCACACCATAGGAGCTATTGTGTAACATTTGACACAACCTATAATTCAAACAAACAATATGGCATATTTTGAGATTGTCCTTCCAGATTCACAGTAAAGGAATTGGTTTGATTTTCTAAAGGAAACCTGACTCACTGTAAATCATGAGAAACAGTGTAGAGTAAGCTACTGCAGGTGCGAATCAATCCCCCTATTCATGAGACCTTTCAACCCACGACCCCCCACGGCACAGTGAAGCCAAAACAACATTTTTACACAGACGCACACATTGGCTGATTGAAGTACTGCACTGACTTGCATTACACCAGTAACATGTACCATGTATTTATCTCTCTGTGATGGAAATGATAGTATGATATTGTCTGAGCTGGGCAACTTTGAAAAAAGACCGTCTTCACAGCTCAGGAGATACATCTAAGCATTCGTAATAGTTATATGAATCCCAAACAAACCTATTGACACTGAATGCCTGATTAACTTTCTATGATTCTAAAAATAGGCTCCACATTCAAAAATATTAATCAAAACTTCTCTTAGCACGCTCACTTCACCTCACGTTGGCTTCTTATGCTCGTGACTAGACATGAAATCTCTCACAGTTATGAAATGTGCAACCCCTTGGAAAGCTCGCATTGATTAGCCCCAAACGCTGTGAATAACTGTTTCCTTGCTTAAAGCCGCCAATACATTTACTTGTGAGTAATCCATTTCACACACCAATGAATACTGCTCTAATATTCCCTGAAAAAGACTGACTGACTGCATTCTGCCTCTTAAAACAGACACTCAAATATTATGAAATATGACATTCAAACTCCAAATCAACTTTTTAATTAATTAAAAATCTCTAAGGCTTGGGTATGCATATAACGATTCACCAAAATTTCAGTGAGAGGAAAATTCTATTGTCAAATGCACAATGCAGAACCCTATCCAACGAAGTTCTGATATCAGTTCTAGGCACACAGGACCATTCTATGATCACTTATTCAAGGGGTAACAGTACAAAAACCTATAATCCTGCACCATAAGGGGTAAAACTTCTACCAGCACACAAGATATTACAGCATGAAGTACAATGCATTCTCTCGGCCCCAAGCCTTCATGTCTTATTACCGTTTGAAGGGGTTTGATGTTAAGTGAATACCTCACGGTCTCCTGGACGACCAATAACACGAACAAACACTTACGGAGAACCAAACGCTAAGAGACTGAAATAGTGATAAAACATTACCTTACATCCTCTGTGTGTTCATTCTGTTTTTTCATTTAGTAATCACTAGTGTTTTCATCGATTCCTAAACTTGGAATTGGGTAATTTTGTTCTCATATCCGTCGGGTAACCTACTAAAATGGTGGGTCTACTGTTGACATTTGTATTTCCAAAATACCGTACATCACATTCCAGTTGAGGAAACTTGCTAGTACACTACATGCACTGACCTACACTTTCTCATGAATAAGACCACCTATTTCCTTTGAGAAAATTCCATTTTGAGCTATTTGCTATGTATGGTTGGTGAAATTATGGCAATATGACCCACAATGTGTTCACACAGCATTTGTGTCCTTTTGCAATTTATGAAGGAATTGGGTAGCAATTTTGGATCCTAGTAATAAAATGCCATTCGTGTACCTGGGTACCTGGGTTACCTGTAAAAATAGTAGTTCTCACTCTGCATGAAAGATTTCAAGTTGTTTTTCGTAATTTGTTTTCATTCATTTCTATAAATTTATCAGTACATGAGCTCCAACTTCATCTATCTCTGTAATGTATCATTAATTAATAATGAAAAGGCCTGAAGAAGTGAAAGCCAATTGTAGAATACTGTGTGACTATACACTGTTTAGTTGTGGTTCACTAATTATCTTGTACACGATAAAAAGGGATGTGATCAGAGCATCAAAATATGCCCAAGCGAAGTGATGAACTTTAGCAGAGTCCCCCATGCCTAATGACGATAATAAATAAGTGCAACCAGTACATGTGGTGAGACTGGGCTATCAATCAAACCACGAAACTTGAACGTCTGAAACATAACGATGGAAACTGACAAATTTGCATAAATTCAAACTGTTTTTTTTTTTTGTAGCTACCTACAGCAGAAAATGAAGCTTAACATAATACTCTCTTAATGACAAAATTACTGAGAGGAAAAAATAAGTTAGGAAAAGGCAACCACGTACATACTACTCTAGGGTAGAAGAGACCAGAACAGACTGATTGAGGTTTACCATCTAAAGAAGTCACTATAGTATGCTCTTTGACTCCAATTCCTTGCTTAGTCTGGTTGTAATTAATAGATGTTCAATGGCTTTGAAATTTAATTGTTGCTGGCAAGCAACAAAATTGATTCCTGTCATGGCTGTATCTCAAACCTAAACAGCTCCATCTAAGTTTACAAGGATGGATATCCTTGCAAGTTATTTGTTTTACCTTCACAGTGGCTGCATGTACAGTTCCAAAATCTTCATGATCGGAAAATCCAGAGAAAGTCTCATGTTTCCACTTGAAAGAACTAACTACTGTAAAAATTGAGTAGGCTATTTCCAGAAATAATCACAAGCTAAAAATCTGTTGAAATCCTGAAGGTTATTAAGAGGCAGCTGATGAAAATTTCTCATCAATCCCTCATGATATGGATAGCAGTCTTTCTGTCTGTCATTGGTATCGACAGATCGGCTTTTGAATGCATACAAAGATCACGGTGACACAACACTGACACTTAGCTAGAGCATTTTACCAAAAGGCACTAAAAGGTACCATAAGATACAGAATAGTACAATAGACAGTCGAATGGTATGTACATACTCGACAGTTTAGTGTTTATGGAGATTGCTTACAATTTACAAACTCCATCTCTTGGGTAAACACCAGCAGCTCATCCAACCCAGCAGGAAAACCACTTACTGTAATGTGCAAACTAAACAGAACCTAGACTTAAGGCTTACTAAACCGAAAAGAAAGTACCATTTGGTTTACATCCCGGGGCCTTTTGACATGAATACTGTAAATGTATTGATGTGTACATTGTAAACTGCCTTGGTGGGTAAAACAGAAAATAGGAAGTCTTAACTTCTAACAATTCCGTAAACATTCTATACTTCATATGGTCACCTCAATTACGTTTTTGTCATTCAACAGTTCAACATGAAATGCAGAAATGTCCTTGTTAAAATAACACAGCAATGAAGTAGGAAGTACAACTTTCAAAGGTCCAATGCATTGAATATATTGACAATTTTGAGCTATACAGTGTTGGCACAAAGTTAGATCCTTTCCTTTAGTGTTTCCATTGGGTACCCGGGTACCCGGGTATTTAACTCACAATGTGAAGACCCAGACCTGAACTTGCTACCCTGACCCTAAAGTTTCCATAATGTACACTGTATGTGTGACAAAGTTCAGCATACATCTAATTAAGAACAACTTCATTGTCATGCCCACACTAAGATACATGTGCAAAGCAAAATGACATGTCTTCCAATTGAGTCCTCTTTTGAGACCCCAGGTCCAAACAAACATTCCTTTTGTTACTAAGGTGTGATGTGGAAATGCAGAAACACTGTGACCCATCCATTTGACAGGTTGTCCAACTATACAAACACCTGACAAACTGTGAATAATATAAATTGAACAGCTGTGAAGTGCAGACAACCAAGGAGGATTGAAATGTTATCTGGCAATTTATGACTCGTAACTAAAGTGGCTGATCAGTGACCATTCCCAGCAGCCTGTCCTTCCCCCCCTGTCCTTCCCCTCCCTCCTTGTGAATGTATTTGCCATCTACATTCAGTTCCTTCAATATTTCATACATATATCTCTTATTAGATTTATTGCATTTTATAACTTCCTTTCAACTCTTCTGAGTGAAGGTTTCACCAAACTACACATGAACTGAAGTAGACCAATAGGACCAATCAAGTAATAGAGCCTTCATCACACTGGATTCTGAGTAAAGACTTTTTCAAGTTGATGTCATCTTCACACTACCTGAGTAACCCCAACCATACTCCCTCACCAACCACCACCTCAACAGAGCTCTCTTTACTTCTATGCTGCACTGTGCTAAGCACTCAAAAAAAAATAAAAGTGTGTGACACCATGTGACCTCTCTGTGAACTAACCTTGTAGAAGGCAAGCTCCTCCTCCGAGGCCTGAAGGGTCCGAGGCATGGTCTCTGAATCAGCGAGCTTCTTCTCAGCCTTGTCCAGCCAGTCCTTGATTTCGCTTAATTCCGACTTAAATTTGCTGACTTGATCTTCGTAACTCTGGGACATGAAGAAGACAAGTACAATCTAAAATGCTGAAAATATTAAAATTAGATATTCTTTAAAGAGATACCAGAAATTCAACTTGCGAGAAACCAATGGGGACAAAAGCAGACATGGTTGCCATGATGACATATTAACACCAACGCACCCACTGAGACAAAAAGACGTTCAGGGTAACTATGGGTGCCATATTATTTCCTTCAAAAAGGCATTGTTTTCTTGCACAAACACTCCTACTGTATTTGAACTGTACCATATATCTACTGAACTTAGTGGTTCAATAACAAAGCATGTCAAAATGAGTAATCCCAAACAATCGCAGAACAATGGGTGAACTACTGAAGCTACTGTAAGCTCAATAATATCAGTACCTGTTGCTTGCCAGATTACAACATTGCACCAAGTCTACCGAAGGTAGTCCCTAGTTTTGAAGGCAATACAGAGATTAACTGAAATCACAAGAGAAAGTTTAATCATTCTGTGCTGCGGGCAGTCAGTGAACAATTACATTAAATCTTTCCTCAGTGGTATATTGTTATAATCCAATAATTTAAAGCAGTATTGTGCAGTGACTATTGGACGGAGGATAACCAGCTCTCATGTGACAGAATCGATACTCACAGAAAAATAATAAAAATTTGATGAGTTAAATCTATTACTGTATATAGTATCTTATTTCTCGAAATTTAATAATTTCTCACAAACTGAAGGCCACTGGTGTGACTCTGTTTCACCAAGAGCTTTGTAAGCAGCATAATATGAAGCATTCTTGCAAATGCTTTGGATGTTGACAACTAAACTCATGGACTGCTGCTTTATGAACCTCCTACTAAAAGAGGACTTATCCCATTTGGTACAGCAACAATTAAAAGTTCACCAAGCAGTAAACACTTGGAAAAACTTTTGAACATGAATGAATGCAAGTAAGGTAAGCCATATGAAGAAAATAGCATTTAGAATGGGGGAAGGGAGGGGACAGGCAAACAAATGCAGATTAAGGTAAAGACATCCAGAGAAATGGATGCAACCCTGGAAGGTAAAATGCAATATGCAGATAAGCAAAACATAACAGTAATAGTGAAACTTTTCCAGTGGTTCTTGGGGACACTTGTTTTATGACGGATTCTTACGCACCACATGATACCTTCATTTCATTTATTTGTTTCTTCACAAATTCAAGTACAAGCTAAGTTACAAATAGAACCCTGTGGTTGACATCATACCTGCCAGAGTGTATCTAGCATATTAACAGGTCACTATATATATGGTCACTTTATTTAGTAAGAAGCTGAACACTAGAAAGTAGCCAAGTCTTTGGTTCTAGATTTTCCTATTCCAGTTGAATGACAACAAAATATGTCCAGTAAATAAAGACAGGACATGATCCAGTCTATGAACGGCCTTTTTGGAGTTTAAAGTCCCACATACATTTGTTGGTTAACATTTTGCTCTGACTAAAGTTATACATACAAAAATAAAAGCCAAATAAATATTAAGTCACAGAAATGGTTTGCATAGCCTTGAAAACTCCTTTCAAAATCCATACTAGAGTTTACTCTATGAATCAATGGGAATTCTATGCCAAAGACTTTCCCATACCAGTAGGTCTATTGTGGAATTTAGGAAGAGACATATACTATAGGACCTACTGACGCATATCCAAATTGAATTGTTTAAAACCTAATCTTTATATTTCTCGACTTCAGACAGTAGACAATTTGAAAACTGTGTCAATATTTTGGATATAGGAATTTCAATTTAGGTGAAAAACCTTAAAGGCCTACGCAGGTTTGTTCCATGTTGTCCTTACAGCTCCTTGTGTAAATAAGTGCTTCCTAGAGTATGTATGACAAACTGAAGTGAGCAAAAGACCATGGACTGCGAGATGGCCAAATGCTATGCCAAAAACTTCTGGCAGGATCAATCTTCTTTTGTTGAGTAGGAACATGATGGATTAGACCATAGAGCATACAACTAAAAAAAAAAAAAAAAGGGGGGGGTAACTTTCACATCACAAATTATGGAAAAGGGGGTAACTTTCACATTACAAATTATGGTAACAGCTTTCAAGAAGAGAGGGTTGTGGGCAGCTTAGATCTACACAAGAGGCATATACAAAACATTCCTAACTCAAACCTTCTTTGTTACAATTAATAGCAATTAAGATATGTACTGTGATGAGATTGGATGTGACTGACCAACTGGAGATAAAAATCACCCACAAATGTGCAAATGAATACCTACCTTTATAAATTATTGATGTTTGAGTATAGCAACAAACCATCCACATGCAGCATGAATCTCACACAATTTCTCAATTAGAACAAGAAAGTCTCTCACAGAACTCAAACCCTCTTATTGGTAACAGCTTCTTTCAAAGTCACATACTTTTTACAGCATATGTTACATCTCTAACATCTCCCTGGTATGCAGCACCATATTGAATGTCTGGAACCCTGAAATTGAAGTACAGCCTTTGGACACACACGGTGACATCTCTGAGCCTGATGCCTTGCAGTATCTCTGCCATCGCTTTAACATACTAATACCATACAGTAGCCCCATCACATGAACATGTTACAGTATGTTAAAGGCTGAAATCAACAAATATAACCCTTTCTTTTACCTTCATACTGTAAACATTACACGTTTTGTCAGATATACCCCAAAATGACAATTTCGGAATACAGAATAAAGATAACACTCCAAGAGGAAAACTGATTGAAAACTGAACTGATAAATTGAAAAATTGCAGTCCTATCTTGAGTCTGATGCTTTGCCCTTTACTTGTTATGAAAAAGAAAAGCACTAAAAGAACACACAAAAAAAAAAAACTTGGTCTATTCTAAAACTGAGACATTCATTTACCTGGACAGCTTATGGAAAGATTTGGCTGGTTAATGTGGACAAACTTGGTAGAATTTTGTACCTGAGCCCCTTATGGAACAAAAATATTCAAGAAGTATGAGGGGATAGCACACCCCATTAAACTCTTCCCCAGATGGCCAATCAGTGATAGTTTACCATGTGTTACTTCATCAAACTCAATTGGAAGCATGTTTTTTATGTTCAGACAACCATTAGATTTAGAACAATCTTAATAACTGATACACAATAGCTAAGAATTACTCTCGATGGTTTCAAGCTGGTTACTTACAACCTGACAAATACACCAACTTCTGACTTGTGGTGGATTTACAGTGTGCATGTGATACATATTATGCTTAAATGTATGACAAAACTGTACATGTACAACAATTTCATACTTCAGAGAGCTGCTGTCAAAATCAACATAGCTCTCAATGTGGTGGCTAGAACCCAAGAGCTCTGCTACATGGATGGTCACCATTGATAGGCCACTTTGATGCAAAAATTATCTTAAATACCGATGCACCAAAATTCTGAATCACTTCTTCCCAAAGAAACCTATGGCAATATCGTAATCTATCTCACCTGTGACTGTTACGGATCAACACTTCCAAGCTATGAGCTACTGTAGTCATAGCAACCACCTGTTGGATTAGGCTCTGTGAACACTTTCCTCTTTCTTGTGTTTTCACGTACCTCTCATTTTTATTTTGACAGAAACTCAGTATACACCTGGCAAGCTTGCTCGGTTTCTGGGAGGTCAGTACCGGCAGAGTCACATCCGCAGATGGCAAGGAGGGAAAAAAACAAATAGCGGAGGTGCTAAGAATCCCTTCTTTTTAAACACCAGAATTTGGAACATTAACAATCCTGAAAACTTTCATCCTTATACAGGAAAGTGGCAGAAGCATACATGAACACATCCAACAGATAGTCAGAACGTTGCTGAATCTTGCTGTTGAATATGCACAGTCACCGCTCCTCTTTGGGGGTTTGCATCGCCCAGAGTCAGAACCAGCATTTTCATCGGTGACATTTCTGAATCTTCTCCCCTTTCTAATTTAAAGAATTTCCTCTCCTGTTCCAGTAAAATCCAACCATGGACATTATTTTGTCATCAATTCCCTTCTACTTTTTTTCTCCTAGCCACTCTCCCTTTGTCTGGAGACACGAGAGAGATCGACTCACAGTAGCGGCATGAACGGATCAATTTTATCGCTTTGTTAGCGTGACTGCACGGTGAAACGACAAACCAAACTAGATCGGCAAATATTAAGCTGCTGGCCTGTCCAATAGACGACTCTGTAACAGATTCAACATATGAAGCTGCCATTAAGACCCATGCAAATGTTAAAAGCATCACATAAATCTATGCTAACACAGGAATCTTGCCTTTCAATGCTCTTCATCTTGTTTTTTTGAACAGGGGGGTAGCAAGTGGGGGCGGGGCATTCCTAAAAAGGTATACAAAGCAGACTAAAACAAAAAATTGAGAATAATCTGTCAGGATCATTGATTGGAAATGGCAAGTGTTTACTCCCATGACAGGATAGTACTGAAAACATCATGCTTCAGTGACTTTTTTCTTTCTAATTTTCTTCGAATTTCTTGTGAATGCCAAGTCAAGATCTGCTGGAAAAACAACTTTGTTAGGCAGCAAAGTGACCTCCATAAACCTTCTGCAATGGAAGAAGAAAAGATAACCTACAGTATATGTCCAAAGGATCCACATTTATATTGCTTATTAAAAATGAGATAAAAAAAAATCTTGCTACCTTGCTATAGATCTTGCTATATATTTCAAAATTTGAAAGGGGGCTCTCCCTACAAACTGTTACACCTCATTTTCATTTGCACATGTACATGCTATTACTTGTGGTAGGGCACAATTTTCTCCTGTGATAGGGTACATTTGCACATGTGCCCTATTGCTTGTGATAGGGCACATAATCTCACATTAAAGCAGAATCAATGATAGTGTGAATGCCAAACAGAGATGTCACAGCAGCACTTTGCGTGGATTTCCGGTTTCATGTTCCATGTACAGCCATGTAGGGCCACCGATTTACACGGGAGAAAAACGGAAATTGAACTTTTGAATGACAGGAATTCACAGAATTTATCAATTTTAGAGAAACTTTCTACAATAAGATATTTTGACAGAAAAAGTAAAATTAATGAAATGTACATGGTTCACAGTTTACAACTGATATATCTCAAAGAAACTATCGTAACACTGCAAGCATAATACGAAAGTCGACCCCAGCAGACCAGCTGCAGCTGGCTACAACACCTGATTGAATCAACCAAGCATTCCCCATGGGCGCTACCACTGACTACGGTATGCCTAGGTCTCGGAAACTCGAGGAGTTTAAGTTACTAGCGTTAATGCTACTGTTGTCTAAGTGAAGCTGTCTTCCTACAAACTCAATCTTGAATCTCAATATTTTAAGCCTCTGTGACGGAAAAACAGCAGAATACATTTGACTGTTTATTCAATGACATGAACTTTTTAGCTTACAAATAGTCGGCTGTTCTTTCACAGGCGATGAAATATGCACGTAATCTCCAAGGTGGTTAGGCTATTCCCTATACATCTAACTACGTTAGGATATAATTACTGTAACTTTCGGAAGGCTTTGGGAGATCTTTTGCATTTTTTCAAACGAGACCTTTCTGCACATTTTAACGTTAAAAATGCATGTAATAAAGTTTGGTTTACATGAAATATGCAACATTTTGTGAATCATTTAAGTTTTGAAGCAATATGGAATGATTTCTTTTGATCAACCTTTGTTATGCTGATGTATAGTTTTCATCCTAATACTACACTGTGTATATGGATCTCCGTGTGCTTTCGTACACATGCGGAGCAACTCTCACATGAGTAACTTGCAATTGACATTTATGTTTGAAATGGACATTCACAGAAATGGGAAAGTTGAACGTGGAAAAACACGGAATTTGAGGAGTGGAAAACAGAATTTTCCATTTTGAAAGGTGGAAAATTGGGGGCCCAACCATGCTACTACTACCAGTTTTAACAGTTGGCTATCATTTCAATGGAAAGTGCTTAAACTGTTCTTTTTTGGGGGGACTGGATTTGATTTTATCTTATGTAGAATAATTTCA
This sequence comes from Stichopus chloronotus, assembly GCA_021234535.1. Classification (NCBI taxonomy): domain Eukaryota; kingdom Metazoa; phylum Echinodermata; class Holothuroidea; order Aspidochirotida; family Stichopodidae; genus Stichopus; species Stichopus chloronotus. The sequence continues at coordinate 19,065,102 of CM037845.1, read as the reverse complement.
GCTGACAAAGTAATGCCACAGTAGGATTATTTACTCAATGTAACACACTATGCCTAGATTGGGAATCAAACGTGATAGTGAGATGGGGGTTCCAACTAGCTATGTTACATATTTTCACCATCAGTTAATGCTAATGTCTCGCTGCGACAAGTTTATATCCTTGCCAATCTACTTTCCTTATTGATTGAACCACTGACTACAAAAATGTACTGTAATCACACTGTGATAAAACATTCCCAGGATGGAACTTCAGCAACTAGGCATTTTGGGTGGTAGTTTGTGAAGGAAGAGCCAGCCCACTTTGGATTATGGTGTAGGTAGAAGAAGTGTATTAAAGAATACCAACTTTCCCTAGCATGGTAGTGGGATGTGCGATAGTTGTGTGGAGACAGGTAAGGGAGAGGGGGAAGTACACTACATTCATCTTCCTACACTGTAGCCACTCTTAACACATCTGGTATATATGAAGCTCACTACACACATCTTCATGTCACATAACAGCAAATCCAATTCTTGGATTTTAGTGTTCCAGGGACCAACCATGACTTAATGCAAACAAAAAGAGAAGCACTTCTTTACCACTGATATCCTGAAATCTCATTTGATATCTTCATTAATACACAGCCCATTTATTTGTAACATATGGGGGTATCCTAACAGACCTAAAAGATGAAATCCTTTGGTTTGAAACAAGGATTTGAGTAATTGCATGCTGTAATTCCCTAGAAGTTAGTTGTAGTTGTTGAGGTTTAACACCCGTTATGGATTGCTTGATTGCATGGATTATGAGGGACAGAGCCATGTTTACATTGTACACAATGGCAGGATATTGCAGGAGAAATCTCAAGTGAATTTTCTTCCTTGCAGAGGCACTTCTGCGGGGGCGCCTCTTTGTTGCTATGACAATGAGAACTTGAGTCTGCTATAGAGAATGCGGTGCACAGGACATGACTACCTACAACAACTAAGGCAAGAGATCGAACATGATTCATAACGGGAACATGAATCCGAGAACTGCCAAAGATGTCCAGGAGTCATTTCACTTAACGGGAGGGCACATTCCTTTCATGTGCATCCCTCATTACCTCATATGGGCTCTGTAAAATGCAGTTAAGGTTGCTAAACAGTTTCTTCCCAAAATGCCCCTAGTCTTTTATTACCAGGTAAAAAATAACATCCACGAGGGGGTACTTCAAGGTAGTATCTGTCGGGGGGTACTTGTTTTGAGGGTATTTGAGGTCCGATGCAGAAACAACGACCACTCAATATGTAATCACAGAGATGATTTGTTTAACTATCACCACTGATTGGAATTGATGCAATCTTTTCATCATTTCCCAACAAATGCAAGAGCTGAACAAACCATCAACAAAACAGCAGTTTTAGTTGTTGAAAAGAGTGGTAAAGGAACCACGACATATACTACCATTTACTGTCACTGACCTCGATTAGCCAATAGAACATGTATCAGTCTCAAAATGAAGCTCTGGTTTGAACATAAAAAGTAAGCTTAAAAATAAACACCATAAGCTTTTTTTGTTTATACTCTGTGTGAAAAATATCAACCATAAAGGGTTATAATCTGACAAACCTTTCAACTTAAGCAAAACAATTTTGCCATCCTTAATAACTAGCACTAAGTAACGTTAAGTCTGGTGCTTTTCTATGCTGATGGTTAAAACTCAATCCAGTGTTCTCTTCCCTCACACTTTCGGGTCCTCTTACAATGGGAGAGTCACTCAGTCTGAATTCAACACACCACCCGCAGTACTTACTCATATGGCACTGGGAGAACAATCTCCTTGCACTCCGCTATGGACTGCTCAATCCAACGGTAACAACACACACACACACTTACCCACAGCTCCACAACAACTTAGTTTGCCACCTCTGTTCAGCAAACAAAACAAATGTTTGAGTTGATTTTGTTCTTCAATTTCCCTGCAACATTATGTTCCTCTTTACTTGCAAGCTGATGAGACTGAATAACCTCTGGTCATCTTCTTGTCCATGTCAGATTCAACAACTAACTCACACAAAAACACTGATAAAAAACAAGTTCACTGTTTCGCTCTGAAATGATAAGGAATGTGATAATGTACCACAATTCTTTGGTTAATGATGCTTTACAAAGCTGACACGTTTACATTCTGACCCAGGTGATCATTCTTCCAGTATTTTCCTGGCTCTCTGCAGTGCACCGATCACTTGCAATCAATCACCGTTGAAATAGCCTGGACCTTGTTAAGTACACACGTCATTAACAAGTCCAACACAATTGCCAGGGAGCGAGCGGCCTTATCAAATAAAACGCCGGGTGAGGTGCTTGTTCCACTGAATTGACAGAAATCCACAATTTGTCGAATCTACAAATTCATCTTCGATGTCGTTCGAAGACAGACCTGATGCGTCACAAGCTTCATTGAACGAAACGATGTTCATCAAAGACAAATCTGCAAGGCATTCAGGGAAATAAATTGCAGAGAACAGTTCACAAATGACCCACTCAAACATAAGGATTACAAGACCTCCCATGAAATGGAAGATAGGAAATAAAAAATGGCTGCCACCGTGCATTTACGTAGTCACCATTCAGACTTTCTTTTCGTCTCTAATGGGATGTACAGAGAAGCTGGGATAAATGGTGTTTAGTAATTGCTTCTCATAACTGATTAATGATTCAACAAGCAATTGTCCCTGTTAAGCACCTGCCCCATGACCTTATTCTCCAGAAAGTGAGTCTATCTTTACATATTTTATCAAACAATTAATTCAACTGAAAAAAAAAAAAATTCAACCGAAAAAAAAAAGGTGTCTGGCCACATAACTTGAGGTTGCTATGGCAACTAGCCACGGTCCTTGTAAAGCAATTTTCCCAACAGACTGAAATTTTGAATTACCTCACTGACAAATATCCTTCCCTGAGGGTTTATCTGGTCAACTAAATACTTCTCTAGTGGGGTACTCATGGACTATGGAACAATCTACCTTTTCATATTTATTCATCAAAGACACTTGACTCTTTTATAAACAATTTGAAAACATTTCTTGTGCCTAATTAATTCTGGCTGTTTAGGTTCACAGTATCTTCATTGCTTGTTCTATTTATCTCTTTAAATTGCTTAGTGTGTGTGTGTGTGTAATTGCTTCTGTAAAGCGCCTGAGCACATTAGTGGATTTGGTGCATTGTAAGTCTCAATTTTTTCAACATTCCAAATTATTTCTTTTACTCTGTATGAAAATCACATTATTTTAATTCTAATACTTTGATATTAAGAGTATTTTCATTACTACTCCTTTCTGGCTCCCACCAGATTCATTGAAATGACAAAATAGCAATGATGAAAAGTCTCTCACCTCTGACAAATTATAGAAAAGTTAAAAGATCGATTTAAAGTACTTGATTGTGCTTCTTACAAAATATGAGGTTGGTAAACCAAACAAGTGGGTGAAGCCACTCATAAGATTAGTTTACAAAATAAGAACATAGTAAACTGTTTACAAGTAACAGTATCAGTTGCTTCACACAGAATCTGAGAAAGCAGAGGAATCCCCTGAAGATATAGATAAAACTAGGCATCCCCTCAAGGTACGGAGAAAGTTGAGAAATCCCCTTAAGGTACAAAGGTCATACAACTGATTCCTTGTACCAAATGACAAATAAGTACCACATGCATCAAATGATAAATTGTTACACAATATTGAAGCTATACAGAAAATTAAAATTAGTAGTGTTTTTAGCTGGATTGCTTTGCCATGTTCATAGTTCTTGAATAAAGCATGAAAAAATAGATAAACTTTCTCCTTCAGTAAAACTGATGTTTTGTAGAGAAAACAAGCAACTATAAGGCAAGTATTCATCGTTTACATCTAAACAGGTCAACAGCTTGCTAAAAAGAGCTATTTTCTTCTAGAACCATTATATGTATTGAATATGTCCTATGTACAGTGTTTTCTCAAGTGTTGAAAGCTGTTTACTTCATAAATTGTCCTACCAAAGTAAAGTAGTAATATATAAGCCATAGGCTCCTGCCGCACTAGCGTGGTTTACTTAGTGTCACAAAATAACTGCCCTTCAAAGCCTGAATTTTAAACCAAGTGACATTAACGCATAAAATTAAAAAGAATTGTTGCATTGTAATGTGAGACAATTTCGAAGTCTTTCTTCCCTACAACATATGTTTCTGATATGCTTCCCCTGACCAAAGCTAATTCTTACCTTGAAATAATAAGAACAAAGCTTCGTAACCGACTTCAAAACGCATCCCAACAAACATCTGACTTTATTCACTATGCTCCACTGGGTTTGTTCGGCAAGGATGGATTAGTTTTTAAAACAAGCAAAGACTTAACATTTGGTATTTTCCATTTGAACATAAAATTCAACAAATTGTTTCTGTCTGTTATTGAAGGGTGTCTTGTATTTTCCATCACCTGTGAACACAGATTTTGATAGACAGAAAATGGAAACTGAGATAAGTGGTGTATGCATGAATAAACATTTGACACCTATGAAGGTTACCACAGCTTGCTGCAGCATCAGGACAATGCAGCAGTGTTTCAGGCAAACTTTTGACTTTGAGGAAGGTGTAAAATTTTACAACCAATTGATCTAAAAGGCAAAGAAAAAAAAAAACATGTCTATTCCTGACTGATTTAGACACAGAATGGAGAAGCTTTGACCTATGGTTACACAGTTTGATGTGATAAAATTGACAAAGGAGGTAATCTTCTAACACTGGATTATTTCACTTTAAAATAATTTTTCCTGATATGTCCAGTTTGCTTTTGGCATTAACTTCTGAAAGTCCATCACCTTTTGAAATTTCATCACTTAAAACCTGCCCTTACCTGAGGTACATATGACAATGTGTTAACAGACACTTTGGAATCCCAAAGACTGTGGAATCAACTTCTCTTTGTATTTTATCCTTTTCAAACTTCGAAATACCATACGTCGAAAGTGTTTGCTGTTTAAGTTTCTTTCAGTGGACTTTCAAAATAACTTATTTTCATCTACCTATGGGAAATACAGGGATGTAAGTGAAGTGAGGAAGAACTGGAAAATCAGAAAGCCTGTGCAACAACAGTTACACATAAGTAGCCTACCTCTACAACTTCTTACACACTACCATATTATTAAGCTAGTGTATGCCAACAAGTTGCCAAAGTATGACCATCTCCATTTGGCTATGATGACCATCCAACATTAACTATTTTAAAAAAATGTTGATGAAATTGACAACAAATGCACAACCCAACAAAAGTCAACTACACCACTCTTAGTAATGTAAAGTGTTCTTATTACATTGCAGTGCTCTTAGCACAATAGAGTACATTCAAAATAAAACCATCCTATCTAGTAGTGCATCATAGTGCTCTCATTACAATACAGTGCTATTAGTGTATTACGCTGCTCACTACACTGATCTTCCTTGTGCATTACAGCACTCTAAAGCACATTGTAGTGCACTTAGTGCATTACAGTGCTCTTGATACAGTACAGTATTCTTCGTATATTACATTGCTCCTACCACACTACATGTTCTAAAACATTTTAGAGACTTTGGCACATTACCATGTCTTTTTATGTAACATTTACAACAACTTTACACAATATCCATGAAATATTACAAGGTCTCACGATTTTAAAGAGCTACACAATAAGTGAGCATTGCTCTCTACAGAAGAACCTTTGCAGGGCAATGACATGAAAATAAAATGCAAAACTAAAGGTAAAGTAAAACTTACTCATAGAGCCTTGAAATATATGTATTGTGCTGCTATCCTCACTCTTCCAATGCCAAATTAATCACCAATGAATGAATGATTGCTTCTCTTAAAATATGGTTGGCAAAGTGCCAATATCAATCTCTTATTCATTACTGCATCTGTTTCATCAGTAGTCGCTGAATCTACTTTGTCATGCAGCCAGTGTTGATGGATGATAACAAAGATTTTAATCTTAGCCCTCATCTAGCTGCACTGCAAATCACAGATGCTGACAGCGGACCCAAACGTCGACAGGGAGACCTTGGTAATGCTGAACAGAACACATACCAGTACATTTATAGAAGTTAATTAATCCAGCCATTGATTGAATGAACAAACACAGACAACAATGTTTGTCAGATTCCACTCAGACCGTTTCAGGGAGCAATGAACTGTACCCAGTAGAAAGGAAACAATAGGATAGGTCACATGGAATACAGTTAGTGTACCAAAACTTCCTGCTTTGGATATAACATTACCACCACAAGCATGAATGGCAACCTTTGACGTAACCCAAGTCCTCCCCTAATCAAGAACAGAGCTTCCTCCCCAAAAGGCCCACTGTGGTATGATTTTGGACATGCTCAAGAAAAAAAAACTAGAAACAATGGTGGGGCTTGGTATCCGTTCAATGCAGGCAATTTGAGGAAAGGGTGCAAACAGTGGTGTGAGGGGAGAATGGGAGAGGGAAAACAGGTGAAGGACTGCTACATTATTCCCTAACAGAAACTTTCATAATCACATATTCTGAGCATTCATTCCCTTCAATACTTCACAGAATTCTGTGACATTTATATACGGCAAGGATTCAGTTACTTTTCTCTATGTGTCATGAGTAATTGAATTAAAAATATGAACAAAGATTTAATCTCAAAGCATCAAATTCTTTGAGTATCCAAGACTTTAAAAGTGATCTCAGATCTTTTTATGGCTTGTGATGTGAATATTACAAAGTAAAATCCTTTGATTCTCAAGATTTTAACTGACCTTTAAGTAGCCAGAGTGGTGGTAATCACAGCTTAAAAAGTGCTTCTTACTTCTCGAGGTCTGCTTGTTACTTGGTACAATGATTCCTGTCAGGATGTTCCTTCCCACTTACAAATTCTTAGACTCATGGGGGAATCAAATTCCACACCTAGGGGGTGGCAGGGAAGCATTAGAAGAAGTTAAAACAAGGGACGAAATTACCTATTTCCACAGAGGTCTCAAGTACATGTGATGAGAGAAAGTGAATTAAGTCTGGTAGAAACTTATTAATATTGGAAGGAGAGTGGTGGTCGTTTGTGTGTTTCTAGGTACCCAATGCCATCCAAGGCTGTCTGAAGGGGAATGATACACCCTGAACCACACAAGCTAAAGAAAATCAAGAAAAAAAAACTTCAAACTTTTTGTACAATGGACAAGCACATCTCGACTGAGGTAGTCCAGTACCAGGAAATACAGAACCAGCATTCACAGCACATTAGTACCGGTATTACTCAAAGTATCGGGGCTGACCACGTGTTCAACGAGCTAAAGAAAAAAGACTTTCTGTGCCTTGTTCAACATAATAAATTCAACAGGGTCTGTGCCCTATACAGTGTGGGAGTAATGGAGTAACTTGTATTCATGTCTTCACATAAATTCATCGATACAAAAAACCCCATCAAACGGCAAGGTAAAAAGTTTCGTTTGTGCAGCTTCATCGGGGCTTGAGAGCTGTACTGTATACAGCGACTAAATTGGCCACCAACTTTTTGCCGATGCCAGCATGTGTCAACACACCCAGTTGCAATTTGCTACCTAGAAATTCTTTTTTCGGTTTATCTGATTACTGTAAATTACTTACAAATTATTTTGTCACACAAAATCACTGTTTTGTTGAACTTTCTACTGAAATACAAACAAATTCGCTGTCATTGCCGCATATACACAAACAATTCAACTTTCATGATACAAGCACACTACTGTATGTGTATCCTGTAGTGCTTTTGTCACTGGAAGCGAGCGAGTTACTGCACTATTTCAACAGGAAATTTTCACTTGTTGTTCGCCTCCTCAGTTCCAAGCTGAGCAAGCTGTATATGCCCCAACCTAAAGACCTCAGTGCAAAATGACTGACAGCCTTGAAGTGAAAGATATTGTGTACAAGTACGTAGATCGATTTGTTTACTTCGAGTTTACTTCCCCAATCGTCAACAGCCAATCATGAGTTTAAAATGTCAGTGGTAGGAGGATTGACGTTCATAATACTGTAGGATGCAAGGCCAGGAACGTTGCTTATGATCATGAATTGCTGAAATTCCCAATCCAAATTATGCACTGATGTGAATGAAATGGTCATTAATAATAGTGTCAATTCACTGATGTGACAGTGTCCCCATTTGTCGCAATTCATAGCATAATTAGTGTGGGAATCTTCTCTTCCACCAACTGTGCCTGTCTGCCTATTGATGTTGTCAGGGTTGCCAGTTTGGCATTGTAAATGCCAAACTAGGCAAATTTGGTTGTTTTTTACCTTTGTGGGCTGGTAAGAATTACAAGTGCACACATTTTGGCAATTTGGGGGCCTAATGGAAATAAGTATAAAGCAATAATTTTCTTGCAAAATGTCAAGAATTTTTTTTCCCCAATTTATTAGTCACCCGGGTGAGACATTAACATTTCGAATTTACTCTCCACTTGCAGCAACATAGATTGAGTATGCAATGATCTATATCGTATTACCATGTGTTGAAAATGTCGACAAGAGTTAAACTGTACAAAAATACAGGGTCAATTTTCCTCAAGTAGGAGCTATTTTGCTTGGCATTTTTTCAGGTGATTTGGAGGGCAATTTGGCTGGTTAATCCACAAACAAACTGGCGACACTGATTATAGTCACTATAAGCCCATCGATTGAGTAATGAATGAAACTGGATTACGATTGGATAGCTGTAGCAGCAGGATAACCTAAAAAAGTTATGCCACAGACATAGAATGCAGATATAGTTAATATTTTAAAACACAAAATTGCTCATAACTTGAAAACAGAAGGAGAAATGGACTTTTTCCTGTCCCTCAGAGTATTTCACAAAGTAAGTTGAGTATGATCTTTCCATCTGTGCAATTTCTGTGTTAATCGGAGGTAATCCGACAGAGTGACAACGATGTGTACCATTCCACGAAATTCTCTTACAACACATTTCTGATGTAAAATTTTGGGCTGGGATTGGCCCAAATGGTTCATCGGGGGTATTATATAATGAACATGGTTTAATATAGACTGATCAGCAGCAGTTCAGCTATATAAACGTCACAGACTTAGTTCTCAAATACGGTAAAAAGCAATTTTCAAACATTTTAAACATGTTGCTTGTTTTTTTTTCCAAGCAACATGATTTCTATAGGTTAGGCCTATGTAGAACGTCTGATCATGTATAGCCTGCAAATGATAATAAATATCATTCTATGTATCCCCAAGGGCAACTCGTAGTCACGTTCCATCTCAAGGTCATAAAATTGTTTTGAATAAGACAAAGCGCAGAAGCAGAAAAAACAGTTCTTCTTGTTTTTTTGCTGCTATGTCACATGATTAACTGGTTGCAGTGTGACAGATGCCTGGTGCAATCTGTTGTAAGTCGTAAGCGTTTTGTTTCATTGTTATGACATTGGAGAATAGTTCTCTCATGTCTCTGTTTTGTGTCCTGTGCTATGTAGCAAGCACTCTGAATTACATAACAGTAAATCAAGTACTTTGAATAATATGCTATGAATTCATAGGTGAAGTAAAGTGTCCATTTTATCGGTGTATTATTGTGTATTATTGTGGTCATGGCAGTCTGAGGGCTGACGCCCAGTCTTGCAGACGTAGTTGGGGGTTCCTTCTGAAGTTTTATAAGTTTATTAGCGGACGTTCAGCCTTACCTCGTTGTTGGGCAGTTGAGCATTACATTTAGCCCCCTCGTTTCTGAAGTTACATCAACTTCACGTGTAGCTGAGGGCAGTTCCATCACAGTCTTATATATATATTACCAACATCGCCAAGTATCGCCAAGTATCGTTATCTTTCCCTCAAGATTTCCGGTTCCTGATGGGTGTAAATATACAGGTAGAGCACCTTCTACATCTCTTCTATATTATTCCATGTACAACTGTGTGTCCGGTGAGCACTAGAAGCACCCCTAACATGCTCCATTATCATTATTAATTGATACAGAATCAGTTATAATCGTCAAAATAGGGATGGGATTTGTGACTATGTAGGAACTTGAGCAAAGGTTTTCAAACAAGTACCTTCAACAACAGAGAAAAAAAACACATGGTCAAAGCAGTGCTGAGCGGGGATCCAACATATGACATCAACATCGCAGACCCGCTGAAGTAACCGAAAGAGCCACTTTGTAGGTAGATGATTACATGGGGCTAAAGAAATATACAAAGATAAGCCCGCAGGAGGCATGCAAAAGAAAAAAATATGCTAGAATTCTACCTTAATGTAACTATTTCTGTTTCCACTTCTACATAGCTGAGTTGTTCTCCTTTAGCTCACTTTTGTTTAGTATGACACACAGGTGCATTACTCTTCGTTAAAGTAAGTTAGTGTTCACAAAATAGGCAACATGCATGGTTTGTATGATTTTACCAACGTAATGGAAAATAGCTGCTTCATTAGCCATAAGACAGTAACCGCAACTGTGTACTGTGTTCCTGGTTTACTACAATAGTTGATGGAGATGAATAAATTTACTTTCAGAAGCCTTGAGGTTTGATGTTTGTGAGATATTGAAATGAAAAGTTTTAAAACTGATCTGGAATTTATGTTTCATTCGTTTTGATATTGATATGTAAATATTAACACTACATTTGAAAAAACAAATTTTTGTTGATTTGTTGGAGACGGTACCAGTGCCACAAATTTCTCCCGGTACTGTGAAGTATTCAAAAGTACCCGTACTCGCAGAAAAAAATTTCCTCCAGTACTGCGAGTAGGTACTGCAGGTACCGGCACTGCAAGTACCGGTACTGCAAATACCGGTGCTGACTTGGGTGCCAGGATACCGTCAAACCCTTATCTCGATCCATCATTTCATTCCTTCCATGTATCTTTAAGAAGTCTTGACCACAACTATCATCCTCTCTTCCCTTACATTTACTACCACAGATGCAACAGAACATTACAAAAGAAGTGGCTGAAATGAGATGTAACAATGAGACTGCTACTTGGGAACAACTTTTGGGATTTTCATTCAATGATTGTTTCTTCTGGTGGTAGATGATACAGGTCTCACAAAATGGTTCTCCATACCAAGATTCAGTGACCCATCATACTTGTTGCTATTATCAGCTTAAAAAGGAGCCTTAAGAGTCTACTTTTAGATGCATAGTCCTCAATGATTTTCCTTTCATCATTTATCCCATTTGATTTACAATTACAGCTGCCACTTTGGGACGAGAGCCCAGAATCGTTGCCATGGAAACAAGGCTAAAGGCAGACAATTGCTATGCACATTTGCGGCAATTAATCAAACTGATTCAAGACTTTACACAGGTTACAGCGTTGATTAAAACAGAGATGCATCTGAACAACTCTTAATTCTGCACATTTGGTGGTTTAAGGTGATATATCATGTCTCATACCAAACAACTGTCTTGTTATCTTAACTCAAAGGATGAATGCAGGGAGCATTGAAACATGAAGGACATGCCTTGGAAAGGTTTCTCAGGAGTTTGAATTGGAGGAATACAGAGAGCAGAGGTAGTTTTTACTCTCCTCCTGATGGCAAAAAGATTATTTTCCTTTCCTATTGTCCCTCTCCTCTAAACCAATTCTTTGTCTCCATCTGTCCTTCCTATCCTCTCACCAAATTCCTCCTCTGTCCTTATACTCTCTCCAAATTTTTCCTTTCTCAATATATTCTCTCTCAATTCAACAATCTCACTTAGTACCCTTTCTGATCTAAACATTCGTGGTAAGCACAGAGACCCTTTTGACAAAAAAGAATGTCCAAGAATGGCCTATTTGCGAGAGCATAATTATATTGAATGAAGGGGGAGGTATGACACAATTTATTCCAAGGAAACATCATTTCTGCCTAATTTCACAACCCCTGACAGACTTGTTAGACTTTCCTCTGGCTTAGAGAAATAGATTCTGGTGGACTGTCTGATATCAAGTTAACAATGTGGAAGCCAGTGAGGACATGGACACAAATGACATGGAAATTGTTGACTGCTACACCACCCTCTATCATACTTCCAGATCAAGAGCTGTACAGTACATTCTTTTTGATTTGGAGGAGCCGGGGAAGAGGGAGAGGTCTTGTCTCACCTTAATGATGACTTTCCGGGCAGCCACTTCAGACATTGCTTCCTCCACGTTGGCCTTCCAGTCTGCCACCTCACCTCTCATCGGTTCCAGGCAATCGTCTTTGGAGAATTTTATCAGCTGCTCTATCATCCTCTTGGCATCCTCTACACCATTCATCTTCTTCTTTCCTTCGCTTTCCATCGACTGCAGAAGATAAAAACGATAAAAAAAATGTTGACTGGCTTGAGGATGCAGATCCATATTTGTGGATTTGTATATACTCAGCAACAGGGTTGTAGCTACACAAATTTTTAGCTGGGCTCCAAGTAAGAGAATCAGCCACTTCTGGTGGGGTTCAGAGGCTCACACCAGATCCCCTAATCCTGGTGGTAGATCCAGGGAGCTGTACCTGGAGTACTCTATGTCTTGTAGGCACTGTTATGGTAAAGTACTTGTTTGACATGTTGGGCTCTAAGGCATAAACTGATCATAAACGCAGAGAAGGAATTAATGGTCCCCGGAGGGGCCGCCCACCACGGCTACAACCCCGCTCGGCACCATTTCCTGTTTCTCTCCAGTCTTAGTTTAAAGGAATTCTCCAACGACAAGAAAATTTAACGCAATATTTAAACAGAATGATTTTGCAAGTGGAAGCTTCCTTAGATGTGAAATGACACTCTGAAAGTTGGGGCTGAGCATGAGCCTGAAAATGTGTGACACAGGTAGTGACAAATACTGTTTCCATTTTCTTGCGCTCTTCGCCTTTCCAGCAAGGTCTTACAACTAGAGCACCATTGGTGCAGAGGCTCATACCTCAAAATCCTGAAGGTACCATTTATGTATCATTATGTCAAATCATAGGCACCTCTGAGTATCATTATACCTAATCATCAACATTGTACAAGAGAATCTGTAGGACTGCACAATTTTCAGAATTTCATAAACTTGTGCTCCAACAGTGCATAAGTTTGATCTTTGTCAATAAATTTAAGTTGTAAAAACTTTAATGGGTACTACCAAATAAGAATGCTTATAATCAGCATCACCATTCACGTCCAATAATTATGGAAACTGTCAATTTTTACTAATTTTTCTTATTGGTTTGTACTGGCTATGGGTATATGAATTGGTACTAATGTGGAAAAGTAAATGGTCACGAGTTTTTCAAAATCAATTTAAATCATTAGCAACTCACTCACTAGTGGTCATTTACATGTGACTCATAACCGGCCCTCTTAGTTGAATTTTGATCAGTTACTAAAAGTGGTATATTTTGTGAAGACTAACTGAAGTTCATGAAACAACTCAAAGTGCCCCTTTAAGTCCATATACTGGTCAACACACCTAAGGGCAATACAGAGTTTCAGCTAGCATACCAACTATCTCTGTCCAATTACTCAATTATCATTCATGCACGATAGGGATATTTGAGATGTGTGAGACAGTTTAAAGGGGCACTTTAATGGGAGAAGGAGAAGAAATTTGCAGAATTTAATAAAATGGGCCATTGGGCCCACATGGAGTCTTGGACTACCAATTCCTGAACACCCTGAAGGGACCAATAATTGAGTATCATTGTGACAAACCATCAACACAGTACAACATAATCTGTAGGAGAAGAACCATTTTGTAGAATTTCCTAAAATGGACCGTAGGGTCCACATGGGACCTTAGACTGAAACTTTTTTGTACACCCCAGATGAAGCACCACCTAGGAATTATTGTGTTCAAGTTAAATATAAATCCATGGATGCATGTGTGAGAAACAACATTTCAAATAAGATTTCACATAATGGGCCATTGGGCCCACATGGGACCTTGGACCAAAAATTCCTGAACACCCCAAAGGGACCAATAACTAAGCATCATCATGACAAACCATCAGCATTGTACAATATAATCTGTAGGAGGAGAAGCATTTTGTAGAATTTCATAAAATGGGCCACAGGGCCCACATGGGACCTTGGACCAAAAATTCCTGAACACCCTTAATGGTCCACCACCTATGGAACATTGTGTCCAAGTTTCAGACAAATACATGAAAGCATGACGGAGGAGAAGCATTTTGAACAATTGTGAACAGATAGAGAGATAGATAGATAGAGTGACACCGCACCATTACAATAGCTCACACCAGCTAGCTGGTATGAGCTAATGAAAAAACTCTTTAGTTCAGAGATTTTGAAAACCTCATGAATGCCCACACTCAGTCAGATACCTTTTGTGATTGAAACCAGGAAAGCTGTTTTTGAGATGAACAGAAAATTTAATTACTGCTAATACTTCAAGACCTACCAAATTAAGTGAAGATAAGCAGTGTAATTAGTTCAAAAGTATTTCTATCATTTATTTCTCAGTTCCAGTTCAATGTCATTTACAGCGCAATATCACTAAAGTAGACTAATACTTTAACCAAGTTAGCTCACTATGAAAAATGATTTGAAACGCAGGTTTGGGGCAAAGCTCCAAACATATCTCACCGGTCAGTGTTTGTCACATCAAGGCAGCTACTGACAGACTAAAGCAAAGTGCTTTGGGATCTTCACTATGACATAGTCTCCAATACAGTGCAATCCAATTGTTCGATAAGCTACATTTTAGTGGATGATTCTGTGGTCTGATTTGGGGGAAATTGTCGCCATCTTAGTATTTTTCTTCCCCTTTTTCTGCCCCTTTTTTTGTTCCTTGTCATGTCACTAGCTTTGTTAAACTTACCAGTTTGTTCTAGTGTCCTGTTTATACAATAATAAATTACTGTATGTATATTTACATGTATGTATAGACAAAATAAATGAATTGCTAATTAAAAAATGTTGATACACCAATACAATTTGTCTCTTTACAAGAGAAAATGTGTTATCTGCTACCACCCACTCTCTTACATGTTGACACTGAATGCCAAGTTACAGTCACATGTATTGCTTTAAAAAGATCAACCATCATTTCAATCCAGCAACTGACTTAATGAACGAAACATGGCCATCAGCATGGAGCGCCATTGCTAATGTCCACATACGTGAAACTCGCCATACCTTATTGAATGAGTTTGAGATTTTCACATTTTCATAAGCATTGGTATGCAGTAACACTCACTACTGGTGAATTATGTGAGTGACAACGCCCATCCCGGTTAATTTTTAACACACGATAGGTTTCACTGGAAATCATTTTTTACCTTACACCATTCCATTTCTTGGTTAAGACTCAGGGGTACGGGTCCGTCCTTTTTCTTCTTGGCGATCTCGGATCTAACATTCTCTGTCAGCTCCCTGAAGCCATTGAACTCCTTCTTGATCTTCCGTGAGAGGCGGAGGGCCTTGTCGCACTCCGTCTTCCCCTCCGTGACCCTCTTCCCGAGGACGTTGTACATCTGCTTGAGGTGGTTAAGGCGCTCTGTTAGGTCTGCAGGGTTCTCCGTTTGGCGCTTCTCCACGATGGTACGGCCAGTCTTGATCACATACTCCACCTCTGGTTTGATCTCACTGAGTGTCTTGTAGAAACCCTGGGAGAGGCAAGAAATCATGTGATGATAAAATCCATCCAGAATTAAGTAACTAGTGTCAATTATGCATTACATGATGTCCCACAATTCAAATTACTAACATTAATGTACAGAAATATTTTGGTTCCAGAATCCTCTTAACAATACACCTGAGCCTGTCACTCACACATGGGTTGTCTCACAACACTTGGCATGTGTTACGATTAGCTTCTTAGGTATCACATGATTGATGCTCTACCATGAAGAGGGAGGAGGGTTGATACTTTCCGACGGTGATGGAGAGAGTCGTAAGGATAAGAGAGCATAGACAGGGTAAAATGGAGTAAGAGAGTATGGCATAGAATAGAAAGAGTAGGTGATGGTAAAAATGGGATATGGGCACAGAAGTTAAAGAGACACACGGGTAGACACAAGATGGTCATGTATAGCAGTAAAGGAGGGACTTGGGTAGCAGTGAAGAGGACCTTGGATAAACTAAAAGAAGACATTCGGTAGCAGTAAAAGGGAGACAAGAGTAGTAGCAAAAGAGGGACTTGGGTAGGAATCAAAGTTGGACTGGGCTAGCAAAAATAAGGTACTTGAATAGTAGTGGTAAAAGAGGAACTTCAGTAGTAGTAAAAGAGGGACATGAGGTAGTAAATGAGAGACTTGGTAGGAATAAAAGTTGCACTGGGGTAGCAAAAAATGAGGTAATTGAGTGGTAGAGGTAAAAGAGGCAATTGGGTAGCAGAAAAAGAGATACATGGGTAGCAGTAAAACAAAGAGAAATTGAGGAGTAGTAAAAGTGGGACATTGGAAAGTATTAAAGGGGCTCATTGAGATGATAGTGTTTATTTTGTGACAAGTTTGAAGGAAACCATTGCTTGCCTATACTTCATAAAAGACTTTCCAGTTATGTACCTACTGTTACAGTTACTGAAAATGTGAAAAAAGTAGATTTTTAAGATCAGGGGGTTGCCTATGATTAATATTTTATGGCAAAAAGTATCTGGTCACAGATTTTGTAACAATTGATTACGATCATAAATTACCCTCATATTAATGGTTCACTTGTGAGTCATGTACAGAAATTCTTAGTTTAAGTATTTATCATCAGCATATGAGTGGTAATAAAGAAGCAATCTTCCTGCAAGTACCCCCCAAAAAGCTTCCTTCTCTTACATTTTATGAAAGAGGTTTTGTGATATCATGGGGTTTTGAATGCTAATGAACTGAAGGTGATTTTTGAAGCATAATATCTTAATACTTAGAAACTATCAAAGAATTACAATCATGAAAACTATTTGCCAAGGCATAAAAATTGCTGTAGATGGCCGATTTGGCATGCAAGGATGTGCAAAATTACGACAAGTAGGATCCTCTTTACTTAAGGTCTACGCGTGTGGTTCCAACACCTCTTAAAAGTATCCAGTATTAAATCACGACCTAGTAACACTATTCACTTTTTACTGGTGTTTTTCATTGATTCCTGAAAGTTGGAATCAGGTAATTTTTTTCTCATGCCTGTTGGGTACCCAAAATGTAGACTTTTATTGTTGCATTAGTACTTCCACAGAACATCACATTTGTGTGAAGGAATCCTTCTAGTACACTGCATGCACCTGCCTACAAATATCCATGACTAGGATCACATATTTTCCTTGAAAAAAAGAAGAAACTTCTATTTTGAGCAATTTGCTGTGTAGTAGGAAAAAGTTGGCAATCTCACACAGTGTGCTCACACAGCCGTTGTGTCATTTTTCACTGTTTGACGGAACCGGCTAGTAATCTTGGATCCAGGTAATAAAATGCCATGCGGGTACCGGGGTACCCAGGTTACCTGAGAAAACACTAGTTCTCACTATAATAGAAAGGAAATTGTTGTACCTCCTATCCATTGGCATCAGTTTTGGCATCATGAAGTTTCTAAAATGAGTCAGATACTGGGCAAATGTAAGACAAAATCAGTTGAGGCCCTATATACATGTGCATGTCAGGACTATTTAAAATGACGGCAAGTTTGCCATCACCTGTGCCTACTCGTATGTGTATAGGCTATATGCACCGCATACACAGTTACAGTAAAATTGCTATATCCTAAATTGTTTCATTATAGGTGATCGTGTCAATTAAACTTCGTAATTTTGGTGAAGCTTATGTTGTCATCTGCAAACATAGATTGAAAAATATTGAATTGAATCACTAAATGAGTCAGGTACTTGCAAAGTTTGAAGACGCTGTTTGAAACTTGGCTCTATTTGAACGTGTTTTTAAATACCCTTTATCATACCTAACAAATCTTTTATTTCCAATGGGATGGAAGATAAATATGTCCACCTATCTTTCTTGCTATGATCCGAAAACGAAAGCCTCATTTCCACTTCCTTGTCCTAGTTCCTCAAAATGTCATTTTCTTGATACTTTCCAGTGGGCATCAATGTTAGAGAATGGGTCATCTGACCTAATTAACGATCTAGTTACTGACAGACTGCAAGTGGGACAAAATATCATGGGCTTTGAGAAATCAACTCCATGGGCCCCTTTTAGGGTACATTAAACATTACATTGGAGACCAAGTGGTATATGGTGCAGAAATGAAGAGATGTACATAAAGAGACAAAGAGCCTTTGGGAATGCAGTGAAGCAATTTATACTGTAAATGGAATGTTATCATGGACAATAAGTCACCAAACAATCCTACTGAGAAGGCAAGCAAGAGAGACTTACCATGCATGCATCCAACTGTGTCTGAATGACCTCTGGTTCAGAGTTCTTGATGTCTAGAACCCCAATCCCGTCTTCAACATTCTGCAAGATGTCCTTCACATGTACCATCTTTGGGTCGAAGTCTGCTGGCTTTTGGAATTTCCTGAACTTCAGTTGGACCTCATCTAAGTTGGTCTAAAGAGACAATAATAATAAAAATAGCTTACACTTAGGAGCAATCGATCCACTGAATAATCTAGGTCAACAAAGAAAATCAGCCTGAACGTTCACTGACTAACGTATTCTTAAGGAGATCTCCCCTCACCTGCCTTAGAACACCTCTGGCAGGAAGATACTAAGAAATTGGCCAACAACAACACATTACTTAACCAAACCATGAAAAGGATGACGTTGAGTCTGCTTTTCGTATATTTTTGTCTTTATATGCTCCTGAGACAGCACATATAATGTTGCTTTAGGCTAGCTACTCTTTACTTAAATCAAACAGTGCTTTCTTCCAGACAAAAAATGACAAATATGTTGAAAACAACGTGATAAAGATGTAGTGTTTTAAACATTCCTTTTATTTCTGAGAGTTCTCTTACCCTAAGAAGCTGGACCTGTTGGTGCATCCTCTGAGTTGCTGAGGAATCAGTCTGTCCCATCAACTCACTTGCTCTTTCTTTGATCTTCTTGTAGTCCATTTCTCTGCTTGCTAGGTCAACTTTTAGGTGCTAAATATTCAAAAACAACAATGCAACAATTGTGTAATGCAATTATGTATTGAGTCATTTTCGGATGACAAAAGTGATGTGTCATCCAAGTGGCTCCACTTTTCATTGTAGGGTTAATTTGTGTTGTTTTTCACACATGATGACCACATTAAAATTTACTGTGGAAAATTATTGAGGACATTTCACTCTGGATTGTCACAACAGGGTGACTGGAAGATGATAACAAAATGTCTGGAAAACTATCCACCTAAATGGCCATGTGTCTGGATGACTGGGCATAATGACTGAGCATATAGATGGCCATGTGCCTCAGTAGCTCAATGTTTCAGCAATCATGTGTCTGTGTGACATAGCTATGTGTCTTAGTAACTCAATGTATAAATCACCATGTGTCTTGGATGTCTAAGTTGTCACAGTTACATGGAATAAAATTGTACTACATTAGCTACTACCATTGACTTCCTTCTTCCATGATGTTGTTTCACACAGGGGGAGCTATTACACTTTACATGTAATCACTTTAAAGCTTCCTTCAACAATGTCTATGAACTTCTGCAGACTTATCAGTTCTAATTACCACCACTATTGTATAAACAGAAAGAAAGACAGACAGACAGACAGACATAAAGATGGATGAAATGGAAGTCAAGCAAAGCACTGACAAGCAAATGTGATACAACTATATAGAGTAAGAGAGAAGCATTGACAAACTGGCAAAGGGACAAGCAGTAGACAGACACATGGGAATATTTACCTCATATTCATCAGGGAGATCAGCAGCTGACACCCTATTGGACAGTCGATTATTTAGGGATCGCTCTGTGACAGAGATCCAGTTCTGTAAAGACAGCATGTCCTTTTCCAAAGACTGTAGTAGCTGAACATTCTGTTCCAGGGTTTCCTGTCTTGCCTTTGCCTGAAAATGAGAAATCATATTTGCAGCATTCCATACTAAAGGTGCTTTGTTAGACTGTATACAGAGTGAGTATTAAGTGCTGTTCTGCATTACTTTACCACAATGTTATGAATCTAGTTGTTATTTTTTTTTTTTTTTTGTGTTAAATATTCTTTCACTTTGCGTTGATCACTTCAAAACTGCTTCCTCTTCCGGTTGAACTATTGTCTTTCATAACAACAATCACAGCGATGATAACAATGATTGTAATTGTGCCTCTCATGATCCCCTGTAAAGCTTATTTCGGACACAAATTGCTAGTACTTGGAGAGTTCAACTTCTAAATGTTACCACGACAATCCGGGATTTTATTTCTAACGTCAGTGATATCATTAACACATGACATAAATACACTACAAGCCAGAAAACAGAAATGTTATTTAATGTGGATCAATCAACCCTATTTCCCAATTAACAGGACCTCACCATCCTCTTCCCAGGGTCAAAGGTCATCCATTCACCCTGGGCATGACGGTGTGGAAGCTGGATGAACAAAATGTACTCATTAGTCCTAACATGGGACTATCATTTCACATTGTTGATAGAAATAAATACTCTACTGTAATTTGTAAAATCCATCGAATGTGAGGTTTATTTCTCCTTTACTTTTGGCTTACACTAAACTCTTGAGCATCCATCCTTCCCTCCTCTCAAATTACATTACCTATTTAATGTTGGGTTGCAGAAACAATGTGGTGAACTCTCACTGAACGTAAGATGAACACGCAAAGGTGACTGTCAATGAATGAAGTTTTTACCTTTTTAGTGATTTCTTCAATTCTGACGTAGTAAACTTTTGTCTTTTCTTCTGCACTAGCTTGCATGATTTTGGCAGACTCCAAAGATTCTGCCAGTTCCCTGATCTTCTCTTTCCGATCCACTGTATGCTTCTGGCTGCTCGATTCCAATGCCTGGAATATGTAACATTCATGACAGCAGATATGAAAAGGATTCTCCAGTAGTGACATTTGACTGTCTTAATATACGTCCTCAATTTTCATCACGTTGCTGATTGACATCTCTCACTGGGTTATATTTACAGACTACAACATACTGCATAAGAAGGTAACATCATATTACGCTTATCTTTGTGTGCTGAAAAGTATTACTGTGCTGTTAAAATTGTTCCTATAAAGGCTTATCTTTATGTGTTGAAAAGTATTACTGTGCGTTAAAACTGCTCTTTTAAAAACACCCCCTGGGCATCACCAAGTTATAAAACAACTCAATTCCAATAGCCAAAATTACAAAAGGTATGTCCTGAAAATGTTTTGTTAGTTCATACAGTTACACCATCATTAGAAGGCCCACTCCCAATGCTTGGCTCCAGTTCTGTAGTAAGACCCCTTTAAAAAAGTCCCTGTGTGATGTAAAGATCAGTTTTGAACATGTAGAATTTGACACTTTGGAAGTACTTAAAGGGAAATAGGGCGTTTAGAATATACCAACATGGCACGCAAAGAAAATGGCTTTAATCATTGTTAAACCATTCAGTCTCATCAATAAACATCTGCAAAAGCTTCATCTCTTCAAAACATTTTGCAAGTGATGAGTAATGGAAGATGCATCATTTGAATTTTGAAAAGTTTGGGTGAACAAATTACTGTTGAGCAACTAATAACTGAATTTCTATCTGTGGGAAACTTACACATTGAAAAGAAGGCTTCTGTCCATTCTTATTTTGAATTATCTATCATTCTATGTCCCCAAATATAAGTTTTAAAAATATGGTTGTTTCCTGTGAAACAAACGCCTTATTTCCCTTTAAATAACAAGCACCTGACTGCATCACAGCAACGGCATGGGGACATTATTGTCAATGCAGGAGAAAATCCACTTCTTCAGTTTTGGTCACACATGGACTCCTTGTTAAGTCTCCTCAATGATCTTTCTTACCTTAATTTCTTTGGTTGTAAACCATTGACATACTGAAAGTAACTTCTAACTCCCAATGTTAACTACGACATCGATACAAAACTATTTAGGTGTAAACTTGTCTTGCAGAAAATGCTCTCTGTTGTTCTTTTGCATTTTGGAATTGACCATGCTGGATATCACCTAACTTGTATTAATGCAATCATGACATGTGTAAAATGCTGCATAAGTTTTTTAAGTTGACACCAAATCTTTGTTGATTGTTTCATAATCTAAAACAGGTGCACAACATCCTCTTCATGAAAACTTTTAATTATCTTTTTTACGATATATACTTGACATATCAACTGAAATGGACAAACTTGACATCTCCAGAATAGATTGTTGAACATACGTCAATTTCTTCTGACAGTTCCTCAGCATCCAGGCTACTTGATGGATTGTTCAATTCCTTTTCAAATTCATCCATCCAGTTTGTTTCTTCCTGGAGAAGGGACACCAGCTTCTTCCAGTTAGCAGCCCCTTCCTTCAGAACCTGGACAAAGAGTGATATGGTGAAGATATTGAGGCAGGTTCACATTAGTCACTCACCATCACCATTGTGAGAATACAACCAAGTGCCAACAAAACAGACACAAACTGGGTGGACAACCAAACGTAAGTTCAGAACAAGATTATGTAGGGATGATTGGTCACTTGATCTCTAAAAGAAAACATTGGGAAAATTCATATTCTTAGTGCCCATTGGAAGTTGCTAAATGAGACATACCTAAGGCAGTCTCAATCAATAATGCTGTTGTCATAGGGCATTACAAGGAACAAAATTTCAAAACTATACTTTTACTGTTCCTACCACTAAATGACCCAAAATTTCTAACTTCATGGCCATATTCATCAATGTGACTACTTTTTACACTTTCAGCTGATGTTACTAATTCAACAATTTTAAGAGGTTAGGTGTTTTTAATTGATGCACTTTCACCTACCACCAGATGCATTCAAATGCCTAGGAAAATGACTACTGCAGGTAGTTGGATCTATTTCAAATAATGACCATTCTGCTGCTAATTGTTCCAATAGAATTAGATGAACAATAGCAGTTGGTGGCCAGTCGCTTCATGATGTCAAAGAGGCCTATGCTTTTAAATGGATTTCGCATCCAGCTTAAGCATGTAACCTTGCTAGACTTAGTAAATTTTAGGTCCTGTGACTTTCCTGTATAAAACTATTTTCCCTTAATACATATGATTACATAATCTAAGCAATCACAATAAGATCTGTCAGAAAATTGAAAATTAAAGATGTCACATATCAGCGTCTGTTCAAATCTTGTGTCATCCTTCCAAAAGGTAGAAGCAGGGGAAAAGGAGTATTGAAAATACGTGACTTTGACTTATTATTCTCCTAATGTTTGTCACCTTCTCTCTTGCTTTTAAATCATCAATCAGAGTTAGCCATCTTTGCCTCCCATCTTCAACCTCTTTCAAGATTTTCTCGGTCAGTGTGGCAGAAGACTTCTCAGTTATGACGCCAGCGGATTCCTGGATGCTGTCCAGAGTGGATTTTTTCCCTTCTAAATCTTGCTGGGCGTTCTAAGGAGCAAAGCGAAATATCGTTCTCAGTTTTCTTTCTCTGGACAGTTAATCGATCACTCCTCAAAGTGTAGTAGTTTTTGTTTTCCCTTCATTTTCTCAGGAAGAGGGTACTTGGGAACCATTTGAGGCAAACCTCAGTCTTAAGGGAATTTTTTGTGAAGTGCTGATGATTTTTTTAAACTCTGTTGCTAGAGAGGGAGTCTCAACCTGAGTAGAAGAACAACTTTGATCTTTAACAAATCAACTTTCATCTGGCGTCTGAAGACATTAACACTACCAGGGTGTTGCGAGCTAAACCAGGCGACTCATACTCCTGATGACGTGCAATTCACTTGAAGACAAGCAATAAAGTCTCAAGGTTTGTTATCACATCACAGGGGAGCAAATCTGAGGCACACAAACATTCACTTTTCCCAGAAAACCTGGAGGGCGCTTTAATTGATGTTACCTACTGGCCTAAAACTATCAGGGCAAACTGGGTAGTGTGTTAACAAGGCCATAGCCTTCTGTCCTTGTGAAGACAGAATACTGCTTTAGTGACAC
The DNA here is from genome assembly GCA_021234535.1 of Stichopus chloronotus. Lineage (NCBI taxonomy): Eukaryota > Metazoa > Echinodermata > Holothuroidea > Aspidochirotida > Stichopodidae > Stichopus > Stichopus chloronotus. Next base: position 19,041,173 of record CM037845.1, on the reverse strand, counting down.
AAGAATTATTTCCCTGCAGCCATCACTATTTACTACTTCTTGACATAAAGTTAAAGGATGTGAGACATGAAAATGACATTTTGGACTATTGGGTGTATCAATCATTGAAAATAGACACAAATTTCCTCAAAATCCATCAAATATTAACATTTTTGAGGGCAAATTCCTGTCTCAAACCGGCATCGTGAATAAGCATTGGGGAAATATGCAAATTTGTGATGCCAAGAGGTGGACTCCTTTAATACGTCTTACGTTATCCTTTGTTTACTTAACTTTGATTTCAGCAACAGGTGAGAATTTTACATGCCCTAAGGTTTTATTGCAGAAGCATACACTTTTCTTCTTCAGAAATATTGATATGACTTACAATTGTCAAACCCAGTAAGTTATTAAGAGCCAGTGTACAAAGAGTTAACAAAACAAAAACTGACACTGTCCGACACTTCACATATTCTAACTTGCATTTTCATCAAACTTTGAAAAGTCATATTTAAAAAACGGTAACAGATATGAACAAAATTCCAATGGACTGTCATTCAGGGTTTCCATCTGCAACTTCTGAATGCAGCCAGCTCCTAGATGCATGTCACACGACCTTAATGTTCATGTTTTTCTTTTAGGAGACTAGAGGGATTGGCATTTGTGACACATAAATAGCACAGGGGGTCAAAGGAGGGAAAGCAAAACAAACCTCAAGACAAACTTTGTGCCTGACATTAACATAAATATTAAAGCAAGTGATATGAAAGATACTTATGAGGAAATGTAAATGCCAAGATGACAGATAAACGAATGTAAGTGTTTAATTAGGTGTGCGTAATATTTGATACCAACGGTTAACAACAGATACTTGAGTTCACCTAGATAAAAACCTTTCAGACAGTGATACTCACAAAACTTCAAAAAATCTCCCAACAAACCTCAGGTCCGATACAACGATGTTGCAAACCTACCTGAACTCTTTTCAGTTGAGTTTCAATCTCATCTTCAGAGTCAACTGGGGTCTCTCTTCTAAAGTCCTTCGCCATCTCATCCAGGCATTCGGCAAATTCTTTTGTTTCTGTGTGGTACTTATTGGTTTTCTCCTGAGCATCCTGGACGGCCATTTCTTGTTTCTTGGCCAGCACCTTGATGTCCTCCCAGTTCTCTTTGATCTCCCTCAGCTCCTCCTCCAGGTAACCGGAGAAAGATGGTGTGCTCTCCTTCATCAGCTGTTCGCCGGTTTCGATCAGGTTGTCCATGTTTGTCTGGAGGGTCCTGATGTCGTGTTCCAGGTTCTGAAGAGAATGGTTGGAAAGTCAATGCTCGTCAGAACTCTCTCACCATTTTATAACCAAGTCTGTGCTCTAACTGCACTTACCTCTGACTTTCTTTTGTTGCAGAATCTACTGAAATCTCCCTGAATCTTACCAGGTGTGTTTGTTAACAGCGACCTACATGTTAATAGTGACCTGCCTTCTCATTTGCAGGGTTTCAGCACAACAGGAACATAAAATGTTTTCTACTTCCGTACTTTAGGGACAAACTGTTGTGTCAGGGCTCCAAAGCTATCAACTTAAAGAGCTATGCTGCAGCAAGAACAGAAATCAAGCTTAAGCCTTGTCTGGAAAGCTAGAATGTGTCACAAATGTGTTTGTGACTACTTTGCACCGAAAAACAATTTTAAGGCTACCAGTCTTAGGATTAAAGTCTTTTTGTGCTCATGCAATGCTGACTGACATGTTTACAGTGACTGCTATGAATGGTTTAATGTGTTGAAAGGACTCTTCACAATGCATGTGACATTCCCAATTCATAATGTTAAGAAATCCATTGAGGGTGGAAAATTCAAGTTTCATTTTAACCTTAAACTAGTGTAAATGTCTCACGTGGCAATATTGTCTTTACTACTATTACATAAGAACACTCAAACCTGATAAAGAGAAACCCCAGAAGGGAGACAAATGTATGAGGTTCCAGACAATCAGGATGGGACTTATTACGTTGCTTCAAGTGCTTCACTTAAAATCTACAAGGTCAAAGAGTACCATCTGCTTTGCTCCTGACAGGACAAATAAAGGGCAATACTTAAGTTTCACTCTGTGGAGGACTTTTAGGGTATATTTCTTAACCAAGGTATTGACATTCAATGAGTCACATCCTTTCCAGATCAAACATAATGTTTTGTACTTCATACAAAGGTAAGTGTCAGTAAAAGACTCTACCCCCCAAATCCCTGCCCACACCCCCTTGAGTATTAAGTAAACCTTAACATTACAATCATCAGTTACCTTTTGCTATCTCAAGTATCAAGACCATGCAAATTTCCTCATGATGTAATGTAAATTCTACAGAGTTACTCAGGAAACATCCTTTATTTTCTGGTTGGCTGATATACTGCCCTCTAGATTAGATATCAGGGCCACTCCCAACCCTTTTCTTTTTTAATTAAGTGTTTCAAGCATGATGTTTACAATCTCTCCTCAGAGGTTTGTAGCTACAAAGTCAAAATATTTCAGTGAGTTAAATGTACAGCAGCTTTGTTTCCTATTACAAGACCTTAATGTTTGTTTCTCTTACAGATGGAAGACTTAAAGACCACAAAATAGAGCGAATGTTGCTTCCTTCTTCTTCGTTAATTATGTTTGCCATTTCAAGTGTGACAGAGATGATTTTCAAACCAGGACACAAGGAAACCTGTACTGTTCATAGCATCTTCAGGTTTCCTCCTCAATGTCTACAATGTGAATGTAGGTGATTATGTTGCTGTTACTCACAGAATGATGAGGTCCTTTACTGGCCAGCTTAAAAGTTTAAATCTCTACTAAACTACTGCCAATTTTTTCTTTCCTTCATGTGTCTACTGAAACAGCCAGTTTAAGTTCAAATACAAAACACAATGTTGCTCCAATGCTGACAAACATATCCAACCCCTCTCCGTCAAACAAATACCCTCATGAAGTACCTCAACTGCCCTGCTTTCATCCCTCTGGGGTCCTCCCTTAGAATTCCTTACTGTCGCCCCTTGATGAATAATTAAAATGTCTCCATAAATAATTGGAACCCCTTTGGGATTCAAAACATGATCCACCTGGAGAATAAAGTCCCATTTTATGGACATGGGTTTCCATGGCAGAGACCCAAATCAGATGTGGATTTCTATGGCAACGAGGCTACGACAGGTCTTGAGGCTATTGCGGGTCTTGCAGAAGAAGTGTCTTTGAGATGGCAAAACATTGATCTTGTTTGTGACAATATTATTCTTCTCACATCATCAAACTATGATTACTCTCCTGCCATGGAGAGGAACGTTTCTAGTAAGACAGCCACAGTCATCTCACAAATGATTGTCTCATTTGCTAACCCATTCACTAACAACCAACCCACATGTTACTCCACCAAATTCTACACATCTCACAAACCCTTTTACCCTCCATTTCTTTTTCTTCCACCCTTTTATCTCAATCTTACCTCACACTGTTCGAGCTGGACCAACAGAAGCTGCTGTTCTCCTATGGCGGCCTCCTCCACATTTAAGAAATGATCCACCTGTGTCATCCATGTCTTCAAGGAGCTCAGCTCCTCCTGTGGTTTTAAAAGTAAGGGGATGAATCACTTGACACCAGCAATCCAAAATTTTGTCTTGTGGCTTAAGAATAACAGGTCTTACGTCTTTTCTTTCCATGTTGGTTGAATTTTTCTTTGAATTTCTTAACGTTTTAAGTTATCCAGAAAAGGTACATGTCAATCTTGTATGAAGTATGTTCTGCATTTTCCTATTTAAACAAGCTATCATTGCATGCTGAGGTGGAGAACCTTTTCCCAGCCAGTAATTTTAATAAACCTCCCTCTTTTCATGTCATAGTATTACCATGACTACTCTGATGTTTTCTTGGAATGAGATTCTCTTTGGGAAGAATCAAATGCACCAACATTGTAGGGTAAATATTCAAGATAATAAATTTCTCTGTCTTTCAATTTTAAAGTCTCTTATTACCAAACAATTTGTTTTGTCTTTACGTAGTTTTGTTTGGGTCATAATGACATTTACAGATAAATATTTAAAAGCAAATCTACTTTCTGAAACATTCCCTCCCCACACACACCTCATCACCCAAGTGCACATTTAGTTACTTTTTAATCGAGAGATATAATCACAGCACCTCACTCTGTGCACTGACCATTTTCAACTTGTCAATCATGGCAGAAGAACATTCAAACTATTGAAACAATTTTTATGTCACGTTACACTCCAGAACTGACACAGTAGTTTATGCAGATTCTGTTCTACTGAGTGTAACAGATTCAAGATACATTTACATCCCTCTCACCTGCCAAGCTGTCAATTCCTTCACGGCAGTCTTGACCTTCTCTTCATTCTCTTCTGCCGACCTGGTCACGTTGCTCCAGGTCCGGTGCAATTTCTCCAATTCTTTCTGGATGGTCTCTGCTCGGCCGGGTGTTTTCGTGATCAGCTCTCTACCTCTTTGTCCAATATATGAGTAGTTTTTCTCTTGAGCCTTGATGTCTGTTTGAAGTTTCTGTCAGACAAAGAAATTCACAATGGATTAACCTTTTCCATTCAGTTTTACTCTACAGTACTTTACTCTATAGTAGGCAGTAACTGACAGGACAAATTGTCAAACTTTCCACAAACATTCAATCAGAGACTTTTGAAAAAAGCACTGCCAAAGGCATTGATATTTGTTTCAACTTTTAATGGGGGTTCTGTAGGGTGACTGAAAACAACCTACCATTTAAACACCTTTAGATTTTGCCTGTTCCTCACAAAAACATAATATGCAACACAGATGTATAGTCTTACCACATAGGATGATTATTTAAATGTTGTTCATTTGTGCAATATTCAGGTCGTTGAAAAATCCCAAAGTTTTTACAACAGCAGTATTCTGTGTATTACTGTTCACCTTAAATTCATCAAGCTGGCTCTCCAGTTGCTCAAGTTCTGTGACAAAGAATTCCTGGGACTTGAGGACGACACCAACTTTCTCCAACCACCCCATGAGGGCTTGGAGGCCCTCCTGGAAGTGCTGATGTGGAGCGTTTTCCAAAGCGGCCACCAGCTCAATCTCTCGGTCCTCCAGGTTCTGCCTGGACTCTTCCCAGCCTTGCCGGATCCTCTTCAGGTCCTTCTGGGTGGATCGGGAGAGGGTCGATTCGTGAGCCATCACCTCCCGTGCCAAGCTGTTCAGGTTCTGGTAACGGGTCCCTTGGATGTTAAACTCCTTCTGTTTTGCCTGGAGGTAAGGAACAAAGAGCTACAATGATGATCTATGGCATGATTTTCAACAGAGAAGAAACTTCCATCATCAAACACTGTCAAACACGTTGCTCCCTCTCATAGAAGTCTTCTACAAATTTCTCCATTCTCCCAAACACTATCACATATTATCTTACCCTACACTGGCTTAGCATCTGTTCAATTTCTTCCACATCTTTCTCTGGTGCTTTCTGTTCACTGAGCCATCCTTCCAAGCCATCCAGGACTTCCTTGAGTCTCCGCAGTTCGTCGAGAAATTGTTTGTGGATGGTGGCCTGGTTCAACTTTTTCTTCCTATCCTCCAGGAGTCCTGTGACCCCCTCCCATCTTTCCCTCAGTTTGTCGAGGGTGTCTTTGATAGTCACTGGGCTGTCTCCACCTTACAAAATTTAAAGGAAAATATTACCATCATTCATAGAATCATACAGTTTGTTAAGTCATCCCTAGTCTAGTATTGTCTCCCTCACTCCCTATTCCTGAAACAAATATAAGTGAGCTGAAAACCAATGACCTTGAATTATGAAAGGCATCGTTCTACTTAGCACAGAAGTAACAGAGAACTTATTACTGACCTTTCTGGGTCAGATCAATCAGTTTGTTCCCAAGTTCCGATACCGTTTTAACCCTGATAGTTCTTTCTCTTAATCCATTGTCCAAAGTCTGCAGGATGGGAAAGAAATGAGAAGTGTAATTTCCAACAAAACCTGGCTAAACAAAACAATTTTTCTGATAAAATTAAGACAATCTTTTTGTTAACTGAAAAGGGTATGTAAATTCTGACTGAAACATACAAATCTGAGGGAACACCTTCCACCATGACTGGACTGGCTCTTATATGGATCAATGAAATAGTCTCTATTAGAGTAGACCTTGACAATCCATCAAAACTGGTGGAAATTCAAACAGATGATTTGCATTGCCTTTAGGTACACATCTTAAATTAAAGGCCTTCAGTCATAACCAAGTTGCCTTTCTAGTAAATAATTAAGACTGTGTGGTAAACTATAGAGTATTTAATGCAGACATTCTCTGCTTTGTAAGGTACAGCCAGGGGTGACAAGGAGTAAATGTGTTGACATTTCAGTCAACCCATTTGAACTGACAATATCTACCACCACAAATAAAAAGATAAAATATGTATCTCAATGTCTCTGTATCTCCTCTTCACATTTAATGTCTGAACAATCTTCAGAATTAACTAAATTGACTGTTCTAGTTCTGCAGCTTCTGGCACCTTATTCTCCATACATATGGAATAATGTTAAACTGGATGTAGTGTGATTAAACAACTTTTGTAGTTAATTCTGAACATTTATTCATCAATTCGACCTAGAGTTCTTGTCTTATTGATTGCTGGTCCCAATAGTGCCTTTCCTGATCAAACCCATACATGCTATCTCCTTACCCTTTCTATCTCCTTTTGTCCTGATTCTGTCCCAGTCCCTTAATTTTCTGTACACTTACCTACCTCTCCCCCTCACACAAGTTCTAAACTCTTTGCACAAAATTGCTGCAACTTCAAGTTCACCCATGGATGAAGCATCTTCAAAATTGCACTTAAATGGCCTAATTATTCCACTCCTTCACTTTCATTTATCTCTATACTTTTAAGTAGGTTACATATTTCTATGAAACTTTTCACAGATGTCCTCTAGCTAAGAAGACAAAGACTTTGAAATGTTGCTCTAAAACATTTAGTTCCTCTGTCCGCTTAACTCATACTCCATTTCCAGGCCACAACTCATTTGGTGTTTCACCTACTCCCTTTGCATTGTGTGGAGTGCTACTCACGGCAAATATTTGAAGTTGGTCATTGAGGTTAGGGTCATCTGGGGTGGGTTCTCCAGAGGACAATATGGCCTGTTCCGTGTCCTCCATCCAGGTGACTAGACTGTCCAGTTCTCCATCAAATTGCTTCTTCAAAACGAGGTCTTCATTTGGTCTCTTCATGGCAGGAGAGGACGACTCCACGTTGGTCACTTCGGCCACGACAGTCTGCTCCGAGAGGCACTTCGCAACCTGAAACGGAATGAGATGGAGATACTGTAGAAGGAATGAGAGACGGGATTACGATTTATTCAGTGTAAGCAATGCATTAATGCGATGGTGTGGGAAGAATGTCCTTGAAATCTTCTCAAGAATTTTAAAGAACTATACCTTTACGACGGGAGCTGAAGCTGCGACGGGCGGCATCGAGCTGTCCTGTATGTCATTGGCAATCAGTTTACTGCATGACACTGACTTTACAGAATGTAGTAAATATGATGGGAGAAGCAGTCTCTTGAGTTAATATTCAAACCGAGTACTTTCCCATGACAGTGCTTACAATGCACAGAGTGCTCCAGGAGGGTTGCTCCTTGAACCCTACATGGAACCTATTGCAAGCCTCTGGAACCCACCAGAGGTCACTGATTTCCTTCTTTGGAGAACCCCCCCCCAAATTTGTCTAGCAACAACTAGGTAAGATTGATGGCTTAGCTAAAGTACATAGAGCAAGTATTCCTATCAGACCTGTTGTTTCAATGATAGGAACTGCAGAATATACCCTTGCAAAACACTGTTATCAATGAATGTATGGCTAGTATGCATATGTTAAACTCTATGTCTTCTTGCATTGAACATGTTAAAAAATTTGAATTCATTTATCTCACATTCTAATCAGTTATGATGTGATTTAATTTACAAATGTTCCATTAAGTGAAAAAATCGATATTGTTTGTGATCATGTCTATAAACATGACTCCAGGCCAAAATACCACAAAGAAACTTTTAGATCTTTACTGCAAATTGCCACTGGAGGTTGTTTCTTACACAAGGGGAAGTTATACTGTCAGATTGAAGGAGTAACAATGGGTAGCCCATTAAGGACCTACTTTGGGAAAATTTTTTCTGCATTTCATGAAACACAATTTTTAGAAAAACAATATGAATTTAAACCTTGTCTGTACCTCAGATAGTAGATGATGTATTTTGTTTTGACTCTATGGAGTATTTTTCTAAATTCCTAGACAAGTTTAATGGATTACATCTAAGTATAAAATTCACTTACGAAATTGGCCTGACAGAGTTACCTTTTCTAAGTACTCAAGTTTTTCTCGGTGATGGTGATTATTGCACAAGGGTATACAGAAAAGCTACAAACACTAATGCTATTCTTAATTTTTGTAAGACCTGTCCTAAGATTTGGAAACTGTTACTACTCAGACGTTTTTTAAATCGTGCTTCCATTGTCGGCAGTGATTAGCCTTTATTCCATGAAGAAATTCCCAACCTCAAACAGATCTTTTCTAGGAATGTCTATCCCAACTGTGTTTTTCATGAGTGGATTGAAAAATTACTGGACGAAAAGTTATTCTGCCAAAATAACCACAAGTCAGATACAGATAAGGATAACACTAAATATGTTATAAGTAATCCTTTTGTTGGTCATATATCCTTAAGTCTAAGCTAGTCTCTATCTGGGAAGTTTAAGGACCTTCACAAAAAATGCTGTGTTGTGTTCAAAACATTTAAAGTAGGCAACTACTTTTCTCTGAAAGGTCATACTCCTTTTGGCCTGAAGGCAAATGTCATTTACTCATTTAAAGGTTCTTGTGATAAGCATGTCTTTTACATTGGTAAAACCAAAAGACATCTGTCAGTGTGGATTACGAGCACTTGAATGGTACATCACCCATCCATGACCACATTCCCAGCTGTGAGGAGTGAAAAGGTTGCAACAGTGATTTGTTCACCACTTTAGCATCTGGCAACTCTGACTTCAGAATTTAGATCAAAGAAGCATTGTTAATCAAGGAATATGGGCCTCCACTTAACATTAGTACAGCATGACTCATCATATAATTTATCTTTTTCCTGACTTTATTTGTAACTTTCTGATCCTGAATACTACAGTCTAAAGTTAGGTTGTTTTGCTTTGCATATATTGTATATTTTGTATGGTTCAATCTTTTGTATATGTTTGCCTGAAGAGGAAGAGGTAATATTTTTGAAAACGTTAGCATTTTAAAATGCCCCTCAAGAACTTCCTTGTTTGTATTTGCCCCTTTATTTGGTTTCACAACTGTATGACTCTTTCAAAGTTAGCTACAACCTTGTTAACGACAATTGCGGAATCCTCCCCCATCGGTTCTCTCAAGAACAAACCGGTCACAACAGAGAACTCAGTCTCCACTGGCCTCTCCCGGCCTCCCAGCATACTGCAACCTGGATTTATGCAAAATTATCTCAGTGGTACAGATTTGTAGATCTATCACCCAACCTACAAGTCATTTTACACTTCTAACACTATCTCATAAAAGTATCAGAAACTTTTCTAGTGACCATCTCAGCAACTGCCTCAAGGACCTGCAAATGCAATTCATATGTAATAATTTCCTTCAAAACAGCTGAGGTACCTCTTTGGATTGTTCTTCCATTTGTTGGACCAGGTTGTCCCACCTCTGAGAGTACTCATCGAGTGTGTTCTGGACGGATTCTAAGGACGTGTGGTCGGTACTGATTTTGGTCAAGGAGTTCGCTAGTGCTTGGGCGGCATTGTTCAGTCTGTCAAATTCCTTATGCTGAATTTCTAGATCCTGCTCCAGGCCCTGGAAGAAAAAAAAAATGATTGCATGTATGTGATGATTGATGCTTATCAAGCTAAGTGTTATAATAATCAACTTTTACAGTCAGACAGCCCCTACGGTCTCATTCACTAATGGAAGACTGAATGGGTTCAAAGAGTAAAATGGAGGTCATTTGGGTCAACTACGGTCTAATCCTAGATGCCATATATTTAAAGAAGGATGGAAAATACTGCAGAGTGAAAGAATTAGATAACATCAAACCTGGCAGCAGATAATGATGATAACATCTGGTATTTGTATCGACCCTACCTCAACCAAACCTCCAACTAACTAAATGGTTAGACTCCAGTCTGACCTTATTCGCAGTGTGTTTGTTTACTTCTGTTTGATCCTGGGTTAAATGAAGTATTCATTCGATACCAACGGTTACTCTTCTATCCTACTTAATTCCACCAGGATCAGGTTTAACTGTCTTCAAATACTGATACCCATTGACTTGACAAATGTTAACGTTTTTCCATTAACAGAAAACTGATAGAAATTTGTGGAGAGAGCGAGAAAAAGTGGATCCTAAGAGGTCACACGTAGAATCGACAATTAAAAGAGCAACCAAGTAACTGAACTGTCATTAATGCAAGGTGACAGCATGCAGATGGTAACACAGTTTGGGCATAGACTGTATAGATGTCACTTGTATTGACAGTTCCACGGACTGTGTCATATTGTATGTTAAAAAGACCACAATGTGTAATGTAGCCTATTCAAATTACAGACTTTTCACTATTACATTATTGGTGATTCCTCCAAATTGGTTGTGGATATTCTACATGTAAATTTTTCCTTGGCAGTTATTCTTTGTTATTTTCAGTTTATATTCTTGTTTTCTTTCAACAAATTCCAAATTCTGCAGTTGACTGCATCAAACTTCATTTGCAGAAGCCAATACATGTCATTGAAACATGGATACTATGGCCTTCTTCCTAACCATTTCATTTTACAGACTGTCACCACCATTCAATTCTTCCTTCCTGCCCAAAACACTCACACACTTAGAGACCAAGGAAGAAAACTACTAATCACTGAAGAAGTCATGGTCTGGTACAAGATGCTCCTTCTCCTCCCCATTCTGTGCCCATCTCACCTCCACCCACCTCCCATTAACTTCTTGCAGAGATACTCTTTGCCATGGTTTGAGGTAAGTCAGTGATACCTTCAATTCTTTTGCTCTGGACAGGATGTCGTCTTTGGTCTCCACTCGTACGAGCGTCATCTCCGTCAAGATGGTTTCCTTCTCGGTCAACCAATCCCCAAATGACCTTTTCTCTCTGTCAAATCCGTTCCAGTCCAGAAGGAGGTTCTGCAATGTCGTGAAGCGGTTCGTGGTCCACTCGCAGACCTGGGCCCAACGTTCACCGAGGCTTGTCAGCTGCTCTTCCAGTTCCATGGTAGCTGACAAAGGAAGTGAAGGGGGGGGGGTGGGTGAATGTGTTGAAATCTTTGACTGCATCTTCATACCTTTAATTTAGAGTGAGTTTACTATGTTCACCCAATTGCTTCTTAACTGTTTCTTTCAATTCTGCACCAGAGTGAGAGGTTTATTCTCACTCCCCTGACATGGTAATGTAACAATGTTTCATTTACTTTCTTCCACAAAATGCCACTCCTTTGGCTCATGCACATGGACCACCAAAATGGGAACAAGTGGGATGTTGACCATTCTAACTGAGGTACATGGCAAAAATTTTCTTGCAGTTAAATTCTTGTCAGTATAATAAGTTTTATGATGTTAGCTAACTCGTGTCATGCAGAGCTGGGGAATTGTATAAGGTGTCTAAGGCATTTTACAGAGACAGTTCTAAGGCTGCCACAGAGCAAACAAGAAGCTGCAAAAAGATTTGCCGCTGCAATATAACTGAAATGGACTTGGACTTCTCTACTACCATGATATGTTCACAGCCATAGTAAAAAAAAAAACAAAATGATCTCCTTCCAGCTGGATGGACAAATACTCCTAATACTGTATGAATCTGTATAAAAAATGGGACAAAATTATCCAAAGAAAAGTGAATGTCAAGAACATCTCATTGGATGACTTTTATCAAGGCTGTGGTATCGAACTCGACTTGAATAGGCCATGGTGAGAGCAAACAGTATGGCATAACTGGAGTCTTTTATGCACCTTTTATGCATTGCACATGTTTACAGAAGCTCAGTGCTCACCCAACATAGCAGCCCTGTATACTAAGTGCAATTAAATATGGAGGAAATGACCCCTAGATTCTCAATTATGTGTGGACTACTGAAGCACTTCCACTCCAAAGACAACTTTTCCTAAACTAGAAAAATGGACTCCCATATTTCTTATGGAAGTCCCCCATGATTACACATTTCTTAAGCCTTCATACATTTCAAAAGCCTTCCAATTCCATGCCCTTGAGGTCAATTAGGCACCTTATTGAAATGCAATGGCTCAATTAAAACTCAAATAGAATGTAGTGCCAAATGGACTAATGACAAATTGCAGAGCGAGACAATACAACATACTGAGCTCAACAAAACATCAAGTTACGATGCTCAAAGCAAGGACACTTGAGTTTCACGTTTTTACTGCAAAGCGTTCCTCACATCCCTTCCATATGTGGGGCACAAACATCTCCCAATCGATCTAAACGAGGTCGTCTTTCTCGGGTTTACAACACAAATGATCATCTCCGAGCCAAACAGAAACAATTTCCGTCGCTTCTGGCAAACTTGCAGCCGAAGTAAAATCCTCATCAGTATCGTTCAGTCAACCATAATGAGATGACGATTTGAAAGTGCATGGATTTCAAGACACCATCAATTGACCTAAATTGTTATTAAAACTAAGAGAGGTTAAAATAATCTACTCTGGAACATAAAAATGATACAACAGTTTAAGCCCCCTCTAAAAATGACACCTACTCAGTTTTGAGGTGCTGAAGATCAAGACTGTAACATTTTCATCTGGAGGGAAACTTACATCTTACTTACACCTAATTTATGTTACGGTGTCAAATTGAAAGTTGGAACTTGCTGTTCTTCACATTTTCAAAAATTTAACTCTTGTGGACAAACAAAGTCAATCAATCATAACTGTAATATCCATAAAAGAATATGATGATGCTGACACACACTGTATAGGGGACTTCTTGTCTATTTCAATGCTACTAACCAACTCTCTGACTTACAATAAAATATATTAGCTTCTATACAGGGGAACAAGCACCATATTTATCAATGAACTGTAATGACTGGCAAGACCGGTGAATTCGATCAAAACCAGAGGTGGACTATATAGGGTATCTTATTTCGCTCAGTTGACAGATGTCACCGAGGATTTATTATAAATGAAAATAACTATATTCCACTAACCTGAAAGTTTCCATCCATATCTTGTGCCAGTAGGTATCACCACCCAACACAAGCTCAAGGGAAACATGTCGCTACAGTGATTACCTTAAATATGACCTACCACACTTTATAATTCTGGGAGAAATCTCCTGCATCAATAGAAATCTTCCGCATCAACAGAAGAGTTTAACTTGGCAGTAAGTTCTCCAAAATTGCAGTGACTCATCTCTGTCCACCTCCTGCAGTCTTCGTATGATGATTGGCTAAGCCACAATGGGGGAGAATTACCTGTATTTTTGCCCATTTCCCTGCAATTTTTTTCTTTTTTAATATTATTTGAAAGCTGACCCTTCCTCACCATTTTCTGACGAGCCTTCGTCTACCACAACCACCATGTGAGAGAGCGAGTTGACTTTCTTTTGTTCATTTTCAAGTTCATTCTGCAAGATCTGCGAGGATGGAACAAAATAAAAGATGTAAATTATGTAGGACGGAGAATGACAAATACATAGGAGTGAGAACAATAAATACTGCTGAATCAAAACAACAACTAGACAGATGCCCGTTCACAATTATGCAGATAAAATTTAGGAAGATGTCAATGTAAGCAGAAACCGACAATGTTCCTGGACTGAGATATGGGTAGCAAACTAACTCCCATCATTCCTTACAAATCCAAATTAATCCCATTAGCATTTCCACCTCTATGAGGGATAAGCACTACGGGATCTACCCTCTCACTCCGGCTGAAAACTAAGAGAAGCCTCACAAATCTAATCCTGGTGAGGGAGCCTTTGCTACCTGTTGTAATAAGGAAAGCAACCAGACAGTAATGAGTCACACTACAGTGTAATAGCTCCTAGCTTCACCGAGTCCATTAAGAGTTGTATGCACTGGATACCACGAAGTAAGCCTTCCAAACATGAATGCCGACAACATTTACATGGAACTTCGAAGTACGCAGAAAATGACAATGGCTTTAAGTCAGACATGGGTAGCAAACTAATTTTGGACCATTCCTTGCAAAATTAATCCCACTAGTATTTCTTCCTCTAAGAGGGATCTACTGTATCAGAATTCCCCTCTCTGTCACTCCTGCTGCAAATAAGTGTATCAACTAACTGACAATAATGTGATTTCAAACAAGTTTTCCTCTACATGAGCATAGGCCATTTGACTTTGGTGTAGAAGGGAAGACTGAAGATAGATTGGAAGATAGATTGGAAGACAGATTGGAAGAGAGATTGGAAGAGAGATTCCATGGATTACAATGATGAATCTTCCCAGTCACTGAAGTTCTGGATCTATGTGTAAACTACAAATCAATGCTGGCATAACTTTGAGCATTGGCTCAAGGACCTGAATTGCACAGTTTTCTTTCCTTGCAACAAAAATGGACAGAAGCATCATTACGATGACCAAAGTCTGAATTTACCACAATTTGCTGTACTATCATTGAAAGATGACACTAGGACGATTTCTAAATTCAACCAGAAAGTCAACTGACTTTGTGATTCCTTGCCAATATCTCATCATTCCATAAAAGCACAATCACTTTAAACAAAATCAACCATAATATTTGTAGGTTTGGCGTAAACTTCATGATTGATTCAGCATGATGAAAATTGTGGTAATGAAGGAAGGCATATATCTCTTAACCTAGAGTTCACAAGTGGATAGAAAGTTCCTGGCACCAAATTGTGGTTAAAGGTCTGAAATTGTGCAAGACAACTCAAAAGGTTTATTTTCCGTTGGGAGTCTTTGTGGTGGCTAAAACAAAGCACTCTGATGTACTGATTGCTTAGACAAGGTGATAAATGTAAAGAGCTATTATCAAGTGGTTTTCAATACGTGAAAAAAAATGTGCATTATTTTCTTAATATGAGTGACATTTATGTCTTCATATGTTCACATTTAGGACATATAACACTTCCAAAATATCACATGTAGGACCTTTGAATCCAGCTAGGACAGATCTTTGGAATGATAGAACTTCTTATGAGTTCATTCATGTGCACTCATTCAGTACAGTATGTTCAATATCATAAGTCCTTTTACACTGACCTCAAATTATCTTTAACCTATGTGAAAAACAATAGGAATCATCTACTCACAGTGGACTACCAACACAACAACTTTGAAATTCAAGTGCCTTTCCTTCCTGAAATAATGTGTTTAGAAGGTTTGATACTATGTCCTCTATTGACCTCCAATGACCTTTGACCTCAACAAAAAGGACACACATCATCTCCTTATTAAGTGCTACCAATGATAACAGTTTCAAGTTGCAGTAACATTCGGTTGCTGAGATATCTCCCCTCAATAGGTTTTTCAAACTTTAAGCTCTGCTGACATCAAATGACCTTTGACCTCCATAAAAAACAGGGATCATCCTACACATGATGGACTACCTACACACCATCTCTGAAGTTCAAGCATCTTTCCCCTCTTGAGATATCCTGTTTACATGCCAAAACATTACAAAGATACGCACACGCCATCACCATCGCAAAGATTCCTTGCCTGCTTTTGTCAAGGAATCAATAACATAATCCAGAGAAAAAACTAGTAGACAGGACAGCATTTGGTGCATCCATTTATATTTTTGAATGTTAACCACTGACCAAAAAGTGAGTCATGATTTATGTTGGCATCCATCCAGTTGAAAAACATGACAGACTGTAGTTAGTCTCATTCCACTAAATTCCCTGAGGGGCCATTTTACAGAAGGCACTTATCATCCACAACACTGCCAACATAGACAGTCCTGAATGTTGGGACATGTAAGTGTAGCCAGTCCAGAGTTAGAAAGAAATGGGAGTAGGGACTTCAAAGCTACATATCTGAACTCAAAAAACGACCCTTTGATGTAAAACTCACAAGACCAATGACACTGCCAACTTCGTTCCACGACCAATAGTAGCCAAGGAAATGATAAAACGGATTCCTTCATCGACAATGACAGCTTATCCTGCCGTCCATTTTTAGTGCACATTTCCAAAACGTGTAGAGTAATGACTCGCGGCTAACAGTCGCAACAGAAACCAAACAGTAACATTATCTTCATCGTATAGGAAATTTACCTCTGTTCCCCGCTAGATGCGGTCACTGTAACTTTCAATTTTGAGTAGTAATTTGACGATGATGCACTATTGATAGGGCACACCTCTAAATCTTTGAACTTCTTTCAACAAAGGTATTCTGTGTCTAGGCTGACAGGATGTGAGGATTGCCTTTCTGAAGTGAGTCAAGACATTTTTCCTTTGGAAATCCTTCTTGTATACGAAATTGCTACCTGTGCTTATTTGTGCATTGTAGAAAACCATTTTATATTGTACTTCTGCAATTGCAGTCAGTCTGAGGCAGAGATATCTGGGTCAAATAATATGATGTTCATTACTACAGAGGAAGGTGGTACTTAAAGGAAATTCAATTCTCCACAAATTTGTAAACCCCTCCCCATACTTAAAATTTTTGTTATAGATAGCAGAAATGTTGACTACCAAAGCTACTTGAAAACATTTAACATGCTTTGCATGAACACATGAAAAGAAGCAAGCTGCCACTGCTAATACAAGTGGCAAAAAAGTATTTATTACAGATGTAAATGAAACAGATAGGTGGGGGGTAGGGGGAATGTTTTTCAGCTTACCTTTAGTTACAATGGCCACTGCCATAAAGCTCAAGATGCAAAGCATGGTGCAGTAAATGTATTGTAGCATTCAGTGAGAAGCACAGCCTAAAGTGTGACATTTCCTTACACTTCTGAAACTAGCTAGACTCCTACAAATATGCTGAGGGTTCAGATTACCTTATGGTTCTCGATCTGGCTTTTGACATCCTCCAGACTTGCCCCGATGTCTGCCTCTCCTGCGATGCCCTCCTCCATCTTGTTCAACCAGGCATTGAGGTCATCCAGCTGCTTCTTTTGAAGGTCCATCAATACCTCATGAAGCCTGCCACATTGTTTGAAAAGCAAGGATTATGGGTAAAAAAATATATGCCGAAAACCTTACAGCCAAAACTGAGAAACTCTTGTAAAGTTACTTCCAGCAAATCGACATGTATGTAGAACTATGTTGTTTAAGTCAATAAAATACCCAGTTAATCCACTAAACCAGAAGCATTTATACCTTATACACTACACAACAATCTGGTTGCACAACATAGATATCTCAATGTACAAAAGAGTTAATACTTGTTATATCTGTGCAAATACATCTTATCTCTCATGCACCAAAGTTTCTGGAACAATGTGAAAGTTCCAGGAAAACAAAAAAAGAACACCTCGTCAGTATTTGGATGTGACTTGTGAGTTTGAAACATAGGAACACTTGAAGCACTGATACATTTGCTGAATATAAAGGCAATATTTAATACAGGTCTAGACACTTAAGAAAAAATAATAACAGATAACATTTCATGAATATACAAAGCATTTGTCACATGATAAAAACTGGTGGTGACAACAATGACTAATAACATCCACAAGTTTGGCTTTGACCCAATCAGTGCTAGACAACTGCTAAACACTGGGTGTCCACGATCCTATCTTTCGTGATTGAGATGCCAGATGAGCCAATAATATCTCCACCACAATGTAATATAACAGACATGCCTTTGTAGTGTTAAACACTGTCACTGAAAACAAAACAAATGACCAAACAAACAAACAACAAACAAATAAAACATCCTTGCACAAACCAGAATCAAAGCAAAACAGGTAGGAATTACTAAGTGGCACATTTTACACACAAGAAAAAATTCCTCCATAAAAGGTGTGCCAAAACTGCAACGATTTTATTGTTGATCCATTGCATCTTCCATTGTACATACTTGAAAAACAAGTGATTTTTACTTGGTTAGGCATGTTTTGTGGAAAATAGGAAAACAGGCATCTTTATTGGTAGTGATGGAGTCCATGTCCCTCAAATACTAAGTGACCTATTACATACTTGACAGAGCTATGTCTGTGAGTGAGTCAGTCCAGCATCGGCGTCAATTACAATCATCACACTGAACGGTGCGCTTCATGATGACGATGCATAGAGAGTTCTGAGGACTTTTTCAAGAAACAAGACTGAAATGCTGCTCCTTTGAGTGGGTATCACCTGTCAATGGTTTTGAAGTTTCCAATTACTTACAATGCTTGTCTGTCCATGGCAGCCACTCTCAAAGCCTCCCAGCGGCTGTTGAGTAGTGTCATCTGCTCTCTGATCTCCGCCTCTTCGCTCTCAGCGACTTTGTTGTCCAGGATGAGACGGTTACCTTCCTGGAGGGCATTCCCGACACTGTTCTGGTGAGAGGTGAGCTCCATCATGAAATTCTGTGGATAAAAGAAGATGGTTATCGGAACGGTTCCCTGCAAAAGCTACCTCTAGTGCTCAAGTAGAGCATGGAGGTACACTAAAAGATAAAAGATGAGGCAAAATGTCCACATTGACACTTCATCTTTCTTTTTTCTTAAGCTACTTGACCTTTGAATTTCCCATTTAATATGGAGCATGGTCCATGTAAGGGACACATAGCACTTTCTGGCTTGATTGAGGAATATTCTCCTAACTTTTCCTACTTGGGTAAACTCAGTCAAGCAAAAAGATGAAAAAAGAAGTCTTTAAATTGATGTTGCAACATACCTGCCACTTCAGTTAACTCCTATACAGTTGTCTCTGTGTAATGATTATTATTAGCACACATAAATCAAACTGCTGCTTGTGAACTGTGATGATCACTGAGATGATGATAATGCTAGAGATAATATGTTACATAATCTCATTAAACTTCATCAATGTTGTCTTTACCTTTGTACATCAATTAACAAAGTTCTTAGGTGAATGAAACAAACTTCTATGTTCAAATACACCTTAATCATAGTCCAAGGGCCTAACCAGTGAGGGCTCAACCATCAATGACTCCCCCATTCTAAAACAACATGATTAAAGACCTACAGTCACTATGTAGTGTCACCCAGTCACAGCTATCACAAGATGGTAAAGAATCCTATGAGGTAAAAGTGATGTCAGGTGAAAATTTAAAACACCTCAACAAGTTTTAGCAAAGTTCACTCAATGCAGGGTTTCTGCTCTGGAAACAGTCACATCAACAAGGTAACTAGCTGTGTTTTGTAACAGGATCGATGTTTTGCAAAGTAAAATGATGCCTCTAATGCTCTCAAAATATTGAACAAAATAAAAGGTCAGGACATATCACCTATTTTTAGATCTATTTATCAGGCAGCAGCTGTTGGCATATCTCCATATGTGTAAAGTATGGAGATGAAACAAAAACTTGGTTAAAACAGTGTCTCCCCCACTTTGAAGCACACTGTAACCTTCCTTTGCATCAATAAAAGTTTTATCATCAACTAAAAATAGACTACTAACCCACACTGACAGGATTAAACATAGATTCTTAAAAGACTTGCCCGAGGGCACTTACGTTTGACATTTTCCACATTGTAACTTTCCTTACACAGTTACATTCTACTATGGGGGATACAGAGATCGAACATATTTTCTCAAAACTTTGAATGCAAAACGTGAATTTGCAAAGTACACAGTCAAAAGATCTTGAAATCCAAGCCATTGTGAAGAGTTCAAAAATCCAGAGTCAGACTGACAGATGTGGGTGCACAGCTAGACTAACAACAAAAAATGGTGGGTCTTGTTTATAATTTTCAAGACAAAATTAAGATTAATGAAGAAGGCTGTCTACAGTGGCTGATGTTGAAAGCTTTCTAAAGTGGCTCTTGAATGGATGTACATGGTGAGTATGTTTGCAACTCAAAAGGGGAACATTTATGTATGGCCCCATTTTTGGCTGAACATTTTGGGCTAGTTGGGAGTGGAATACCTGTCTAAACTTTGAAGCGCTTAGGCACAAAATAAGTTCACTTTCTTAGCATTTTTGTCTGACATATTTTGGCAGACTTCTTTCAACCTTGACACTTCACAGCTCTATTAATATTCATATGTACAATTCAACTCCCCAACAGCAACCAATATTTTACTCAAGTGAATTGAAATTTTCCTTTGAATTGAAAAAACTTGATTGATTTTTTTTTTTTTTGAATCTACATTTCCATGAGGATGGCAATGAACTACAAGCAAATGTGGGACTGCAATTTCCATCAACAAAAAGATTTTTTTCCCCTGCAGTTCTTTCCCCAAAGACTCCTATTCTTTGTGTGTGTGTTACCTACGGCAATGTATCCATCTCAAACATTGTGCCTCAATGAAGTCTGACTGTGAGTGATGAAACTCAAAACCAACAAGTATCAGCCTTCCTCTATGTGCGATACAAACAAACAGACAGAGACTTTCAAGCTTATTCCCAAACTATCAGTCGACGACCTATGTAAACATGGTTTCATTGGCACCTTCTTGACAATATGACAAAACACCATTTTTCCGAGTGAGATGCTAAGATGTTTGTTTCAGCGATGCGATACAGGAAAGCGGCATCAAGTTAGATGTTTTTGTTGTAGGAGTCATCTGTGTGAGTGGGGAGGGAATGAGGGTAAAACAAGATTTGGATATCGTTATTATCAGCCACAACTTTCAGCTCTAAGTGGACAGTACTGTATGTCCTCCAAATCAGTACTCTCCTGAACCCCATCCACGTCAGTACTGTCCTGTGTACCCATGACGCCAGTACTGTCCTGTGTGTGCATCATATGAGTATTGTCCCGTGTGCCCCATGTTGCTGGTGCTGTCCTGAGTACCCATCCACGTCAGTATTGTCCTTTTTGCCCATGATGTCAGTACTGTCCTTTGTGCACATAATATGAGTATTGTCCTGTGTGCCCCATGTTGCTGGTGCTGTCCTGAATACCGATCCACATAACTACTGTCCTGTGTGCCCATGATGACAGTACTATCCTGTGTGCTCATCACGTCAGTTCTGTCCTGTGTGTGGTCCATCACTCTCACTTACCTCATGTGTGTGGAACTGATCCTTCACTTTCTCCACACTGTCCGAGACAGGTTCCTGCTGGTTGAGGTGGTCCTCTGCATCCAGAAGCCAAGCCAGGACATTCTCCATGTGGCTCTGGTATGTGTCCACATCAATATCACTCATGCTGCTGCTTAGTGACTATCAGAATAATAGAATGAAACATTGTCATGTCCCAAACTGAAGAGATGACGGAGACACAGTACCATACAGATAGACCTATAAAATTGTGCAACGTGCCAGTCCCCCTCCTGCTTATATGCTGATTCTCTCCCCCTTCCTACAATATGATCTATCCCCCCCCTCTCCCTACAAATTTCGCTTTATCGGATTCAAAATCTCACTCACTGCGCACAGATTGATACTAAAGTATCCATCCAAAGAAAACATTCACTGTGTAAGTCATTCCTTTCTTTTCCTATTTTTCATTTACTTTATGTTGACGGGGAGGAAGTCATAGGGTTGGATTCATCATTCACGTGAATTGTGGCAAACCTATTGACGTTCATATCCACTCTAATAACCAAACGAATGCAGAGACGAGATAGTACGGAACGTAACTCACTTGTGAATGACTGCCAAAAAGCTGGCATGCAAATGGCTTTTTTCTTCCCTCTGATGATGTAGTCTTTGTGACCGTGCAGTACATCAATCTTTTGCTGAAAAGCGAGGGACAAATCTCTCCCTATTTTACATCCTCTCGTTCGATCGCACCATTGCAAAGAAACAGAGTGAAGCGTTGGGAACATTAACCAAACATTAGTCTGACTCTAATTGTACATACCCCATCCAGAGACAGTGTCAGCGAGTAGCGGTTCTTCTTGACGTCTTGGATGGACTGGATCGAAGGGTTGCCCTCTTGTTGGAGGGATACTCTCAGCTGTGAAGTGTATATCCTCTGGGTATCCTTTTCTACAGGAGTCTCTTTGTGCAAGGCTTTATACAATGCTGTCACATACGTCAGAACAGACCTTTTGTCAGGATACTCTACATTTACATCTGAAAAAATACAAAAAAACATACAGGTGAGGGTTTTCTTTGCAAAAAAGGAAACTCGCAAGAAAGCTGCAAATGGAGTGATTTTGTAAATCATTAGTGGATAGGTAGATTACAGGTTCATGTCTGGGGAGAAATGCAGAAACTGCGACCATGTCAAATATTCACACCTCCTCTTCCCTTCTCTGGGTTATTAAGAATTCTGCTCTTTTTCATTCCACTTTTGATGGAGATAGTATCGTGGCTGCTCGAGGCAAAGAGTCACACCACTGCATACTTTGAGCTTCTAGCTTTAGTCATATTCACGTTCTGGGTCTCTTAATTTCCTGCCATCTTCATTAAAGTTACTGTAGGATGATACTTAACAGTATGTGGTCACTTTTCTCCCACCGCTTCTGTCATCCCCAAGTTCAGTTACAGTGGTATGCTATCTAACAGCATGGTGTCACTATTCTGCCACCACCCCCCTCCTTGTTTGCAACTGTTCATTGACTTGTTGAATTCAAAGAAACACAAAATTCCACAAAGTGTTTGAAGACCTAACAAGAAATGCTGCCAAGAATTCTTGCTCTCGTCACATAAATTTTGCATGATCTTGCAGTGAAATAACCTGCCTCCAACAAAATATTATGAAGGGCAACATCTCACGTCAAGATTTCCAACCACAGTGAACTCTCCACTTTCATGAGTAGCTTCTATGATTCGTTTCCACGAGAACGTTTCAGAGATAATTATCGTTGATCTAGCTAAATTGGTCAGTTTGCTACACACCACAACCAGCTAGGTCAGACATGCTGCTGGAACTTGAGGAATGCCATCTTTAAATCTACAGAGAAGCGGAGTATGGATTCTGATGCAGTTACTGGCAATTATTCCTTCAAATGATGCAAATGTCCTTCAGGCTCTCACACTGTACATTTTCTGCAAGAGTTTACATGGACTTAGGGCCATCCATTAGTGAATCTGTGTTATGCTGTATAGTGTGAATCCAGCAAAAAGTGATGTTACACATCAGTACCTTAGATATGAAGCAATCCCGCCAGTGACGAAAAAATGTACAATGAGGGAACCAATGAAAAATTACAAGGAATTTGACAATGAAGAGAAAGATAGGAATGTTGCAGTATAGACTTGCTTTGTGGAATGGAGAAACAGATAAGTGTTAGGGTAAAAGGTACTAATGCAGTGGGGGGGGGGGGGGTGTGAGAGAAGGGCATAACCAGTAATCACTACTACCTTAAGACAGGAGTAACAATCAGCTGAACACTAAGAAAGCTAACCATGCCACCTAAACATAACTGCACTCTTCCATTTAATTATGCAATGTATGTACTTGTTGTCCCAGAATTTTTTTGTGAGAACAAAAATTGCTTTTCTCTGTTTTAAGCAGGATGTGTTGTTTGATTAAACACAATTAGTCTTTACTATTAATCTTCTTTCTCTTCACTTGGTATCAACTTGCAAAAAAAAAAAAAATCTATGCTGCATGTATTGCAGAAAAATTTCACAAACTAGAGTGTAAATTACCATAGAAAGAAGACTGAGTTTCATCAGCTACAAGAGATTATAATGCGGATTTGCATTTCAAAAGCATTGAAATCATTTGGGAATTTCTTTAATTTCAGACAAATAGACCATGGTATGGTAGCTTTTACAGCTTTTGAAAATTGCAAGAAGTATACCCAGTCATTTTGTGCACTATAAAAACACAGGACTAACAGCACATCCTGCTTTAACTATCAGTTACAAATAGGTGGCTATAAATTTGTGAAAGGGTGGCAGACAGAAGTGTACAGGGAGATCATTACCCTCTGGTTCCAGCAATGGATATATGCCATACTGAAGCTGCGCTAGAAGAAAGGCGTGTTCCGATCTCTGTATTGGATCCTTCTGCAGGAGTTCATCAAAATCAAACAAGTCACACCTGGAGAGTAAAATACAAGAAAAGGAAGGAATCTGACAGACTGCATTGGGTGAGGATACCTTGACCCCTCATGATCTTGGACCTCTAACAAAATTGACAGACTTCTTGCACTCAATAAAATGCATGCACAAAACAAATATGAGATCTGTCCAAGCTTCCATTCTTGAGATATTGTGTTTATAAGGTTTTCACTATTTGACCCCTGTTGACCCCAAATGACATTTGACCTCCACCAAAAACAATAGGCTTCTAGTACTCAACAAGGTACACCTATGTACATACTAAATATGAGATACGTCCAAGCTTCCCTTCTTGAAATATCTTGTTTGTAAGGTAGACCTTACAATATACACAAACATACATGCAAACACACAATACATAAAAGCACACACCACCATGCACACACCATCATGAAAGCAAAGATAAGATTATCATCAAAACCAACAAAAATCCTTAAACTCACTGGTTTGATTGTTTACAAACAATTCCCTTACCTGTCTCAACACAACAAATGCACTCTAATCTACCAAGAGTACCAGCAACCTTTCCACACCACCCTTGATGCTATTCGGCCTTTTACAAGACTAGTACCTCCTTCCCACCATTTGAAGTTGCAGATCATGGCAGTTACATGAATTAGTTAATCGTTCTGCATCGACTGCGGGGAGCGGGGCTGGAAATCGGGAATTTAACACTGTACTGCCCATTTACATGATTGTTGACACTTACAATCATGCAGACAGCAAACAGACCTATTCCTGATTAAGAAAAGTCAATCACATATCTATTTATACAATAAATTGTACAACCAGCACAAGGTAGCCACAGAAATAACCTAAACTGCCGATCTTATTGTCCTACAGTACCTTAGGTATATGTCTCTGTCTATAAAGTTTGCAGTCTTCAATTATGGATCTATCAACGCAGTTAACAAGCACTGAAATTAACAGAAGCCACAGATCTATCCTTTTAGATGCACAAAAGTGTGGCAAAAATTTGTACAATTTATGGTAACTTTTCTTTAGGAAAGCCACAGCAATACAGCAATAACCAGTTTTCCAATACCAAGGTTAAGGAATCTTCCTATCCACTCCAAATCTGGAGGGAAAAAAAAATGATCCAGGTATGAAGTACCTGAAACTTCTTTTTCCCCAGGTTGTAAGCGGCTGGGTACCTTGACAATATCTACATACATGTTATGTATTGAGATAAAAGGATACCGCACAACACTAATAAAAAAGTGAATGATTGTGAATACTCGAAATCAACCAGCCGGAATATTTGAAATAAACCCTCAAGCTTTGGGCTGACTTCATTACATATTCATCAATTCTTGTTCCATCATTAAAACACTGGAATATGTTACAGCCCCTCATCATTTTATCACTTTTTTTTCTCCTCTCCATTTCCAGAAAAACCCTTGGGTTCACTGATATATCGCGAGAGTTAGATACCGTAGCTGAGACGATGGTCGTCTACTTGGTTTCCTAGACAACGTAAGGAGTTGGATCTTCTACAAGCACCCAAGATTTATAAGAACATATAAATCATAGGTGTAATAATAGACTTGGAGAGGTTAATCCTCTCTCAGACAACAATTTGATTTATGGTCTCTCATAATCATGAGTCAGAGAAATTTGTGAACCTGTTTCTGGAGAAGAGACAATTCACACGGAGTGTGTGCACCATGAGGGTGAAACGACGAACAATGGTCCATTGGTTTATTAATGATGCGTTAATGACAAAAGGCTCCATGTTCACTAGAAACACAATAGAAGTGTTTCTGCCTTGAGGGTCACTTCTAGTACATCACAATAGTGACTGAAAGGGACTGTCAGATGTTGACATGTACACACCTACTTACATTACAGTCACATAATTTTGGCACCAAGATATTCATTCTCTTGTAGAGGGACGTCCATGGAGCCATTTCCCTACTTGAACCTCACTGCCCCAAAAATGATGGCACAATTGGTCCTATCAACATGTTCATATCGCAAATGTCTACCTCCAATAAGGTCAATTAGCAAAAGAAAATTTAAGAATGTATTAGTAATATAGGAGCTAAATTATCTTAGGAAATAATAGGACGTTATGAATCACTGAAATGGCTGCTAGTTGTCACAGAACTTAGTAATGTTGACCACACATGAAATGATGTACACTAATGAAACAGAAAAATGGGGCCAAGAGAGACCCTTGAACAGCCCACAGAAGTAAATGTTAGTGATTGGAAAAGTACAGTTCCATTGGCACTTGATAATGGAGGGATGAACCGCAATCTTAACAGTTTCTTGGCAAAGTAATGACATCCAGTAAGACTATAAACATGCTTGGAATATAAAAGGGTTTAGTTAAAAGCATTTTCACATTAATCGGAGCTTCTGGGGACCACAGCCTACACGATCATCGTCGCTCGTGCCAAAATCATTCATGACTGACCATTTTGTTTTGTTTCATAAATGACTTTGATTGCAAAAACACCGTGCAGGGCGAGGAATCCATTCACTTCAATGTATCCGGTACTGCTATGACTATTTGTTTGAGTTATAAATTATCGGATGCACTCTTGACACAAAGAGACCTGACAGCCTCAAATCATCCACAGATGATGGAGGAAACAGCAAACAAAGATTGGCAGCCCTTCAACTTTGGAGAAATCTCCTTTTAATCTTTCAAGTAGATGGCTTACTTAGCCTAAGAGCTGCTGTAATTCTGAGAAGTGACTGAGCTATTACTGTCTAAGAGGGAATTCATGACTGTCCTTTAAAAACTGAGGGACAAATATATGATTCCTGTCTCCCAAGCTACCGGCATGCTTTACAGATAAGGTCACAGAAAACTGCAAGATAGAAAGGATGAGCATTGTTGTAAATTATCTGAAACATGTTTGGTACACAGTGAGGTCTTCCTCTCTACACAAGTAGTCTGTCTGACAAAGTGTGAAACCATCTGCTGATAGTAACTTTAAGGACATCTGACAAGTTTTTAGGTATAATTCCCAAATTTGTCTATGCAATCTCTGTTCATGTAAACGAGAAAAATGCATTCTGCAAAGACTCAGGCAAGAAAGTGATTGAAGTCCCCTCAACTCTCTGGTGTGGATATTCATGAGTAACTATGTACTTACCTCTTGCTTTAATACTTATAAATCAGTTTGACATAGCTGAAAAGATGACTTTTGGCAAAGACAAAAAGCAAGTTGCCAGAGATGAAGGTCAAATTCAAAGTTACTATACTGTAACTGCAGGTCCAATTCTTATGGAACATACTGAAATTGTTAAGCATGAGTTCTATCGATTTAGAGCATGTTTTGGTTAGACTTTCTGAAGTCACATCAACTTCTTCTCAGAATCTTTGGATACATAGATACATTTGTATGGTTCATTCAAAGAGATACTGAGCAAAAAGGTAATACACAAAATCTGTTACAAAACTTCCCGTCCACCTTTCATCTGACACATTTTTTTTATTTTACGGTGATTGCATCTTAAAATATTGCACACTCCATTTTTTAAGTATCTCAACTACATCAAGTGAAGATAAAGATTTGCATTTATGACCCTTGGCTGAATGGCATGAAGACGGTGAGCTCAAAGGTAGAGCAGTCCTCAAGGTAAACTGAACACCTGCAAATCCTTAAAGTGTTAAGATTTTCAAAATTTCCTCTCTTCATCTCTTGAATCTTCATACTGCACTTTAAACTGTTGGACTGTGAACTTTGAAGAAAGTTTTCATACACTTTATCTGCAAGCTAACACTCCACTCAAAATAACCGAATGAAAACTTATACTTTGACCATATCAATCTGGGCTGCTGCTGTTGTAAAATGCCAACCATATCTTAAGCTGTTTGTACAGTAATCAAATATCAGCATCTACTGGCTCTTAGTTACTTAGCAACTTCTTGAACATCTTTGGCAGCTGATGTGTTCACCAATTTTAATGATCTATCGTGACGGAGTGGCAGCATCGTTGTAATTTGCACTGCTGTTAGTATATACAGATTCATTGCCCTTAATGTCTCTCATGCAGAATCAGCAGTGAAAAGAAGATCTTTAATTTCTTTAGTTACCAGATTTTTCTCATCTCTCTTATTCCACTGAACCCTCCCCCCCCCCCACACAGAAAACCAAATCTTTATCTTACCCAGAGCACACTGTGTTGGAACTAGTTTTTGTCACTGCACAGGTACATTAGTGCACTCATTTTTCATGCCATATATTTTAGTGAATTCAGTCTGTTGCTGTACCCATTAGTCTCCATTAATAACAATTTTTTCATCTTCTTCATCACTACCTCCTTCCCTACACTGCAGTTGATGGTTCACAGCTTGGTTATGAAGAAAGGCATCCCTCCCCTATTGCATTTCTTCCAAATCAAACAACCTCATCTATCCTCAGGAGATACCACTCTCTACTTCATCAATTTTTTTGACAAACACTGAAAATGATCCATTATGAAGTTTGCGAGTAGTATGGCTAGTTAAGTTCTTGGGAGGTTGACTCACTCATTCCTTCTTTGATTTTGGTGCTTCAGTTGTCATATCTACATTCAAACAAAATGTGGGAATCATTGTCATCTTCAAACACATCAACCAGGCCTACGATTCCCACTGTTAAAAAGTAAAAATTTGGGATTTTGTTTTGAGTAGCAAATTTTTTGGTAAATCGCTGTATAAACAAACCTAAATAATGACACTAATCAAGAAAGGCAAGAATGTGGCACAGTTTGTTTCAAACCACAACTACATAATCTTAATACAAGGCAAAGCCACGGCACAATTGACTTATTCTTCTTCAATTGTTCAAAAGCATACAAAAATTAATAGCATTTGTTGTGCGAGCTGGATTGTTGTGGAGCCAAGCCCACCTGACATCTGTACCGATTTTCTCTGATTTTTAGGTTACGCATGTCACATGCAAATATTCTGGTCTTGGTCTCTCTAAAGAAAAACGTGTGCTACACAAAAGTATTGTCAAGTCCTGTGGCATATAAGTGGTAGAGTTAACTCTGCAGAGATCTGTAAAGACGTAAGAGTCAATTAACACAACACATTCAAAGTCCTACATATGGACAGCTAACATTTCAATTTGAATTCATATTGACATACAATGAGAAAGGGCTCAAAGGGGGGGGGGGGGGGTATGTTTACCAAGTAATGCTATGCATCACTAGTTCACAGATGTTGAAAATAGGGGACTTGCTAGCTAACAACCCCCTGTTGAAGCATAGTGAAATCTATATAATGGGTATCTGTATGCTCAAAACACAGTAAGATCACTAAAGCAACAATTTGTGACAATTCTGTTATTCCAAATGTAGAAAGTACTGAGTTTTGTTTCTATTTAACTACTGCAGTTAAAAGGAAAGAAGGTATTTGTTTTACAGAAAAAAAAAAACTTAAAACCACCATTTGTGGACACAAAATGATAGATCATTCCAAATAAGCAAGAAAGTGTCTTTTTTTTTTTTTCAAGAAATATGTTTCTCATGTATAGAAAGTCAGTGATTTGTTGCTCAAGAATAATTTGTTCACCCAGACTTTAAAAATTCAAATGATGCTTTTTCTGCATCTCATTTTATACATATTTTGAGGAGATAACAGCTATTGAAGATGGTATAGTGATGAGCCAGATTTGGTTTAACAATGACTACAGCTATTTTTTTAAATGTCATGTTGATGAATTGTAAACACGATACTTTCCTTTTTACTCAAAACTTCTTGGTTTGGGAATAGCTAGCAATGCAATAACCTAATATTACCTATGCATTACCATATTGACTATGGTCTAACATCTGGCAATTGTGTGTGTGCATCCTATCACCATATACTTCCCAGCCTTTTGGTCTTGCTGAGAAGTTTCCTGCACTAGTCAATACAACAACGCATATGTTGCATGAGGTGCGGGAGTACCAGCTGTGACTTACAAAAAATATTCAAGGTTGTGTGACATGCATCTAGAAATGAGCACTCTTCATGCAGATTACTTGCAAAGTAAAACCCCTGAGTGAAAATCCCTTGGAATTTTGTTTATATCTATTACAGCTTTTGAGATATGACTTTTTGAAGTTTGAGAAAAATGCAAACAGATGACGTGGAGTGTTGCACAGCGTCACTATTTCTTTTGCTATGCCTATATATTTTGCCTATTAGTTACTTAAATTACTGAGTTTCCCATTGGTAAGTGATATCGACATTTTTGAAGAAAATACATGCTTCCACAATAAAACACTATGGGCATATAAAATTCTCAAATGTCCTTGAAATAAAGGTGACATAAAAAAAAAAGGATTAACTCAGGTCATATCATAAGAGTCCATCTCTTGAAGTCACAAATTTGCATACTTAGCCTATGTTTATCTATGATACAGCTGTGAGACACTTATTTCCCTGTCAGCTGGTCAATCTTTGATGAATTTTGAGGCTATTTATAACACTTTTAATGCTTAATTCACCCAATACTCATACATGTCATTTCCAGGTCACACAACCTTTAAGAAAAAATCACATGGTGCTTTCAAAATTCAATAGGCCAAACATGTTATCCACCATGCAGAAGACGGTTAGCCCATTTTGTTCCATGACATGGAGATCATAGCAGAAAATCGACTAATGTCATGAGCTACGTCAAATGTTCACTCCAAAGCTGCAGTGTTGTCGACCATCTCTGGTGCGTTCCACAATATCGCTTGAGTAACCAAAATTTGGGCTTACATCTTGCATTTTCTAGTCATGTTACTGCAACAAAGTTATGCAAAGCTGCTTAATTTTACATACCTTCCTCAAAGCAATAGCACTTTGCATAGGAGTCTCTTGTCTTGGAGGCTTCCAAATAAATAAGCAGCGAGTCAACAAAGCTGGCGAATCCGGGCTTTGCCCACGACTAATGAATCTCTCGCCTCCTTTTCCCAAAATGACTTGGACACTGTTTATCCAAAACCGATGAAATATGACGAATTTGTGCAATAAACTATTCATGAGGCATTAACGGCACGCAGTGATATGTAAACCCCTTTTAACATCCTGCAGGGAGGAACACACTGCAAGCAAGGCCATAAAATCCTCAGTCATTATCACATGACAATTAGATGTCAACAAGAATTTACCGAAGAGTAGTTCTTACTTGAAAAGCTTAGGGCAGAATGTTAATCATCCCAATGGTTCTCTACGGTTAAATATTAAATTATGTGGCTCGAGAAAGTGTTACAACAAAATCAGAATGGCTTATGGGTTGTTCTGCTGATATTCAGAAGATGTTTTCAGTTTGCTTCAAAGAGCAGATATTCACATGCCACACTTCAACTCCACCCTAGACCTAGCAAGCTAATTAACAGGCTAAGAAGGGAGCAGCAATGGTGCAGATCTCAGCACACTACTCTGAGTGTTCTTCCATGTCAATTTGTCCAAGCAGTGCTTCTGCTGAGATCAACGGACTGCACTCACAAATGCTGCACAACAACCAACCCTTTAAACAACAACAAACCTTTACTCAAAACCTGTTGATAACTAGACATTATTGCATGATGAGAACAAATCCATGGCTGGGTGAAACGATGACCATACTAGTACCTTCACTTTAATGTCAAGAGTAAAACTTCTCATAAGAATTTGGGCAAAAAGTTTCCACAGTTACTGCAATTGCAACACATGCTGTGCAGCTGTGACAACCTTGAATGACAATACTGAAAGCATAATGCTTGATAAACTTCATCACACAGTTCTTGAGGTTATTGAAACACAATAAAAAAAACACACCCTCATTTTTCAAAGGGAAACAGTACCTTCTTCAACTTTGCTATACAGGTGATATTGTTCATTTGATTAAGACCTCTACTGACCTCATAAGATCTTTTACCTCATCAAAACTTGACAGAGATCATCTACATATCAGGGGCTACCAACTGTTTAAGTTCCATACGTTTTTAGATTTTTCCCAATGGTGACCTCAAGTGACCTTTGACCTACTTGAAAAAGCATAGGGGTTGTCTACTTTTGATGGACTAGTTACACACCAACTTTTCCCTTCTTGAGATATTTTGTTTACAACTCCAGCCACACACACACCCACAAACCTGTACATGCCATCACCATTGCACAGATACATTACCTGCCTTTGGCAAGGAATAAAAATACAAAAGAAAATAAAACCTTCAGGTGGTTTGAGGTACCCCAGCTAGTTATATGTACCACAACCAATTCTCAATCAACTAAATGTTTGCAATATTAAGCTTGATGTCAATATCTCTCCTATCTTCCTGTGGGTGTTGCTTAGAATATCATAGGGCAACCTTAGCCAGAGTGGGTGACAGCCAGTAAGACCTCCCATAAAAAAAATTCTAACTGGCACTATTAAATGCTGATAATTATGTTGCTATACAAAACTGCTATACTCTCTTCACCCTAATCGCCGTAAGTGATTTACACAGTGGATCTAACTTTACCCACAGCAATCCTCACAACTGAAGCTATGGCTATAATTAAGAGTAAAAATCAATTACTGTATGGATAGCTGTTACATAAGGCTTCTGCTAGATGATATACACTATCCTATGACAAACTGGTACAAAGGGTTTTAACAACTGTTTGCAGAATTAGTACATCTTACGAGAAACATGAAAGCAACCACCAATTTATCAATACCAAACAAAGAAGAAAATGGCCAATCACATAGGCAGTACCAAAAAACTAAAAGAAATTTGCAAAATTTTGAACAAATGGTCCAGAAATGCACGAGAGAAGAATCTTTGACTTACAAGATGATACCACTGCCAGGATAAAACTATACTAATCAGGCATTTTCTGACTTTCCTACCAAGGTGAGGGAAATTTTCCCATAAACAGAACACTCCACTTACCTGTACCTATGTATGAGAGCATTAAATGCTAAACCATCCCTCCAGCTACTAGTGAAGTTCTTGATGTCAACTTTAGCATATCTGTGAAGGAAACAGTCAAGATTTCAAGTGCAACCAAGGATATAATTAAAACAAATGAGGCATTATAAAATGAAGGCTTTTAAAAGAACAAAACAATGACAAAGTAGAGAAGGACACCCTTGACTGAGTTTAAATAACATGGAATGACTTTACATCTGTAAATGACTAAATTACTCCAGGGCCATTTTGTCCTGTTGCTAGGGACAATAAGGCATGAAACAACCAATTAGTGACAACTGAGCACAGAGAGAAAGCTCATGATTGCCTTTAATTGGGTAGCAGCACTTATGGGAAGGAAGCAGCAAATTTGCTATGCTTTTCTTTCAATTTCCATGTTCAATTGTCACACTAAACATCAAAAAAAAAAAAAGTATACTAGCAAAACTTCTATGAACAAACACCAAAGACTAGTAATGTCTGATTGTCTTTTAAACACTGAAACCATGAAAACTAACAACAAAAAAAACCTTTCACATCTCTGTCACAATTAGAAGCTTTCTTTCCCTTCTTTCTTATGTATCTTTGTTCTCATGAAAAATTAATTGGGCAATCATTTTTGTTCAACTTTCAGATGTAAAAGCCACTTAAGATTTTAAAAAGAGCCATTATGAGCAAGTCAGATACCAAACATTTTAATCGAACATGTAATTAACACTTCATTTCCTCATAATAAAAAGTTTTGGTGTTTCTTTTTTCATTTTTTGGGGGGGGTACAAATATTCTTTCTTCATGGAAAAGAAATTCAGTAATCCGCAACATCCATTCAGTCATTCCTGATTTAAGTCAATCTGTGTCTGAAAGTGTGTCTGAGTGTGACCTAAGAATTCAAAAGTAAAAAAAAATCCAAGTTTTCAAAAGCTAACTTGCTACTGAGAAGTTATGGCATATGGTTGCAGAGTGCTGGTATGCAAGGTACTGGAGGACACCAGAGAGCCAGAAAACACGAAAGGTTTGGCATAATAAATTTACTGCAACATAACACTCCATGATTCATCCAGTAACCTTACTGGCTAAACAGCTTGCACTAAGCAGCACTGACATCCAACCTTGACCATTGTACTTAACACACAAGATAGCCTGATGCAACATACTCCACTGTCAGACTGCACATGTAAACCTGCAGACAGGCTCAAAGTTAACATTGACAAAGTGTGGATTTAACACAGGTAAGTTTTGGATTTAACACAGGTAAGTTTTGCACTCTGAGATAGGGGTGTTTTGCAAATTTACACATGAAGGGACAATTTAAAGGGGTATACTCATCTCAAATTTATTGCTGCTTTTTGTTTTACAAAAAGTTGAACTTTTGGATTGTTTACTAAATAGCATAGTGTACAATCAAACAGAACTTGGGAGGGAGAGGAACAGACAAAACTAACTTTCTCTGTGAAGCAAAGCAGACATAAACATTACACATTGTTTGTTATCTGTAATAGCATATTGCTACTTAACATTCACTGTGAAGCAACTGCCCATGTTGACCACACATTGCATAAGAACTATCACTGGGCATAATGATTTTGTTCACATTGCGACTTCATACTTAAAGATTAAGTGATATGCATCTAGAAGAGAGTTAGCTTCATTGAGAAGTTGCAGAGTGAAATCCTGAGTGATAGTCTGTTGGAATTTTGTTTATATCTATTACTGTTTTTGAGATAAGGCTTTTCAAAGTTTGACAAAAATGTAAAACAGACGATGTAGGGCATTGCACAGGGTCAGTAGTTCTTTTGTTAGGCCTTTAGACAGTATTTTATCTCTTAATTACTTACTTACTGGATTTCACATTGGTAAGTGATATCAATATTTCTAAAGAAGGCAATACGTGCTTCCAAAAACCCCCTCAGGCATGTAAAATTCTCAGTTGTCCTTTAAATAAAGGTTAAGTAAAAGGATAACAAAGGCATATCAGGTGAGTCCCTCCCTAGATATCACAAATTCCCCAAACTCATTGGTTTGGGAATTCGCTAGCGACGTACTCATGTCATATAACCTATGCATTACCGTATTGACCATGGTCTAGCATCTAGCAATTTTGTGTGAGTGTGAGTGCCTGGTCACTGCCCTTCCGTAATGCATAGGTTATACGAGGTGAGGGAGTACGCGCTGTGAATTTGCATATTTGGCTTATGTTTATTCATGATGCAACTGTTAACCAGAAATTTGTAAAATGGTCAATGTTTGATTGATTTTCATGAAAATTGTGACTATTTTCAACATTTTCAATGATTAACTCGGTCAGTACTCAAAACTGTGTTTTTCATGTCACACGTACTTCAAGTTCACAAATGTAGAAAAGAATTACAATGCAAATGCACTGACAACGGACGCCCAAAGTAAACGCACTAGTATTAAATGTTTCTTTCTTGGATAACTCGCTTTTTCGGTGGTGGCACTGTAGGAGCAGTGGGAATGAGAAATATGTGTATGCATATGGCATGTACATACACTGCAGCAATTTCAGACATACCGACAGAAAATGGATACCAACTTAAGGCAATGAGAAGGGCTATATATGGATGTTCTGCCAGTTCCTTCATTCCCTCTAAACTACCTCCTCTCCACCATTGGAAGAAAAAAAAAAAAGGGTCAATAAGAAAGCATTTCTGAGAAACCCCTTCAACCCCCCTGTTGCAAAACAAGCAATACAATTGATCAACTTCATTGGTGCAGTATGCAATCACATTTTACCCTCTATTAATAATGTAAAAACTTGAAACCTTTGGCATTTTGGAAAATCAGACTTTACAAGGTGACTCTGGTTAGGGACATATGAATAAATGTAGGTCACTGTATTGCACATGCGCACAAAATAGTTCCAAGTGATAAACTGAGTGTACAATTGACACCACCTGAAACACCTTTGCAGCTTATGGTCAGTAGCCGTGGATCTGGACAATAACCTTTACAATTAACTTTAATCAATGGTTGTCCAAGATTTCACACATACACTCGTATGCACTGTATGCACTGCAGTTAATTGTTTCCATTGTTCATCTTTGTATACATGCAATGCTCTGTGGAACAAATGTTTGAATGTTCATGTAACCTAGTTGCAAATGGAATGCTACTTCTTTCTCCTTTCTTCAATTAAGTCTGTTACATGCATTTGATTGAAAGCATTCTCATGATAGTCAAATTATTAACTGCAGCTGAATTCCAAAATAGGTAACTTTGCTAATCACTGACACACTATCAGTGGCAAGGACAGTACATTAATCATTGATGCAAAAGAGCATTTATTGTTCTGAGGTGGCAGATTTTCAAAACCTACTGTAAAGACTTTCCTTCGAATTGCCAAGTAAGAGATATTTTCCATCTGCAAATGCCATCACCAGAATTCCCCAAACTTCTCGGTTTGGGAATGAACTAGCGAAGTACTCACCGATTACGGAAGGTCGGTGGCCAGATACACACACACAATTTGCCAGATGCTAGACAATGGTCAGTAAGGAAAGGAATATGTTATATGAGGTGAGGAAGTACGCCCTGTGAATATGATTGGTCAAATATCTCGGCTTGGTATAATAACACTGTTTTCAAGGCATACAGTAACTGTAACATAATAGCAACCATAATTGCCCAGGTACAGAATATTTAAGAATGTCAAGAACTGTCTTATGTTTTATTACAACCTTAACATCAGAAAGACCCAGCAGATTAAATGAAAGCTAATCCAATTATCTCAAAGTACTGTTTGCTATGTAACTTGTAGACACAAGCACAAGTCTCTAAAATTGTCCATCAGACAGTGTCTATAATCACAGTTGCATAAACCTCCAGAAACCTCATAAAACAAATTCTGAATTAACTATGACCAAAGGGATGAAATGTTAAGTCTGTTTCACAGCTTAAATGTCAGATGCATTAGTTTAATGAGGTAAGCCTGATGTCACGTCCACATTGAAAGCAAATCACTGCAACTTGACAGAGCATACTGCTTTAAGGGAGGGTAGAGACACACAGAGAAGCACATCCAACGGCAATTTGTCACCCTAATCCTTTTAGGTGCCCCCCTTTAGGCAAACAGCACATATTGCCTCAAAAAATGTCGGCAGTTCTGAGAACAAGCAGCAGACTCCACACGCAGTGCCCGACTGTGGAAAATTCTCAAAAAAAACAGATGGCCAAAGATGGTCACTGTAAATCATAACATTTAAGGGGCTTATGGCCTGGAGCTACTAAGCATATCTCTCGGTATCTCTGAAAACAAGAAAGACGTTAAATTAAGATATAATCAAACATTTATGGAGGTAACAAATGTTTTTTACAACCTAATTTCAGAGGACTTTTATTCTTAAAAGTTGGTATGACCTGAAAATGACATTTTGGAGTATTGGGTGAAAATATTAAAAATAGCTACAAATTCCATCAAAATCCGTCAAAGATTGACCAATTTACAGGCAAATTAATGTCTCACAGCTGTATCATGAATAACCATTGACTAAGTATGCAAATTTGTGACATCAAGAACTGGATTCCTTATGTTAATCCTTTTTTATTTAACCTTTATTTCAAGGAAATTTGAGAATTTTATACACCAAGAGGGTTTTATTTTGGAAGCATGTATTTTCTTCAAAAATATCGATATCACTTACCGAGGTGAAACTCAGTAATTAATTAATTAATTAATAGGTAAAATATATAGAGCTTAACAAAAGAAGGACTGACACTGTGCACTCTGCGTCATCTGCTTAGGATTTTTCTCAAATTTGAAAAGTCACATCTCTAAAACGGTAAATGATATAAACCAAATTCCAATGGATTTTCACTCAGGATTTTACTTTGCAGCTTCTGAGTGAAGGGTGTTCTCGAGGCACGTCACACAACCTTTAAGTCTTCCAGTTTAGGTAGCTTTACAGCGTCAGCAGTGTAACAGCAACTTACATTTCTTCACACATCTACCTCAAAATAATAACATTAAGCTGAGGCAAAATGTCATCAAATCAGATAAAGAAATCTGACTGTAATATCAGACATGTCCCAAAAAGAGAATGACAAGAAAGTCAAGGGACTTTGTGATGAATTTTGAAATTCGAGCACCTGATCGTTCTAGAGACAGCATGCCTACACTAAGCTCTTTTGACAAGTGTGTGTACTAAGCAGTGCCCTTTCACCTTCACCAAAAACAATACTGATCATCTACTCACTATAACCAACCCACACACTAAGTATGACATTAGTCACAATTACCCTTCTTGAGATAGTCTTTTACAAGGTTTTCACATTTTGACCACTGGTGACTTCAAGCAACCTTTGCCCCTTACCAAAAATGGTAGGGGTCATCCACCTACTTAATATGACCAACCCACACATGAAGTATGGCATTAGTTATGGCTATACCTCTTGAGATATACTGTAGTGTTTACAAGGGTTTCACAATTTTGACCTTTGGTGATGTCAAATGACCTTTGACTTCCGCCAAAAAGAAAGGGATCATTTACTCAATATGACCAACCCACACACCAAGTATGAGATTAGTCAAGGTTATACTTCTTGAGATATAATGTTTACAAGCAAGGCATCACCCACACACAAACACACACACAACATCACTGGTGCACTGATTCCTTCTGCCTTCGGCAAGGAACCAAACATGCGGGCTTCAACTCGGAAACCTAGTTCTTAGGATTGCAAATTCTTTAAAAATGAAGTTGTTAATTGGTCAGAATGCGGTTTAATATTACGGAGAAAGACCAAGACATCGTGGTTTTCACGTGATTGCAGACCGTATATGAGCACTTCAAGGTGATTACTTTGCTTTTAACCACTATCAGGCATTCATTCATATTGGACATGCTGCAGATTA
Source organism: Stichopus chloronotus (assembly GCA_021234535.1). Classification (NCBI taxonomy): domain Eukaryota; kingdom Metazoa; phylum Echinodermata; class Holothuroidea; order Aspidochirotida; family Stichopodidae; genus Stichopus; species Stichopus chloronotus. Next base: position 19,002,352 of record CM037845.1, on the reverse strand, counting down.
TTTGAAGTGATACATGATGATATGAAAAAGCAAAAAATTCAGAGTGTTTATTAAATCAATGACTTGTGTACACAAGAGCTCACAGAGGATAGCTACAATCTTGGACAAAATTGTTGGGTCACTTTGTTGTACATTGCAAATATAATACTGAATTTTAGGTGAGTGGAAAACCCCATGCCTTTCCAATGTTGCACTATAGGAGTGAATGTACACTTTGAACAGTAATCCTATAGTCAATGAAAGTATTTACTATGATATTGACGTCGCACAGTTTTTAATGATGATCTTTGTTCTTAAATTGATCACTTTCTGAATGCTCTTTTTTCTTTTATTTTAGTTTCTCAGCTCTAGTCATTTTATGCAGGTCATTTTACGCAAGTAAAGGAAGGACACTTACCAACTGACTGACCAAGAAAGATCAAATAAATGCAGTAAAAGCTGCTAAGACTACATTACACCGCATATGTGATGCAAATGTGACACATGTAACTTGTCTATCCTAATGCATTAATATTTAGATCAATAGGTGCTGATGTGTAATAGTATGCAGACATTATCCATTCCTCATATATCAAGTCAATCATGATCAAGTATTACAGACAGTTTACCATCAGAATAACCTGCCTGACTGGAGAAACCTATCTAGCGGTTTGTTAATCCTTCCAAGTCCATGCCCTCCTGCATATATCCTGAGGTGAGAGCTGACTAAGCCATGCCAAGCATGAACCCACACTGGAATAAATGGGTCGGAGTTGAGCATAACTCGATCCCATCACCGCAAATCACATTGCCACCGCCTGCCATGGCAGTCGGAACATGTGCACAAGTGCAGGCAGATGAAAGAATCCCCCTAGGTAGCCATCTTAGGTGGATGAACCCCTTACATGGATTTCTTGAGCAGATTACAGAATAAAACACAACAGAGAAGGAGCTACTGGCTGTGAGAAAGCAAGACCCAATCAACTCAGTTGATAGGTTATTAAAGAGACATTTGGAATGGAGTAATAACTCTTACTAATCAGAAAGGAAATTGTAATCATTAATCGGAAATGAAATGTTTTCGCATTCAACTACATCTAAAAACAATAACAGGGGAAACCATCGTCATTTTTTGCCTCCGAGACTTTTCTCACACCATCCTCTCTTTTCTTAAGATGTTAATATTTGTGCCGACTGATCCTGACAGGAAATAAAACCCCAACCACACCAGTAATATCCTAGAGATTCAAAGAGCAGAATCAGAGAAGGAAAGTCAAGTGTATACATGAGAGAGTTCCATACCAGAGTCAGACAACTGCAAGAAAAAGTTGATATTTTTAGTGTCATTATTTCTTTGTTTCAGGACAAGTTCTAGGTAACTACTCAATGATGCTGCTAAGGAGTTCACTGTACGGATGTTAATTGGTCAATGCAATAACTATCAGATTTTTGGAAAGCTTCTTTTTTATTACTATATTAGGTTACTTGCAAATCCAAAAGAAAATTCAAAACTAAAACTACAAGGAAGTCATTCATGAGCTACATGGCAACTCCATGGTTTTGAGGAAGGAGTTGGAAAGCAAAAAAGACAAGAAACTCAAATAAAAGTACTGTAGTGCACAAGAAGAAAACCTTTGAATTTGGTCTGCAGTCAGTTTCAGGTGATTTTGACATATTGATGTCATTGCAACTGGATTAACAGGATTCCTGCACTTTCTAGGAAGTCAGTTTTCATACCTTACTTTCTGAGGACCAAAAAATTTTACCTTCCATGACATTCCTCCTGAGGTGTTACCAATAGCTTTCCACTATACTGTATATAACAGCAAACATCATAGCAATATGAGGCAAAGGAGTGATACAATTTGAATACTACAAACTATGTAACATATATCACTATATAACAAGTGATAAGAAAAAACATGTCTCTTTGTGAAAATTTCTAGGTCTGCACACAATCTAACTACAATTTCCACCCATCTAGTGGATCTTGTTGAGTACTAGATCAAAGGACATACAAAACCAAACTTGCATACACGTATATACTTCACTTTCCATCAAATTAAGTGCATTAATAAAGTACAAGCTGTGTTCATAAAGTTTAGCTGGTTGTGTTTCATAACCATGTTATCTTTTCTTAAACTGATAGTCTCATGTTTCTATATGTACAATGACTGAAGTATACATTCTACTTGTCACTAAAATTCACACATTTAGGCCACTGTTAAAGTGACTACGTGCATAGGCAAAAAAGTAAAAACATTGCAAGTTCATGTTCAAATGTTTGGCGAGGCTTTTAATTGCACTATCGAGACAATTTGGCAAAATAAATAGGTTTCAGTTAGTTACTTCTGCCATATGATTTCAAATTATTCTAAGTAACAACAAAAAGTGTAAACTATGACAATGTACTGTAGTGGTTGACAGTTTTCTTTCCAATCAACCGTGTTCTTCTTTGAATGTTCAGTTAGTCAAAATAATTCGGGATGCCTCAACGATGTGATCAGTTAGTGGGTATATATTTGTAGATACAGTGTTTCCTTTCACCAAATACTACAATTCCCAATACCAACCAAGGAATGACAACTTGATCACTAAGTTTCTGATATGTCATTTTCCTTCATTGAATGACAAAATCCATCCATGTACAACTGCACGTGTACATTTAGAAGTAAAGAAAATGTTCAGATCAAACATTCTTACTATTATGGTTTTCAGTGCACACACAATCACTTGTACTGACATTACAACATACAGGGATGTAAGTGCAGGGTAAAAAAAAATACTGAAGATAGGTTGTACAGGTGAACACCATCCTGGGGGTGGGGTATAAGGGGAGGGGGTGTCAGGAGAGAGCTGAGGTGCAAAAGTTGCACTGTAAATTCTTCATTTGGAATACACTCATGCCCCAGAGAATTCCATTTTTATGGTATTTTTGGTTCACTTAGACGGTTATATGTACATTGACATATAATTTTGTTAAAATGTTGGAATACAGGGGAAATACGAGGGTATCAGCCAATATTTAAAAAATACGGAATTCCGTATTAATACCGAAAACTTACATCCCTGCGACATATCAACAGCATTCTGGCTGTTTTTGCTTTAGTGTTACTTAATATGTTACTCAAACCCAGATTGTTCCTCAAGTGGATGTTTCAGAAAGTTTGTACCACACTTAGAGGTTGGGCGTTTATCTTTCAGAACCATATCACACTTCTAATGAAAGCAAACTTAGTACTATATAGATGGTTGTATTTAATACTTGCTTTCTACTTCTAATCATCACAAATAGTGTACACATTAATTTAAACAGCACTACTGCATAATAACATTGCTGGTTATGAGCTTCATGACAACATAAACAAATTCTGTCAACCAAGGTTAACATGAATTTAAAAACCTTACTTCGTTGATTACTTAGTCACAAATTTCACCTATGGAAAGAAACTGACAAAAATACTATACTTTAGTAACCACCAAGGGGCATGATGAAACTTTCATAAAGGGGGGTTACTATAAGAATAAAATTTTGTGTTGATTTTTAGAAGTTCATGCCAGGTTATTAGTACAGGCTAGTACAAGATCTCAATGAATGTTCACCCCTACGTAACCAAACTACCGCAACCAAATCACCAATGTAGCAGTAGAGTTTAGCAGTATGTATTCTAATTGCCTGATTGACATCAACAGGTACCTTTGCTGCAGCATGTGGGACGGAAGAGGTTTTGAGGCAATGAGGTATCGAACTATTTTATTATCATTTCACTTCTTCTGTCTTGAATTCACATTTTTTCTATGTGCAATTTGATAAAGAAAATCAAAGTAAATATGATACTCATTAAAAGTGTATTCACACAAGTGCTTTCTTGTCATCTTTTTGCAATTGACTATCTTGTTATTGCTAACAGTAGTTGCAACTGATTTACACAGATATGGTTTATCACTTTTTCATGTTGTTGCCATAATACAAAATTCTAGAAATGTGAAAACTGTAATTAAACACAAACACAGTTTGTATGCATAACAAACAAGCAAGCAAACAGAAATATACACACACACACAGCACCAGCACATGCATTGCAGTTGCCTAATGATTGTGAAGGCTTACAGTGAGTGAACTTGGCACCAATTTCAGAGGGTGATGGTGTTTATCTGTACAAAGTATGGCATCTGCAATGTATTATGTTACCATATTATCTGTCACTGTCATTCATGCTTTCAAAGCAAGCATTTGCCAAATGATAAAATGCATCTGATGACAAGACAACAACAACTAGTTGGCTTCAGCATTCCTCCCTTCTCATCAGAGATAAATTACACAGGGGAGATATTTACCATGGTAAGAAGTTTCACTTCATGTTTATCTGTTGGAATGTTATTTGTTTTCTTTCACATCATTTCTGAATTCTCCCAAAAAGTCACCGTTTGATTGACATGATGATTTCCAATTTTCATCTGAGACTATTTGAAACGTTGCCTTTCCATGATCTGGCTGGCAATTTCTGCGCCTTGCGGCCACAATTTGTCGGTGAATAACATGGAAGCGGAGGTTTATTGAACTAGCCCTGAAATGTAAGACTCCTTGCAAAACACAAACGATTAGGACAAAACTCGTTGGCAGCCAGGCAGGGCAATCACCAGGTCGCATCACAAAAGAGATGAGATGTATCGCGGGATTGATGCTGAACTGTAACTCAAGACTTCTCTCTTGGGTGAGAGGCTACAGCATCACTGACAAAGGTCTAAGGATTTCAAACTCATCAAAAGAATTTCATACTCATGTGTATCAACCTATCAGCTGGTTACATTGTAATAAATATACCAGTCAGACAAAGTAATGACTTTGAGAATGTGCTGTCTATTACTGATGTGCTCCTACATGCCAAAGGAACAACTCAGAGAGAGAGGATACAATGCTAGCAGTATTTAAGAATGTCAAACAAATGACCTGAAGAGAGCATAATGATCATTCTGACGACAAACTGAGTAAAAATGTCTCTTGATGTACCACGGTTGCATAAACATCCTGTTTTTATGTACTGTACATAGGTATGAAAGAGTAATGACTTGAAGATGAAGAATACACTAAACCTGCCCCCTCCATTATGTACATGAGACACAGTAATGACTTGGGGAGAAATGCAGGATTTTGAACCTACACTAACGTACATGTATGACTCACTAGTCAGGCCTAATGATGTGGAAAATACATACACCCTCACGATCCTACATTCATTCATACTTGGGAAGAATCCTAAACCCCTATTGGTCCATTACAGTCAGGTATAGACATGCATTCTCCAAAGGGTAATACAAGCTCAATTTTAGAGTAAAAACCCATGAGGATGAATACAATAAAAACCTTAATCAACACTGTTCTGTCTATAATTTACAAAAAACAATGGTGATATGCTTTGTCTATCTCGCATGAACAATGTTGACAGGTCGTGAATTGTGTTTGCATTTACTTGGGGTATGTTTTCAATGCAAATGCTGTTTTTTACTAAATTTCATTTTGTTTTCATCTTTTTCATCAAAATCTCACTTTGTATGAACGAAACATTACGATCAACTTAAGATCTGTGCATTCGCTGCAGGGTAATGCACTCTCAGGGGTTGATGCCATCAGTATATATGCACTCACACTGTGCCCTCCTTGCATCGTTTGCATGAACCCCTGATCATGCATTACCCTCCTGTTAATGCATGGTCCAGTGTTGATTTACCTTACATGTATGACACAGTAGTGACTTGGAGAAAGGCAAGATCTTGATCTTATGTTAACAACATGTATGACACACTAATGGCATCTGTCTCTGTACAAATATGTTAAGCTTCTGGATAGTGTTGAATCTCCCATCCCTCCACCCAAAAAAACCTGCAGTGTACTGTCAACATGTTCCATGTTCAAGGAACCTACTGGAAGTTGAATGGTTCTAAATCCCATCAGATAAAATAGAGAATGGTACATATGTGTTAGTTGCTGGGCAACAAAACAACTAAAACATCTGAAAGTGGGAACTGCATTATAGTGTAGCTAATACAAATGATTCTGCCTGCATAGGCAAAGTCATGGCCACGGCTTGCAATGCTTAACAAAAATCTTATGGCATAATACTCTTTCGAATAGTATGCAGTATCAAAACAATCCAGACCTTCAAAGTTGCCAAAGTTAAATTCCAAAGACCATAAGACAAAAAGTCTGCAGTGCTCAATGGCCCCTCAGACAATGCAATGTTGTGATGGTTGCTGTTACAGTATAAGCATACTACTGCAGTTTGTTTATCTTGTGGGGAACTGGAATTGATGATGAACACTTATCATCATCACTCCCATATCTTCTTTTTTTCCTGTTTCAATTCTGGAACATGAAGTTCTGCTGGCCTACTACTGAAGTTTATCCAGTGATGTGGAACTATGTTAAGTGACAGCAGGAATTACAGTCAAATCCCTATTCAAGTACCTGTATGCTGTTAAAGCAGGATGACAGCTTAATGTTATCAACCTTTTCAAATGCATCAAAAGTCCAAGCAAGAGGGCACACATTAAGGGAATTTTGACTTGGAAAGAAAAGAATTGCCAAAAGTTATCTGAAAACATGAAAACAATGATATTTAAGATCACTGAAGTACATGGCCCTAACGATCTAGCCTGAAAAATGGAAGTGTATTACTCATGCACCAACAGACTGCACTTACAATACCAAGGGCAGCGAACTAGCACTTGGATTCCGAGTCAATCTGCATACAGATTATACCTCATTAAAATTCATGTATGCCAACATAATCAGTTACATTCAGTAACACTAAATACTTCTTTCCTTTAGATATAAATATTCATGCTTTGTTTGAGCCAATCATGACATGTGGAGACAGACTCATGAATATAGAGACCTTGGTCTTCTATGAGACAAATCTGCAATTGCTTGCAGGTGTTATGATGTGTACGTTAAAAAACATTACATACACCTGTTTGGAAGGCTAAATAAGATCATTGCTAGAATATTAAAGGTACATCCAGAAACTATTTCCAAGAGGAAAATACTTTAGATCAAATAAAAGTACTCTAGATCATATTCTAGACATTTGCCAAGGTCTTAACAATCAGGTCAATGAATGAATATTACTACCTTTAACTTACCAGAAAAAATAAGAAAGACCACTAATGTCAGTACCAGTTTGAAGCTACAATGAACAGAATGCTACTGGATAGGTGAAAATGACTTGAAGCAATCAATCAAATCCCCTATTTTCCCTGAGTGACAGTCAGTAATATTTCGAAAGGGTACTCGGTGTTACACACGATAATAAATGTTCAAAGCGTCTTGCAAGTAGGTTAAAATGGCGATTAGCACTTAATAAAACAATAGAAATGTCTGCATCACTGTTCACCTTCACGTTGAATCTGCAAATTTACTTGTGAGCCCAGGAACGTATAATGCAACTATTCATGGGCACCAAAGCAGACTGAAAATCAGAAAAAATTCACACAACGAGCTGAGTAAATCCAAGAATCGAAGCTATGGGCTTCGAATAATAAATAAGAGAGACCACTAATGAAACTGTTAGAGGCTAAGTTTCATCTGAATGATCGTACTCTTGAGTACATATTCTTACACTAGATCAACGATAAATTCTGTAGCTGCTGCTTCCAATATGTCCAACCTAGCTGGAAACTTTATTTATGGAAATTGTTCTTACCCTTGAGTTATGTCCTTACACCAGTTCAAAACGGTATTCTCTAGATGTTGTTCCTGTACATCAGATCCGGTGCCAGAAAGAACAGCCTTTGACTACAACGGGAAAGAAAGCAAAATGGATTCAGAACCATGATATCCACTGATGACAAAAAAATAAAGCTGACATAACATTGAAACTTTGTGGACATCAAGGCAACCAAACTGATAAACTAGTGGCAATCTCCTTAACATTTTCACTGCAAGACAGTATGAGACTTGATATGCAAAAAAAAAAAAAAAAATGATTATCAGACATGTTGAGGAATAACAATCACTTGAACAAACTCATAGTCTGTTTCCTGCCACGAACTCACAGCTAGACTATACCCAGCACCACTCACACTTCATCTTCGACTGATTCTGACTGAGACATTCTACCAGTTTTCTACCATCCGGTGAAGCTAAACTAAGATCATTTAACTTCATTCTCTTGTATGTTTGTTCATGTTACTTTCCATACATGTAGACTGAGTACCAGTCCTGCCTCCCCAAAGACATCTCAACAACAACCTCTAACAGCAACTTACACAGATCTGCTTGCAGCAATGTAATGGTAGGTTAATGAACTGCAATTAGGCAAATGTGTGATGCTGTCGAGAAACGACCGCCAGGGTCCCCGCACTGTCAGCCAGTTAGAATGTTCAAGAGAAGCTGCTCTGACCAAGGTCAAGAAAGAAGGAAGTTGATATGGAACATTTACTTTTGCCTCTTTTCAATCCCTCCACCCACACCACCATTCAGGGGAAAAAAGTGAGAAACAAAACCTCAGTTTCACAGCATATGACTGTCTCTCCCCTTCTGTGCATTTTTCTTAAACAAAAGAGCATCCTTGCACGTGCATCATCTACCAGCAGGATGCCTTCCATTTCCTTCCGTTTCTAATCAATGCTAATGTGGCTGAGGATAAATCAGCCTGCAAGTGACAGCAACATTTATTTTCCGAGACAAAGAAAGAAATTACCAACATCTGGGTAAACTAGACTGCACAGCCACTGAACACATCCACAAATGAGTAACTCATGCCGTTGCTCATTGCCTTTTTCAAGTACAGCTACCACAGCTGAAATATGACTCAGTCCCAATCTAAATCAAATTTCACATCAGTTCTGTTTCTTTCATTCTTTTTCACCTCTTGAACAAAAAGTACTTTCTTTTATAGTTTTAAAACATGAACATTTTACCTCTATTTTGATGAAAAAAAAAAATCGTATGGCAGAAACTCCCGGCAAGGGTGCAGCAAGATCAGGTGATTTGCACTGAGAACTTCAAAAAGTTTGGAGGATGGTGGATTTTTTTTTTTTTTGCAGCTAATTTATGTTCATGTTGACAGTGTACTGTCTCTTGCCTTCCAGATATAGTACTTCCACATAGCATGCTCCCTGTAACAGGCGATATAATGCCTCTTTCAATTAACCTGATTGCTGTGGCTACTGTACATGGGGTCCTTCTTTATTCAGAGAGTACTATGAAGGAAACCCAGTACTTTACAATTGTTCTGTATGTAATTGACACACAGTTTTCTTCAGTTGTTTCATTTATACCTTGACAGCTGAAAATACAGATTTGTGTTATTATTTATATAATACTGTTTTAACTCGCATCTGCATCATGTGACACACCGGTTATATCGTATTATTTGCAATATTTACTATTTACTGAATATTTCTAGTTCTGATTATACCAATTTAGGCTACGCTATGACGTTCACAAAATAAAGATGACAACTAAATTTCCTCTGTTGCTGCCTTAAAGGTATTTAAAAGTGAAGGATGGTCTTATTAATATCTAATGTTAGGTCAGTCTCTTCTTGAGAAGACCCTTCAAATGTCGCTAGTTTCCCCAAAACTTATTGGTTTGGGAATTAGCTAGCAACGAACTCACCTCATATAACCTATGCATTACCGTATTGACCGAGGTCTAGCATCTGGCAATTTTGTGTGTGTGTGTGTATCTGGCCAGCGCCCTACGGTAATTGCCAGCTTTTGGTCTGCCAGCAAGGTACTTGCTATGAATTATGGTTACTCAATCATTGAAAGTATCAATGGAACATCCGTAGACCATGCACTATGTATACTACTACGCTATCATCATGAGATGACTCACTGTAAAAGAACATCCATAGCATTCCCCAATGGTCCCCGCACCCGGCATATGCAGTTAGGTGTTTGACCGAATGAAAAACTCTCTTTGAAATAGGTTTTCATTTGCTATGAGCCGGTTAATCACCTTGCAGCTATGGAGTCACGCTGGAACATCAAATATCACTCATGTGATTGATGGAGCATTTCAAGAATTTACAGGAGTAATGTTGGGGACAAAAGCAAGAGACAAACCTGTAAGAAAGGAACCTGTGGACTGAGACTTTGATAGGGTAAGGCCAGAGGTGATGAGATTCTACGTACTGTGGCTTAAAATATACATGCTCACCATTGCAATGTAAACTTCGATTAAAGAACTACAATTCGGGCAGGTACAATTGCATAAATTTGGTATCACTTGTCGAGCCATACCAGAACTTTGTACAACACGTTCATGATCATGATGGCAGTGTGGTTGGTTTCTGTGGATGCAAGTTTCTGGGTGTACAGAGTAGCAATGTTTCATAACTGTGTCACATAAAGGGACAGAGACTTGAGAATGAGCAAAAGGTTGTGCAAAACGAGTACAAAATTGTTGGATGATTTCAAGGGTATAGATAGCATTGATGCATAAGAGTGAGGACTGGCTGGCACAAGCCAGACTTGCACTTAAGAGGGTGGATTGGATGAAAGAAAAGTAAAGTAAAATGAATGTATACTAGTGTAAAATTAAACCCCACAAGCTAGAGTGGGGAATGATTACAAATATGCAGATGAGAATAGATGCAATTGTGTAAGCATGGAGGAAGAGTGTACGAATAAATGCAAGTTGTGTAACGAGGGGGATTATACTGAATAATCAATGCACAGGGAATGCAATCTGATCTCAGAATACTTACTTCCCAGTGAAGAATTATACTCCATATAAGTCCAAGCGTTAGTTTGGGGTTGCCATCAACAATATCATCATTGCTGATGTTCACAAGTTTCACCTGAAGATGAGAAAAAAAATATTAAAGAATATTTATCATTCTCTACACATGTGCTGTTCCTAGTGTAACATCCATTGCCCTCCCATCCTGTCCACTAGCTTCTACATGAACTGTCTCAAAAATCACCTCCTCCGTCTATTTGAAAAGCAATTGTCACCATTTTCACTGACAAATGATGGAAGGATAAAACCAGTTTGAACCGTCAAGAAGCAACATTCAGGTGGTTCAATGAGTAATTTATCTTTATTCTTCACAATACTCTTTCATGGTATTCAAACAAAGGACAACCGGTATAATCGGATGCCTAATAATCATACTTTGATTACAGTATGACCTGGGTACTTATTTCCCTCACACACTTAACATACATATAAGTCGAAAAAAATATTTCACTGCAACTTCCAATATTTAACAATTATTTTTTATATGTCACCACTATCTTTTATTTTTGAGGTATTACCATGTTTTTGGTATCTCGATTTTCTCCAATGCAATAATCAAACCAAATAGAAATCAGTTATTTTCGGTTTCAGTTAAATATAACCGGTTTACCATAAAGACTTACTTCACAAAGTCCACAAGATTACTGGCTGAAAGTTCCAACAACTTGACGAACTGCTTCATAGTTTGTTTTTCAAAAAAACTCAACATGAAGCAACGACACACTTATTGCGAGAACCCATGATGATTTCAAAATATTCATTCACCAGTTCTTGGTTCCTAATCTACTTCAATCAACTACAGAATAGTTGCGTCAGATGTGGCAGCCTCCCGACACAAACTGCAACCTTGTAGAGGAATCTACAATCACTGTAGGCATCATTCTTTTTCAAATTCAACTATGAGAGTAATATAAACATCTAGCAAATTCTCAGAAGTCAAGATTCATCCATGAGGTACTGTAGTTCTCATTAGGGATCGGTCGCTCAATGTACAGTAAATTCATCTTGGTTCCTCCAAAACAAAGATAGTGCGTGAGTTATTTGAAATTACAGGAGGGCCTCAGTATCCATCTGTAAGAGATCTAACTGAATTCAGCACAGTGTTTGATGACAGAGAAACGGAAATCTGGGATTGCCTGTCCCAGCAAACTTGATCAAGTTTCACCACACAGAACTAGAAGCAATCTCTGTTCATCACAGGACTTGGGGGCCACTTGTACCTTGCAGTTACAGATGGGTGCTACGTAAGAGATCTAGCTGTCCCACTTTGAAGCTGGTATCAGTTTATGAATAACACCAGATCTGCTGTCATTGATGTCACTGATTTGCAAAGACTGAGCAGTGGACTATCTACTCATTTTACAGACTTCCTATTACTACAATTTTCTCATTTGACCATTTGACTGATACATTGCTCCATGGCAACTGGAGTTGTTGTGCTACAATATATACTACAGTAACACTACTAAACAGCAGTAAATGAAGCCTAAACCACTAGACATGATGAACATGAAGGTATTGAAGAAGCATTCATCCAGTGCATAAATCAGTTTGAACTGTTGAATGGGCACGCAAGAAGGGGAAACTTGTTTGCATAATGCCCTCTTCTTGCTGTCAAGAAGGGGGACAATATGCAAACAAATTTCCTGGCAGAAGTTCAGCTTCATGTGTATATGTTATGTACAGTTAATTACACAATTAACTTACTGTCATAATGGCTGACATTAACACTTCCTTTAGAAACTCTATTGTGCTAATTGCTCATGAATATAAAATTGTGTGACAAACACGTTCTTCATTTTGAATATAATTTACACATAATTACTAAATCACTGGCAGGTCTTCACCAATTGCCTAATTACATTGAACTGACTTTTCAGACATCACTACAATGTTGCCTTATATTCTGGCTAGTTAGGTTCTCACATACTTTACCCTTTGGTTTAAAATTACCATATTAAGGTTCATATCACAATGTTATCCCACAACCCTCCTAATTGCAACAACCTTCACATAATTTAAACAACTTGGTTAATCAACTTCATTTCTTTTTATGTTTGCAACATTTTGATTGCAAATTTCTAAATCAATCTCAGTATCACTTCATTGCTGAATAGTAAAGATAATTTAAACTTACTGTGCATCACATTGGTTACATAGCACCACACTCCTTTTGGCCGTAATTTACAGCTGTTGTCATCATGGATACTGTAACGCAGCTGTGACTCACAATTTACGACAAAGTGCAAAGAGGCAAGAAATTGCAAGATTTCTGCCAGTCTAATCTCAAAGATGATGGCTATATCAATAATATTTTCCCTGGGTCACTTCATCCGATATGCTAGTCATGATTATAATTACTTTAACAACACAACCACTACTTGATTACCGTTAGTGCTTTTACGGTCTCGTCCCTTGTTTTCACTTCTCCATGCGCAATCAATGGGAAAGGAATTACCTTGCTTGATATCACGGCATTTACCTTCCCTCTAGATTACGATTGCACTGACGTAATATACGATCAATTGGCAAGAATTTGTACAACCTGTTCATTTTGCCGACTGCAAATGAAATTTCGCAGGCCAGAGTAGTTACAGTTTTAGTACTAACAGATGCAACCAGTTTACTAAGGAATAAAGCAAACAATTTTTCCCTGTGAATTTTCAGACAGAAATATCCCTGATGTTTTATTTTACGACAACCAGAAGCTGCATGCATTGCAAAGGGCTGTTTTAAGAGTGAAGACTATTTAGGAAAATTCAAAGAACAAGTTAAACTTCCTGCACGGGGAACACTGAGTGAAGGTTCATTAAATTAGAATCTACAGATGTGAGGGATTTCGAGAGACATAAGAAAATAAAGCAGCGGAATGGCAGAGAGCTACAGTACAATGAAGCTCAATACAGGAATGTGAGGTGGTGACTTTCAGGATATGGGTAAATTCAGGATAGTGTGTAAAAAACGCTTTATGATAAATGGTAATTATATAACCTTTAATATACCAGTACACAAATGTGACATGTGAGCAGAAATTTTGACATCTATGTTACACTTGACTTCATGCAGATACTAGTAGAATCTTAAAGTGATTGCGTGTGTACTGGAAAACCAAAAAGATAAGATTATGTTTGATCTTAACTTTTTCTTTACTTTTAAATGTACACGCGAGGTTATACATGAACGGATTATGTCTTTCAATGAAGGAAAAATTGACAGTCACTACTTCGAAAAGCAACGGGATTGGCATAAAAACAGTAAAAAACAGAAATCATATTTGAAAATTAACGGGTCTTCTTCTAATCACCTACATAATGAATATGCAACAGTGCAGGTCTCACTAGTGTATCAAAAACATACTACTCAAGTTGCTGCTGCTTGGTAGGTATTGGGAATTGTAGTATTTGGTGAAAGAAAACACTGTATCTACAAATAACCTACGAACTGAGCACAACCTTGCCGGCGTCAGTGATCCTGAGTTCTTAACTGAATAGTTGAATACTAGTATACTTCCCACTGGCTTGCTCAAAGAAGCACACCTTTGATTTGAATTAAAACTGTCAAGCACTACATTATCGTATTCTACACTTTCTGTTGTTATGTTAGAAGAATTTAAAATCATATGACAAAATTAACCAACTGAAACCTATTTATTTTCCTAGATTGTCTGAATGGTGTAAATAAAAGCCTTCCCAAACTTTTGGAGATGAAATTTCAATGTTTTTACTTTTTGCCTAGCACGTAATCACTTTAAGCTGAGGAGAAGACTTCATGTAGATACTAGTAGTGTCTTAAATGAACCACATGTCGCCATGCATCATAGAATGATTAATACCTTAACACTAATTTCATTTCCAATATTTAATCTGTGAGCCAACTTAAAAAACAGTTTAAGGTGTAGTTCCTAAAGCATCCCCACTCTTGAAGGGAAATTCCAGGGAAAATGTAGGAGGTTCTGCTTTAACAAGAAAAAAGATATTTTGTTTTTTCTGCAAGCACTCCAAACCACACACCAGTACTGTGTTCACGAGTCTGCTCTGTTTTAAGAAAGATTTTCAGGTACCTCAAGGTTCCACCATTTCATGTAATACCTGCAGTTTAATCAATGTTTCTTGCTCTTTGAAATTGAGAGCTTATTTACACCCACTAATCAGACACCACTGAAAAATTTAAAAAATTTCTTTTTTGGTCAACTGGATGTAAAACAAGTTTAACACAGTCAAGTTTACAAAAAATGACAAAGGATATTAAAGGGGAATTCCAATCAAGGAACATGTCTTCTGACTTATTTAAGACATTTCAAACCATTTCACATTCATATTCTTGACGTTTTGAAATGAACTTCTAATGGGCAACATGATATGTTCAAACTTCCCACCCAACAGAGATTCTAACACCATGCACGTACACAAAGGGGCGCGGCCATTATGATGTAATTGACTGTGATCTCTGAGGCTTATGACGTAATCGACGACCATTTCTAATCCATGATGAACAACCTGACTGCCCTACATAATTCGTAATTACATGGCTTATTCCCATATCTCTGAAAAGGTTCACTCAGGACCTACTAAAGATTACGTTTTCTATATCTTCACGGTATTGTTCGCACCAGCTCACACTGCCTAATATTGCCTTTTGATGGAAAATTCCTCTTCTTCTGTTTTACTGCGATCTTAACGATTTACCTTATCTTGTGATAGCCACACTGAACACACAGAGTGCCTAATAACTAATTATGTAGGTTAATCACGTTGATCATGGTTGGTCGTCGATTACGTCACAAGCCACAGAGATCACAGTCAATTACATCAAAATGGCCGCGCCCTTCATACACAAGCATAGTGTTAGAAACTCTATGCGGCGGAAAGTTTGAACATACCATGTTGCCCATTAGAAGTTCATTTCAAAACGTCAAGAATGTGAATGAAAATGGTTTGAAATGGCTTAAATAAGTCAGAAGACACGTTCCTTAACTGGAGTTTCCCTTTAAAGCAGTTGTGCCAACTACATCACCGAAATAGTCCCACAATGCAATTTTTTTAAATTCCTTTCTTCCAACCAGAATGTGCTATTGAGATATGGTTTTACTGACAAAGACTTAAACATATGGTTTAACTGACAAAGGCTTAAACTTCAAAGTTTTTCAAAATTTCAATTTTTTTAAAAACCAAGCTCTTTAATTATGGGAAAGGAAAATTTGGGGAAGACTAATTATATCTAAGACTATATAGACTAATAAATGCTTGCTTTTGTAAGTAAACTTCATGCAAGCTTGGATGCAGCTTGTAACCTAGTGACGAGATTTATCCATCAACAAGTGCAGCAAAAGGTGATTGAGCTCCAGCTGGGTTCCGTTCACCGAGTTACTTTCATGTACAACGTGTAGATTGTTTTCAACTCATTCAACTGATATCATTTGTGCAGCATCACGTGTACCTGCAGCGTGAGCCCGTCACATCCTTCATTGAAGAGAAGGGAAAGAAACCGTACCAACAGATTTAAGTACAGATCCTACTGTATACAAGACAAGGATGCACGTTATCCAATATCCATACAACCCAGCAATATGTAGGCTAATTTACTTCAGAACTCTTCTGAAAGACTTAACAAAACAACAACCCCTTCAAGAAATCTCTGAAATCATGATTGCTGCCAAAGCCAATTAAAGGCTCATTTTCCTTCTACTCTTCTTCCATGTTCTTTCTAACAATGTAGTCAAATTGTGATCAATCTGATTGCATTTCCTTCATTGATGATATTCACTCCCCATCCCACAAAAGGCAGCTATTATCCAAAATAAATTTGACAGACATTCTACAGAAGAACTGTGTATACAGTCACTGCAGTGTCAACATTCCTTGAATGGGCAAGAAGACAGGGGAGTAAATGGATAGACTGATACCCTCAGAGGATCTAGAGACAGATTCATTCAGTGTATGTCTGTTTACAGAACTGTCAGGATGGGCTGCCCAATTTTCTCCTCTTCATCCTTTCAAAACTCCAAGGAGGAAGGGAGAAGAGACAGAAACCTGATATGCAGAAGGTAAACATTCAACAGGATTCCACGCTGCAACACAGTGAAGAGAAGAGGAGCGAAAGCCATCTCCCAAACCGAAGGAGGAGATATACTCCTGGAATCAATCAGTGGGGTATCTGTCATGTGATAGGTAGTACGCCACAAAACAGAAATAACAGACACTGGCTCCAGAATGGATGCCAAATGTTTGAAGACCTTGCCGAGGGATAGCCACTAAATTGACATTATCAACCAATTAGTGGGGCAGATAACCTTATTTTCTTTTGTTCTCTGTCAAGTCTGATAGGATTTAAGGAAAACTCTCTGACAATGAGTCGCATGTGCTGTATCCATAGACATACATTTCAGGTTTACGGTATGGCTAATACTTCACGTATATAAGGTTGGTACAATAATCAGTGCTAAGTCAAGGTAAATAGAGACACAACCACAATGCCGTAAAATTTATGTCACATTGTGAGGATACACAAGGAGTATCACAACATTGCATTTTCACGGTATCCTTGTTCATGGTGCAGTAATTTTGTAAATTTTATGGATATAACCAACATGTCAGAAAGATCTCCCGTTTGAATTTATTTGTTCATGGATTTATTTAAGTATGGTTTCTACATTGAACGGATATGTTGCACACATCTATAGATCCGGTTGACTTCAATGTTACCATAAAATGTTACGGCTGGAAATATGTTTTTCCATTAAATACTTCAGAAAACAAAAAGAGAGGAAGCATATGAGAAAAGTGAGTTTGCTCAAAGATGAAGTATCATGGAAATGGGACTACATCTGTCCCTAAAAGTATAGCAGGTGGGTGTTTTACAGCTCCTAACAATTATTATTCAATTTTCTTTCATCCATGTACAGTACAGCACACAATCAGCAAGACTTCATACCAGAGCATTATTTTAAGTCAACTATTGAACAACAACTTTTGAACAACATATATTCCCCACACCTCACTGGTGTGTGTTTACCAGTGATTATACTTAAAGTTGCTTCACTGTTTGCCCTGGCTTGATCAAAGTGCTCATAAACAGAGTTCTAGCACTGTGAATGTGAACAAAAATTGTTAAAAGTTCTAAAATTTCAGTCCACAGAGCACAGCATACTGAATGACTAACAGCTGAAGAATATCTTTCTATAATCAGTCCACAAAGCAATACAGCCTCAAATATGATCATCCTCAAAAGAAACCAGGAACAAGTGACCCTACTTCAACCCCCCTCCCTTATCTCTTCCTTCACTGTGCTGTTTCTGTGGGACATGGCGATGCTACAATCTTGGCCAAAATACCTTGGGACACTCGTTGCCCCTTTCAGTGTTGGCTATAGGATAACTGTACACAGTGTACAGTCACTCCAATAGCACAACATTGGAAAGGGGTGCAGGGTTTCATGCTATCCTCTCAACTAAAACTTTGTATTATAACTGCAACATACAGCAAGGTGTTTCAACAATTTTGTCCAAGCTTGTCTGAGAAGTTCGACAGGTGAGAACCTTACGCAGGGACCCGTAAATTACGTCAATTTGCAATAGGTTAAATGGTTAAATGTGATATTCCTTGCAACACAAAACATTAGCAGTGCATAATCAGCATATTTTGGGCCTATATTGAAGTTGGGTTACTGCAATTATATTATGTGAATGCTGCCAATGTTATGAGGGAGTAAAGGGAGAACTAACTCAGTCAAATCAATGTAGAGGTTTGCACCACGTGTGCTTAATAAAGTTCAGTCATTGAGGTGGTAACATCATGAGTCCAAGGCATCTTGACGAACAGGAAACTACTTTACAATATTCTGAATGTTACAAATGACATAATTTTGGCTCAAACTCTGATATTGAAAACACGCACCGAAGAACCAAAACCAAAAAAGTAAAAAGGCAGCAAAGCGCAAGTCTAACAGGCAGAGCTAGGGCACAGAGGGAGAAATGCAAGATTATTTTCGAGTGTGTGTGTCTGGGCTAGATAGAGGTAGCAAGGGGTAAGTATATATCTACAATGTGAATATGTGTTACTTAAATTGTTCACAGTGATGATGTGGTGTCTGGTATTAAAATAACAACACATGATGATTATTATGCTTGACTTGTAAGTTAATCTGGGAAAAGACTTTGATTCCTTGCCCATATCCATGAAGAATAACCCACATACAGTACAAGTATTGAATCAAACACTATAAAGTCTATGTTTACAACTTGATTTGAACTATGATGTCTGCTGACCTGTGTCAAGTGACCTTTGACCTCTATAGAAAATGACACAATTTCTTGAAAAATGTAGAACCCTTTCTTTCTTTACAAACTCATTTTCATATGTATTCTCAGGTGTATTGTGAACAACAAGGTTTCACAGTTTGAATTCTCATGACCCCAAAGGACCTCTGATCTCCACCAAAAACAATAGTGATCATCTACACACCAAGCATGAGATCAGTCAGTTTAATAGAAGTGATGTTTGTTCATATAATGGTTAAAAGGTTAAAAGAATACAGATTAGATATGTTACCAGCTTCATGTACTGTAAACACTGTAGGCACAAATGTTGAATTAGATGAAAAAAAAATGTAAAAAAAACAGAATTTACTAACAATTTACCATTATTTTCATACAAAGCTGAATCATTAATTCTGACTTTTCCACATAATGGTAGAATGTGGCACTATTTCATGCTATCTTATGAAGGGGCTTCCTAACACCATTCTACAATTGGAGTGACACTCCTCTTGCAACACAACACAACAGCTGCCCATCAATGTTATCTCTAAACACAACTATTTCTGCCCGCATACCAAACCATGAAATAGTCTATTCAGTACGATCTCTCAATTTCAACAAAACAAACATGCTAATAAACCTCCAAATACAAAGTAAACTTCTTATGTTCATAGTCAAAATTCAGAATACTTTCATGTGAAAATCCCCAGACCCATATGCCTCAATAACTAATTTTTGTGATGCACCTTGCCCAAAAATGAGCAATTTTCTTTCAACATTTTGCTTGAAAATTGCTTTTTAAAAGCAATCTTTGATGAAATACCTTGGGACACCCCGTTCCCCCTTTCAATGCTGGCTATGGGATTACTGCTCACAGTGTACATTCACTACTATAGTGCAACATTGGAAAGGGGCACAGGGTTCCATGTTATCCTCTCATCTAAATTTTGTATTGCAATTGCAACGTATGGCAAAGTGTCTCAACAATTTTGTCCAAGATTATAAATTCAACTGAACTCTAATAACCAGAAAGCCAAAAGGCTTTGTGATTCCTTGCTACATGGTTATATTATAAAAAACATAAAATATCCACATGACAAGTATAAGATCAACTGCAGTCATTTTTCTTGATACACCACAAGCCTTTACCCCAAAATGACCTTTATTTTGGTGACCTGAAATGACCGTGACATTTGACATCCACCAAAAGCAATAGGGATCACCTACCCAGTATGGCCAACCAACACATCAAGTATGACATCAGTCAACATTACCCTTCTGGAGTTAATGTGTTAGCAAGGTTTGACCTCGGGTGACCTCAAACGACCTTTGACCTCCACGACAAACAAAAGAAGTCTTTTACTTAGTATATACAATCTACACATCAAGTAAGACATCAGTCAAGGTTAGACTCCTGGAGATATTGTGTTTACACATTTTTACAGTTCGACCTCTGGTGACCTCAAATGACCCTTGACCTCAACCAAAACAACAGAGATCTTTTGCTCATTATTACCAACCCACACACCGAGTATTACATCAGTCATGGTTACTCTTCTGGAGATATCGTGTTTTCAAGTTTTTACAGTGTGACCTCTGGTGACCTCAAATGACCTTTCCCCTCACCAGAATGATAGGGATCATCTACTCAATATGACCAACCCACACACCAAGTATGACATCAGTCACAGTTACCCTCTCGGAGATAATGTGTTTGCGAGGTTTTCACAGTTTGACCTTTGGTGACGTCACATGACCTTTGACTTCCACCAAAATCAAAAGGGGTATTCTACTGACAATATTCAATCCACACACTAAGTATGACATCAGTCACAGTTACCCTTCTGGAGATACTGTGTTTAAAAGGTTTTCACAATTTGACCTCTGATGACCTCAAATGATCTTTGACCTCGACCAAAAACAAAAGGAATCATCTACGTTATATGGACGACCCACACACTAAGAATGACATCAGTCACAGTTACTCTTCTGGAGATATTGTGTTTAACAAGGTTTTTACAGTTTGACCTCTGGTGACCTCAAATGACCTTTGATCTCCACAAAAAGCAATATGGATCATCTGCACAAAATGAACAACCCACATACTAAGTATGACATCAGTCACAGTTACTGTTCTGGAGATATTGTGTTTACAAGGTTTTTACAGTTTGACCCCCGGTGACCTCAAATGACCTCCATCACAAACAATAGGTATCATCTGTTTAATATGAACAATCCATACACTTAGTTTGACATACGTCACACTTACCCCTCTGGAGATATTGTGTCTACAAGATTTTCACATTTTCACCTCTGGTGACCTCAAATGACCTTTGACCTCGACCAAAAACAATAGGGATCATCTACTCAATATGACCAACCAACACATTAAGTATGACATCGGTCACAGTTACCTTTCTTGAGATAGAGTGTTTACAAGGTTTTCACATTTTGCCCTCTGGTGACCTCAAATGACCTTTCACGTCCACCAAAAACAATAGGGTTCATCTACTCAATATAGGCAACCTACATGCCAAAAAATGAAATTACTCAGAGTTACCCTTCTTGAGATAGAGCGTTTACGAGCAGCGTCACACACACGCACACACACACACACGCACACACCCTTACACACACATACACACACACATACATACCCACACACGACATCAGGACTGCATAGATTCCCCTGCCTATGGCAAGGAATAAAAAAACTACCAAAAACTTCCCACCATTCCATAATACTATGTAAACACTAAATACTATATGCATAAGTAAATACCTGTACTATATTTTTGTACAATGACACATGTAGGTAAGCTGATACAGTGCATTAAAATCAGTCCAGTTTCTACCCAGCAACACAACTAGGACATGGGAATGACTCTCCTTCAACTTTTTTTTTTGCATACTGTACTATAATTGATGACTTAAAAAATACCAGAAGCCTGAGCTTATGGTAACTTCATCAGTGCAGTTCTATGGTCCATCAGTGGTCCTCATGTTAAGTGCTACTATAATGGGACAGACCTCATAAACACAAACATCAAGATTTACTACACTGACATTCTGCACATTATAACTCTGTCTCCTGTAAAATTTTTAACATTTTTCACAAACTGCCAAGATGTCAAATTTACTACTCCTACCCTTGCAATATTTTAGACTCAAAACAAATTGTTCAACCTAATCCTTGAGGAAGCAGTACCTACTTAAATCAGGTGTTGTAATCTTTCATCTTGCTGTTTTCTCTCTTTCCTTCATTTCTCATTTTATATGTCTTCATCTTTTTCTTTCTTTTTTCTTAATTTCTTCACAGATCTAGGCATATCCAGTGGCAAATGAATGATAGGTTGTGAAATAATGCCTGTATCCATAGCAACTGGTTTGACAAAACTGAAAAGACACACATGCAATATGGATCTATGCATCCATTTTTTAATGTTCTAGCGATACTGCAAAAGTGAAGCTGTAGGCAAACATAGTACACTAGCACTGTACCTGTACAACAGCAATCACATTACTGAGAATATTTTACCAAAAACCTGTTTCTCCCATTTCACACAAGAATATTTCGAAGCAGACTAGCCCAAAATTCTGAATGTATTGTACACTCACACGCAAACACACACAGTCAGGTCTGCAATGATGACACACAAAAAGGAGGGGACTCCTCATGCTTAAATGGTGACCAAAATTGTTGGATATGCTATTAATATCACTAAGACTGCTGAAAGAGTTTAAATATAGGTCCAACACTCTCCCATCTTTAACAACAGTTTTCGTACAATAACATATTAAAACAATGCCAGTAAATGAGACACGCAACCAATGCACACTACAGTATGTCAGGTAAGAACCCATTTAGTGCAATTTGCTGTTAATATCTTTCCTCTTTTTTTTTTTAAAGCAGAAAATAGAAGTTACCAAATATCACTAAATAAATCATGTCAAAGTTGAAATATGAAATTCAGAGTGTTGTGATCCATGCCCATATGATAAACTGGTTTCTGAAGGGTTAGGGATAATTCAGTCCCTGGGAAAACCCGACAGAAGTCCACCAATTCTATAACATTTTGCAGGTAATCAATTTTGAGAGATAACAGAACTTGAATTGAAATTTCTTACCTAGCTGGCGACAATGACTATAAAAGGAATCAATATTGGAAAGTTCAAAATGTTCTTTTGGTTTACTTTTCTTCTTTCTTTTTCTTTCTGTCTAATAATGTTAAAAGTCCTTTGTCATGTTTGACAGCACCTTCAGGCACTGAACAAATGCTTGATCAACTTATTTGCAGCTCGATTTGTGTTTTTGCAAGTTTCAACTTTCAAGTTTATGAAAATGTTGATTTTTTTTTGCCCAGTTTACAATTTCAGAAAACTACAAATGTGAGTTAGTGGAATTTCTCCATCAAATTACACTCACACATTTTTTTTTTTTTTTTGAAGGGGAATATATAAATGACATTGAAACTATACATGGAATAGTACTGTAATACTTGAAGCAAATGACAGGTTGAGAGGACACATTGTTTTTTTAAATATACCAATCCATTTTTCAGAATCCCATAGTTGACGAAGCCAATTTTACTGTTTGTTTCTACTGAAAGTCAGGAGAATACATTTAATTAGAGTGTCTTGTGTAAATATTACTTAAAAACATTTCATACTAGAGTGACCAATGGAGTACCCTGGGTAGCAAATGTAGCTTGTTTGACAATAAAGTTTACCACATGTTCACAATTGTTAGATGGGTACTATATACCAATACAAAAAAAAAAAAACTAATGTAATAATCTAGGGTAATTGGAGCTAGAATCACACTCTTACAGGTTAGGTAGTGGCTCTCAAACTTCAACTAAAATATCATTTGGACACAGTGCGATGTTCTCTTTCAGAAAATCCTATGAGTGCCACAAAAGTATCTCAAGCGCTGTTTCAACAGTAGATGAGGGTGCAAATGTTGCAAAGAGACAGGTAAGGGTACATTCAGGGTTGTAAGCTCACCAATGGATACTATAGGACATCAAATTCCTGACACTGAAAACTGTCGACATGCAGACAGCACTGGGAAGACTCTCTGATAATTTCCTTGATAGTAGAGGTAAATTAGATGTATATGTGTTGTGTGTAGATGTTGTGTGAGGACAGGTGAGACATGAATAGCATATATGTGTGCAAGATTGTCAAAAGGCAGGGACCAACTGATCTCTTGTGTTACAGCACACTTAGCAAATACAGTGATATAGCTAGATCAGTATGGTTGTGAATGTATAAGTACCACCCTTATTTTTAAGGCAACAAATTTTCTCTTCAACTCTCATGACTTCAGCGTCTGATAATTCATTAACGTCACTTGCTCATTTTAGGCCACTGTGTTCACTGAGAATCTAGGAATTTATGTCCATGTGTCCATTAACAGTTGACTTGTACATGCAAGTAACATGGAACTGCGTAGTGCACAATCTCAGGCATTCACATGATTTGTGAGACGATCTGTCATCTCTACCATAAAAACAAATCTGTTAGCAACGAATCCTCTCAGTGACAATTTCCACAAGAATGTGGCAGACCGAGAGAACAGTTATGTAAATCTGGCAATTGCTTTTAATGTATGTACCACATGACATGCCTTGAAGCAGAAAAGCATCCCTGTAAATACCAGTGACTGTAATTCACAGATGATCTCTGAGGTCCGATAATATGTTACGACCATTTAAGAGCCCATTTCGGTGAATACCTGGTCGTCAACATCCGGTAATTAGCCACGCAATGAGGGATATACGGAAGCAATGGGTCAAACATTTACCCATTAAAGACTCCCTGACTCGCCCTACAACTATGCAATGAAGTAATCTAGACAAGACATTTTATTACAAGAGAGGATGTGCCTGACATAAACTGCCTGATAATGAGCAAGACAGGCAGTGGCAGAGCACTTGGTGTCAATAAACAAAAATGAATTTTTACCTTACACATTTTTTTTTATATCATGGCAATGTGAGTGAGCACACCATTTTATAGGGATTCTTTGAAGCTTTAACTTGATTTTATGAAATACTTTTAATGCAAACATTCAATAATTACAGGTGGAAAGTTGGAAAAAAAGTTGGAGTTTAAATAATACACATGATTATGCTTACATATGTCTCATATACACTAATGCACTATTTCAATCTAATTAGGATTGGGCACAATTCTGGTACTGAAGTAGGCAACATTTTTTTTATACCAATACTAAATGGTACTATCCGTGCATCTTCATCAACTACTTTTTGCTACGTTCAAAATATCTGCCTGCTACCACCTTAAACTATCAGAACCGGTTACCAAATAACAAAAAGAAACAAATAAAAACCTTAAAATGTACTGTTAATTCTCACATATTTATCTCAAAATTGTCTAAATATATGATGCTGCCAACATTGAGTAAAAAATCCTAAGAGACAAGACTAAAAGTGTTGTAGCCTAACACACATAAGATCAGCTAAAAATTCTAACATTAGGCTACTTCCTAGATGAAACTTCAAGACTTGAAGAAAACAACATTGGCCTACAGGATGTAAAATGCACCTTAGGCTTACTAAAATCCAAAGTGATGAAAGTATTAAAGATACTGTTCACAGATAATTGGCTCAAATAATCAGAATATGCATGTTCAATGAGAAACAATTGAAGTGATAAAGATGTTTTTTCACAAAAGTTAGGATTATACTAAAAAATTAACGGTTTCTAAACTGCCCAGTAACGATTCATCTGAAATCATTCTCACAAATATGTATATATGAATCAAAAGTGACTTGTTTCTTATCTGTAAAATTCCTGCATAATCAATTGAAGGCATAGGCTACCATACTCTACTGAAGATAATCCTATGATTAGGGAATAACTTTAACACAAAAGGAGGGAATTTCAGTTGGGAATATTCTTAAGGCTCACAAAATCAAGCCCTAGTTACAAATAGCAGTGGGGGACATTTCTACTTGAAATGGGTCAGGGGGATGCACTAAGTACAAGAAATTTCATTTAGTTACATATCAGAGATATGAAAAAGATTTTAAAGACTGCAAGAATGAATCTAACCCTCAATGAGCTCAAGTATACACGAAAATTTGGGAACCATACATGAGTATTTAATCCAGATGAAATACAGAAAACCAAACAAATTTAGCGTATTAGCAGCTGCGTTACTCTAGAGGCAGTAAAGCAATGCACAATACCAGCAAACTTAAAACGAGATTCTACAATTGAATTGATACTGTACATCCAACCTTCTCTGCTCCCTTTCATCAGGACATTTCTCTGTAGACATGATGTGGAACTCTGAGTTAAAGGTAAAGTAAGATTTGAAAATGTTTGAAAGAAGACCATGATTAAATCGATAAAGAATTATGCCAAGGCGGTACATGTAAAGCTCAAAAATAGAGAGGGTGTGTAGCTCTTTAAAAAGGGGTCCAGTATAAGCTTGGAACGATATGTTACATATATTTCTGTGCATGCTTTTGAAACATTATGCTTGAAAACATTATGAAGGGCAGTTCAATGAGTATTTCCCCAGATAAGTAGGTTATAGGTTAGATGAGAAAGTACAAGAGATTTACAGAGTATGAGTAGAGCATTCTTTGACATGAAGAGTTAGTAGTCGATTTAGAATTCCGCTTGATCATATTTTCTTACTTTAAGGATGTAAGAGTTTTCCAGTCTAATTTACATTCAATTCCCAAAAAGTTAAAATGAAGTGATGGCGTGATGAGGGTACCATTTAAGTTAATACTATAAGAAGTCAGGTAGGAAGTTCTACTATCAAGTAGACTGTAGCTCAATAGGTTTTCATACTTCAGTCTCTACTGACAGACCTCAAATGACTTTGACTTCCATGAAAAACAATAGGGATTTAACATTTTTACAATGGACTAAGTACACACTGAGTTTGAAATGCAAGTACCATTTAGTTGCCAAGATATCTTCCTTTAGGTGGTTTTCAAACTTCAACCTCTCAGGACCTGAAATGACCCTTGACCTACATATAGAAAGCAAAGAGGGACTGTCTTCTTACCATGTAAAACCAACACATCAAGTCTGAAGTTCAGACACCTTTTTGAAATATTGTGTTTACAAGCCAAGGTGTCACATACATACACAAACACATGCAATCACCACCACAGAGCCTAGATTTCTTGCCTGCCATCGCAAAGGAATAAAAAAAGCAGTAATAACAGCCACGTCATACTTTTAAATAACAGCAACAAGTCATCTCATCACCTCTTGCAAATCGAGCAACTCAAAATTCTTTATGTTACTTCCGTAGCGTGAACATTAATTTTAGTCGAACAGTATCGTTCACTGGGAATAGACGGATTTGTCACTAACAGTTGACTTGTGCACGCAAGTAACGTACGCATGGTGAGTGGAACTACACAGTTCACATGTATGCTCAAGTGTCTTGAACACCTGTATGTGTTGACAATCTGGGCAATATTGGAGACTTACAACTTGCACAACAGTTGTATGACACATCTGTGCCAATATAACCTTTTAGTTCTGTCTCTGAAAGATGTACAATACTGTAGCTCTGTACATACAAGCTGTGCACAGAGATTCGTTCTTTATGATTTGAGTAGAGAGAAAGAAAGAGGACAACAATTTTATGCTCAAAGGCACTGAGTATTACTTATGTGGTTCAACTGGTCATGTTTTTCCTTTCAAAAATAGTTTTACGTGTACATACCATACAAACTGCACAGAGAAGATTGGTTCTTTAAAGGGAAATAGGGCGTTTAGAATATATCAACATGGCATACGAAGAAAATAGCTTTAATCATTATTAAACCATTCAGTCACACCAATAAACACCTGCAAGACCTTCATCTTCTCAAAACATTATGCATGTGGTGAGTAACAGAAGATGCATCATTTGAATTTTGAAAAGTTTGGGTGAACAAATTATTGTTGAGCAACAAATAACTGAATTTCTATCTAAGAGGAACTTATTTCTTGAAAAGAAGGCTACGGTCCTTCCTTATTTTGAATAATCTGTCTTTCTACCTTTACAAGCACTGGTTTTAAATCTGTTGTTGTTTTCTGTCAAACAAACGCCCTATTTCCCTTTAATGTTTACCACTTGAATAGAAGGAACAGCAACCATTTGCAGCTTCAAAGGCAAGACTTATTGTGCTTCACGAGGATTCAGTGTTTTATATTGGAACAGTGTACAGTATAATTTTCAGAGGGAATCTGACAACTAGCATGGAGGAATGCCTTACAAATGAAACTGAGGCTGTAATCCCCAAAACTCCCTGGTTTGGGAATTCGCTAGTGACGTACTCACCTCATACAACCTATGCATTACCGTATTGACCATGGTCTAGCATCTGGCAATTTTGTGTGTGTGTGCGTGTGTGTATCTGGTCACCGCCCTCCGTAACTGAGGTGAGGGAGTACGCGCTGTGAATTTACTTCTTTTATTACTACAGAGCAATGCCTTACACATGAAACTGGGGCTGATTGATTGTAGGAGTCCATGTTCTCACTAGGGAATGGCCTGCCCCAAAGTAAAAATTGGTACCCCTGAAGAGACACTTAGAACATTCAAAAACTCCTACTCTCCCCCTTTCCCCCCTCCCAAAAGCTCCTGTCAGAAAAAAATTTGACAATAGGCTTGCTATTTGCACACACAGCAAAAAAATGTCTAAGTGGCACCAGTTACACCCTTTAGCATCTAAATTATCAAAGAATTTCTGGAGGTGAGAACTAACCCCTCTCCGTCAAGCACCTCATCAGTAATAGCGCAATCGCATGTGTTTCACATGTGGCTGAGTCCCCCTTGAAAATCTGTGGAGACTGCTAGGACTTACACAATTAGCTTGTAATGCATGGCAATATTACTCATGCCAAATGTTCCAAATTTACCAGTCATATTACTTTGAGACTTAAAGAGTCTGTGCAGTATCACTCAAAATTAATAAAATAATTGCTAAGTAATTAGTGTCCATTTAAAGCACAATTTAGCTGGCGTCTGCACGGATGAAACAACACCAGAAAGGGGCGTAAAACATTCAGAAAGACTTATGAGGCTCTGCAACCATTTGAACATCACTTATAGTACTCTTACCAATTGATGCAATATTAAACAGATTTTGCCACAACTTGATGTGTTAGAAGCATGGCTCTTCCTGGAAAAGACATGGTGAACAGCATGACACATTGATTTTCCAAGGTTAGCGTGCATAAAGTGTCTAAATTCCACAGACATTTTCTCCCACTGGTGCAATTAAAAAAAGCAAAATAATACTTCTCTTTTCAATCTTTAAATTTCACCTGGTGGTTTATCTAACCAAATTACCAATTTTTGATTTTGATTCCAACTTGCACTGAAGGGGTCAGTGTCAAGTCACCTTTTAGTTCAACAGCTAGAATGCCATGTTTGTGTGGGAACAGGTAAGACTTAAAATACATTGGTATGGTTGTTTACCTTACGGTGTCCGATAATTCTAATGTCATGTAGAATGCTGATGAGAGGTTCTCTCATAGCTTTCAAAGCTGATTATCCTGTGCATGCCAAACAGTTAAGCTAAGAACATCGCTACTTGTATGTGTAGATACATATCAGCACATTCCTCTCTCTCTGGGATGTACAGTACAGTATGTGTCTAAATTATCTATGTGAATGATCTTGTGCACAGGGAGGTATGAGGGGGCAAGTACTGAGTGGGGTATTCAAATAGCTTTGCTTGGAGCTGATTGGTACCATAAGTGACAGACAAGTGTGATGCACTCCCCAAGGGGAAAAAGTAGAAAATACGCTTCTTTATACAAAGGAAAATTACTGACTGCACACAGATCAAGTCTTTGATTTACTGCTCAGCAACTCTCAGGTCAGAATTACCTAAATATTACCAGCATAACAGGTTACATATTAACAATTTGTAGATTTACAGTGGATCAGAGGATGAACATGATAAGCCATATCAGGCTTTTTTGCATGATGCACCTTGTTCTTCAGGGTGAAGAACAAGGTGCATGTCTCAGGTGGGCCTACACCATCGGAAAGTGTAACATGTAATAGGTTCCAAATTTCTTTTACACAAAACAGTGTCACTTACAATGCTATGAACTATACGAGAATCAATTTACAAGTGTTTGAGCTAATGATTTCTGCAATTTAGCCTTCTGAGCATTCTACCCATTTTCTCGCCTCACGTCTTATTTGACAATTGTTGCAAGGAATCTCTATGTGTCTACACAAACCCCTGACCGGTGCAACAAACATTGAATTGCAATGAAACGTTGTGTGGCAGGCAACTGAATGCATGTTGCCTGAATCCATTCATGGTCACCCGTGGGAAATCAATCACTTATTCAATTATATTTTCAATTTACGCCATGTCCTTGTAATCACATGATAACACTCTATCCAAACTGTTTCCCTCGTTCAGACAAGCTCTTTTGTGTTGTTGTGTTCAAACTCACCACAAATTATCTTGGGAGTACTGACTCTAGCTTCTTTGATGGATGAAATTTTGACTTTCAATGAAGTCTGTTTTTCCTACTTTTATTTATCTTTTTTGATGTTACAAGATCGTGGGTGGATTTTCAATACTAGTTAAACATGAAATATGTGAAAGAGGAGAGAAATACGCTCGCTCAGCTCGGTTGAACAGCTCGCTCGAACGGCTTGCTTGGTCGAACGGTTCACTCAAACGCTTGCTTGAACGGAAGCCCACCAAGTCCCAGCCCTCCAAATCCGCCACCGCCAGATCCTCCGATATAGGATCCTCCAGCCAGGCCCGTCCCGCCTCCTGGGGCGCAGGCTCAGAAACGTTGGTCAGACTTAAGCCGTCCCAACGGCAGCCGACGGCACTCGGGACTGAGCGCCAGCAGGTCCAGCAGTAGCCTGCAGTTGAGGGCTTATCCCGGACACCCTAGCAGCATCAGGACGGAGGCCAGGGCTTACACCATCTCCAATGGAGGTCTGTGCATGGCAAGGACTTCCACCTTCACCAAAAGAAGCCTCTTTGCTCTGGTAGGGTCTTAGGCCATCTCTGATGCATCTCTGATGATGGCCCGAGTGAAACACGGCGGATCATAATGGCGTGGTCATGTGCTGTGTGCGGGTGCCAGCTAACGGGCACTGCTTGGAACCTGTCTGCGGAAGTAGGACACCAGCTCTCGGGCACGGGTAGTATCCTGGGTTCAGCTCTTTGTTGCAGGCTCCCAGGTACAGCTCTCGGTTGTCGAATCCCGCGCACGGATCTGGTCCCGAGTATTGTCCTCTGACATGGAATCCTGGGCACAACTTAAATCCCCGGTACGGTTTTTTGGTTCTGGCTCATGGGGCTGGTTCTTGGGCACCAGATCATGGTTAAGGCTCTCCCCACTGCGACTCAGGCCTTTGACGGGTCGGAACATCAGCTTTCTTCCTCTTCGATTTGGGTGCCGTCTTGCCCTGTTGCTCCTCTCGCTTGCTGAGCCACTGCGCGGTGGAAGCCCATCGCTTCTGGGCCACATAAAGCATACAGCGCTTTGGAGACCTTCCTCACAAGGTTGGCACTTGGAACTAAAGAACTAAAGGGACAGAACCTCTTGCACATGGAGCAAACATCCTGAGATCTCTCGTTCTCTCCATACCTGAAGGAGAGGCTAAGGAAAACGAAGTGCCGAAGGAACAAGAAAGCAACTGGAACAAACAGAGGCTCGAGTAAAGAACGAGTCCTCACAAAAGACCCCCAATGCAAAGACCACTGTCAGCCTGGAACCCACACGAAGGAACAGATCCCCACGCAAGTTTCCCTGGCCTATGTACACGGCAAAAGTACAGAGCCCCAGGAGGAGGGAAACTCCCAACCCCGAGAAACACAGCTAAAAAAGTAAGATACACACAAGGAGGCTATCACTGGAGCCTAACACGAGTACGTGAGCAAAAATGAGACTATGTTATGTAACAACACAGGGTCTAAGGCCTAACTTAAATCCAACACACACGTGTTTAATGACATTTGGGAAAAAGGATACTCATCCAAAATGGCCCTGGAAAGGTGCAGAAGGATGAATCCAAACAGACGTGTAAAAATAGTCCCAAAAGGATGTAGCAGATTCCTGAAGATGACGATGCTCAGCAGACACTTCGCTGTAAGACAAGGTGGCTGGCAATTACGAAAGGGCAGTGACCAGATACACACACACACACAAAATTGCCACATGCTAGATCATGGTCAATACGGTAATGCATATGTTATATGAGGAGATAAACTCTGCACAAGGGAACAGAGTCATATAATATCCCAAAATGTACATTTGAGGAGCAGTATGATCGAAAACTGAAGGGACACTAACCTTGATTCCATTACAGGAAAATCTTTCACTTGATTACGTTACTACAAAATACTTTTAGGCCAATGAAAATATGCAGTTACATTCAGATAGTGTGTCCCGAGCATAGCAACTCTGAAAATAACTTAGTTTGGACAAGGGACATGTCACATTATCAGTTTCAAAATTGTACTTTTTCACCTGGGCAAGCAGCTCAAATGGCTTCTATTTCAACAGCACAAGATCAATTCATGAGAATTTGTAATGTCTGATTATACTTGTCCACATCCTTCAAAAAATTTGAGCCTTTCAGTACCTCCCAACTGCTCAAGACATGCAATTACCTCTCATATCTGCCTACGATCATGTCCATCTTGTAACATGCTACAAACAGCGATCGTATCCAACCCATGCTGATGACACTGTAAGAGATCACTGAGAACGAGAGACAACTGTCCAAGGGGTAAGTTTCTCAGTGCTTTCCACAAGAAGCAACAGGAGATGTTTACGTTCTTCTGGTATAAAGGAAGTGATAATACGGGCATTCACAGTGACAGCTATCTGTATGACTGGTCACTAATTGACTAATGTCTTGTTTATTCCGTGTCAGCCGATACCACCTCTGCAATTGACTGATTGCTATTATTAGAGGCGGGGAGGCGAGATCGTGCCCGAGCGATATTAAACGGCGAAATTGCTCCCGGAAGGCCGAGCCTCTAAATCACTGCAAGAGAGTTGACGGATCGTGCACTTTTACCAAAGAGCCAATTGGGCAAAAATCTTTTGGGAAGCGTGATTTTCTTTTGTCCTTCTATTACTGGGAAAAATAAGGATATCGGTATTATAACTGGAAAACTGGACAACCATGATAGCCACCAACGTAAAATGTAGGTGAAAACGGATATGCCAACTTGTGTTTCATCCACACAGAACACACATTACTCTGAATTGCTTTTG
The DNA here is from genome assembly GCA_021234535.1 of Stichopus chloronotus. Lineage (NCBI taxonomy): Eukaryota > Metazoa > Echinodermata > Holothuroidea > Aspidochirotida > Stichopodidae > Stichopus > Stichopus chloronotus. Next base: position 18,969,101 of record CM037845.1, on the reverse strand, counting down.
GGAATGATGACAGAAACAGAAGAAAGATGAATTAGAAAATCACTAACTACCCTATACTGTACAGGTAGTGAAAAGAACAAATTGACTATGCATAAATCGCTCTAAAACATATACATGTCCATGGCAGTTGGAATTTGGACTTTCTGGTAGAAGTGGAAGAGAAACAGTCTTCGTTCTGCGGATAACGAAGAACAATTTACGATAAGATTCTGCGAAGAGAAATATGAACACGTCTTAAGTCAAATTTGTAAAATAACATGGACTGTGACAGGATGGACTGTCCAGAAGGTTAATCCCTGACTGAGCAATGAGCACATATAGGGTGTATCATTGACAATAAACAGGATATGATCTTGAAAAAGCTGAAAGAGTGCGATGTACTACTCGTCATATTTTTGGATGAGTGCCAAACACCCGGAACCACTCAGGGTGGACACAACCCTCCTAACCTCTGGGACAATAAACTCATTGAGTTAACATAAGAATGGCAGTAATCATTTCTGGAAGTCCATTTTATTTTCAGTTTGTAAGGGAAAAATACGATGTATGCTTTGTTTGTGGAGATGAACTGGTCTTTGTCAGAAATACAAATACAGTGGCTTATAGCTATCAACCTTATGTAGCCCATACTGTGCTATAAAGTTCCACTATATTCAAACGACAACTGGGATAATATGATGCCTAATAATCTTACTTTGATCACAACCAGTATTTCAATTAAAAAAATTTAAACACGTAAGTTGACAGGCCCAATATTTGAAACCTTGAGAGGCCTCAGGGCACCATACAAGTGCTCCTATAACCACACAAACTTTATTTTTCTTCCAATTTAACTCGCATTTCCACAAACCTTTAACAGCAACTTTCCATACTTCTGGCTCATCTTTGATATTTCATGACTATCTTTGGTATTTAAGATATTACAAACTTTTTTTTTGAACTTCCACTTTTCCAATATTTTTCAATTCCAATGCATAATCAATCTGATTGAAGTTAGTTATCTCTGGCTTCCATTATACAGTACAATCGGGTTACCAAGAAAGTTCACTGTACTACCAACACCAAACTTTACGACATTCTGACTGTGACCCAACAATGTAAATGAAGGACAACAGCACAGTTTAAGGAAGTCTCCATTTTCTTCAAACGATGAGAATTGTTAGAAATGACTAACTTAGGGTATAACATCAATTTCTCCTCATCACATTGCATAATATTTACTATAAGCTCACTTGATAATAGTTCATGATTGGGTTGAAGATATAAGTCTTTCTTAACCATTTATCTATTGCAGTATATAACTTATTTCAAATGTACAGTAGGATCAACTGACTAATAACTCAGATATTGTTTAAAAATGCACACTGCCAATTGTTAAGTAACCATAGCATGCAGACACATAAGAAAAGTCACATTTTATAACACAGGGGACATAAAATCTGTTAGCTATTTGATAACAGTGGTGTAATTTATTGTCCTGTAACTAGTGTTATACCATGTGTTTGGAACAATTTATCATTTACAGAGGTTACAGTACCCGACATACAGTGCATGATATGTACAATACCCTCTGTAAAGAATGTAAAATTTCATTTATTTGGTTCTCATCAATATACACACATTTCTTGTTGGAACTTAGTATTTTCATAGTATAATGAATTAGATTTGTACAATACAAAGAGAAAGGCAGTGCTTTAACAAACCTTAACATTCTTTACCTAGTTGAGTCACTCCCAAAACCAAAAAGCGAAGAAATATAAAATCAGAAAAGACATAAAATGACAAAAAATGTGTTTATACCTGTATCTATCTATAAAATTATGTATGAAATAAGAAATCTACAGAATTTAAACAAAGTAGACATAGAATAAGAGTAAAAATTAAGAGACACTCATTTATTGGCACTGTAATTCATTTTAAATGAATTTATTGAAGCAGCACAGTGAGCACACCAAACCCAATTTAAGCACTAGCACTGTATGGTCTGCACTAAAGTACATACTCCTACACAGAGGAGAGCAACATCATGATATAAATGTAAAATATATTTATGAGAACTAAAGCATACCTCAATGAGGAAGATGACTATGTCCTTCCAAAACAGAGAAGATGAAATCCCCCAAAAACTGCTTGATTTTAAAATTGGTCTCCCTGTATTCCTTCAATCTGAAGGAGCATAGCTAATCCTGTATGATCCAAGTAATGAATCCTTGCTTCGGCAAGATGAAGGGATAACAAAACTTTCTGATACGCGATCACAAAATAAAACCCCGTACTGCAAAGAATGGACCTATGACATTTTTTAAAGGTAACATCCGAAGCGGAAAATTTCTGATGGGACGAGAGAAATGTGAAGGGAAAAGAGTCCAGGGAGAGAAATGAAAGAGTTGAGAAAATCAGACTTTCTTCATCCACTTCAAGACAAACACACTTCACAACACAGCAAGCAAACACCTGGGTTAATTCAAACTGAAAAGGATATTTACAAGTTGTCCCAGCTGTACCCAGGCTATCAATAAAACGGTCCTGGACACAACATTGTGCCTTTCAGATAGAACACTCCAGACGAAACTGAATGACTGGCAGAATCAGAGTCGACTGGCTGAACGGTACCAACTGACTGAACCTGCCAACTTGAATGGGCTGCCTACGCACTCATTCCTTTGCAAAAACATAACCCTTAACCAACTTCTGCTCCTCCTTCTCCTCTGGGAGAGAGACAGAACAAATCAGTCAGAACCAGAGAGCTTCAGCAACCTTTCACTAACTGGGAGGATTAAATTACAATAGCCTCCGCAGCAGCGGCAGCGCAGTGACAGCAGAACCACAACAAACCAGCCAGTCAGTTGTGGTGTAAAAAGATACAGAAAGCACCACAGCTTCAGAGCTGCAGGGAGATTTTAGACAGCCAAGATCATTGCCGACCACATTAGAAAGGAAATGCCAGGAATGTGGAGAATGCAAAGACAAAATGACCTGGGTCAGGACAGGCTTTAAAACTTTGAGGGGGAAAATATATATCAACATTGCCCCAGGTTATGCTTTAAAGGAGCATCGGTAATGGTTGTGAAAACATTTCCACATAATTTTCTAAACATTCCATAGTCCAGATTTGACATAGATTCCCTGCATCCTGTCATCTCAGGAATTCTAGATGACTGGCTTCCCAAAATGAAGATAAAAAATACCCCTGAAGGAACAGTTTGGGATTTTTGGAAAGGCACACCTTTAAGACTGATTGTTCATTTGAGTAAACATATGATGTCTGATATGGAGAGAAAATTGTTTTTATCCCTGCTGACTGATGGTTCACAACCACACAAATGAGGACTATTTCATCAAAACTTTGGATTATTAGTGAAGTATGAGCAAATTAAATGGTCCATCAGCACACTGAAAACCATTTTACTGTTTTACATAAATCCAAAACAGAGGAGAGAGCCATATAGAGCATGCCCACAGCAATGTATCAATCAAACTTTGACAATACGGTCTTTTTATGTTGAAGCAAAGACATACTGCACCGTACTTATGGAAGATACGAGTTTTAGTGCACTCAAATCTCCTGAAACAGCATCAGTTTTTTAAGGAAAAGAGCATACACGTAGTACTGTTTAACACTGAGGGATCACCAATACTCTTGATAACTCTTCTGGAGTTACAGAACTTTGTGCTCAATAACTAAGATGTTAAATCATTGTTAAAAGTGCCTTGTTTTATAACACTATCTGTCAGCCACAATATCAACAAATTATGATTTTTCATTGATCTTGAGAACTGATGAATCAACTATAGAGTACATGGCCCTGTCTGCGGGTACTTGTGATGCTGTGAGCAACCTATCAGTGATGGAAGAGATATTGACATTGGTAAAAAGTTTGTTTACACCAAATACATACTGCAACGCAAAATTCAAACCAGTTTCAGATTCGGCAGTCATGATTAGACTGCAGTCTCGCAATGGAGGTGACAACTGCAGTGTTAAGGTACAGTACAGAGGCACAGGGTACAGCGCTATAGATACCAGAGCTTGGCGTATAGTGATGTGCAGTCCACCTGTCACAGGAAGGTGTAGTACGTAGGTACGAAATACGGGAGGAGCAAAATAAATCAGCCATTCTTTTCTTCCTCATTAATACTTTTCCTGAGTACAAATGTCTTCTTGTCTGCATGATGCATTGTCCATTCTTTGTCAATGGAGGTTAGCCAGTTGCTGTGTATGTCTGTTCACTATCAGATATATATGGCAAGTGGTATGGTATGTAAAAAATGCCGTATACGGTTATAAACTTGATATAAGTGTAGGTTGCGCAGAACAGTTGTTTGTTCAATCATAACTGAATTGGTGTTAGTACTTATAATCTACTACAGACACAGTATATATTACAAGAGATAAAGCCAATCAACACAAACACATCCCATTTTCTCATTGCACAAATCTCTTTAAAAAGCTGTTTGTGTCCACTTCAATAAACAGATTCTTAAAAAAATAATGATTCACATTCATCATACATCTTAAGCAGACATCTGCTGGATTTTATCTGAAGAAAATATAGTACACTGAAATCCTGTCAAATTAAATTACTAATGCAAATTTGCCACTGATTACCTTCCCAATAATGCCTTGCAAAATATTTACAAAAATCTTTGCACTACTGCCTTTAAAGAGAAAGATTAGCAAATAGTAAACATACATTTGAAACAATGGCAATAGGAAATATCAATTTAGAAACAACCTGAAACCATGACAATATTCCCTGAGGAAGTCACTTGTGAATGTGAGTAAAGATAATACATGACATGACATGTCTAAAATTTTAAGTCTGATTGCAACATTCTGAGACACCAGAAAGCCAAAAAGCTTAGTGATTCCTTGCCATGTGGTTACATTACTTACACAAACATGAATTACCCACATGACAAGTATGAGATCAATTACAGTTTATTCTTCTTGAAACATCATGGTAACAAGCTTTTGACACAAAATGACCTTTCACCTTCTCTTAAAACAATAGGTGCAAAAGTTGATAGAAATCATTTATTTAATATGGCCAATGCAGATGCTAAGTATGAAATCCCTCAAAGTTACCTTCCTTGAGCTATACAAAGTGTTTACAAGATTCTGACTGTGTGACATCAAATGACCTTTGACCTCAACCACAAACAATAGGGCACAACCACTGAATATGAGCACTAGACATTCAAAGTATGAAACCTCTCATCATTTCTCTTTTTGAGATAATAGTTAATAATTTATAATAGTTAAAAGTTAATAGTAAAAGTTAAAAGTAAATAGTTAAAAGTTAATAATAAAAAAAAAATAGATAATAATTTTGATCTCCTGTAACTCTAAATGACATTTGACTTCATCAGAAATAACAGAGATCATCCAATATGAACTCAATATGAAGAATCAACACGCTAGGTATGTGTTACAATCCTTCTTTAGATATAGTGTTAACAAGGATTCTGTAACCTTTCTTTGGTGGTGGTCAAAGGTCATTGACCTCAAATGACCTTTGACCACCAAATCAAAAGGACTCATCTTGTTAGTATGGCTAACCCACACACCAAATATGACATCAGTCAGGGTTACCCTGCTTGAGAGACTGTACTTACAATGTTTTCACAGTTTTGTCCTCTGTGACCTCAAATGACCTTTGATCTCCACAAAGCAATACGAATTACCTACTCAGAATTGTCAATTTAAACACTAAGTATGAAATCAGTCGAGGTTATCCTTCTTCAAATATGATGTTTAAGAGGTTTTCCCAACGTGACCCATGGTGACCTCAAATGACCTTTGACCTCCAACAAAAGAAACAGGGATTACTACTTAGTGTTGGAAAAAGCACTTAGTATGAACAACCCATACAGTAAGTATGAGATCAGCCAAGGTTACCCTTCTTGAGATACTGTGTTACAAGCAACATCACACACACACATACACATACATATGCACACACTCACAACAAATTTATCGGGATGGATGAGACTGTAGTGTCTCAATCCCATCAAAACCAGGAATTATCACAGCAAAGAAAGTAACAAGCTCAGTAACAAAGTTCACTTCATGCTTGCCTCTGCATGGATGTCAATACTTTTCAAAAGGTGCATGCATCAGTGCATTGATATGTTCATTCAAGCATTTACCATATGTGTGCATTCTGATTTTGACATTAAAACCATCAGAAAGAATGTAACCAACACAGAAAATATTTAATTCAACTTTGGTTCTGACTTCTCTTGTTCACGTGGAACTAAAACATAATATTGTAACATGAGGGAAAAGGAGTTTGTAAATATACTTTCCTGCAAATGAGGCATTCTACTTCCAGGGTAAGCTTTCTGGGTAAAACTTTTACTCTCTTTTTCATTTTCATTAATTACTGGAGGAATGTAACATCGTCTGAAACTTACCGTACCACATTGCATTGCTGCTTTAAGCGAGATGCTCAAAACACAGTGGGAAATGAAAGCCTTTCATTGCAACAACTGATGCGGTAATTACTTGTTAACCACCCATACCAGAGTGTGTAAAAGCAAACGGGATGTATAGCATGTATACTCAATGGAATACAACAGGCATGCTTTCCACCTTTGTGCGGGCTTTCCTGAAACTTGCATTCACTGTTAGTGACAGGAGAAAATACACTAACAAATGGGAAGCGGAGATACTGGTAAACGTACCTTGTTCTGCTTCAGAGTCTCGAGTGCCGTGTTCACGTTGCCAAGATGATGAACACGCAAATGTCCTTTTTCCCGTCTCTGTGGAGAGAGAAAGGATGACAAGGAAAATAAGGTCTAAATTCGTGCGGTTGAATTAATATTTTACAATCTAAGCAAGTAAGCATTTAAGTTTGCAAGACCAACAATGGTGCAATGACTTCACTGTTGCATTTCCGTGGTAATGAAATATTGTGTAACGAGGCTGCAGCTTTTGCCTTAGGTCAGTGTGATGTATGGCATGCAAGAATCCACGTCTGCATTTCATGTTTGTAAAATCTGATGTGACATGTATTCAGTGTCCCTGCCATTTAAAGGAGTATATGGATACTGTGCCATGACAAGCCACCAGTAAAATTTGGGACAATAACTCGTAGCAAATATCAATTGTGAGAGACTGGGTAAGGAGAAGAAAATTGAGACACAGAGAGAGGACAGGAGAAGAACACGGCAATGAGTGAGATGGGGAGACAGGAATACGAAAGGAGACAGGAATACGAAAGGAGACAGAAAGAGGTAAGAGACAACAAGAGAGAATGTAAGAGATGATGACAGGGGAAAATAACAGGGAAGGGGAGGAGAGGAAAAGAAGAACAGGAAGTGGTGGAAAATGACAGGAGTGGGTTAGGACAAATAGATGAAATAGGTACTAAACAAAAGGAAGAGTATCAGTATGGAGGGAAATGGACCAGGTGAAGATTGGCCCATGGGGAAAGGCACAGTCTGGAAAAGACAAGATAACCTATGCACAGCAGTAGCTGATAGCAGAAATGAGACTCTGATCTGAGACACAGTTATGTTTCAAAAGGGTAAATGGATATAGGAAACCGAGACCATGGAGTGTTTATGTTGATAAAATATGAGATCTCTCCAAGTTTTTTTATACCACATTTAAAAGCTTTTCACAACTGAGCCAAATTGAACTTGAAGACATTTGATCTCCACCAAATACAATAGGCTTTGTGCTCGATTTGAGGCACTTACACAATAAATAGGAGATCTATTCAAGGTTCCCTCCATAAGAAATCGTGTTCACAAAGTTTCCACAATCTGATCCCTGCCAACTTAAAAAGACATTTGACCTCCACCAAAAACGATATGGATTCTTGCACTTAATGTAATACACCTACACACCATATACATATGTGAGATCAGTCAAAATCGCTTCCCTTCTTGAGATCTCATCCTAAGTTTTTTATCACCCTAAGTTTTAATTATTTGACATGTGTTGACCTCAAAGGACCTTTGACCACTACCAAAATAAGAGAATATTTTTGCTCAACATTGTACAAAACCTAGTACATATGAAGTCTGTTTAAGCTTCCTTGAACCTTCAGATACTGTTTTTACAAAATCACAATTTGACCCTTGTTGATCTCATCTCTAAAACGTTCTTGTGCTAAATGTGATACAACTGCACATCAAATATGAGATCTTAGTTTTCCTTCTTGACTTTGTGTTTACCAGATCTGCACAATTTGACCTCTGTTGACCTCCACCAAAAATGCACTCAATGTGGTACCACCTACATCCAAAATATAGATCTGTAAAAGTTTCCCAGCCAGGGATACCGTATTTGCAAGGTAGAAGTCACAAACACACGTACACACACACATACACACACAAACACACATTCAATGCTGTGTGACTACAAAGATTACGATTATCATCAATGCCAAAAACGATACTTTGTTCAGTAGTTCTGTGTAAGATAACACTTTGAGCCATCAATTCCCTTGTGACCATTGGAAATTGTTCCATATTTGCTGTTTCAATATTTCTTCTCATCAGTTATCTCTGCCCCAAAAGGACAGGATTTTGTTCTGGAAGAGTTGCACAAAATCCATTTCAAACATCTTTAAGTATGATGATCAAGTGATCCCCTAATTACATTGATGATGCATTTAACAAAACTACTCATCAGTTATCCACCAAATTTGGCTCACAATTGACACACCAGTCATACAGCAGCATTCATCACGTCACCACGTCTTTATCAATGGCAACTTAATTCATAGACAACTCAGTTCATTAACTTCAAAATTATTGGACATACAGTATTTTACTCCATATGTTGGCAGAGTGTTGGTTTCTTTAATAACTGATGACATACAGCACTGTACAGTAGGACAGCCACTGTCATAGTCATAATATAGGCTTTACATACAGTACATGAACCTATCGACTGATACCATAAAACGTGTACTCTGCAAAGAGTGTATTAAGTGAAACTGATAAGTAGTCAAAAGTGTGAACAAACAGTCTCAGAATTAATAGAAGTCACATACTTCAAATTAATTTGAATGTTTCCAAAAGACTTGGGATATTTTAATTTAAAGTGTACTGTACTTTCTGTCAACTGAGGGAATTTAGTAGCGCATGTCTCCGTGTTTTTAGTGGTTTATACTCATTCTTTGCAGATTAATGAACAACACTTATGGCTCATTTGGAGAGAGACGTCACAGCAGCGTACAGTATGTAAATCTCAACTTTCAGTCCTCCTTTAATACTAATTTATTAATGGATTGTAATCATGACAGTGATCCAACCTCCATGCCATGCTGCACTCATTCTGTTCAGTGAACAATTAAATCTGCCTCCAAACCTTGAACAATAATCCAGGAGAAGCAAAGCTCCTGTACATAATACTGTAACGAAAAATGCTGAGGGATTCCTGTAGCCTCCATGCAAACTACAAAAGGACTACAAATTACATTGTACACGTGAAAAACTAACAAGATCTTCATGTGCACTATATGGTTGAAGCCAGAAAGAAGTTTTTTCCTTATTCTTACTGTAGTCGTCACAGAAGATTAATCTGGATGCATTCTATTGACCTTCCAAATGAAATTACTGTACAGTACCTTTTCTTGAAGCATCTCAAACCTTTTTTAGGCTTGCTTGCTTTCTTTTTGGCAGGGGCTTGTGAGGAGGCACAAGCATGCTGCAGTTCAAAAAGGTAATGTGCAAAGAGAGACTAAAAATCCATGTTATTTAATGAACAATCTAACTAATATCAATTAACTCCCAATATGTTCTTATCTGAGAAAGCAGTATAATAAATGGTACTGGGATCCCAATAAATACATATCCCCTGAACCCCAAAGTAGAAAATGTCATGAAGTTGAAAATTATTCACGTCTTTCGTTGTCACACTTATTCCAATTCTAATTTCGTAAGAGATAAAGTCATGCTTTCAGCAGGACACATCACTTCTCACAGTAAGTGTTCTGAAGTTTAATGGCACGATCTGAGTGCAGTGAATGAAGACAGTAGCCAAAAACACCCCACAGATGCCAGACAATCAGTTATATATTGTGACAGAGAACTATGGAACAATTACAGAGCGAGTTACTATAACCAGGGAGTCCTAACAACCTCCCAACTATAACCATAAGCTGTTACAGAACTGTAACTGCACCACCCAAAATCAATGTTATGACAAGAATTCACTTTCAGCCATGGTCCTGCCAATGAATCAATCAACCACAAATCTTGATAGCTACCGCACAAAAAATAAAGATTGGTAAAATATACTGCACTAATTGGAAATACCAAACAGTGTTGTCCACTACTATAAAGGAAAGGTCAATTGAGTGCATAATAAATTGTGCCAAACCAAATTGTTTTTAAATCTATAAGTGAGCATCAATTAAGTTTGAGTTTGAGCATGTTCTGTAGGGATTTTCACCAGGGCAATTGTTGTTCTTAATGCAATGTACAGTAGGGTAGTATGTATCTGAAAGCAAATCTTGGGGTATTTAGTGAGGAGGAATAGGGAAAATTAAGGGAGGGAAGGGTGATATGTGGAAAGTAAATAGTGGTGTAAAAGGTGAAGAGGTTAGGGTTGGAAATCTAAAGTTCAGAAATCAACATAGTTTGATGCACTATTGATTAAACTGAGGGTAAAATCTACCTGGCAATACTTTTTTTTTTTTTAAATACAAGTTAAAATTGATGTTTATATTTTATAATCATCATGGTGGATGAAGGGAAGGATAAAGTGTCAATTACTTCACTGTTATGATTGATATCATGATATGGTTGAAAATTCAGCAGCTATGCTCCAAAAATATACTCCAGGCCTCAATGTAGTATGTACAACATAGAGTAAATGTTTTACTGTAAGAACAAGCACTGTACTCTACCTGCAAGCCTACCTGTAGTATGTAGGCCTACAGTATGAAGTATATTCTTCATATTGGATTGTAACAATCTGTATTAAACAAGTATATATACCTCAAAATGCTGAGAAGATGGTTCTTCCTCTTCTACAGACCTATTCTCTTATGGTGGAGATGGGCAGCATTTCACCCTTGGTCCTGACTTTCATATAACCTTTTTGAGACACTTTCTCAAATTGATGGCCACCAGTTTTTAACTACATTACTTCAGCTTCCTCTACTGAAACATATTGCTCATACACATGGGTCCAAACATACTTTTTAAACTATAATTAATGCATTGCTGTGTTTTTTTTCTTTTCAAAATTTCACTTGTGTATCAAGTGACAACTTAACAGTATGCAGACAAAAGCTGTACAGTTTACAACCTACAGCCAAAAACAGATTGGCATCTCCATGACTAAAACTATCTTACACACTATATTTTTCAGTTTGTTTTTCATCTTTAGAGTGTTTTTTATCAAAAAAAAAACTGTCTGCATCACTTAAATCGGCTCACTATATAAATTACAGCAGGTGGGCTGTTTGACACTTCTTGTACTACGAAAAACAAGTAAATGACACATTTCCAACACCTCTGTTTGGGAGGTAATGAGACAAAATGGTGATGAGATTATTTGTGCAGATTCCATATTATTTCCTTTTACAGTATGTTGTTTTTGAGCAACATGTAATAAATTCACACCAATGGAACAGAATCTTGAACTCATACTGTGCGTGTACAGTCCAATATGTGAGAAGTTGTCAATTTTAACATTTATAAATCTAAGAGAGGCCCGTGCAAAGACACTACTTTGATATGGAAGTGAGTTCAATGACATTCTCAACAAAGTAGAATTTTAACTGCTGTACTGAATAAGGGAATCGATACAATCTCATTTGAAACTCACCAGTCAGACGCATCTCAGAATACCTAATGTTGTTGAGTATGATGCTCAAATGAGGAAAAAAAATAACAGAATATATACAGCACTGTACAAACATGCACTGTATTGAATTTAGACAAGTTGTTCAAGTTATTTTGTTTTCACATTGTTGACAGATTCAATGAGTGTATTTTATCTTACCACCAAAATCAGATCTTCTCTTGCAATTTACAGTATGGTAAATTACACAAGCACTGTGCAGGCAAAAGCCCTCTGCAATTTTGATTCGGAAACTTGCATTCCAGGGACGCAAACTTTTTAATGTGTTTGTGCATGAACATCTTGAAAAGTTTGTGCCTCGCCAAGAATTCTGGCGTCTGCCCATACAGTGTATTAAAAATGGTGTGATGTATGAGCAGCATGGTGCACTAACTGTGCAGAAGGTGCTACCTGTACCAACACTATACTATATCCAGAACTATATACAGAACTATATACAGTACTCCTGCACTTGAATACATGTGTTTATACGAAGCTACTTTCACGTAACTTTATGTCGCTTTGGTATTGAAAGAAAATGTTTCCAAACTGCCAACTATTAGCCAAACAAACAGGATCATCAGAATTCATTTTGACTGGATCCATACCGAAAAATAGACAAAATACAGGCTTACCCCTGCCTCACTCACCCTCCCTTGTCTCTCTCTCTTCTGAATGTTTGTAAAATTTGACCTTTAGTCTGACCTGTTATGTCATCAATCAATGAAGTACATAATGCATGCAACAGAGTATCTGTAGAAGCTGCACAACACTGCCACTGAAGGCCAAAATGGAGACAGGTAAAATTGTCCCAAGTCAGCAAACCTAAATTTGAGAAACTACATGCTAGCTGGTTTGCTAAGTAATAAGTACATCTGGCTGAATTTCTGAATGTTTGCATATTTTTTTTAAGTTTAAATTCCACCAGAAGCCTATATCTCAACAAACTAGAGAATCACATCAGCAAACTGCACACACATATGCATAATTTTTCAAATAAAAATTGGACCAAAGCACAACCATCCGCATGTTGTACACAAAAGGCCTACTGTATATGTGGGCTATTCCTCCACACACCAGACAATACACTCAGGTATATTTCCCATATATTCCAGTGCTAGGGCTGACTCATGTAGCAAACATTCTGAACAAGGTATATGCTCATACATCAATTGCCAAGTCAGGCAACAGGTACCCAAAAGAGGACTTTCTCTGAATGGAGGCCTAGCGATAAATGAAACTTTAATACAAAGATGATGCGTACTATACTGTGGTCTGTGTGCCGTGTGTGGGCCATGTTCAAACAAGTAAACAACCCTCAACAAAGTCATTTTTCTACAAATTCAAACCTCGACTACAAAAAATAAAGCCATTTGGACTGATTAATAATAAAATATTCAAAACTTTCTTCCTTTCTTACGTCACAGTAACTCTGTAATAAGTGGTTGGCTGTTAACTTTCAGATTCGATGAAATGCACTATCACCAAGGTGGTTGGGCCATTTGCTACAGTATATACAGTACATCTCACCAAGTAAGGATATGATTATTGAAGATGTTCCAAAGGCTTCACATGATCTTTCATATAAATGAGACATTTCAATTTTACTCCAAAAGTGTGCTTGTAATATAATTTGGATTACATATGACATGTGTGACACTTCATGGAGAATTTAAAGGGAAAGAAGGCATTTGATTTACAGAAAACAGACGCATTTTTAAAAACCCATGTTTGTGGACATAGAATGATAGATTATTCAAAATAAGGAAGGACAGTAGCCCTCTTTTCAAGAAATAAGTGTCTCACAGATAGAAATTCAGTTATTTGTGGCTCTGTTCGCCCAAACTTTTCAAAATTCAAATGATGCACCTTCCGTTACTCATCGCATCCATAATATTTTGAGGAGATGAAGCTTTGCAGATGTCTATTGATGTGATTGAATGGTTTAACAATGATTACAGCTATTTGATTTCTACGCAATATTCTAAACGTCCTATTTCTCTTTCCTATTCCTTTTTAGAGCAGTATTAATGAATTTTCTCTTACTGAAATTTGCTATGCTGAAATGTTTTTCATCCTAAGCTAGGCTACAAAATCTGCATTGTTCATCCCAAAGATTCCAAAGCACTGCTCAATTTCAACTTTTATAGCAGATAGACTTACATGGAATGTAGGCTTTTTAATCACAGAAATTCAGCAAATTTGGAAAGTCCAAAACAACAAGTTCCATCTTTTTCACAAGATCAAAATCGGGTCTACTGATTCAATTCAAACACTGCCATACTGTAAAACTACAGATAGTATTTGTGGTGTATCTGTCATCACACACATTCCATTCAGAGATCAAAATAAAACATATCACTGGTATCCACAAAACAAACAGTTGAGCAATTTTTTTTCTATTTTTTTTTATAGGTAGGCCTACCGTTATGGTGATTTAATCTAGTATGTGTATGTTTGGAAACCTAAATCAGCGGTAACCAGAGCACCACTTCAGCACTCTTTACAAATTGTACTCCTCCACTTACAGTGCTGTGGGATATTAAAACAGCAACCCAGCCTGCATCACTGCCAGTGTCAACTTTACTATTCAGTCTAAACTGAGGATTCCAAGTTCGGAGTTACACTACCGCAAATTTATCAAATCTGACAACTGTTACAGAATTTACAGCCCACAGTTTACAACAAGGCCAGACCATTAACTGCACCAATAAAACAACTCTCAGATGGGGAAAGAGTTAACCATTGTAAGAAGAGAAAGAAATTTTAACGGGGGTTTCGGTAATATATGCTATAGGTCAAGTTCTCTTCTGGTCGAGGAGTCCCAATTCCCAAAGTCCCCCTAAAATCTTGGAATGACTGTTATCTTGTCCTCAGAAATTTTATCTCCGAGAAATGCAGGCGCAGAGAGGTAGGAAAAAGGTTCACAAACAGTGGAACTGCTGAGCTATTTATATACAATCTGCACAGCCGACAGTATACATGCAGTGTACACTGTGCCCATTTACTTATGTTGTACTGTACAGGCAAAGTATAACCTTCTGACATGATACTTTATGGTCATATTAATCACAATAAGCTGCTTAAAATTAAACACAATCATAAGGTCTGATGTCTTGTCTCCATATTGCACACAGAAGTATGTGATCTGAGATACTGCTTCAAACATTCAGTCATTTTTTTCCCCTACAATTGTACAGACGATATCCCTTGGGTTAGTTCACTGAATGACATAGGGACCAAAGTACATGGAAATCATTTGCCAATGTTGTAATATCACAATAATGACAAGACAACTTTATGAAAAAACATAGGAAAACCAATGACTACTTGAGAAGTCTAGTTGTCATTATTTCTCTAATTCATACTACTGTAGACTGCTAAATATTTGAATTCATTTCTACGAACACCATCATGGCCATCAATACCACAGATATCACTACTACCACTATTGTAACAATCACTATCATCATTGCTATCATCAATACCATTATCAACATCACTATCACACCATCACCATGACTTCATCCTAGTCACCTCATATTCATCACCATCATCAATCATCATCATCCAAAATCTTTATCATCGCTTCCGACTTCATCATCATCATCAAGATCTTTATCATCACCACCACCTTCATCATCATCACCAAGATCTTTATCATCCCCACCGACTTCATCATGATCTTTCAATGTTCATCATCACCAACAATTTCATGTCATCACCATCACTTCTATTGATCATTATCGCTTTCCTTAAACCTTCCCAAAACAATCATTTTCCTACTTCCATCCCTTCCCATGGTTGCTCTTCAGGTTTGTCCAATCTTTTAGTCCCATATTTTCTTCAAATTTTGCTCTAATTGGCTAGTCCCACCAACAGATTCAACATGAAGCAGCTTTCACCATAAATTTTGGAAGGTGATTCTTTTTCCTGAACTCCTTAATCCAACATCATTAATCAACTCCTTCAGAGGTAAGTAGCCAGGCATTTCTATCTTCTTGAGAAATGAGCTCTTTTCACAAAGGTCTCACTCTCTTCCAGTATACCCATCATTGTAAACATTCTATAAGCGGTTCCTCCACAACAAATTTTAGAAAGACTGACTTTACTTCTCTTCTAGAAATGTTCTGTCCTTGCTGTCATCAACAGTATGAATGCACCTATTGACCTCTCATCAATATCATTCACTTGGTGAGAGGAGCCTCACAGCAAAGCCCGCTCAAGCATGACCAGGTTATAATTTATCAGTTGTTGGGATGGATAATAGATCCCAGCAAGAGATGCAGGTGGGGAGAATGAATTAGACTAGACACAGCATACAGGAAGTGTCCAGAGGTGTAGAATGAACTAGGAGCTGCACAAAAGAGATGCAATATCGTTACTTCAGTGTTAGAAAGAATCACTGGGTTAGACCGACTTCAGCAGGCACCATCGGCAAATTCCTCTAGGAGTGTAGCCTCTAGGAACAGTACAGGTAGAACGTTCCCAAATAGCTACTAGCTATTACTGAGGCTACTGTATCATGTTTCTCATTCCCCTTTTGTCCTTGTTGTTTCACTTTTTTTTGGTTGAGTAATGGATAATGTTCTTTGTCCCATAATGTCAACTTATAGTGACTCTGCTGGACAACTTTCATGTTGTTTGTGTAATAAATAGCTCACAAAATGACACCCCCACCGCTGCACAAAATAAGGCATGCAGGTATTAACTTGTTCAACACCATAAATAGCGATTTGCAACACAGGCAGGCCAAACTGCTACACAAATGACAAAATGTGTGGCAAGTGTCTGTAAGCATACCCATTGCATTTTCACCAACAGTTTCCCAAAGACCTCCAAAATTACCGAAAAAGAACATAAAATTTAAACAACTTAATCTTTTCCTGATAGTGAGTGACTAAAAGGCAAAATCGCTTTCTTTACATGACCTAAATTACAGCATGTGATGATGGTACAAGCAGATTAACACAAGTTTCTACCCAGGAGGGTAATAGACAATTCATTGTCAACCAAATGTTAAATGCAAAGGGTACTGAAACTGACCCAAATAAAAGAGACTATATAATAATTTCTCTGATTCCTAGTTCACCACACCGTAAGTCACGGTCCTCACTCTACTCCAAATCCCTAACCTTTCCACCAGGTGTTGGGAGGTACATTTATAACCAACGTATAACGTATAAACCAAAACATCCGCAAACAATTAGAGATTTGTCTCATCTAAGATCCAAGGTCTCTGTATTCATGAGTCTTTCTTAACACCTTATGATAAGCTTAAAAGAGTCTGAATATTTAAAGCCCAAGGAAATGAAGTCGGTATTACGAATACAGTCAGAGCTGATGCATGAATGACACATGCCTGTTGTGCGGGTTACCCATTCCCCTGAAACCGGTGAACCAACAAAGCAACCCACTGACCAGTTGCGCTCTGCAGAGATCTAGGACAGTGAAAATAGAATATTTTTGTCACAGGTCTGTATCTCCTCAGAGGCTATTTACATCGTAGTCACTCACCAGTTTCTTTTGTGAAAGCAACTCCAAAATGGTTATCAATAGATGCCCATCACGAAGATCTTTGAAAAGATCGGAGACCAGTCTCTGTTTTGTCTCACCTTCCCTTTGAACCTGCAAGATACAAACAGTGATAATATAGAGGTGATAGTATAGAAAATGGTACATAATTAAGAGGCAGGCAATGTGTGTGCGATGAGTGAAGTAAACATTGCTGAATTTTTTGTTGTCTGAAATGTGAGTCAATATCTGAGGGGGGGGGGGGTAGTGGTGTTGCAGACATAACTCACAGAAGTTTGTCTACTGACAGACAATTCATTTATGTTGCAACAAGAGTTACATGAACTTGTGAAGTACAGTACTGTATGTCTGCAATGTGAACGGTAAATTTCCACACATCCACCAGATCTTGATACAAATTTTGACCAAGAGAAATGTGGATTAAATATTGACATGACTTAAAACTTTTCAAAAATTGTGCATATGTGAGATGACCTCAACATCTTCCTCTCATCTGGATGGCAAGGTCAGGATGTGGTGAAAGTTTCTCCTCACATTGATTTACTGTACAGTAAGCAGAAGTTTACAACATTTTAACACAACTGCATCTCCAAGTACTGTAAATGGCTCTTCAAAAGTATTAAAGCACAGAATCGATTATATCAAAGGAGTTCCCAGGTATCACGCTATCATTCCTCTTCTCTAATTTATCTGGCTGCTGCATCCCATACTTATATCAGCCCATCCTTCACATTCCAACAGTGATCAGTTTTGGTGAGAAAAATGTAAACAATACAGGATTTGCTCGCATGGATGAATTCCAGAAGGAAAAAAAAAACCTGAATTCTGTCTCCTCATCAATGGGCATTTCTCTGATTGCATGGGAATACACTGTCCCCTCACCATGGGCATATTGCTGATAGCAAATTTCAACATCAAGGCAGTAAGCTTTACATACTCTACAGTACTGTATGTCAACAATTAATTCCACTTTCTACAAGCATTGCAGAGTATGACACTATCTGACAAGAACTAGCGAGTAGACTGTAGGTGATGGACAATGTAGTTACTTACAAGTTGGCAGAACAGTATGTGAGATACGTGAATGATAAAAATAAAATGGTGTATTGCTGATACTAAACATTAACTTTTTGACATTTGTACTGTAAATTAGTGCAGATGGACTAACACATGAGAAGAAAGAAAATGGAACTCAATTTTTAACTGGGATCCAAGAACAAGGAACTAAATCACTTGAACAAACTGGTGAAATGTTAAAGACAGTCTAGGCGATCATACCGGTGGTGAGGTCTATTGACCATGTACTGTATGCTTTGGCAGTTACAATGTGTCAAGATGGACAGACTGAAAGTTACATTACACAGTGAAGTATTGAATCTGAAATAAACCTGAGGCACAGGGTGAGGCACATTGTGCAGAAATGCATGTACAAAAGTCCTTACTTTTCTGCAGATACAAAATTTTACTGACTTGCAGTTACCACACCTTGGGCATTTAGTCTTTACAGCTGTACACGCAAACTGGTAAATCTGTGCAAATCTCAATGTATAGCCTACGTTAAAACTGCTATTCTCCTTTTTACGCTAGTGGTTATTTGAAGCTAATTGCTGCACACTAGTAAATTTGCTAATGTCAAACTTCTTATGTTTACAATTACATACTGTTTGCGAAATGACAAATTCTTACAAAACTTTGGAAAATTCTCAGACATTAAGTTGACAAATGGATGAGGACACTGCCCATAGATGTAGTTTGGTTTAATACCTGCACTGTTCCACTGCATATGCACACATAACAAGAAAACGATTGCTGCATGTTACAGAGCCTTTGGGATCATTTCTTCTTTCATTTTGTGTAATCTTAATGTTCTCTTTAACACTTTACTGTACTTCATTTATCTTCATCCATGACCAGAATACCAATCCACATAGATTACAGCTGCCACCTTTGTAAGTCACAACAATACAGTTTGCAAGCAATGTTTTCTGAAAAGATTAAGACACCCAAGGAAAAATCTTCTAACCTTTAGAAGGTGAGCGTTGATCCACTTGCTGAAAGTCTTCTTCTGAATGTCGGCCCTCTCACCTGATAAAGCAAAGCAAACAGTTTACAGGATGAGTGGCTAGAATTAGGGGATACAGTACACTTGTGAGTTGCAAGGGTATTTTTGAACAAAACAAGGTGTCTGCACATTGCAAAGTACTGTAAGATGTAGCCTACAGTAAAGCAGCATTGTGCATAGAGCGAAGATGTTTCAGGCATTCAACAAACCATGCTGTTTCAAAAGCCCAATTTGAAACAAGTGCAAGGTGGGAAAAAACTGACTAAAAATGTGAATTGAGTTTATGACTATGTTGGTGGAATTTAGGTACTTATCCTTGACATCAAAGAGATTGTCTGGGTAGATTCAATCCAGGATGATGAATTTTACGTACTGGTGACAAAATCACACATAGAAGCTATACCTGAACTCCTGAGTGAGCCAGTGCCTTCCATACATACCTAACAAAGCCACTTTCCCTGATGGAAATGTGAACACTTATCAATCCCTCAGTGAATATCACTGTGAAGTAAATCTAAAGTATGATCACTTCAGGTCAGGCAACAGGTCTGATCTATTATCAAAACTGCAGTCTTAAAAATACAGGGTGTCAACTGCCAATGAACTTGAAAAAGCTGCTAAGGATCGACAATCAACTATCCGAGAATTTGAACCGGTGTTAACTGTCTGCAAGTTTCGTGCTCCTTCTGTCAATTAGGCACATCTCTGTTCGGCTCCATGTTCCGCAATTTAATACACGGCAAGTTTAATGCTGCCTTTCTGTGAAAATGTCATGTGGACTACTAAATGGGTATTCAAGTGATAACCTAGCTGGCACACTTCCAGTTGCCATGGCGACAACATACAATGACCTATTATTAATAGTCTTGAACTATGCCAGTGGCATATTACACACCATGCTAAAAGGGTCATGATGCATTCCAGAAAGGTGCAGCATCCCCTACCTCCAATCTACTGTACAGTTCAGTTATACTACATGTTCTTTGATACACTATAGATAGACATATCAGTTCAGAATGGTAATGTTATACCTATGCACAGACAGTATCCGTGGATGAAAAAAAACTCAGACTGTTAACCTGTTGGAGTACTACACACTGTAGGCTGACAATAGGAATCAACAATAATGTAGCCTTATAGTAGAACATCAACAATGTTTTTGTAAAAAGCTGTATCAATTAAGTACAAGTTTTAAGTTGAAGAGAAATATAGACCTATTAAATGTCATCAAGTTTAGTGTTGTTGCCATAAGAATTTTTTTTAATTGACACTGTGAGCACTTTTTCTGGAATTGCTAAATGATATCCCAATATCATAGAGGGAAAGTTGTAACCAAAACACACCTAAACAAGTATGTACAGTAAAACTGTGGATTGTGTACAATTGTCACATTGTAGAGCAAGCCCACAAAAGTAGCATTGACAAGCCGAGGTATTGGATCAAAGTAAATTGATGATACATCGACAAAAAAATTGCCAAGGCACAAATGCAACAACCTGAGGAAACGACCACAGACTGAGTCAAATGCCGCGAATCACATTTTCACAGTGTAAAAAAAGTGTCTCACGTAACAAAATTGGTCACTGTTCAAACTTGTATTTTCCTTTTCTAAGCCTTCTATCAAAAAGTGGCAGCGGAAAGTTTAAATACTGTAAGCCCAGGCCTACCATTAGCGTTAAGTCCAAAAATTCAAACCTGGATAACATCGCATGTAACACATGCTTCACAAATGTGCAGGAGGGCCAATGTCAGTATGGTTTTTTGTGTGTGCTTGTTCCTTACAGTAGCCTGATGAACGTTTTGTTTTGTAATTAGTGACTGTGATTGGCTGAAACTTCTGTGGCAATAGCAATGCCAATGCTTTCAAAATTATCCTTATCGAAACGTTAACAATGCCAATTTAAACAAGAAAGACAAGAGGCTTTAATAGTGATTCCTTGCCATTAACACACCTGCATTATTTTTTTTCCAAGTTGCAATACTCTGTAATGACCACAGGCTACCAGATAAAGCCATTAATGATGTACATCATTTTCCAATAACTACTGTACGTATGTAATGCCAGTTAATATTGGAGGCCAAGAATTCTCCAGCCTGCACAGTGATAGCACAGGCACAGTATAGTACACATTCTCCTGTACAAGAGATATACTCATAAAACAGTTGAAATGATTGTCAATTACATAAACTACACAAATTCTTCCATCTATCCCATCTTCATAACCAAGCAAAATATTCAGCTCTATTGTACAACATTTGAGGATTTTTCCTACAAAAATCTTTGACACAACTATTACATTTCCACTTCAGAAGACAAAATGTATTCCACATTGTTTGATGACAGAACAAGGGCTGTATCTCAGATAATAATTCCTCTGGGAAAGATAAGCCAGGTCAAGCTTTCTCACCTTTTTTTCCACAGAAGTCATTGGTCAATCACCAATTTCAGACAAACAAGTCTCAGTTGGAATTAAAAGCCAGTTACTGCTTTGAAAACTATTTGAGACCTTTTTAACTGTTAAAACAAGAGTAATAAATAAAAGAAGCATGATACCAAATACTGTCACTGCTGATTTGTGGACTAAAAATATTAGACACTCAAAGGTGTATGGTGCTGAATTAAATCAACCAAATTGGGCTTTCAAAAAGACGCTGAAAACCAGAGGCATGATTTTTCGATAGAAAACCTTTGTTATGAGGTCAGCAAATAACCACAGCATAATACTCTGCAGACACACATATTTCGTCTGAAACCAGCCTAATACCAGCTGAAGATAGATAAATGAATTTTCATCATTTTAAGTCAAAGGCTTGTGAAATTAGTACCACAATTTTACACTTCATAACCGAACTGACAGGTGAAAGTTTTCAAATTGAAACTTCCTACTGTAAATGTGCAAGTATTGACAGTCTTTGCATGGAAGAGAGCTCAAACACCGTCTACCTGTACGAATAAGAAAAGACAGAAAAGTGAAACCAAACCAGCAAATGTCTTAACATTTTGTACCCAAGGACTTCAGTTGACCTTTGGTCCACACCAAACCAACCCCAATGATGATATTTATATACTGCATCTAAAAAGAAAAATTTTGAAGTGTGATATTATCTTCCCTTTGTAAATAGCATGTTTACAAGCTTTTCATCTTATGACCTCTGACACCCTCACATGTCCTCTAGAAACACCCCATCTTATTTATTTAAAAGTTTAACATACCCTTCAAGTTTAAAGCATGTGCAATGTGCAGTTCATGAGATACTGCAAACATGGTTTGTCTAAAGTCTGCCTGCAGATGACTTAGGTGACCTTTGTCATCTACCAAAGTCAGTCCCAGCCAAGATCTTTAAATGTCTTACCTACACAATGACTTTGGACTGTCTTGCACATTCCCTTTAAAGGCTACAGTGTTCAAAAGCTTTTTAGATTATGACTTCTGATGACCCCAGATGACCTTTGACCTACAAGATTTCTTGCTCCCACATAGGCCTAAAGTATGTCTAAATGTTAACTAGTAGTGCAGTACGTGATCTAAACTCAGTTGATTACAAACATCCTTTCTCTTCCCAGATGATATCACCAAAGTCTCACATGTATATATTGTTTGCTGATATCATATTTATCTCAACAACAGTATGTCAGACTTCCAGACTATAAGTTCCATAACTGTTCCAGAGTACTTTGGCATAATGTCAGTTAGAAGTACTGTGCATATGATGGTGCAACAGCTACTGTATCTGATTACATGGTCTTGTGACTGGCCAACCAATGAGTGATTTGTATGTACTGCTACAGGCATGGTATAATTGTTTCAAAACAGCAAGTCTCGATTACAGCACAGTGAACCAACAAAACTATGGGAGGGTAATATCGAAGTAGCAGTACAACCAATACTTCACATGACCCTTCAAATCTGCTGCAACGAAGTATTTCTTGGCTGTATAACTAAATTCTGAGGGGGCAAAAGTATTTGCAACATTGTGTACTATCCCTGTTCAACGAGTCCATCCTTTTTTGGTTGTTTTAATTATTATTCATAGATATGCACAGATGTTTCTCCTTCAACAGTTTTATGAGGTACATGAAAACATTTCAGGTGGCACGCATAAATAAACATACATAGCTCAGTAACATTGAGCACAATGCATGAAGAGAAGGAACACCCATACATCACAGGTGAACTGAACACCTGCACGTAAGCGGACATGGACAAATGCACAGGACCAGAGTTGTACTGTAGATAGACAAATTTTAGTGTCAGGCTTCAAAGCAAGGAAACTACCCACTTCTTGTTGGGGTCCAGAGGCTCCACCCGCCCCTGGTGATGGTGGGGTCCAGAGGCAATGCCTCAGTTGGGGTCCAGGGAGGAGCTCTGTCTTGTAAGCACTGTTATGGCAAAGTATTCACAAAATCTTTGAGTAACCTTAAAAGGCTGCTTATTTGTTTCATACAGTACATTACACTTTGTGAAGTTAATGCAAGGGCAAACTGATCGCAAATTATGCCAAAGGAAATTAATACTGTACTATCAAGTGGGGCTGCCCAGCGCCACCACCACAGCTGCAACCCTACACACAACTATGTACCGTATGATTATAAAAGAGGTTTGGATTGCTCTTTCGTATGCCAATGGTCATACTGTAGTACACAGCATCTACAGTACTGTGGTACAGTACGCTGCAGAATACCATACCAAACTTCACAATGCACCATGTCAGCATTCATGGAACCATTCCAGACAGATTCTCTGTACTGTTATTCGCAAACTTATGCTTCACACGTAACAATGAAGTTAAGGAGTGCATTTTATTAACCATGCATAAAGCCATATCCATGTGTTAACAGTCACTTCTTACCATAGATGTTGGAAAGTTATATCATAAACAAAGGACTACTGTACATTGGGTAAATTACTGAAAAACAGCACACACTTTGACTTTAACCCCACGGAAACTGTGTGAGGCCCTTAACACATTTAATTATAAAAAATTACTGCATGTATCTTGTGAGTCAATCTGGCAGTAAGTCTTCTTTGTACTCTCCAATTACAATCTTCTTTCCTTCTAAAATTTTGAGTTTGCTGTCGGCAAGTATACTGTACAAGGAAACACATTTGAGGCACATGGAAAAAGGAACTCAATGTATCTCAAGCAATGCACCAAATCTCAGAAGCTAAAACTCGCAGAGCCTCTACTTTCATATTACATCAAAAAAAAAAAATAAGTAGAGACAATCAGGACGATGGAAATGTGATCACAAATTGAAGTCTGATGTGGCCTATCCTTTTTTTTTTTATTTCCAATTTCTATGCTGACTTTGATCGGAACATTAAACTTTCTGTAAACTAATACTGTTCTTATCTTCGAGGGGGCTAGGAAAGCACATGTCCGAATTTAAGGGTAAAAATTTGTTTAACAGTTTGCTTTTGAATAACTTCAATTTTATTTTACATACATGTCAAACCAACCAGTTGTTCAAAATCTCAAGTCAAAGAAATTTAGTACAATACAGTCACTTGAAATGGGAAATTGTACTCTATTGGATACAAGACAGAATTAGAGTCAAACTTAACAGCAAGGAATCTTACCATCATTATTACACTACAGAAGCTCCCACACATGTGGTACAGGAATGAGTCTTGGAATATTCCCTACTACTCTGAACCACTGATCCCAGAATATTTCTGAAAGCTTTTGAAAACAGTTAGAAACATTGTTATCTGTAACAACCAAGAATGAAACAATCTACATGTTTATTGTTGTAATGTCATTTTAGAATTGACTAGTAGTACTGGACAGAGTGACTACAGTACATGGTTCCTAGTAAAGTGCCCTGATTCAGTTTAAATATTGACTTTGATACTTCAGCTCTATCATAGGCTAAGATAAGTAAAAAAAAATTTTGTTCCTCGTTCCCACCTGCATGCTTATTTCCCGGCCAAATGGACCTTTTATTCAAACGATCAAAAGAAGTCTCGATCTCAGAAATCATCTCTTACAGGCTTTTTTTTGCAACATAGATCTCATCAATAGAGTGAGGCATGCAAAAACATGTTTGCTGTGTTGCACTAATGGGCCATAACACATAAATTTGCTGAAAAGATAGGATGA
The DNA here is from genome assembly GCA_021234535.1 of Stichopus chloronotus. Classification (NCBI taxonomy): domain Eukaryota; kingdom Metazoa; phylum Echinodermata; class Holothuroidea; order Aspidochirotida; family Stichopodidae; genus Stichopus; species Stichopus chloronotus. The sequence goes on along the minus strand of CM037845.1, from coordinate 18,943,584 downwards.
GAGACTTGTATTCTTTTACTGTTCTTGGCCAAAAGGACAGTAGCAATATTTCTGCTGTCAAATACGTTTTCACTACATGAGGACTAGGACTCTGCAAAAAAAAATTAAAAATCCAAAAGGAATTTATCAACCCTAATTCTAAGGATGAAAAATTGTATGTTGTGATTTTGTCAGAACGCCATGAAGTTACGGTAGTATTGATACTGACAAAAAAAAATTTCAGACTCTGACATGTGTTCACAGGTGACATAACAAGAAAGTCAAAGGACTTTGTGATTCCTTGCCAATATTTATGAAAAACACGGTATAACGTGCACATACTGTACCAAATATTGAAATGCAAACACCTTATCGTTCTAGAGAAAGCATCCCTATACACCAGGCTCTTTTGACAACTGTGTAAGCAGTTTTATATATGTTTTCACAATTTTATCTCTGGTGACCTCAAATTAAATGTGACCTCTACCAAAATCAATGGGAATCATCTACTCTCTATGACCAACCCACTCTAAGTATAAAATTAGTCAACATTATGTTTCTTGAGATACCATACTTTCCATGATATGAGCAACCCACACACTATGAAATAAGCCACAATTACCCTTCTTGAGATACTGTGTTTACAAGGTTTTCACATTTTGACCACTGGTTACCTCAAATGACCTTTGGCCTCTATCTAAAATACTACGATCATCTACTTAATATGACCAACACACACACAAAAGTACTACATTAGTCATGGCTAGACTTCTTGAGATATACTGTTTATATAGTGTTTACAAGCATTTCACAATTTGACCTCTGGTGACCTCAAATGACCTTTGACCCCCACCAAAAACGATAGGGATCATTAACTCAATATGACCAATCCACACACCCGGTATAAGATTAGTCGAGGTTACCCTTCTTGAAATGTGTTTACAAGCAAGGCATCACATAAACACAAATCAAATCGATTCCTTTTTTCCTCCCACAAGGAATTACAAAAAAGGAGCTGTCTATACACATTGTCTCTCACTCAAGAAACAGGTCAGATCAGGGAGTTCTTCCCACTTAACGTTCAAGACTTTTTCTTGGCTTTAAGAAAATACTACATACTATTAACAGGATATGAAATAGTTTATTTAATAATCATCAATTGTCTAAACTCGATGCTTGGGAGAATGGGAACATTCAAGTTACAGAAACTTACCTTGGGCATTATATTAAAGAGGAAGACCATATGACTTAATACAGGGAAGAAATACAGTAAATTAACAAAATAAAAATTGCAAATTATTTGTTCAAATGTCTGAGCATTATCCAAACTTTAAAGTTCAAAGTCAGGGCAGGGCTACTGGATTGATTAGTGCCTTCGAGGTTGTTCCCTATAACAGTAGGTTAGGTCTCTTGAATCTTACTTCAATTGAGGTGAGAATATTAAAGGGAGATTTGATCCAAGTCTATAAGATTGTTCATGGTTTTTTCAATTTATGATTCTCTGTTTTTTTTGTTTTTGTTTTTTTTCGAGTTTGCAAAATTACAAGAATCATTGCCCTAAACTCCAGAAGGTTCAAAGTAGGACCAATATTTGTCATCATTTCTTTTCTCAGAGGGTAGTGAATGAGTGAAATGGGTTGCCTGAGGATGTAGTGATGGCAAGAAGTGTTAATGGGTTTTAAGAATGCACTGTAAAGTACTTTAGCTTTGTGGCTGGTTATGAATTTTGTACCTTTTTGTTTGTTTGTTTGTTTGTTTTCTACTTAACTATAAACAAAGTAAAAGTTGCTGAAAGTCTGGTGACCAAAATGATGATTTTTAAAGTTAAGATATCTAACATTTAATTTTAATTGTCATGGCAACCATGTCAACAGGAATTATTTAGTAAGTATTAGTTATCTGATGCACACATAACAAGTACTTTTCAAACGTTCCAACTGATACTCAGGCTAGTCAGCTATACTAATGTGGTCCAGTTGGTCAATACTCAAATTGAAAGTTAGCTGGTATCCCACTATGTAATACTGTATATGGGTCCCATTCATAGGATAAACCAAAAGCTGTAACATAGTTTCGACCAATTACTACGCCATTCATACTAAGCAGCCCTTAACATTCATGCACAGGACACATTTTTCCCACATATCTCACGAATACACATCAATTGCAATAAGTTTATCGTCTAATTGACAGCGAAATAACACCAATACAGAAAGATTTTAAGTGCATTGACCTTCATTAGGCCGAAGTATGAATAACCTGGTCCCCTGAAGTCACTCAATAAAAACTGGTTAGATTATCCATGCAAGAGACAGGACTGTGGGAAGTATCGGCATAAGTAGCGAATGTACTGTGTTTAGCCTAGCCGGTATGTGCACTTCACAAATATATCAGTGAAGGCTACATTATTTTGAACATAAGTTTTGGCATAGACCTGCCACGACTTTTCTTGAAAGGCATTTAACAGCGACTTTGTAAGAGGAGTAACTCGTACCAGTTTGTTTTTAAGGAGAAGCTTAATGGGATGGAATATGCATCATGCCACAAGTGAAGTACGTACGACCTCTAATCTATATACTCTGGTTCCATGAATGGTCGGGACCATCATTGGCCAGTTCACCGATAATCCTTGAATAACGGCGAGGCTTCACTTGTATCGATATTATGAACATGATTGACAATACTACGCATTGTATTTATAACGTAATGCCTAACGTTACATCGTTGATGGAGATGTACTGTAGCATATGTCATAATGATTAGGTTGATAATATACTTAGGCCTTTGGTAGACCTAACTTGCTTACTGCAATGAAACTTGGCCTGAAATTTCGTGCTGCCGGACATTACTACCCATCTACATACGATACAAGATTCGGAAGTAACTACTGTAAGGCTAAAATCATGGCCTACCGAGGTTGGCCTACCGAGGGGACTTTTACCAAGGTCTAACTCCCGAACACAAACTCATTCGACGGTTACATGAATTCAATGTCTTAAAGACGTTAAAGTCCATTCCCTTTTCTAAACAAATAAGAAGAAACAACATGATGGAATATTTACCGACGAAAACACGTTGGTAAAGGAAAACACGATAATGAATGTGTTAATAGATCCGTTAAATCCCACGCGAGCCTCTGCTCTTACTTCAACACAGTACTTTGTAGCATTCAGTGCAAGCTCTCCGCCGTTTATAATGTGTACAAAAGCAAGGGGTACAAATTGCGAGGAGCCATTGGGCCTGAAGATTATCACATACCTTAGCGAGGTAACTGTACTTACGTCAGCACCGACTGGTTCCTCCAGTTACTATTGAAATAAAACCCCGCGGTTTCCCCGGAGCACGGAGGATTAGGAATGTCGCAGAAGAAAGACTGCAGTTATTGTAAAGACTTTCTTCGTTCTTCAAGCTCAGAACGATGAAAGTCAAATTTGTCGGTATTGACTTTGAGTGCGAAAGCATAACAAGATATATATTTTTTTTCTTTCAAACGGGTGTAGGTGGTGCCGTGCTAAAATTAAGAGGGGTCTGACTGAGCAAAGACACAACCACTGAAGATGCTAGCACGTGAAGAGTGTAAGGGATCCTCTGCGGCTGGTAATCTAGTTATTTGTGTTCAGCTGAAACCATTTTTTTTAGTGATACTTGGAAAGTAAGCTGGTATTTTGGGATATGCACTTCTCTTTTTAAAGTTCACAGGTTCTTCCAAACCACAAGGCGAGGAAAGACAATTAACAAACAGGGTATGTATACAGGCTAGAGTACTAGCAGTACCACAGTACTAGAGCCCCCCACACACACATACTTTGAAAACTACGGAAGACTTTTGCGGCCCTGAAGAAAAAATAAATACCCAAAGAAATGCAAGCAAGTATGCATTATCAAAACAATTTTTTGTGTTAAAAAAATTAACAAATCAAACTAAAAATAAAAACGAACATAGGCCCTTCGTTTTTTAGCTTAAAATAATTGTAAAATTTTAAAAACATTTTTTTTTCTTTTGGTTTTAAAAAATAAAAAAAAATGGGTTTTTGTATTAAAAATTAAAATTTGGGTTTTTGTAATAAAAATTAAAAAAAACCTTTGGTTCCTTTGAAGGAGGATGCATAAGCCTAGTTTTTAAATACATTCTGCCAAAAGTATTTTTGTATTAAAAATTAAAATTTGGGTTTTTGTATTAAAAATTAAAAAAAAAAAACTTTGGTTCTTTTGAAGGATACATAAGCCTAGTTTTTAAATACATTCTGCCAAAAGTTGTTCTCCTAGAGATTCTCTCCTACAATGTTGATGATTTGACATAATGGTACTCTGCTAGTGACACCATTACAGTGTTCAGAAATCCTGCATTCACAGCCCAAGATGGGCCCATCTTCAGCTGTAGACTCAAAATTTATGTACATGCTTAAGGTGCCACTCACAGAGTTTCATCAGGACAAACCATTGATATATTGTACACATGTATGACAATCTGTAGGAGGGGATTAACATTTTGCAGAAGTTCATTAAACTGGCCAAAGGGTCCACACTGGTCAATGAACCAAAACTTCTTTAATACCATAAACATATCACTAACAAAGAATCATTACGACAAATCCTTAAGATTCAGTACAAGACAATCTGTAGGATGCTGTCAACTCTGTTTGACATTAATTAAAGGAAATGGGTATTTCACAGTATTTCACAAGATGAACCCAAGGGCCCACCTTGAGATTTGGACCCAAAGTTCTTGAACACCATAAAGGTGCCACCTGAGTATCAGTATGATAAAGCATCAACATTAGAATCTGTAGAAACAGAAGCATCCTGCAGAATTTTATAACATTGGCCATAGAGCCTGTAAGAGACCTTGGACCAAAAAACCATAAACACAATGAAGGTAAGTATTTTGATAACAAACCATTTTGAATGTACATGGCAATCTGTAGGAGGGAAAGCATTTTGCAGAATTTCTTAAATGGATCATAGGGTCCACACGGAACCTTAATCCAAAACTTCCTCAACACTTCAAATGGCCCAGACCTCAAAAAATATTGCATGGAAGTGTGAAGCAAATCCATCAAGGTTTGTGCACAAAGCCTTTTGAATTATTGTATATCAATAGGTAGTGCATGAAAGGGGTCCTAATATGAAGTCATGAAATGTAGGAAAATAACAAAAATTTAAAGAGGACCTTCCTTATGTGAAACTTAAAACTTTGATTGCATAACACAGAAAGACATCCCAAGGACACCAAATGCAGTTTTGGATATCAGTTTGTCCAAATATTTAGAGGAAAAAAGTTTCCACTGAGTTTCAGTCTACATGTCAAGGCCTCTTAAAAAACCATACAAGAATTTTAAAATAAAAAAAAATGTTTTCATTTGAAAAGAAATTACAAGAAATTTAAAAATGACAGACAAAATGCTTTTTATTTAAAAAGATTTGCAAATTTTTACAAAACAAAAATTTGTTTTTTGCTTTAAAAACATTTACAAAAAAATGTTAAAACAAAAAGAAAACAAAAATTGTTTTTTGTTTGACAAAATTTACAAAACATGTAACAATGAAAAACAAAAAAATTGTTTTTGCTTAACAAAATGAAAGAACCAAAGATTTTAAAAACAACAACTTGTTTCATGTCTCAAAAATTGGTAAACAAGAAAAAGGAAAAAGAAAATGTTTTTGCTTAAAAAGTTAAAGATCAAAATCCTTTTCGGAAAAAGGGCTATGTCTGTGATCACTGGGGAGAGTTTCCCTTTGTCCCTTCTTCCCACAAATGGGGATGAAATGATTGATAAAGTCAACCTCCATCCTGAGCTCTCCATGTCCCCCACGCATGGTGGGATTAAGCACTAAATTTTACAATCTCTGTAAGTTTGAAACTACATTTTTCTTGAGACTTGGGGGTTTGAGGACCATTGGTGTTAGGTTTGATCATACAGTCAAGGGTCAAAGTGAAACCTATTCAGGGATCACGGACTATTCTTTGAGAGTGACTTTGATTGCTTCAATTTTACAACAACACAATTTGTCTGTTTTTTAAGTTCAATTTTGATTTTGGTGAGATAAATTGGTAAATTTAGTAAATATTGACAAATGAATCTGAATAAAGGTGGAGAAAAAATTGTTGCAAAAACATAAAACAAACTTTTGCCCTCCACTTTTAACCTTTTGTAAACATTGTTAAAACAAATTTTTGAGTTTCATTTTTTAATTTTGGTAAGAAAATCTTTAAAACAAAAATAATTTTTGTTTTTCCTTTTTACACTTTTTATCTTGAGTGCATTTCTATGGTATTCTTTTTTTTTCTTCAAGGATGCATAGTCTTCCACAGTAAACACAGCTATAGCTCATGAAAATTAAAGCCATATGGAAGTTCAGTGTAGAATGTATTATTTGTTCTAATTTTTTTCTAGAATTTATAATCTGTTCTAGCAAAAGGATTCTGAGTGCTGGCACTACCAGTGATGTTTTGTCAGTGTAGGTGTGAGTGCTGCCCCGGGGTTCAATGGGAGGACAAGGTTTTCCCTTGTTTTGCAGATATAATATTATATATCTAATACTTCGGCAAACATTTTGTTCAGTGTTTTTGAGGACGATGTGACATACTGGGGATGCATCAAAAGAAAGCTCTTGATGTTGGGTTCATAGGGATATGTAAGACAGGGTGGCAGAGGAGCATTACCCAGATTTGAAAAAATGGAAACGAAAGACAAAATTTATACATTTTTAAATTTATTTTTCATTTATGTAATGTTCTACTTTAGGAGGATAACAACTTGACCCCAAACTCAAATTTGAAAGTGGTAAGCCTATTTTAATGTCCTCTGACAATTGACTTTCAAGCTATTTTTATCACAGAGTTGGAAAGTTAGACACTTTTGTTTTTCAAGCAAAAGTTACTTTGCCACCCCAAATGAAAGCTTTCTGGTACACAATGGCAGCTCCAAGGGACCTGGGGGCATGTTCCCCTGAAAAGCATTGTGCCCCCTTTGTCACGATGCTTCCAACTGACAACTGGGATTTTCAAAAAAATATAGATCTCCTGCAGTCAGAGAATTCAGATGTTTTTCAACTTACATTTTTTATTTCATTTTTTTTTTCAATTATTGCTTTCAATTTTATAAATGTGTTTGATCAATAGAATTACCCTTAATGTGATGCATTTAATGCATTACAAACACCATAAGACCCAGGCACTTCCATGGGCTTTGCCTCTGAACCCTCATAGGGGCATTGCCCTGGACTTGAAGTTACCCGGCTTTGGCTTTAGACCTGTGGTCATAGGCAGCAGAATTACCAATAAAATGAGAACTTTAATACATCACAAATAACATTAAGCCCAGGGGTTTCCAAGGATTCTGTCTACTGGGACCCCACCACGGCCTCACGCCAGCTGGACCCCAACAGACATCCAAGGGTAAAGTAATGCAAAGTCACCTTTCACATTTAGAAGGAAACTTAATCGACAGGTTTGGAAAGAGTTACTGAATTTAATGAAACAACTCTATGTGCCTGCTTAAAAAGGCAAACACTGCACAGCAATCAGATTTGACCTCAGGCTGCCACTATCTGGGTCAAGAGCAGTGTAGACTCTCCCAAGGTTACAGGTATTAGTATAACCTTTTGTTTTTGCTTTTTTCCTCTAGATAACTTCAGCTTTACCATATAGTAAGTTTTTCGCATTCAGTGATAGCTTTATTCGTCAGTGCAATTATGTGCACAAGGGCACACAAAATAATGAAACCTTGATGAAACCAATCTTTCATCTGAGGGAGTTCACATTTATCACATATTAACCTTTGTTGCAAGCATTTATGTGGAATATTTTCAATTTTTTCCAAAACAAAAAAGGGAATCTTTTGTTTTCTTATTTAAGATTAAAAAAGGAAATTATGTGTTGAAGGCTTTTCTCTGTAACTACCTACAATAGTTATGTACTTGCACTTTTCCCTCTTGCCTGTTTGTCTTTTGTTAAGCATAGAAATTTCATGGACATAACTACTTTTACTGCCAATGGAAAGATAATTACAGGTAGGCGACTTTGCAATTAAGATCTTGGCAATCATTCCCGGTGAAATCAGCTTTCCTTCTCTATATCCTGCTCAATTTTCCATCGAAAAGATTTAAAATACCAACTGTATTGCGACTTGTAAAATAAAATAAAAAATTCTGATATTGATAGAGATATCAAATATAGTTTCCTGAGATGGGGATGTCATATTACCAACAGTAGTGTTTCTGATGGCAGGACTCATATCCAATTTTAAGAAATGAGAATTCATTTCAAACATTCCCATCAAGTCCAATGCAAGCAAAGGCAAGAAAATTAAAGAGAAGCAAATAATGATGTAGGTTTTGCTATTCTCTTTACAATGTTTTTTTTCTTTGGGCAAAGTGCTCTCTAACTTTTGTAGATATGTCCTTTTTTTTTTATTTGAAGGTTATTTATTGTCTCAGGAACTTTTGTAGATATGTCCTTTTTTTTTTTTTATTTGAAGGTTATTTATTGTCTCGGGACTGGATTTGTAAGCGCCGTTGCCAGACTGAATGATGTCTAAGTTCACAGATTTGCAGCAATATCAATTGCTGCAATGCTAATATCAAATTCACAGTCTATTGTGTAAGGATGATAATGGCCTTCCAACGTATTTTTCTACAAAACACCTATGCAGGAGGGACTTCATTAAGGCTAGTGAAATCCCGCAAATGTTAAAGGTAAAATAATGAAAGCTACTAAAGAGGGGACATTTCCAGGAAAGTTTTGATATCAGGTATGTATGCTAATGTTACTGACATTATGAAAGTAAGACTACAAATGTTGTCTTTTAAAGTTTTCCTCACTCTTTCTGGGATCAATGGTATCAAGAAATATGGCATATTAGTCTCTTTCCACACTTTTCTTAATGATTCAAACTATATATCTGCAGACATGTTGATAGAAATGCATGCTAATGTGAACCTATCACTCGTTTGCATAATTTTTCGGAACACTTTGATGAAGAGAAAGGAATTGAAAAGAATTTATGAACATGTAACAGAATTTAGAGAAAAGAAAATCTTTACATGTATTCACACCGACAGCCTGGTCAGATTCCTATTGGGGTGGGAGTAAAAGAGACATGGGAGAGCACTTGGACATGTGAAATAATGTTAATAATTTCTCTTATCCCCAAAACTTCTAGGGTAGCCAAAAGTATTTAGAAGGAGATTGCCTAACCTTCTGCCCCCAACTCCTTCTTGAGTATGCACCTACATGCATTTTGGTGTAGGCTCTCTCCATATGAACTATAAAAATTGTGACCAGACAACTTTCCCAAGCAGACAATTCTCTCTTGGACAATTCTCCCTCACACAAACTCTCTTAGACAATTCACACCCTGACAATTCCCAATATGGACAATTCCCTTTGGACAAATCCCCCCTAATGAATTCCTTCAGAGAGGGTTAGGTTTTTGGAAGTGTCTGAGGGGAAAATGTCTGAGTTGGGAATTGTCCACGTAGGAGTTGTCTGGAGGAAATTTGTTCGAGTGGGAGCTGTCCATTGGAAATTTCCAGGGGATATTATCTAGGGGAGTCATCTGGGAAACATAAAAATACTTCTTGCAAAGAGTAAGAAATATTTTTGGCAACTCCTCAACAATTCTCAGCTGATGTAGTTAGTTGCACAAGAGTTATTTTTTCAAATGAAGATGAGCCTCAGACAGGATGATAGCTGTATGTTTGAGATGACGGCTATTGTAGATATTCTTTTTTGTGTACTCCACCTATTGGGCAATTTGCAGCAAACATGTTGATCCACCTGTAGAGGTATGAACATTCACATTCAAAATTTTCTCAACAGCAATAACAACACCCTGTAGGGGGAATTTAGAAGAAAACTGTTCTTTTCATTTTCTTAGAAGATTTAATTGATGAAAATTTTGGTTGTCAAGTCAACTACTTCTGATGACCACTTCGCAGGATCGATGCATGCATGCCCGCAAGTGGCCCATCGTGAGGCAGTAAATGCAAAGTCAAGAACATGAAAAGAACAGAACATCATTAATAAATTACAATTTCAAACAGATTGAAACTGCTGATGATTGATTTGCCACAACAGGCAAAATTTTGTTGGAATTAATTTAGGAAGTCACTGCAGATGCTTTGATCACTGAGACCTGATGATGGCAATCGATTTGATATTGGAAGCACTTGGTAGGGGGGAGGGGGGGGGAACAAAAATGTGGAAGGACTTGTTGAGGGAAAATTGCTACGTACAAGCATGATTGAATAGGACATTGGAAAGAGTTATGTCTACCGACTAGCAAAAGTCTGACTTTTAAATTGTTGCAGTGATTCATCCATGTGCATATGATGTAATGGTTAGCAAACTTTGCACAATTTTCTGTCTTTTGTGTTGTGTTGTGCTGTGTTTTTTCTTCATAAAGGAATACTTCAGTATTTAGAAAGTATGCTATGCTTTATAATCCCACTTACATCCCATAGAAACAAGTGGAATTTCTGTAATACCAATTGCAAACTTTCCTTCACAAGTCTCAACAGCACTGAATCACTTGGCAAATCGTTAACATTTTCCACAGCTGTTTGTTAAAGGGGAACTAACAAGTAATTGTCTGAACAGGTTTAATATTTGAATAATGCTCTTCTAGATGGAGGTCTAGACCGCCATGAGGTAATTTGTGTATCTACATGCTTCGATCCTCATGCAATTTACATATTATCAACATATTAGTGTATCATACTTGGTGAAATAAATGGTTGAAGTAGCAACCTCCTTGGAGAAACATTAGCGCTATTGCAGAGATTGGCCAGATTATATCTTTTGCAAAAGATGTTCCCTTTAAATCTTGAAAGCACAAACAAACATCCAATAATAAAAGCAATTAAGGGCTCCATCAGTTGAAGTCTTGTATGGTGATCTCATACAGGTTGAGGTTGGGGAAGGGATATCTATCGCACGTCCAAAAAGGGATAATCTGGTAATCTGTAAAGTGATGCAACTTTTGGGTAAAGTGACATTGTAGTTTTGTCTGACACGTATTTTAAGCATATTACCAGTTCTATCATAAAGTTTTCTAGCATGCAAACTGCTTCACACCTGATACATGACAATTGGACCACCACTTAGGCTGGCAAAGATTTTTAAAAAAAAAAGTTAAACACAAAATTTTCATACCAAGAGTTTCTTATTAATTAGATTTTCATTTGGATTTAAGTGTTCTTTGTTGTCTCATTACTTCTATTCATGCTAATCAGAGGACACATGTCTGTACAAGGTCTGCTGATAAGTTTTGCTGAGTTACATAACATTATACCCACATCATGTGTTATAAATATATATTCTGTCTTTCATGTCTTTTTTGGCCTTATGTTTTATCCTGTAGCACTGACATACTCATACATGTAACCATTAAGGCCGCATTAACTCACAAATTGCTTGGATCACCTAAGGCAGTTTAACATTTTTCTTTGATTATAGTTTACTGACATACTTCTGCAAAGCGCCTTGGTCAACTTCATATATGGTGTGTGTACTAGATAGATCCACGTTATTTTTTTTTATTATTATGTTGAACAGCTCGGAATATGCACAATTAAAGCGATGATTATGAAATCGATGAAACTGATTTATTGACTCAGCCTTGTTTGAACACTTTTGACAAGTTAAAAAGCCATCATAGAAAGATCATAAGTATGAATATGTGTAATTACAGCCAACAATACCAGATTATGTGTGTCTGGGGATGTACGCAACAAGTTCTGTTGTAGTTAGTGTGTTAGTTAGTTACCAGGTTGGCATTATAAATCTCTGAAGTTTGCTCATAACCATAAGTGAACATAGGACAATACATAACCTCTCAGTACAAAAGATGGTCTGAAATTGATACAAGACACTTTTCCACATGCATGAGGCTCAACATTAATTTACATTCTCAATGATACTTTGCTTTGCTGAGGCAGCCATTTTGAGCAAGCCAAACAGCAAACAGGTACTGACACGAATCTAAATCTGACTCCCTGATGGCCTGATAAACGTGCTTTTGGGTTTGGTTGTTACAGCTAGAACATGCCAATGCATTAGAGCAATCGCAAGCATGTTGAGGTAGCATGTTTTGTTCTGTGAACAATTACGCTAGTCAGTGACATTTTGAGTTTATCTTTAGTGCTCTACTCTGTGTATGCTTCAGAGGCACCTGTCATGAAACGCGACTCAGTTGAAATTATTGTGTTGTTTTGCTGAAATAACATGTTAAGAATTTATTTCAGCTAGAATTCTATTCTCTATGACTGGGAAAATGAAATGCATTTCTGTCTATTTAGTTGTTCCCTACAGTATGTCACATTTTTTACCTATGCTGGATATTTTTTGCATGCTCAGTTTTCTATTCAGATTCAGATTTGACAGAATTTTCATTGAAATGACAATGATCTTGAAAACATATCCTTTCTCTGTCCATTTGTCTGTCTCCCTTCTGCCTACTTGCTCTGCTTTTGCGGCTCTCCACGCTCAGGGCGTCTAGCTTCCATAGATTTTCAAATATATACCACACAGATAACTCCTCCAGGCATCTCTCTAAGTGTGGGAGAAAATTTGAGCTCTGTATACATCTTGGTAAGAGATGGCTTTGCAAATGAAGGCCAAAAATAACATTAATCTTCTGAACTTTGCACACTACAGTTCCCCCCCCCCCCCCCATGATACCAGCCGCGACTTATTTTTCCCCCTGTCGTCTTCAATGACTTAGGTCTCATAATCCCACACAAACACACAGGATTGTTAGAAATCACACAATGGCCTTCAGTATGCTTGGCAGCCACACCAGGGCAGATTTACTGAGGTTATAACAACAGATCAGGAAATACCCATATTTATCTTTGCTGCTACCTACACTAAATGCTGTAAAGTAATGTCCAAATTCAGTTTGGGACTCCTATCATCAATAAATACATGTAAAAGGTACCTGCTGGGCACAGACCTCCTTTAAATATTTTTAGACAGAAGCGTTGAATATTAAATTTCTTTCACAACTGTAGGACATCACTTTAAACTTTAAAATTCAAGGTCGCAATTACCTCAATCAAAGATGCAGTAGAATCACAAAAATTCAAGTTGCACAGTCTCCTCAAAAAGGTCAAAGCCACTATTCAAGTATTTTAATCCCGTCCTCAAGGTTTTCTTCAATACTGAGGTGAGACATGCTAATAAGACTAATCCTGTGACCTTAGTTGTTTGCTGTATAATTTGGGCAGGGCTGTATCATCCATTGGGAAAAGTACTCTTGAAAGATGTTTAAGGGTGTTACCTTAAAAGTGCACATGCTGCTGCTAACTTGAACACAAATGACTGAAACTTTAGATCTGTTAAAGGGAGATATTAATAGTTGTGAGAGAGAGCCATTCTTGCTCCAAACTTATAGCATGGAGGGTGGTCATAATTTTAATTTCTTGCACCTATATTTGATTGCATCTCTGCAATTCCCTCACCTAAACCTTTTTGATTATAGTGGCATGCAGAATTAATCCAAGTTGGTGTCTTCGGCTACTAACCAGCCTGCATAATCAAGAATCACTCAAAATGGCATGCCTATGGACCATTTCAGTGATGTAGGTTTCGTTATTTTGTGAGACAAGTACTCCCGAAGGACACTGTGGTTAAGGCACACTCTGTGTAAAATTTCACTGCTCTAAATCAAGGAGTGTACCAATTGAGGAGCTGCACAATATGAGGGGTATATTCAGTGTTTAATATATGCTGCGAAGACTATGAGTTAGAACTTGACGGTAAAATTCACATAAAAACCCCTTAAGAGTCAGACAATTTCAGGCTCATGCAGTCTAGCTATATGCATGAATGAATCGTAATGCAAGAGAAACAAGTAACTCTACTGCATAAATGTATGCCACCAACCCATCCCTTTAAAGTCACGTGAGAATACTACTTAATTATGAACTTTTACATAACAATTTCAGAGTATTTCAATTTGACTGACAATTTTTTTAAACCTTGAGGCTTCTTTTTTGTTTGCTCTTTTCTTTCTTTTTTTTTTGTTTATATGGATGTAATTAGTTTCTGATCATCAATTCTGGGTGATGTATGTATGTATGGCTCATGCGGAGGAATATATATTAATTGAGAAGTAACTTCTTGAGTTCCCAATAGACCAAATACCTTTCAACATTATGTCAAATGTAAAGTGACAGATTTCTTGTTCTGCTTGCATCTTCAGTATATAGCCAACTTGCTTCATGCATTTCATCACAAATTCTCACCACAAACTGCCAGGAAAATTGCTACAGTGCTACTTTGGGTTTAAAGAGCAATTCAGTGCGAAATTGCAGTGTGCAGTTCATGAACCACTGGAAGATTGAGATGACTTGATTGCTATATCCACACACTGTCTAAATTTGTAGGCTGGAGGACATTCTGATGCAAATAATGTATCTAATAAATGGAATAGCATTTGAGGACTGGTGATCATATGGAAAGTGTATGGAAAGTGTCAGCAGTTTCTGTAAAGGATTACATACCTCTTGGCATGACAGTCCAGTTTAACTTAAAATCTTTACAGATTCAGTTGAAACTTTTGACAATCTTCATGTAGATGATGAGCATTGAATAAACATGAAGTATACCACAACAAGATTAAAGAGTAAGTAGAGTCAAATGAGGCAGTTGTGAATCTTTTTTAAGTTTTGACTGTAAAGCTGTCAGCAGTATCATTACATTCCATCGAGTCCCTTTAATCTGAATCTGTTGAATTTCGCTGTTAGAAGTGTCATACTATCCTCAGTACCCTAGACATTCATCATCAAGTACTACTTTATCAGCTCTTGTTGGATATTGCTCCTCTTGCTTCTGTTTCATAGTTCTTTTATCATTTTCTATACCTACAGCTTAGTCATCCCTATTTGGTCATTCTTTTCATTTAATCATTCTTCAAGTTGGGCGATTTATAGATACTGTGTGTGTGTGAGTGTTCAGAGTTAAATTTCACCTAATTTTCTTCCAGTTAAATCCACTATCTCTCATACAGCATGTGAAGGCCAGCTTACTTCCATAGAAAGTCACCACAGCTAATTTCCTCCTTAAATCTTTAATAATTTTCATGAAATCCCTTAGGAATTTTTTATCTCAGATAAGTTTCCATATCATCTCAGCCCTTTTTTATTCTCCATTAAACTTCTGTTGACTAACTGTAACAAGTTTCTGCCAACCACCAATTACTGTACCTTGAAATTCATGTACCCTTGCCTCTTCCTACATATTTCAGTTTTGTTTTTTGATGTACATAACAGCCTTCAGTCACCTCTTCCCCCCCCCCCTTTGACCCTACCTCAAAAACAACAAATATGGAGAATTAGATTCACTAAGACTTCAGATGTCAGCTTAGTAGACCATCTTTCATACTCTCCAATAGCAGCAACCTCTCCTTGGTCACCACAATGAGCATAATAAATTTACCTTTCAAGGTGTTACACTCCCTCCCCTTCCTTACAATCCTAACCCCTCGAACAATTCCTCTCAGATCATCTTCAGACCTCCATCTATCTGAAAACATGAACAATCCAGTCAAATTTCTGTCTCTCTCTTGCGCAAAAATTTATCTTTCACAAAAACACAGAGTTGTTTGCACAAACTGGTGAGAGTGACCTTATTTATGACAGGGAAACAAACATTAGTTTCTTTTTTAGATCACTTTGCTCTTCCAGCAAGATAAATCGATCCAATTTCGATGACAGATTGAAGTTAGCGCCTTAAAAGCATTGCTGCGATCCAACTAAGAGATCGGTAAACAGAAACAACGAATGTTGCTGTTTGTACATGGCTGTGCGAGAGCCATTTGGGATGGATTCTTTCCTGAAACGGAAGAAGGAAAGTTTTCAACAACAAACCTGTAAAGAAATTCGTAACAAAAATTAAGCAACATACATATCCTCCATCCTTTCCCAAATTTGCTTTTGGAATTCCTTCATTTACTAATTGCTTGCTAGGTTTGCTTCTTACTTGATGTGGAGGAAACAAGAGGTATAGGATCAGGCACATAGCTATGGGGGCATACTGGAGGGGCGTGTGCCCCCTGTCAAAATTTTCAAACTTTTTTCAATAAAAGGTCCTGCTTTTTTAAATACAAGGGGAACAGGTGGAAATCTTGCACCATTTTGCATGTATAATCCTTGAAAAAGGCAAACATTTTTCAAAGTGGAGGGGGACGTCCCCTCTCCTTAGACCCCTCCACTAAGCTGGCAAAACTCCAACATTGATGTGCCCTTCAATTCAATAATTTGGCAATGGGTCTGGGAAGGATATGCTTTAAAACTGTTCAGGTGTGAGAAATGCATCTATAAAATTCCGACAACATGTTTTGTAAAGGAAACCCATTGTTTCAGTTTGCACTTTGTTGCCACATATTTGCATCTTAAATGGAAAAATTACAAGCTCCTCAAAATGTTTCTTCACCAAAGTATATTTGACACTGCAGGCACTTATACATTCTGGCAGCTGGTTATATTTTCATTGCTACTCAGTGCACATAATCACATTATCATTAAATTTATTCATGTGGAGTAAAGCATATCGTGACATTTTCACAAAGCATTCTGATCTTTGCAAGTTGAATCTTGCAAACCTCATTGGCCATTAAATAAAGTACAGCACCAACTTCTGCACAGTGTTTCATAAAGGCAACTGCTGTTGTGCAGCTGGCTGCAGAGATGAAATCATGCATTATTGACAGGCCCTCTTTAGTAGTGAAGTTTAAGGTACAGTTTGTGGGCCATAGACAGTCTAATTATAAGCAAGCAATTATGAGAGGATTAAATCAACATTGTAGTGGAACTTCTGGGAATGGGAAACAACTTTTCCATGAGGGCAAACTGCCTTGACTTTCAGGGTATGCCACTTACACATTTGCTATGTCAATACTTTTGACCCAAGGAAAACAATTACAGTAGTTTGTGAGGAACACTAATTACATGATTTCCAAGGTTTAATCAACAATGAATTAGTTTGCATGACCATCTTGTCCACATTTATTGAAAAAAAATATTGTACACCTTGTGTTGCAGAAATGTGTGATTATGAAGGTTCCATGTAATATTTGCAAGTACAAAACAATCAAGGTTTTTTAATCATCTATCTTAGAAGTAATTTCAAGTAATTGCGTTTAATGGACACAACTTGTTTCTAAACTCTGTGCCTTATAAAGCTTATTTACATTGCATTCGGTCTGTTCCAATGTAACATGAAAAGATTTACCTTCTAGAAAGAGGTTTTTCTTTGGTCTGAAAAATCATAAACATCTGTCAGTTATTACAGTATGGCTAGTAACTGCTTAAATGAGGAAACCATTTGTCCTCCTTTTGCATCCATTACCAAAGTCAAGAATGTTATTTAATGTTTTGTCTCTGACAAAGATTACATAAAAGAATTAATGTCTTCTTCGCATCTTCTTAATTTGCAAGTCACATACTACATACCAACCAAAATGCCTTGATTTGAAACCATTCTACATCCTGTTAACTCAGCAACAAAAAAATGAAGTCTCTAATTGCTTGCATGATAGCAGGCAAGCATTCTTCTAAGCAAGCAAGCACAGATACCCAAGACACTGAATTTCTGGTTTGACATTTTTCTTGGTGCACAATTCACATGTAATTCATCCACATGAGATGAATATCTCGCAGGTAAGGCAGATCAAACCTACTTCCTTGACATGCTTGACTGCAGAATTTGTACCCTTTCCTTTCCATCAAATATGCACCTTCGAAAGTTTGAAGCAACCTTGGATCTCATTTTAATTTTATTGGTACCTACGTTCATCTCCGATGATCCAGGGAGAAAAGCACAGAAATTGTTATTTTCAATTCAGTAGGAAAATTCCTCAGAGAATTTCCCAGAATTTCAAGGTAAATGGATGTTGTTGGTATTTGCAACCTCCTGGTTGTTCTTTCTTCTTCTGTTTGTTTGTTTACAGATATCAGCAGGAAGGAAATAGGTCTTAGGCAAGTCACTCCAGTTCCTGTCAACACATATGTGGAAGAGTGCCTGAATGCAGTATCCTTTAAAAAAGCACTGAAATTACAACCGCAAAATACAAACAAATGCAAGCTGCTTGGCCACTGAGAGACATGTTTTAACGTCAGAAGATAAAACAAATCCAAGGATTACAATCCTTACATCACAAAGGCAGCATTTCATAAGCAAATGTAACAAATGCAAGTTTTGAATGGATTTCTTAGGTCTACGATAATGTCTGAGGCATCTGCCTGATGCAAGCTCACTCCACACTAAAACAGAATATAAGAAAATGAGAAACACTGCAGTGGGTGACATTGTTCAAAGACCTACAGTAGTATAATTACTGTATCTGACAAAATTGTAACATTCATGAGGATTCAAACAATTGTATGGGTTCACTGTCATCATAAGGGCATTGACAGAATTGCAGCAGTGAACAGCTAAACTGAAGGTCACCAGTGTTTGCTTCTTCTAAAGCGGTGGTATGAAAAAGTGCATTAGTGTCATGAAGTCATGCAGCCAAATGGGAAAGTAAGTAAATTCAAAATGATAATCTCCCTGTGAAGAAAATGTCATAACTGCACATATCTGAATATTCGTGATAATGGTTGTTCTATACTTCAAAATTCAATTACTAGGACAGTGAACTGTCTTTCATGTTAGCAAGTAGCTAAGAGGTATCACTGTAACACGCCTTTGAGGAGAAGTTGCCTGATGTTGCTGTCACCAAAGTTCAGTGGATGATGCTCTCATTGAGAGTTTGTGTAGCTGTGACTCCACAACAAGAGGAATTGGTATAAACCTAAGCTCGAACTGTTCAATGTGGTCATGCACAGGAAAGTGCTTTCATCACCATGTTACCTTAAATGTATACCAAGCACTTTTGGGATTACTAAAAATAGGTCTCACTAGTCTGAATCATCCACAGTGATAACATTGTTAATGCATGGATTGAAGTGACTACTGAGCTTCAGCAGTGACACAATACTAGCAAGTCATTATGACAACAGATATCACAATGAGAAGATCCACATTGCAAATGCATAATCTTAGGCCAGACAAAAAAAAAAAAAAAAAAAACACTTTGTTCTTGTGAGTGGTGCTGGGACAAAAGAAAATAACTTCCCAAATGTTATGTCAGTTTCAAAGCAGGGATATTCTAGGGCTAATTTGGTGTCAGTTGATTAAGATGATAGGCAGAGTATTATGCAGTCACTGTATTTATGGATTACAATGCATTGTGAACAGTGTCTTACCAATACTGCAAATGTTTGACACAATGTCTAATTTCATGAAACAGTTTCGATGCAAGATAAAAGACAAGAACACATTAACCCCCTTTTTTAATGGATGTGGGAAATGAAAGAAAATATGAGGTGATGTCAGATTGAAATATGGGTGTAGCCATAAAAGCATTGCAGTCTTAGTTAACAATGCCATTCCTAATTTTTTCTAACCTTCGTCACCTTCCCCCTCCTTTTACTCCTTTCAACACTTCTTCTATCCTAACATTCCCCAATACACTTAACTGAAGCAAATGAAAAAAAAAATAGATAATCCCAAACTGCCATAAAGCAGCAGTCAAGGTATTAAAACCCCTTTGCAAATTAATTAACTTACAACTTAATGATACTCTTGATAATGCTCCCAACTTAACAATATTTCGGTTGTTTCATGGTTGATCGGAAACAATTATACCAATGATATTTGTAGCTACACTGTAACAACAAGGAAAATGCGATGAACTCATCCCCAGGAGTAATGGTTCTCAGCCTTCACCAATTCATTTCTATTAATTCCAATAAGTCAAAAACTAGTAAACAAACCAAAGGGAAGAAACTTGCATCACCAACCTTGGCTTGATCAATATTCCTCCCAAATCCCCAGCAGCTACAAAGTGTGGGTGTCCTTGCAGCAAGGAAAAAATTGAAAAAAAAAATAATAAAAAAACATAAATTGAAAACATCACTGAAGGCTTTTACAAATGCTGGGAACTTATTTGTTTCTTTCACTTTGGGTAGAAAACATTGTTCAGGTAGATATAAAAGCAAACCTATGAATGAAAAACTCAGGGCAACCTTGATCTGAAGCAAGAAAACAATTTTTTTGCTGCAGCAAAACAATGAAAAGAAGGCAACATCAGACAAAAGTCCTAAAACTGCCAACTGACTCCTTTGGCCTCCCAAATGAAATCACGCTTGTAGACGTTCTTGGTTTTTCTAGCACATTTCAAATGAATTCCAGTTAACAATGTCACAGTACATCTTGTTTTTATTCCTCATTTTTACACAATGTTGCACTAGCATAACAAGCGAAGACTTTAGTCACAGACTTGTTTTTTTTCTTTCAAATTAAATATCGTTTGTCATGCTTAGTGGGCTGTGCATGACTTTACTATCACTTTGAGGTACGTCTACATAGACTTACTAGAGTTGCATATGATCAATTTAAAAATCATTCACAGAAATTTAAAGTGACTTGAAAAGCTTTACAACTTCCACACAGTTCTGGCGTTTAGCAATATTGCTACTCGCAAAGTTGTAACAAAGGTTGCAAACTGTTTTTCATGCAACCA
The DNA here is from genome assembly GCA_021234535.1 of Stichopus chloronotus. Lineage (NCBI taxonomy): Eukaryota > Metazoa > Echinodermata > Holothuroidea > Aspidochirotida > Stichopodidae > Stichopus > Stichopus chloronotus. The sequence continues at coordinate 18,923,029 of CM037845.1, read as the reverse complement.
TATCTTCTTCAACTTTTCAAACTTAAAGTGGTTTGCTATTGGCAGATGCTGGTATTATCTCACACTAAAGTTGGAAACTGATGAAATTTTACTCAGCTAAGTGCAGTACAATCCAGTAGCTATTTGTAATGGATGCAAATACCCGTACAATATGCCACCTGATTACAAAGCTTACATTTGCTTTAGCTTGACCTTGGCAATGCAATAATCACGTATATAACTATCATGAAATTTTGTGGAAAATTGTACATAAAGTATAATAACACAAGTTTCCTGCTGAATATAACTGTCATTTCCTTGATATTTTACAAAATACAAACACACAAAATATGACACAAAATAGACAATATAAGTTGTGTCCTCTTCAATGCCAACATCCATTATCCTGCCCTAGTGACCAAGAATGTCTTCACAGTGGCACTAGACATTAAACACAAATATACCTGGACTGGACTCATCATACTACATCAGTGAATCTCAATCAAATCAAAAAGGATGGACTTTCAATAGGATAAACTGCAGATCAAGTATAAATGCTTGAAAAGTCATAAGTGCACAGTGGGGAGCTGTACCTTTACCAGCCTATTTTATGGTCACAATTCCTGATGGGACTTGGTCTGTTCCATTCCACACACTGCAAGCCACAGATAATACTTAGAGGTAATTATAGCTAGGCCAATGCATTTTTGCATTCTGTCTATATGACATGCAAGTCCCTCTGTACCTGATATATTCCACCTCAACATGAGTGAAGTCAAAGTACCAGCCTATTTTATACCTTGGCCAAAACCTTTTGAGACTTTCATCAAATGCAGCAAAAAGAAACAAACGCAACAAGTCCATCTGTCTTATCTTCTACTGCTCACATTTCCCTTATCCAAGCAGTTAGTATATCCTTGATCCCTGGCCATTCGACTGTCAAATACCCCGGTAGATTCCCTAAATTACAACTGCAGTACAATTGGTGTGAATAATACCACTTTCTGCACATCACACATTTGTATGGTCTGTAAAAATTAAAATGCAATCTGTTCATTGCAGTGATGACATGCCATAAAATGACATCTTACAGAAAGCACACTGTTCATAAATACCCAATACATGGGCCTTTAATCCGGTTTTTGAACTGCAGATAGGAAAAGAGAGCAATTGGTCGAAGGAATGGAGAAATTAATAGAACATGCATGGTTGTTACCTTTTCACGAAAGGAAAAGTGATGTACTTTTAGTATTATGCCTGAAGCTACCCTTCAAATCACTGAGCTATAAACTAGGCACATCCTATTAAAAAAAAGTAAAAAGTTCTTTCAGTGTACAAATTTGTACAAATTGTTCAATTCTAACCATTTTTGTTTTTCAATTCCAATTTTTCTGACATTTGTGTCATGGTAGCAATGATGATTATGATACTGTGGTTGGTGGAGGTACAGTAAATACCAAAATCATTGTTGAAATTGATGAATTGTTCATATAGTGTCAATTACAATACACGATTGGACAAACATTACATGTGTTTCCATGTCACTCCTTCAGCAACTTATTTTCACTATATCCCCATTTTAACTCCTTTATCATTTTTTCATCCCTGATCCATCAATTGCCTTTCATGGCATTCTCACTGTGCAGGGAAAAGCCAAAATGCCTCTACTGTCATAGATGCCTCTCAAAGGAATATCACAATGCCATGATTCTGAGGGTGCAATGCCACATGGTTAGCTCTAGACTTGTGACTCTACAGATGCGACTGCAAAATAACAATTGCGAAATGAACAATGTTAAGAAAGGCATACTTACCTATGCATTTAATGTACAAACAGCACACAGGGACAGAAATGTCTCCTCTAATTATGTTACCTCTCTGACTACTGAGTTACAAAAATGACAAAATGTCTTATACTCCACTGCCAATATTCCTCATGAATCCTTTCCTCTAAAAAAAAAAAACCACATGATCCAACAGGTCATGAATGACACTGTAGGTAGTGGTACATGCTGAACTAATAGTGCATTAGGCAACACCGGATTCCTCTTCTCCAAACATGTAGGTTGGAAACGAGATGAACGTGTACATCAGAGAACACTGAGGTGATACCGTCTCTCTCGACACCGAGGAATCTTAGAGATGGCGCTGTTTTACTTTACTACGCCAGAAACTCCTAGTCTGGACATAGTAGTTGCATATAAATAGATGTTTATATTTGGTGGTGTATAGGAATGACATGTAACAAAATTGAAAAAGTGACTTAAATTGAAATTGCCAAAAATGGTTCTAAGCTATAAGGGATCTACCATTATTGTAAGTAAGTTAATTACTATCATTCATAAGTTCACATTGATAGCAGGTTTGCTTTCATCACAAATATGTGTTCACTAGAGTTGACTACTATTTTAACAAACCTATGACAACTCTAGCAATTTTGAAGATAGCTCCAAGTGACTTTTCTTTCAAGCGAACCTTTTTTTCTTTATTTTCACCCTTTGTGTGAGGATTAAAACTTAAATGTACAGCTTTAAGTACATTCATTATATCAGTTAGGTTTGAGCCATATCGACAAAACAATGTCCCTAATTGTTGAAAATATAGCTCATTAATTTGTTGCTTTGATGAAAACCAAACACCTTTCTGTTAAGAATGTTTCCATAATGTTCACAATCTCAGTTCTTATCATTTGCTGATCAACATACATACACAGGCAAAGCAACCGATGGCAACAACGTCATATTGAGAAAAAGATGGCGCTCTTTGTATTTTTGTTACATCAAGTGATTGCCAGGACTAGGATTGTGACTACCGTACTACAATTAAAAATTTTCCAAGTCTCCAATTGAGAATACTAAGTATTAAATTACTTACTTTTATTAGTTGTCAAACATTACATTACACATTATTTATACTCTTTGGATGGAACTGTAAGCACTCTCTTCCAGTCACTGCAATATTACAACTACAATGGAAGTGAAGCGTACCATACCATTAGCAGTCCTGCATGATTTGAAGCACACTCAGTTGAGAAACCCTCAGCTGTGATTTCAACAGCCGAAGCACCTTAACTCTAACACTTGAGGCATTCAATTATCACAACAAATGCAGAGAGGGGCATCAAGGTTTTCTGATGAGATTTTTGCTTTTAAAGGGAAAGTTAACTGAACGGACTGAGTTTGTTAAACTCTGACTTTGTTACAAACACTGAAGATCTACCAAAACGATTCTGATTTTATTCAATCTCATAAAAATCACTTACAGTGTTGGATTCAACAGTTGGGACATTTAAAAATGTGGTTGGAATATACAGTTTTGCACACACACCATTAGTTAGTTGAATCCCACACTATATATGTTGTTTTCATAATTCTTTTTTTTCTTTTATCTATTTCATGATTGTGTGGCTTTGTGGTACCTCCTTTTCACGTTTTGATATTTATATTATATAATATTGATTGCTTTTAGAAATTGTAAGTTGCTGTAGGCCTATGCTATGCCTCTTCCCTTTAATGTTACATATTCATTTGACTTTCTCTAGAGTTCATGTCAGGGGTGGCCAACCTGTGGCCCGCAAGCCAAATGCAACCCTCAGGGAGGCATTATGTAGCAGTCCCCAAAGCAGCTTCAAAACAGAAATATAAATTAAGCGGCAACAACAAAAGTAATTGAATTAAAGGGAGAAAAGAAATGAAGATCTTTTTAAACTTCTTGTGAAAACTAATATATTGGAAAACATTTGCATCTATCCATATCACTAAACTAAGGAACTGGTTTAAAGGGAACCATTACAGAGGGCAGGGGGTTGCAACCTGCGAGGTCTACCATGATGCTCAAGGGTTGTGGTGGTCCCCTTGATTAAAAGAGGCCACCCTTGATTTCTGTCAATTTGTAATTATGATGAAAATGACAGAAGGAAATTCCTCAACTTAATGGATTACTACTGAAAACATCAAAATTGTATTCCTTCCATTCTAAGTGCTCTTTCAAAATTGTTACTGACATACTGTGTGGAGGTACTAATTAGCTACAGTATACGGGAGGTTTTATCTTATGGCCAAGAGAATATGACTTGATATGACTTCTGCATAAGACGTTATTAAACTAACTTAGGATTACTACTGACAAGAAATATCTACCCTAGAAAACTTCTTTTTTTCTTTGAAGACACTGACAGTCCAGATACTGACAAATATTTTTACCCATAATTTTAAGTAGAATGTTTCTATATCTACAAAATGTAAAAAGTTTGGATCAGTACTTTGCCATTTCTCTATGTGATTGTTCATTAAATCACTCGACTGACACATTTTCACTGTAATTAATATCCATGCAGTGTTCTTTTGACTTATGTCACAAACATCAGTTTGTGGCTGTTATCTCAATCCCTACGTCCGTTCTGGACGATCATCTCGTCCTTGCCCGTTCTTATACCGTTCGTGACTGTATTCTGTGCATCCCACATCCAATCAGTGCATACTGGGTTCTTTCCAATTCCACCCACAACGTAGAGCCAACTACCTCAGTGTGAAGGGGTATACGAGGATTGTGGTGGACTACATAGTGAGCTTAATTATCTTCAACCGCGTACTGTACCACATGGACTTACTTTCTTTTTCTTCCTTCTGAATTGAATTCCACTTTAAAATAGGAAGCATCCAGCAGAAGCACATATGTTGGGAGATGGAGGAGGGGGGATGGCAGTTTCAGAGAAACCTTTGTTTTTCCTTCGAAAAGCTTATAATGCGACCTTTTCTTTTTCTTTGAAAGGCTCAAAATGCGACAGTGATATGTGCGGAAGATGTCTGATATGGGAGTTTAACAGAATGCATCCACACTTGGCAATTCTCAGTAACCTTGGAGACCAATGCTTTGTCAGTTTCATTTCTAGTCTCTTTTCTTTTCTTAATCCCCATTTCCTTATCCTCATCACTCTCTTTTCTCTTTCCTTTTCCTTGCCTCTTTACTGATTTTCTCCATTCCCAGTATCCCATGATATCTGCTCATCAGGATAATTTCTATCAGTAATGAAAAAGGGCCAGGAAGGGAAAGATTTCTCTTGCTGATTTTGTGAAATAAATTGAGGTATATGTATACAGTATATGGTACTCTCCAACACCATCATAAATTTGTTATTCATTTGTGATGTGGGATCCATCTGCATACCAAACATGCATCTCTGAATGCTTTGAACCTTAAATTATTATGATATATCAGATTTCCAAGTCTTTATAGGAATTTCAAGATCTGCTGATCATAAATGGTCTTAGATGTATCACCCGAATTATATAGTAAGAATACTGCACTTCAAAAGATCCCCCCACAAACCAAACATGAAATCCCACCAAGCTTCTAATTTTATGGTATCATATTTACAAGGTGTGTTCCTAAACTTGAGGAATAGATTTGTTTAATGTATTGTTCACCAACGTACCAATTTACATGTTGTTTTGGAGTTCCTCCTTGAGATATCACTCTTGAGATAACATATTCATCAACAAGGTATCACGCACATTTTTTTTATTTTGTTGCCTACATTGGACTGCCTACTGTATCACAGAAACTAGTTGTCTGTTAGAATTTTAGGTGTCTTTTGTGCCTGAAATGCACTAAGATCTTTTGGTAATTAAAAATATCGTTATTGATATACCAATTTCAAAATATCGATAGTACTGATAATACAGATGTTCCTGAAAATAGGTACACATGCATAAAATCACTGTGTATGCCCTGTAAATTGCAGTGTACTATTAAAAAACAGTGGCTACTGTATTTATTACGTATAAACGGCCCCGATTAAACACCCCCATCTTTTTTTGTCATAGACCTATTGAGGATGTCAAATTAAAGATGTAAGTCTTATGGCTATGGTGATGGTCCTTACTTTTATACAGGTCTACTGTGGTAGCTCAGCATTAGCCTATTGTATTAGTGCAGGGCCTAGCCTTTGAACAAAATCACAAGATTAAAGTATCTCTCTCTAGAATTCTCATGGTAGTAGATTTATTTTTTTTTTTTTCACAATACTTGTCCTCTCAGAATGAAGATATATTTTACTGTCAAAACACTCCTCCTGTGAAGTCTGTGTTTACACTAGCTGAAGTAACAAAGCTGATATCCAAACCACTGTACATAATCACAAATGTCTAAGACATCTGTGCATAACATAACAACAATGAACCAATATATATATATATATATATATATATATATTTATATTTATATACCCCTACACTGCATCTGATATTATTATGCTCTTTTTCAAAGTTGTTCTGTCGCTTGTTCGAATCGATTTTGTCGTTACTTAAGGAGTTAATGAAGTAAAATATTAATGTTTTGAGCATCACAGTCTAAAGAGCAATGTTTACAGATGAATGTCTTCCCATAGCAACTGTCAATTCACATAGTGCACACCATTCATAAATTCTCTTTTGCACAGAAATTTTTTATTAAATTTTGCGTGATCACAGGCAAATCAATGGTATCCAGATACAGAAAACGAAAGAACCTGTCGTCTGGAAGACCTCTGCTCAATTAACAGGAGAAAAAAAGATCGTAAATAGGTCAACAACGGCACAAAGTGATGTTTCTTGAAGCACATCTTTCAATTACTCTTTTCAAGGAATGTAAACTACTGGGATGGAGAAAACTCGCCCAGAAACAGCATTTCACACACTATTCAACAGACAGAGGCAGGCACAGGCATTGTTTACAATGATTTAGGGATGGATGCTGTCATTTCCAGACAGCATCTGCCAATGTTCAGGGTAATACAGAAAGTTTGTGGTGCATGTATTAAAGGTCTTACCAGTTTTTGTTGCTACTTGCTTCCTTTATCTTATTATCAAAGCTGCCTCAGCTGGCCATCTTAAGTGAGCAGCAGGGGCTTTTACTTTGAATCATCACTTGATGACTGTCAGCAGAGGGGGAAAAAAACAAAAATCTATGCTGTCAATTTTGTTTGATTACTGAAGAAAAGCCACAAAACTGAATGACTCACTGATAACAGTACATAGATACATATCTGATTTCTGAGAGTACAACTTTTCTCTTCCCTGCAGTGTAACTTATGTACTTTCTAGTTTTTGTCTTAGTTGTGCAACTGGCTTTGGAGTCTGTTGCTTTTTCAACAACTGAGAAAGTTCAAGTCAGAAAGAACAAAAAGGGAGGCAATGTACCAAATACAGAAAGTTGGAAGCCATGGTAAATAGTATCAGCTTAAAAGCTCTTCCCTTGCAAGTTGTGCTAGTAGTAGATCGATCCCTTTACATTCGTTTCCATGCAATACAGTGAAGGAAGCAACTTTCTGTGCTGTTCATGTATTACACTTTACTGCATAAAAATTTCTCCTTACATTTGCAACTTTGCTTTTGTTCTATCAATTCATCTTACTGTGTTTGCAAGATGTTCTGTTTTGAAAGATACCAAAATATGTGGTTTTCAATCAGACTTCAGGAGCAAAGAAAACTACTAGGCTTGCTGTGAAAATTTACACAATGTTTCCTCCTGCATCCCTTCAGAGATCCTTCTTTGAAAGAAGTGTTGTTCCACTTTCATCTATTTTCTGAGTGTTATCTGTCAAACTTTTTTAAAGATTAGGACTAATCTTCTTTTCTTGTTAACTGCTTTGTCATTTTTTAGATTCCTTAGACAGACTTGAATGTGTCAAATGGGGGTTTTTGGTCTATCCACATGAGAAGAAAACAGTATTTAATCTTTCATTTATATTTTCAAACAATAAGTACTTATGTTGCACAATACAACCGCCAACCAGAGCGAAAGATAATACAACACCACAATGACAAAATTATTGTGCAACTGTTTGCAATGCTACAAATAAATTGAGTAGCCCAAAGGTTAACTCTGCATGCACACACTAGCAGAAATTACACTCATTTAGGATATATCTTAGAATATGAAGACAAAAAAAAAATCATTTCTGGTATTTTGTAGTGTTAATTTAGACATTGCAGTAGCTTATATGAAATTGTCCAGCACTTAACATCTCACTAGTGTTTGTTATTCCTGAAATATTAAATCACCAAAGAAATTTGTTTGATTAGTACCACCATAATCTATGGGTGATTTGAGATAAATTCAGAAAAATTAGTCTACAATTTAATAATTGTGAGACTCTTTACAGTATCAAAAGAGCACCATAGCCCTTGGAATGCATTGGGAGAGCATGATCAGGGATGAGTTGAACTGGAAGTAGCACTGGGAGCCCTAACACTGATGACACCTAACTACCAATAACTTGCACTATTGATTTATCAACTTCCAACTGCTGACGAAGACAGTTAATGAATCTCCAGAGCAGACGATAAGATTTCATCTTCTTTGATATGAGTAGTTACTGCATTATGACTGCTTCTGTGGTAGTACCATGATCTCAAGCCCTACAAAAAATCTCCAGACACTACAGATGCAGATACATCAATATTAAAACATATACCCAACTTGAAAGTCTTGTGAAATACCTGACCAAAACGAATAACGTCTTTTCCTCTTTTTTTTGGTGATAGTTGCAATGAAACAAGAAGATGTGGGCAACAGTGCTCACTGAAATGGGATGAAAGCAAACCAATGTCACCTACCAACAGTGGCAGAGAGATCTACCGCTGATTCTCTACCTCAGAGAACCAATCAAAAGAATCATCATGTACAAATAGGGTACACTATAATCTGAAAATCTCTTGTCAATGGTACAACAGAAGAATGACACTGTATCAGTTGTATTCTATTTCTGAACAAAATGTACTAAATTATTGTCTTGCTGGCTAAAACATCAGCAACAACTAACATTGGTAGTAACATTGTTCCTTCCTTCAGTCTATCTATCACAGTTAAGAAACCAAGTCTGAAAAAAAAAAAAAAAAAACACATTGTGGTTAATGCTATGTACTTTCCAGCCAGGTAACTAGACCCATTTCAAAATTAGGTCACATATTATCCTACACTACATTCATGACATAAAAATTAATGCAGGGCACTGTTTTTGAGCTGTGCTAAGCAACATGTTCTCAGCAATGCTTAATTAAATTTTAAGAAAGGGAGCGTGGTTTTCTCAAAGTTGACTCACAAATATTACTGTATGCTGCAGGTAGGATTGAAGGAATTGGCAAATTTACAGTAACCACTGGCTTATGAATGAGTAGTTATTGTCACACATTTCATCAGATCTGTAGTGTGTTTCAATATCAACGATACAAATTATCGCAGCACCTAATGTCTCTGCTGTTGCTAATTTTCATTTCACTCATTTCTTTTTCACATTATCTGATGATAATTGAAAAAAGTAATAAGAGTATAAAGTTTAAATAAAAACATTAGGACATTATGAAAGGAAACACAGAAGGAAACGTGACAGGGCTCGTTTAGTACAGGGCACGCTCCACAGAAAGTAACAAGAGAGAAGTTGAGCAAACAAAATTAAAAAAAGCCTAAAAAAGTCTTACTACATTTTTAAAATATCCACCCCTCCATAATGTGCCCATAAGCCCTAACCCTCATATCACCACTCACCCTCAGCCCCAACAACTGCAATAAATGGGCATGTGATGTATACATTCAACAGCTGTTAATAAAAAAATCATGTTAAGTTATATCTAAAACAATCAACATTACGTACAGTAGCAGTTTCATTTTGTTGTACAGTTTGTTTACTTTGAATGTCCAAGTACAATAAATTTAGGAAAAGCGGTAGTACATGCAAGATGCAAAAAAGGCAGGTACTGTTCAATAAAGCCAGCAACCTCAACAGTTGTTCTGATAGATGTCTGCAAAACTTGAACATATATTAGATCTACTGTGTGCATGATTTCCTACAAAGTAAGCATCCTGGAGCTCTACTGGTTACATTTAACATTGAAAATGCATGACAGTTTGGCAAACCGGTTGGAGATTCCCAAAATTTTCTTGAAGTTGAAGATGAATTTTAAAATTAGAGCTCGAGCACAGAATATTGAATCAAACAAAACTGGCAAGATTCAAAATGGTGAAACAAAATTCAATTGTCTACACTTTCTGCACAAGGACATAAGCAACGTTACAATAACTTTGAGATACAAGGGTAAATTCTCTCAGATGTGTTGTGAAACTGTTTTCTGTAGAAACAGATAACAAAAGGTGTGGCACAGTATGTAAAAGGAATTTCAAGTCTATGAGGCTACTTAGGATAAGCCTATAAGTATGTCTCATGAAGAAAAATCTTCATAATACCCACACCTTTCCCATTCCTATAGTCACTCAAGAAATTTTTTCATTGTGAGATTACAGAAAGTTCTCCTTTTCAATTAGCTTAAAGAATTATTCAGTGTCCATCTAAAATGTTTTGTTCACTAGCCATATATCTCATAAAAATGCTATCTATGCAGTAACACACACACACATACACAAAAACCAGATTGGACTCCTGTACTGACATGTCACATTTGATTGTGAAAACATATCACTTCTTCACAAAAGTTCAGTGACCAACACAAAAGTAAATATGGCACAATTTTTGTCCTTACAGTAACTCTTTATACTACTTGTTAGTATCATTCATGATGTGAAAAAAATTCTTTAACCATATATCTAGGGATCACCTTTAAATATGTTTAACAAGCTAATTCAATGTCTTTGAAAATTTGTAAGAGGAACAGAAGTCCCTTTAACTCTGATGATTGCTATATTCAGATATAGTACAGTTGTTGAATGGTAACATCTACACCTTTTGTCCATCTACTTTGGATGTGCATGCCACATTACAGACCTGTATTTATAAATAACTGCATAGCAACAAAATTAACGACAATTGTTACCAGATGTTGGAGATCATATGACATGCATCGACAAACGTGCAGGCTTCTTTCAGAAGTTGCAGAGTGAAATCCTGAATGACAATCAATTTGAATTCTATAACTTGTAAGATGTTTTCATATCAGTTCATTTTTCTCCTCATTTGTTTCCTTACTGCACTTACACTTTATACCTGCATATGTTATGAAAGGAAGTAATCTAACATCTTTGAAATATTAGATAGTTACTGTCTGATGTAAAGGGCTAACAACGTAACTTTCTCCATGTTACCATTTCCATATACATTTTATAAGTGTAATTGTTTGATTTAATTATTCCAGCATTATCTCTGAGAGTTATGCCATTTACTTTCAGCAGTCTGAAGTTCTGATAATTTGACCTTTGCCCTGACTGGCTTAAATTTTTGTTCTAACCATCTTTTTTTTCACCAAGTTTTGCTTTCACTGTTTGATATTCTTGTTTATATTTATCATGAAAATAAGTCTTCAGACTATAAGCAAAAAGTCAAACACCAAATGAGTAAAACTAAGGTACAGGAATAGAAAAAAATCAATACAATGGGTTGTTGAAATAAAAACTGAACAACGTTTAAAGTAAAATGTGTTCCTTTACTGTAAAAATAGTCAGCAGATTTGTAATCTACACCTTAACAATATTTTCACATAATTTGAAAAATGTTTTCAATGGATCATTTAATTACTGCAATTTCTTTTAACTGCATAACCTTGAAAAATTAAATCTCTGAAATTCTCCAAGAGGACATTTCAGTAAGCTGCCACTCTCACAAACACATTCAATTTGTGATGAGTTGCATTGCTGGTGGAGACTTTTATTTTTCTCAATACTGCACTTTCCCGTTATTTGATTTATTTCAAAGATTATTCAATACACCCTCTGGACCATGAGAGCAATGCACACAGCTTATCAACCACCACAGCTTGTCATCTGTGCCTGATCCGAATTCTGAGCCGAAAATTGACAGACATGCCACCGAATACACAACCCTGAAAATATTCGATTCAACGTTTGGGTTGGGTCACGTACGTAAACCAAAGTCATTCATCATCGTAGCAACATGCTATATGGCTTTTGCATAAATGTTAACGTTGCGATTGCCCCAGATGCACAAAGCTAATCAATTTTGCTGAAATGAAAAAAAAAAACCAAAGCTGTCCAATAGATCATTGACCCTGCAAAGTGATTATGAATCATGCTCCTGACAGGAGAGATGCTGAGCTCTGGCTTGTATTGGCAAAACTATGTTAGACAGTTCACTCTCTATAACTCAAGCCTCGGGTTAGATGGAAGCGCTTGGTTATGCACATCTCATTAGGGCATTAAATTACCTGTACAGAGAGAGTTAACTTTTCCTGCATTACCCAGGATCTGCATTTTTTTCTCACTTTTTGAATCCTAAAATTGGCAACCAAATGTCCTGAAGTTGCAAATTTTCAGAGCAATCAGAAAATAAATTTGGGTTAAAGTTTAGAAAAGATAGAAGATGCACATGAGCCTCTTTCTAGACTAGACTTTTCTGGATATTACAAAACAGCTTTAAGCAATCAGTGTCTAATTGAAAACTGTTACTGAATCTAACCAACAAAGAATTTTACCTAGCAAATAAAATGATTGTTAAAGCCTTTAAAAATTATCATGATGAAAATTAGACTGAGACATGAACTGTGCTGTCCATGACAGTAACAAAGGCACGCTTCTCATATTCGAGAGGTAGATCTTTAGTTTAATGTTTCTTGATCCACATTCAGTGGGTTGCTCTACAACTGAGCTCATTGTGTTGAGCGGATCATGTAGACGGGAACGAGACATCTTGGTACATTTTGGTTGGGCTATGGCTTAATAAGACCGGTTTTTATTTTGGCAGTTTTGCATTTTATTGTTTTGCAATTTAAGACTTGAGTAAATCAAACTCCTAACGATATACTGTACACGTGCGTGATAATCGTTGCATCCTCGTTTCACAGTACCTCTGTATATGTCGCAGAGACTATCTATCACTTTGCCCATACACAATATACATCTCTATAATACCATGATTCAAAGCCATGTAGACTACAGTACAGTCGCACTGTTAATCAGAGAATTGCTAGAAGGTTCCAAAAATATCTTGCAGGAGCAACCATGGACGGTGGGTGGTTGCGATTTTAGTGACCACATTTTCTAGTTTGCCCTGTTTGCAGTTTCAATTTTGTCAACCTCAGTTCATTGCTTAGGCATTACATAAATGTGGACTCAATCAACTTTAAGCTCAAGCATTTCCATCATGAGCAGTAAGATGAAAACAATCTTTTGGCAATGCCAAGACCATAAAAACTGAGAACACATTGGCATCATATTCAGGAATGTAGGCTTACACTGGTAGAGCTTCTACAAATTTTGTTTAAAATTCACTGTTTCACCTAATTTTCACTGGACAAATGAAGATAAAGGTTCATCATTTAAACACTTTCTTCAGATGATCAGAGCAGTGCTTATAGTATAAAGCACATTTTGCTCACAATGATGAATACTGTATATCAAATGTGTGGAGATGTGTTTGGACGAGAAACCCATTTTGAAAGCTTTAATCCAGAATGCAATACTTGTAAATTATCGATATCAGCACCTTTTACTCTGGTGAAAGGTCAAGACTTGATTTTGGGAGGTTCATCTGATTAAAGAAGTTCCTTTGTACCATTTCTCCTTTTTTTCTGGTGCTAAGGGGCAGAGAGGGGTCACAGTGGAGAGGAGGTTGATGTTACATGTAGATAAGTGGAACAGAATGCAATACATTCCATTGAAATTGTCAGGACTTTTACATTGGAACCAACCTGGGTAATAGGAGCCATATGGATCTCCTAAGGACTGCCAGTAAGATTTTTTAAATTTTTTTTTCCCTTTCATATTGAGGACACATACCAAGGTTACTAACGTAAGATAAAATTTTACCTTTTGCATTTGGTTTTATTTGTCAATATTGAATTCAAAAATTAACTTTTGAAATGAAAGTAAAATCACTTCATTGAGTTGTCACTAAAATTCCCTCAAACTGTTTTCCTTGGTTAATGGTATACATCCTTTTCCAACACTGAACACCACTGTGGCCAGTCTTGTACATACAACCAGGAGTCAATACAAAAAAAATATAATTTTATTCAATACTCACTGCCTCTTGTTAGCACTTGTCGATACATCCAGAAGAATGTAAATTATGCAATTAAAGAGAATTAGGGTGGTTGAGAAGGTCAAGTACTTTTGCCTACAGGGAAATGTTGCTTTCAAAGTAAATATACTGCAGAAATGAATAGTGTGTCTTGCAATTCACTTTAAACAACATGGCCTCCAAATTAATATTGGATGTGGTCCCAATTTGTTTGCGACCTCTTGAAACATAAGGCCTGTCGGTAGGTTGAAAGTGCACATGTCAGTAGGTAATAAAATATTTGTGAGAGAGGTAGTAACCTGCATGGCACAGGATTGCATATTTGATTGAACGATATAAAATGATATGTTGTGCCTTTATAAAACAGTCACATGTGATGCATCATCACAGGTTACAGCATTTGGAAAAAATCCAGGGTGTCTGACTAGGCTCGGGAGATTCCAATATTTGTAGAGTTGAGTACTCACAGCCTCAGAATAGGTGCAAATTCTGAAGCTACTTGCAACTCCTACTTGATACTGATTTCAATGATGCAATTATAGCCACCTATACATGTATATAGTGTTATGTCATTTGACTAGGAATTATTGTCTAAGATAAAATATTAGATCTTAAACCATGTTGGTGGATTACAATTGGGCTTCTTGCTAATAATCTAAGTTGCAGCGCTACGTGGACTTAAGGCCTCATTTGGAAACAAGAAATATGAAAAGTCAGTATTAGATTTTAACATTATGATTCTTAAATTTGAGAAAGAACTGTTAAGGGAAGCCTCATAAATCTACTTCCCATCATGTTAGGTCCACAAACTTTCACACTGCATATCTCATATGCTTACACTGTCTACAGATCATCTCCATGAAGAGAGGACAGGAGATAAGTCACACTAGAGCAATTGATTCATTATTGTCTGGTTGCTATCGTTAATACAATGGGCAGCAATAGTCCATTCTGAGATGATCTTACGTCAGACTTGTAAGGATTTCCTAAGAACACAAAAACCCTGCAATCTTCAAAAATTTTTAGTTTAAACTATACATCGAATCAGCAAGGTGTGCTAAAATGCACAATTGTTTGAAATCACTTTTTTTTTATGTTTCTATTTCATGTTTGCTACATATGATGATAAAAGCAAAATATCTGAGAAACCCAAACCATGCAGAATGCTCACACCTTGGAACATACATAGAGCACAGCTAAATTTAATCACTTCACTGTATACTCTTGTACAAAAGAAATTGTTAATGCTTTATAAACTGCACTGTATCATGTCCAGTCAGTTGCATATGGTTCATCTTGAGTGTAACAGCGAGTGTTCAAATCAAAACTATGAGGATGAATTACAAAGTACTTCATTTCATCCTAGCAGATAGAAAAGGTAAAATTCAGGAACTAATCTACAGGCAAGATGCCACAGTATACGTCTTGGAATTTTGTTACTTCAAACCATGAAATTTATCTTGCAAAAGAAAATGTATCTGTGTGACTAAGTGATCAATTGATTTCACATCAAGTACAAAGTTGCACATCTTCCAAGGAACTCCAATCGAAACAAGACCTTTGGTAAGAGGCAATCCCATCCCACTTCCACACATTTACAAATTTAACCAAAAGAAATCGTGCATTTCAGTCAAGCATGTTGATGGTCTTATTTGATCACATTACATAGCAGCACAAGAAAGTAGGTTGTCAAATAACTTGCTGTGAAGAGAAACAGGTAAAACTCTATTCTAAGACTGGCAAATGAACCTTGCCATATAACTTCAATGGCATGTGTTAGGACAATGTAAACACATAGATGGCAAATTAACTAAAAGGCTGCTCAGCCTGATATACGTTGTCATGCAGGTCAAAGTTGATCATACTACAACTTAAGCCATAATGAGGAAAAGAACACAAAACTTCTGTTTGCATTCCTTAGATGTCAAAATTTAATCTCTTGGGTGGTCATTAGGTGTTTTGACTGTGTTACTTATTTACAGCTGTATCTGAGCTGACTCAGCTACTTGCCAAGTAAACAAAAGCAATTTATTTCTCGTACCCTGTAAGCCCTGACACCCATGTTTTTTTTTTTCTCATATATCCCCTTCAGCACATCCCACAGTATACAACTCATCTTTTCTCTTTAAAAAGTTCCCTTACTCTATACTATTGCACCCTATAGTAATCGTTTCTTTAGAACAAAAGCAAATGTTACCACAATTTCTCCCAATGCCATAACCCTGACCCTACACTTGATTCTGATTAAACCTTGCTTGTATATATTTAATAGTATTATGCTAACCCAATTCATGCGAGAACTTATGTATGTATAACTCATGCTTATTTTACCTAGTTTCACTTTTTCTTATGTGCATCAGCATTCACAGATTATCAAACCACATTTTCAATTTGCAAATGCCTCAACTACTAAAATACTGTCAAGTGTCAACATGACCATGGGTGTAAACCATGTATGTTACTGTTAACTGGCACATACCTGAATGCAAAAAATTAGACAAAGTTATCCCTACTGCATTCATCATAAAGCAGAAATAAAATGTCACAATTCTGTTACATTACAGAGAAGTGATATTTGCTTATTACTATACAGATGAAGAAAAACATACCACATATCTGAATGAACATAACAGCAATAAATCAATGTCAGCTTAAATGTTGTAAACGTCTTTTGTCCATGTGGATATGGTGCATAATGTCAGTGTGTTAGATCGATTACCTTGGATAATCGTCCAACGTTATGAAAATGGGAGCCATGCTGAGTCACTACAGAAGGATGCAACGATTAATGCCATACATGAAATGAAAACCATGCATGAGAGGATATACCCATGCATGGTAAAACCCAGTATATCCATGCTAGGAAGAATATACAGACATGTATAAATGAAATGTACAAATGCATGAAAGGATACAAATGGGAATCCATGCATTAGTGGCTACAGTGAAACGATGTAGGATGGATACTACACACCCATGCATGGGAAAACTGACACGATACAACCATGCACGGGAGGATACAATTTATAGTAGGGTGCGATACAGACATGCATGGGAAAACATGATAATACCCACGCATGAGAAGATACATCACAAATGTAGGAGGGATACGATACTTCCATGGGTGGGAAAATACAATATACCCATGAATCAATAGGATACATACCTATGCATACGAGGTAGGACGGCAAAATATACCAATGCATGGGAAAACATACCTATGCATGAGAGGCCACAGTAAACTCACACATGTAGTAGGGATACATTATACCCGTGAATTGTAGGATGTACCAACAAATAGTAGGGATATAACATACCCAATGCACTTAATAGGAGGGTTCACCATACCAGCACACGGGGGAAAATACCGTGAACGACACTGTAAGAGAGAGTACAATATACACACACATGTAGGAGGGACACTTTACACCCATGCATGGGAAAACACAATATACTTAATAAGCATGCCCATGCCGTATACAATATACCACACATAGCAGGGATCAAATATACCCATCTACTTTAGGACGGTACATTTATACCCATGCATGGGAGGATAAAAATATATACGCATATGGGGATGCACTTCCTGTGTATTCGAGAATGCGTGGGTAATTAATTCAGTAATCTCCAGTTTGTTGTACATGGGATATAATTGCAAAAAGAATACAATTAAGTAAAGCACATGATACTTTGGAAAATAAACTTTTAAGTTAGAAGGTAAAGAGAGAGGGAGCATATGTAACCCAACAGCACTCACACCTGTCAGCACTATGACACTTTTGAAAATGGAGTTACTCCTCAAGTTTGTTTGTGGTTTTCCAAAAGTGGACATTTACAATACCATCCAAACTATTGCATCATTTCAACATACATACATTTCTTAGCACTGAATGCACAATTTATGGAAGCACATACGGTGGTACATGCTTTAGCTGCAGTGTCTTCTGTTTCACACACCGAGAGACAAAAGAAATTCAGATGTACGCATGCGTGTGGATCGACACAGACTTTGGCACTCCATCTGCAATACAAGTTTTTCTGATGATTTTCTTCCTCAAATGCAACATGTCTCTCAAAGCAAATTATATCGTGGACATTGTCAGAGACTGCTACTAGTCTTTTTATTAGTTGCTGCTCACCTTTATTAAATCAGAGGTCAAAGTGAGAGGCGTCACAAAGAAAGCACTGGTCTATGAGATGATACCATGCTGATTATTAGGTCGGATGAAAATTGATTAGATGAAAGTGCGCTCGGTTTTAGCTAGAATGGAAACTTCGCTTGTCTTGAAAAAAAAAAAAACACATTATGCTTGTTCTATCCTGCAGTTGGGCCATTTATCTGAGTATGCATCACTGACAAAGGTGTCTTTTAAAAATATCCCTCTACGAATACAGATACTGTGACATAGCCTACGAAAGAAAAAAAAACAGGCCTATACACATTGTCACCATCGGCAAGACAAGAATTAAATCAGACTTCTTTAACATACTTACTAACCCAGAACTTAATTATGTGTGAGAGACACATGCAGCTTCCTTATAGTCCCTCCATTTTTAAATGCTGATGGCACATATACACTGGAGTAAAAGGTAGAAATAAGAGACTCAATGGGGATTATATCGCTGAGAGTCCGCCAAATGTGAAGTGGCATTCGCAATCAGAGGGTGGTAATACAGTATCAGGTATGTGTCATGAGCAGAGTAGAATGATTAAATCTAATGAAATGAAGGGGTGAGGGAGGGAAAGAGAAAGGGTGCTACTAGAGCCAGGGGTGGGAATTTGTACTGGGAGTAGTAACACCCAAAGAAATAAGAGTGAAGGGGGTTAATGCATCTAATGGTATTAAACTGGATAACATACTGTGTTTAGGACAATGAAGATATCTGATGATTTTTTTCAAATCTAAACAACCAGCATTCTCTTTGTATTTTCCAAATTGCCTTTATATTGAGACGAACTTGCTGAAGTTATAGAGGGATACATGCATAGTCCTCAATAAAAGCTCAATGGTTAGCATAATTGCACTATGCTTTGTCTAGAACAACCACTGAGTGTATTAAACCAAATAAAAAAAAATATGTGCTTGCCTTAAGTGTGATGTGAGTACTCAACAGAGTTGATTTTCTTCCGTTTTGGAATGACCAAGCTAATTCCATTTATCGAAAGCAACCATGCAGGATATTTATTTCATTTTTGTGGAACTTAACTGAATGTCCCTTAAATTTGCTGTGAAAATTGCACTGAATATTCATCAATGGGGATACAATTTAAATATCTACTTTAAGGCATCATGTTTCACACTGATCTTTTGAAAGGGTGGAGGAACGAGGGACAACTAGCGAGAGACAAGAAGGAAGAGGAAACAACTGAGTGGGAGGGGGGGGGGGGGCAGCAGATAAATCTTATGAATGGTTTCTATGAATTAATCTCTGTGAGAAAACTACACTGCAACATACAGTATATACCAGCCATAACTGTATCCCTACATATAGACTTTGGTTACAAGTCATGACTGTATCCTTACAACATTCCATTCATAACTGAATCTTGCCTTTCTTCCTCTCTCGCTCTTGACCCAGTGTTCCAATCAACCCTTCTCCTTAGCTCACTCATTGGAAAACGAAAATCCATCTTTGAATTTGCCTGATCAGGCACACAATGTGCATTTTTTGAGAAACTTCATCCTTCAGTTGATTGAATTGGTATCTTCCAAAACCGAGTATTTCACAGGGACGTAAACTGATCTCTCCCCATATCACTCGCTCACAAATCAATGAAACAGAAATATGATTACAGCATCGCAATTAATAAGTCTCACCACATGAAACAAAGAGGTGTTTGAATATAACAGGCAATTCACAATTTGCTTTTGCGCCTCATAACATTTTCTCTGGTATTTCTCTTCTGTCATTCTCACTGTTAGAGACACTTGACAACTATACAAATCACTAGCCTTATACCTCTGACTCACACCCTCATCGGATTTCAAATCTCGTTTCTCGTCTCTAAATTTTTGGTGCTCTGATGGTCGCTTTGCTGTCTTGTGGGTATTTGCCATTTTAACTCAAGCTGAGTAATCCATTTTGGATGAATCCCAGCAACCTCTTCTGAGTGGGCATGACTGCTTGTTGACTTAACCAGTTTAAGAGCTGCATCCCTTGTCCGCACATATTGAGTGTGTGTACATTTGGTTGACTTCCACCAGATCTGTCTCCCACTCGAGTTAAAGTCCCTGCCTGATGTCTTGTGTTACATGGAGCTATACTGTAGCACTAATTCTAAAAAGCTATTTAGTGTTCTAACCTACACTTTTTCTTACAGGAAATAAATTCATTACAACACCAGTCAATCTTAATATAGTTCACAGCAAACATTCTATTTGTGTCTGTGCAGGAATTTGCCAAAATTTGTATCTAAGGTTGCAGATCAATTTGTTGATGTTATAGTCAAATTCAGCACATCATATTTATTTTTGTAATCTGATTCAATTATGTGGGAGTTGAATAAACAGTACATGGATCAATGACAGGAAAAGAATGTTTGTTTTTTAACTTAAGAAATGATGAATGCACATCATAGTTCTTTCCAATGAAGAAGTTTTGTTTGTGAAAACCTACAAGGGTCACATAAATGACCAGGCAAAACCATTTTTGTGCATTCAGTCTCCGGGATACCAACGAACAATTACCCTTGAGTATTTCTTCACAATGTAGCAAGAAGAGAGTTGATAAATGTCACGAACAGATATCACCTCACAGTAAATACGACATAGGGGTAGTGGGGTACCTGTGTCCTGGATCGGAAAGTTTGTACATAATCACACCTGCAACACATGTATTTGTGCACATCACCCAATAGCTGAAACTCAAAAACAGTTTAACTAATACTGAAAATGCTTTATTTAACAATTTGTTTACACAGTTTCTACCAATGTAAAACAATGACAAGAAATCAGCATGGTTGGAATTAAGTTCAACTCTTCAGGGCCGGTGTCAAAATTGTTGTCTATGAATTCAAATGTTAGTACTGAGCAATACTATGCCTACTATATATGTCTGCCTTTACAATTCCAGAATTAGCAGGAAAATCTTAATCTGCAACTTGTGCCCACATTAATCTCTCCATGTGTATTTCCCTATCTATCCTTGATGAGCTCATCGCTGTTCATATCATATGAGACAAGAAAACAAAATAAACAAATCCAATCAAATTAAATGTGAAAAGGTGGGTCACAATTAATCTTGAACAGTGCAGAACATCCAATGCACACTTTTTTTCACTGCACATGACATTATTGTTAAAGCCCCTATTCATTGAAAACCACAAAAGTAAATTTCACATCTCCAGATAGAAAACAACAAATACAAATAGAAAATGTCACTTTCCACATCACCATAGGTTTGAGAAAGCGGGAGAATGCAATTTTTACTCATCTGTGGAAATACCCTAATGAACGAAAAATACTGCGAAATTCACAGCCAGATTTGATGACATCACAGAATGGAGAGCTTGTACACTGAGAAGCAGTCTTTCAATGCCTACAATGCGTACTGTATACTGCAACGACACTATACAGCACATCAACTTGCAAAAGTATGGAAGGCCAACTGACAAGTACAGTGATCTTCTCCATTCTAAGAGGACACATAAATATCATCTCAACTTTGATGGTTTCACAAGCTTCAAAGGGGTTGGAGTATGGGGCAATTTCCTACCAACTTAAATTACTTTAATCTAACTTACTGGGTATGAAAATGTGAATATCTTCATGTTCAGCACACATTTCTCACTGCAATTATACTAAATTTAGGCATGTTTACAATCAAGTGATAGGGGCTTTAATAACTATTTCTATTTCATTACAGGAACATATTGTTCATTATTTTATGACTTGCAAGACCTGAGGGGAAGGAGGTGGGTATTTTTTCTTGGGGGGCACGATAAATATAGTCTGTGTTAAGCTTCAACAGATTGTTTTGGGTGGACATTTTCCATAAACAGATTTTTTTTCCCAATCAGAAAAGCGTCAGAGAGCTTTTGCTTCTGTTTAAACTATTATCATTTTTTGGTGTGGCTTAAAATCTCTTCTTGTCACCGAAAAAACTATACATGACTATGAAAGTTATATTTTTCCAATCTGCCTAAATCATTCAAGTCACTTTTGCATTATCCTTCCTTATTTTCTTGCTTTAATGAATTTCCTTAATATTCTGAGAGTTAATATCAAACCTTCCCTTGAGAATTTGCCAAAATAATGATAAAAACATTCATTTGGGGAATAAATCCAATTAAATTTATCAAGGCTGGTTAATGTGTGACCATGCTTATAGTGTTTGCACTTTGTAGTTTAATAAAGAACCACATTTTGGTCACAGTTCAAACAATAGTTGAGCAAATAATAAGTTGTCTGTGCTAATATCCTGTCTGTTACATCTCAAAGCTGAACATGATCATTGTCCTTGTAATAACTCACTGGAACGAAGGTCAAAATTGCACATTCCGAGGGTATTAAACCTAGTTTGCGAAGGACTACCTAGTTTGCGAAGGACAAATGATGTTCCTTTGTCAGGTTTACTTCAAATTTTGGTGAGTCAGATTCTATAAAACATATTAGGCAGTTTCATCAACAGTTATGGAGAGCCACTTAATTGTATCTGTTGCAAGTGAAAATGAAAAACTGAAGAATGTACATCGACAAAAGTTATCACAGCAATAAAAATTATCCAAAAATTTACTTATCTTAGTATACTTACGAGAGATTCTCTCAGGTGTTTTCAAATATGTACTGAAATATCAATCTGTCATGAGAGTACATGTAATTGTGTGGAGACAGGTACTGTAAGTGAGAGATGATGTAGAATATTTGTTCATAGATGAGAAGTGTGACGTGATTATATGATATGTAACTGAGTGTCACCATTCTACATTCCATTCTGTGATTGCATGTGTCATTCCAATTCGACTTGTTCTGTAGCAAAGTGGATGATTTTGGTTTCAAAGGAGCATCAAGCTTTATTAAAGAATATAGCCTTCTGATTTCTTGCGGTTGGTCAGCACACCAATTTAATTCTTCATGGGCAATTGTACCCTTCCAAAGTCACATTTTGAAGTAGCAATATCCTTACAAAATCTGATGTGGTGTTGAGCAATAACAATAACAAACAAGAAAAGAGCACGAGCCATATTAATGCCTAACAGTATCTACTGCTCATTTCTTTCTGTCAGCAGAAACAGAATTTAACAAGAGATAATGAATGAGATATATTTTGTAGCCTGCAATTTACAGCACATGACAGTCAGTTCTAAGCCTAATGAACCCAGCCTGCATGGTCCTCGTAATGATCGACGATTCATAGATCTTGGCTTCGGTTCTCTGCATACCAGTTATTTCATTTCAATTATTAAAACAAATGACAAGCAGTAAAATATAGGAATGTAAAAATATTCAGAAATCAACAAGGTAAAATGTTACAATAATGATTAAATGATATGCAAATAGTGTGTAAAGTAATGATTAAAAGAGGCGCATTGAGTTGGTCTGTGAAATTCACTAAATTTTCCTTAACCCGTCAAGTTTCCTTCACGTACTGATGACAAATGGTCGAACTCAGAGGATCCCCATGTGTCACATACACAGTAACATCAATGAGAGAGTGATTTAATGGTTCTCTTTGGTTTTAGAAAATTTGTGACAAGATACTTTTCACATTAGCACTTAGATGCACACAATCAATATGGGTCACAGTGAGAAATTTAAAAAAAGAAAAGAGTTTTTGTAACTACTGGGGTGAAACTTGACTACATAAATAAACACAAAATATAACTATTGTTACGTGTTTTTACCCTTGAAAACCCTCACAAACTTATCGATATAAATTAACGCAATATGCCCCTTTAAGATTGTTAGAATTTTAATTGCACAGATTACAATACAGTACAGGTTCTAAATTATCTGATTGGATGAGTACTGCAGCACGTAAAGGAATGAATTCTTAAAAAAGTTGCATCCTATATTTTGAGAAGTTGGAAGGATTTCTTTGATTTCTTTTTTATTTGGCCAAAGTTCAGTAATTAGGGGTAAATGAAATGAGTGATTGATGTCATTGTCAACTTTATGTGCCATGCTTGCATTAACAGTATCTCTGAGTGATTGGAAAGATATTATCCTTCATATATCTGCAAAGTACTGTCAGTTTCTATCCCTTCACTTTGCCATCCTCTGTTGATTCCTACCACTCATCTTTGCCCTTTTCATACAGCTGTTGATTCAATTAACCCCAGACTCCAATTTCTGTTGATTCACAGCTCTCGTCGTGTAACTGCTGACCCAAATAATCTTTGTCTCTGGACTCTGTTGATCCTTAACTATTACATTTGTCCTTAACATCCAACTGTCTCTAGGCATGCATAAAGGATTTTGAGAAAGGGGGGTGGCACACGTACCATGGACCGAAGGCCAACAAGTGAGCACCAAGGGTGCTATGCCATGGAGAGGGGTTTAGGTGACCCCAAGAAAGTTTAAATTCTAAATGCACTTAAATGCGATTTCCCAGCATCTGGACGCATATTTTCCATATCTAGTTGATCACTTTGGTAAAAAGAAAATCGTTGATCATCAATAAAAGGGGCGACATGCACCTGGTGTGTCCCCACATGGGGTTTCTGGATTATAACAGTCAAT
Organism: Stichopus chloronotus; assembly: GCA_021234535.1. Classification (NCBI taxonomy): domain Eukaryota; kingdom Metazoa; phylum Echinodermata; class Holothuroidea; order Aspidochirotida; family Stichopodidae; genus Stichopus; species Stichopus chloronotus. The sequence continues at coordinate 18,898,402 of CM037845.1, read as the reverse complement.
TCTTAGCCCTTTGATTCAGATCTCTGCATACCACTATCGATTCTTAGCACCCCAAGCTGACGACAGTTTCTGCATACTATTGTCAATCCTGACTTCTCTTTTCTGGTCTCTGTGGATTCTTAGCTCTCATCTTAAGTCCTTGCACACAACATCCTTAGTTTAAGCTAATAACTCTGGTCTCTGCATCTTCTAGTACTACAAATTACCTTTCTTGCACACATATGAGTCAACACAGATATCAGATAATTTTCAAAATCATGTTCTGTCAGTTTTTTTCTTCACTTCTTTGTGACTTCTTTTCCAGAAACTGTTGATTCTGTTGTTTTGATTTGCTTTTCCACAAAATGTGTACAACAACACCAGAGCAAGAATCCAATTTCCTTTTTAGCTCAAAGACAATTAGAAGGAACAAGTTGAGGCTTTGGAATCTGTCTGTATCACACGGCTGGATTGCATACACCATAGTCCCTTAAGTTCAATAAAAGCAATTTAATTTGTCCTCCCCTTTTACTCTCCCACTCTCCTTGTGAAATTTCTTCAGAGACGGAAGTGACATGCTTGGGGGCTAAACTACTCTACCTAAGCTTCATTTGTTCATCATCTCGAGATGGAGAACACGCTTTACCTTATAAAACTCAAAAGTGGCTCGGGGGGCCACTCAAGAGCAAAGAGGTTTCTTTCCCTCCAATTCCCATCATTTTCATATTCTCCCTGAGATTACATCTTCATGCATTGCCATACAGAGAATTTTCATGGCCCCTGGAATATTCGAATATCAGCAACATGCCGTTCCTATCATCCATGACAAGAAACGCACTAAAATAAGATTATATTTTAGCAGCTGCAAAACAAGTAACACATAAACTCATTTTGTTGTTGTTATGTTGCTTGTTTTTCATGAATCATTGCCTCGAGACTCAAGAACGGCCTACAATTTTTTTTTTTTTTTATAGGGGATGCCGTATGCTGCACATGAGCCTTAAATTACGTCCTAAAAATTCTGTTAAATATTCTCCACGAGTTTATCTGCAAATTTCTGCATATTTGGCACACACTTCAGTTTGGTCACCATCATATTATTTTGCATGACCTTAGCATAAATATCCAAAGAGGTATGAAAGTGGCCCATTTGTTTAGTTACTGAAAGAAAACTAAGGTATGTGCATCAGTTATTGAGCAATATCCTGTGTCAGTATTTCACCTAGACTTTGTGTCTAGCCTATATTGTTCCTTACCCTTCTTTACTCTAACAGAGGCATATATCCAGGATTTTGTGACGGTAGGAGTCTGGTTTGCCATCCCAGGTCTAAGGGGAGGCAATCTACAGCAAGGAGGTTTGAGAAAATTCTACCCTTCAGAGGAAAAATTGTGGCACTTTTTTATCTGTTTGAGAGGCTCATTTGCATTTCCCATTTTTGCAAAGAAAATTATACACATTTATTTTTTATTGTGAGGTTAAGGAAGGTGAAATACAATTCAAACCTCTGGTGAAAAGTGAAAAGGAAGTGAATTTATCATCAGCATAGGCAGAAGGAAAGGGAAATCCTTTAACAGCAACTAACAATATATTAATTTCAACCATTGATGATGAGTGATTTCAACATGAGATTATGAGAGTATGAGATTATAGCTTGTTTTGTGGTGCAGCAGTGACATCACAAAATTAGTCGTGTCAGATCCCCATCTTTTGGTTTCCAAAAGGGCAAACTAGGCAAACAATCTCTTGATTTAAAAGATGCAATAATTACCAATTGAACGATGAGGATTAAATTGATTCTTAATAGCAGGTCTAATTCAAAGACAAACAGTGGGTGATTATAACATGCGTTTGCGAGGTTTCATTGATCCAACTAGATGGCTCTTAGTTAATTCAGAATGTAAATTAGGAAGCTTGGTGGAGTAGTCAATTCTACGGTGTGAAGACAAATCTCATATATCTGGCTCATTATGCAACTGTTGGTGACAGCTCATTAAACCATGCCTTTCATTAAACTCAATGCTGTCACTATGTGGGACATAGTGAAACCACAGATCCAGTAAACATACACACAAAGTGGTGATTTTTGTTTGTATGTTGAAAGTAACTGCCCTTAAAAGTGCCTGATATGGCCAACTAAATGTGACCTAATTTTGTGAAAAACTAGCCATATCCCCAGTATAGATCTATGGAAAAACAGCTCATAGAACATCTTTAGAGATTTTCTTTGTAGTCATGTATAAGAGGTAACAATAATAAAAAGAGTATCTGGAAATGTTTCGGCCAAATTTGGATACTGTTCATATGTACCACAATGCATTAATGGTGTTTCACATTTGCTGGTGTTTAATGTGCAGGATATACAGTATGCCTCTTGCACTTTTTAAGGTTAATGTCCAGGTTAATTTATTGGGTGAAAAAGTGAAAAGAGAGATCTAGAAGCATGCAGGGCATTTTTTTTCCATCCAGGTCATCAAATTAGTGCTCTCAAGAATATGAAGCATTGGACTAAAGTGTTGGCACAGTAAAACTATGAAAGTTGTTCTATCAGAGTGTGACTAATCATCCATCTGACAAGCTTCATGTCAAAAAATGAACCCTGGTTTCGCTTGTTAGGCTGCAGCTGAACAACTGTAACCTGCCAGTGTACGAATAAGTGCTCATGAGACATCTGGCACTCCAGGATGGGAATCAAGATAATTTTGAACATGGTGGGAAGGGGACATCTGGCCCTAAAGTCCTCTCCTATACTTGTGACGAGGATAAGGAGAGGGGGGTCCTGAGATGCAAAATGGTGCCAGACGTTTCAACATTTGGTGGAGCTAAGAAAAATTCATGCCATTCTATCTATGCTGTTCTTCTGTGATGTGTACTGTAGCTTTCGTTTTTAGCATTTCCACTCTCCAAAAAGTAAGGTGAGACATATCCCCCCTGCCCCAAGACATATTCCCTACCCTACACCAAGTTTGTACCCATGCACATACTTTATAAGTATGGATCTGAGCCTGTAGTGCCGTCTAATTCATTGAGCCCAATAAGGTTACCAGACTGTGGATGGTTGACCATGTAACTATAAACCTTTATCACTACAGCACCCTGTAATTACAGAAGGCCAAGCGAGCATGAAGTAAATAAAGTCCTGTTTCCACACTCAATAAAGCTTCAAATTTAAACTATTTTGTTCTCTCAATCCTGTCACCTTGGCTACATGTTTTGTCAATTTCTGTTGACTGATTACACCATTTCAGCTTTAGTGCTTCTCCGAAGTAATACTGCAGATTCGCTCTCACAAAAAAAAGTATAAACAGTATCATCCACAAATGTGGTATTTTGGGAAACTTCTCAGCATGAGTTGTGAAATGTTGGGAAGCAGCATTCAAGATCAGATGAACAAGCTTAGGTCTAACTGCAACATGAGAAATGGCAATAACACCCTAACATGCAGATTGTTCTCACAACTAACAACTGCACATGTGACAATTTGCCAAATAATTACTCATGATATCAAACTATTACTCTAACTTTAAGTTTATAAACATCTTCACAAGAACACAGATATATGCATACATCCATTAATGCCTAAGATCACTTCAAAATTTACAAAAGTTGCCCAGCTGGCTTTTTAAGTTGTTGTCAATATATGTTTGAGCTGCATGTGCTAACTTCAAAACATGCTCATCAACTAAACTAATAATGCTAGCATACATGTCTGTTCATCATTTGAGTGAAAATCTGCTCAGTATGATATATGTTCAAAACGGTGTCGCCTCCATGGCTCGCCTTTGGCCATTGCCACAGCAATGAATGAATATACTAATTGAATTAAAAGAATGAGATGCAACAGAGCTAAAAGGGAGAACTGTACAGTAATAAAAATTAGCACATATGAAGTATTGACATAAATGTACATGAACTATTCCAGTCATATCACACTGTGAGTCATAAGAAGATCACTCTCAGCAGATTGTAGATAAAAAGTTCCACTGAACTTTTTTTTTTGTTTGTTATTGTAATGCTGCACTCTTCAAAAATTTTCTTCTTGAGTAATAATTCTGCATTCTTGCTTCCTTGTTGGTATACACAGCACATCCTGGCATGGTGGTGTCATAATATGTGCATCCTATGGGCACACTCTAATGCAGCAGTGTTATATAGTATGTGCATCCTATGGGCACACCCTAGTGGAGTGGTGTCATAGTATATGCATGCATCCTATGGGCACACCCTAGTGGCATGGAGACATGTGCAACATATGGGAACCTCCTGGTGTAGCGACTGCCTTGAATGTGCACCCACATAGCAGTGTCATAATATGTACATTCTATCTGCACACCCTGGTGTAGTGTTGTCATAGTATGTGCATCCTATGGGCACAACCTGGTGTCATGGTGACATCCTATGGGCACAACCTGTTGTCATGGTGACATCCTATGGGTACAACCTGGTGTCATGGTGACATCCTATGGGCACAACCTGGTGTCATGGTGACATCCTATGGGCACAACCTGGTGTCATGGTGACATCCTATAGGCACAACCTGGTGTCATGGTGACATCCTATGGGCACAACTTGGTGTATTGGGGACATAGTATGTGCATTCTATGAACACATCCTGGTGCAGTGGTGTCATAGTATACACACTAGCTGCATGGACATCATGTACAAGTATATGTTGTGTGGTATAGTGTCAGACTATGTGAATTAATCATTGATGGAGACACTCTGGTGTGACAGACTCACAGACTGACTGACAGACTGTCAGGTTCACATCCTGTGGGGCACATGGTGTTATGGTGGCTGCTGTTTCAGATTATGTGATGCTTGCCTATGATGCAGATGTATGACAAAGCACCAAACAAAGTACTGTAAGTTGGTTTAAACTTCAACTGCTGGGTTAAACTGCAAGTGCAGCATTTGTGAGTCATGTTTCTTATTGGATTTGACTCTCACACTTCCAGAAGAGGCGTGATGCACTCATCACCGAGTCACACATAGCAATTGACTTCTACAGAAAAGTAAACAGAAATGTACATGGCATGGTTCCATAGACAAGTAATAAAAGGATTCATTGTGACAACTTTAAACAAAAGGGGGAAAAAAAAGCATCCCTATACATTAAGTGCATCTTGACACCATAATTGACACACTGAGTATTGTAGAATAGATATTGTGAAATCGGATGTGGGTGGCACCTGTTGGGACACACAATGCCTAGATGGTCTCTCTGTAACTATTCAAATTGGCTGTTTTGAGGTATAAATATAGTTAGGCCTATACTTGGATGTGGAACACAAATTTACGTGAAAAGTGAGTAAAGAGTATATTGCATTTAGCAGATTGTTATTGGGGATCATGGAAGAAGTCAAAATGAACCAATTACTCTCAGAAAAAGAGAGAAAATATCATAACACAGCCACTAATTTTGATGGTATGGACATGGATGCATTATAGTCTTATGGCAACCCTGACAAACTGAGGATAAACAATTTTCTTATCATCATACGACACAGAGAGGTTTCACAAATGTTGTCATTAGGCCTAAGTTGGCACAAACATTGCTTATAGTGTACAGTTAGTATTGTTGGACTAATGTTACTATCATTTTATTAGGCCTAGCAATTGCAGAAATGCCTAGGGCTTGTTCAAACGATATCCACATTAAATTTAGTGCTACTAAAGTAACTTAGGTCTAGTGGGGCTTAGTAGGGAACGTTGGGAACATCTATAGCCTAGTGTGTATTCGTCCTAGAGGGAGATGCCCGACAACATGTACATAATGTTGCGCTTGTGCAGATTAGGCAGATTAGATTGTGAATAACGGGTCACCTTTGATAACCAATCACAGTGGAGGAACTCAATAACTGATGCCTGAAGTTTGTAGAATGTGAACATATATATGCATAATCTTCTAACCATTGTAAACTGCTCGGTGCTGTTGTTGTTCTCTATTCAGACACTTCTGCCGTGATGTCTGCCACCAAGTTGCAAAGGATTATGGCACTTGGACTGGGTTTGGGTGTAAATTATCCCAGACAGCACTTTACATTGTATCACACCTACACAAACCAATCTTAGCCCCCATCCTTAGTTCCGAGGTCATTTGTCTATGCCACCTTGGATGCCCTCCTCTCCCAATGGACTCAATGTCATATTGGCCTATGTCACCTGGTGGCTATAGCTGAATTTATTTTGTAACACAGAGCAACTAAGTTCTTGGCATCAATGCATGTATAGATGGAGAACTGAAATGTTATAAGGCTCTCAATACTAGCACACTATATTTACAAATGGATGATAATTTTCACACCTTAATTGCTATGACTCATGGATGTGCTCAATCGCCATAAAATGTTGAAATATTTTACTTTTATAGTTGAGGAAGTTTGAAAGGGATGGGGGAAAATTAACTCCTGCTATTTTGAATTACAAAATCTTTCTTCGTAACACTCTTGAGACATTCGCTTAGTCACGAAGACTCGATCCAATCACTATGTGCTTTCTTCTCATTTAAAGTACTGTAACGTACCACACTTCATTACCCCCCCCCCCCCCCGCACAATTATTGGTCATGTTATTTCTGGTCATTCATTTACAGTTACATGAACTAGCAAAAGCAGATTCCAAAGAAAAATTCCTCAAAATATTGTCTTTTCAACTGTCACAGCATCCTATAATTCATTGTCCAAACAGATTCAAATGGTACTGTGCCACTCCCATGCTCCCTGTCTTCCACATCTTTTCTGTGGGACATCCCATCCCACTCCACCCAGCCCCTTAAAAAACAAAAGAAAAAGCTTACAGTTTTCAAAATGTGTTCCTCATCCTTGTTGGTTTGGCAACATTTCTAAATAAATAACTGCATCCTGAATTCCATTACCGGCTAATAACTGCTGACATATGCACAGGGACACTAATACTTTACTCCTCTGTCATAGTGTCACCGACCTCCTTGATTTACCTGTGCTTATAATATTGCACACTGTTTCTGGATCTCACAATTAATTTGACCACTGTGAGTGGCAGATGCAGCAAAGTCCTTTGCTTGGAAGGAGTCAAACTGTGGTGTCCCGGTACAGTGATGTGATACAGGGGGGTCTAATGGGCAGGGATTTTTCTGCTAGATTATTTTATCTACACCTGAATGCACTTAGATGTGATTTGGTGTGATGAAAAGTGTACAATTGTCAAGATCATTAGCAGTTTCTTTTGTCAACTGACATTTGGGTGGGATCATGTCCCCTTTTGGTACCCCTTCCTTGGATTGGTCAGTGCATTTGACAAAATGGAAACTATGTAGTCATGTATGCAAAACAAGTTGAAGGTTATATAAATGTTGCACAGTTCTATCTGATTCACATCATGTACCCTATGCTGCCGACTGTCACTTATTTTCTGTTCTGCTGGAAAATCTACAAAAAAAAAAAAAGCAGAATTAATCAGCGAATAAAAAAATTATCAATGAAATTATGATTGGCTTTTGCTGTCAACTACCTTCATTTTTTCTTGGATCTTGTCCATTTTTATACACACATTATATATCATCATGTTCATTATTAAATTTAGATTGGTGAATCAAATAGCAATTACCTTATGTTACAAGAAAGTGAGCTAGAATACAACAAATCATGAAAAAGCATCACACCTAACAGTGCTCAGCTATGCCTGTAGTCTTCGTCAAGGCATTTGAAATTTTCGCTCAATTTAGTGTATCCATACAAAATGCTTTTAACTTACCCATCATGCTGCTACTCTAACAGCGCCCTGTTCATCAGCTGTTTGCATGTGAGCTCTGTACCCAACCGAGTTATATATCTGAAGATCTGTTCAATACTATCATCTTGGACATTTGTCAAGAATGGGGATTAACCACATGCAAAATACTTAACTTTCATTGATGTAAAATTAGATAAAATACGATTGATTGACTTGTGTACAGAGCGCCAACACGTGCCAACAATCTCATCCACATGCAACCCCAACCGTAAACATTAAAGTTCTGCATTGCGATATACATATAATTGTCATCAACATGATGCAAACTTCTACTTGAACCAATGCCCAGTGTGACAGGTTTCATCCCAGGGTATGTCCTGTGGAGGATATGTGAAGAATCAGAGAAGGGAAGAGGGGGGGGGGGAGGAGAAGAGGGGCTTAGGGGATGAAAATGAAGTCACAGTGAAATCACCAAATCTCAACTTTCCAAGTAACCTGCAAAGGTGAAAGTACTTTCCAAATCAGTTAGGTTTATCATAAAGATATTCTTCTGTTACAATCAAATATTCATTTAATTTAGTGACAGAAACCTGATGTCTAATAGGTTTCTTACTTTGCTGATACTTGTCAAGTTTACAAATACTTACAGAGGATGCATGGGTAAAAAAGGTAACATGATAAGATTTAAGGCTGATCAACAACATTGAAGTGATATGGTGAACTGGTCTCATTTAAATTTTACACCTGCCTTGTGTTAAATTTGGTTGAACCTTTTTCTTCTAAAAGCAGGATGTTCATTTATGTGTGCCTCATGATGTTGGGCATAAGGACTGCATAGGAGAACACCTTTCAAAAATATTGAGGCGTACCTATGCATGCATGTGTCAAAAAGTTAAAGAGCTATTTTTTTGCATTTACCCAATACTTCCATTTCTTTCTCAATTAAAGTGATTGCATGTGTACTGAAAGACCAAAAAGATAAGATTATGATTGATCTTAACTTTTTCTTTACTTTTAAATGTACACGCAAGGTTGTACATGAACAGACTACGTCTTTCAATAAAGGAAAATGACAGTAACTACTTTGAAAAGCAACGGGATTGGCATAAAAACAGTCAAAAACAGAAATCCTATTTGAAAATTAACAATCCTTACTGTAAGCGCCTACATAATGAATATGCAACAGTACAGGTCTCACTAGTGTATCAAAACCATATACTCAAGTCGTCGCTCCTTGGTTGGTATCAGGAATTGCAGTCTTTGGTGAAAGGAAGCATTGTATTTACAAATAACCTATGAACTAAACAAAACATTGTGGCATCAGTGATCCTGAGTTGTTTTGCCTAACTGAATATTCAATATGCTTCCTATTGGCTTGTTCAAAGAAGCACACCATTGATTTAAATGAAAACTGTCAACCACTACATTATCGCATTCTACACTTTTTTGTCATCATGTTTGAAATCATATGGCAGAATTAACCAACTGAAATCTACTTATTTTCCCAGATTGTCTGAATGGTGTAATTAAAAGCCTTTCCAAACTTTTGGAGATGAAATTTCAATGTTTTTACTTTTTGCCTATGCATGTAATCACTTTAAGACTTAAATCTTTTACATTTAATTACAGACACATCCACCTAAAAAAGGTAATTTTAAAATGAAGCATGATAGACTGAGAGCCTCCATCTATGCCATAAAGACACATTACTGTAATTATCTATGGATGTTGTCAGTTTCATTTACATCTTCACCCACCACATTATTACTACAATGATCCAGCCTTCTCCCATAATAATGGTGGTATCAGAAAAACAAAAATATCCAGCATATAGTGATATTACCTGCTGGAAAGTCACTCCCTGGACAAAACATTGCATAGCAGAAGTATACATCGTGCTTGTGGAAGCGACAAATTCCAGATGCATTTAACCTGTAAACTGTGCATATAATCCTGACCTACAGTACGACCAAATATAATTTTTTTTCCAGATCCTTTCCAGCCCCTGTATCCCTGTTGCAGCTCGGCTGGTCTACCTTTTTAAAATTCTACACCCCTTCCTCCTATTTCAAGCATTGATCATTTCCCTATACCAATGCAAACTAAGGATATCATTTCTGGCCACCAAGGACTACACGTAATGAAGTCTTGGAGACCTGTAGCTACTATATGTTACAGGCAAATTACAATTAGTGAATAAGACTGGAATTTCATAGGATTTTTCTCAATTGTAACGGTGAAAACTGTATCTCTAGCATGTTCTCTTTGAAAATTATGTAAATTTGATAAAAGTTATGCTTCACAGTGCTACAAATGCATTGTGGGAATCTGTGATGGATTTACATGATGAATATTCAAATGTTGTATTTATTTGCCATGCATTCATTGCAATATTTGATAATTAACTTGTGACCTTTATTTTTAAAACATTTGAAAGCTTAATCTTCAAGGAAACCAATGTATTTCATTTATGGATGTTCCATTTCAAGGTTAAATATGCACTTCAATTTCAAAAATAAGTATGCTACAGTAATTTTTCAGTGACACACAACATTTTGTAACCTTGAGACAACTGACAAACTATAGCTGGGCAGAGTGGACTTTCATCACACAGCTGTAACTTGAATTATGAACAACCATAACACCAAACAAAACTGATTTTATACTCTCAATGAAATTTGGCAAGTTAAGTCACAAAGCACAAGTCTAAAATTTTTCCCACCCTACAATACAGATCCTACAATACTAATGATTTCTCCATTTTTTTTTTCTCCCTGTCGTGCATACATGTGTTCTCAAAGGCATCCCTTCAAAAGTGTAACTCCTTAATGCATTAACCATTTCTGCAGATTTTATCATATTAAGTGCTCATTTCCAGTCCACATCTGAGGGACAGAAAAAAAAAAACTGTACCAAAAAAAAAAGAAGAAAAGAAATAGAACAAACCAGATCCCCTTACGATCTGAACACATGGCCCTTGCATAAATTTGCTGCTATATCGGTGTAATGGACTGTGAGGGACGAGGAAATATCTCTTTCAAGGAAGTTAAGCAGATTAGGGCTTGCACGAGAAAATACCAGATCAATATCCAGCCTTGAAGAAGGTTTGTTATATTTCGTTGAGTAAATATGAACTACCTCTCTGGTGACATCAGGTTCATAATCTTGAGCATCCCGCTGTATGTTGGTATCTCAACGTAATGAAGTTCCAAGCAACTGGACGAAATGAAATCCATTATGATGCCCTGTGCGGGCTACAAGAGACACTATAAATATATGCATAATTGAATACCATAAGTTACTTCCATCTTCAGAGATGCATGCAGTTTAGAGTGGACGTTAGTATGGGAGGAATGGTGTAAGGGGAGGGGGCAGGTGAATGAAGGTAATGGTTAATATGATTGAATGAATGATAATGTTAAAAAATAATCTGACAAAAAAGTCAGCTTTCCTTAGCCATGTTGAAATACTGTCATTGTAAGGTTATCAGGTAAATCATTGATGAAGAACAAAAGAAATGTTACTCCCGGTATCTGAGCTTTTAACTCTTTAAAAATGTGTCTATTGTTTGATAAATGACTATATTCTCTTGATTGTTACACTGTATTCTCATTGCATCAACATCAATAGAGAGCAACTTTGGTAACCCTCTCTGTCCGTTAACTCTTAACATCAAAGCAGCATATTGTAGAGTTCTTATGTAACAGCAACTTTGAGGATCAGCCTATATCGGTCAGGAAATTACACTATGCATACATGATAAGAGTACGGTATACAAAAAACAGGTACGGGTCATCAAGAAATGCAGATTCTAACAAATTTTTCGCTCATTCCTTGTCACTTACATACCACTTGCAAACCACCAACGGTTAATTCCATGTATTTAATAGTCAGTGTAGTCTCTTATTAATACATTACATGGATGAGTTACTGCCACCTGTAGATTCAAGTTATCAACAGAATACTAATTCGAGCTCATTTCGTTCACATCTCAGGTTTCACCATAAATGAGACACCAAAGGAGTATTGCATCTGTCTCAAAGTTTTAAATTAAAGACACTTTTAACCAGTTGGGCACAAATTTATCACTCAACCAGTCACCAAAAGATCAATGATGCGCTTGTTAACTGTTAAGGTCCTGCAAATTAGGCAATGGCTTGGGAAGAGAATTGATATTCCATAAAAATTAGGAATATTTTTCTCTCTTAATATTTGTGAAAGCTGTATCTCAATAGCATATTCTGTTCAGAATTTAAGGCTCTTAAAGAAATATGTATTTCAAAATGGTACATTGCTTATGAGAAATCAGTGGTGTACACTACATAGACACAACTACTTGAATATTCTTTGTGGGCCTAGCATGACTATCTTAAAAGAAACACTATAACAGTTTATGTGAATTGCTACCTTAATTTCCACAATATTTCAAGATAAACTTAAGCCCAATCTAACTTTTCAATGGTGTCAAATTTTGTAATTAAATAAGTGCTTCAATTTCAAAGAACAACAGAGACAACTTCAATAATTTGCTGCTGTTAGATAGCATTTAAAAGTGTAACCTTTGAGGCACCTTGAGAGCTTTTTTACCCAGAAATGCTCTTTATATTCAAATAGCTATACCTTAAGTGGGGAAGATATTGGCATGGGGTTTGAATATTCTCTGCCTTCATTCAAGAGCCCCTTCACTCCTCAGTCAAATACTGTATTTCCTTTGAAGGGGTTCACTGAGTTGACATCAATTAGTTTGTTTTGATTTTGAAGGATATAAGCACATGACAATACTTATAATTACCATAACTAGTAAAGTTTCACATCAAATAGGTACGGAAACTGTCAAAATGTTTGAATTTTTTACCCTTACTTGTACTGGTTGTGTGCATATGAATAAGCAATAATACAAAAAGTGTCTGGCCGCAAATTTTCAAAAACCAAATCATTCATTCCTCACTCATTAAAGTTCCATTGTATGTGAAACATCCACGTATCCTCTAGTAGTTTGGCCATTGGTCATTAGCATGTAAAGGAAACTTGACAGGTTTTGAAGAATCAATGAGCCTCTTTAACATTTACCTATTGTAGGTTTGTACTCTGTGATCAATTGTTGCCAATACAACAGGTCTATACCTCAATACTAGTAGGTCTGTTCTCTGTGACAAATGGAATAAGTAATTACTGCAAGTGTCAAGCTACGCGAGAAGCCTTGAAGCTTTAATCAGGTGTTCTGCGCTGCATCTACCTTGTTAGCACAGTATAGCAGTGATCAAATAAATGAATGTTAACTTCAGTCACTTAGTTATCAGGGTGCATAGACTCAATTTTCATGTCCCCAGCAAAACTGTCACAGCATGTATTACACACACATGCCATGAATGAAGTAAACTCCATGGTATTGTAGTACAAAGTAAAACTCGTTTGGGAATTCACAATCTACCTGACAGATAAACACAAATTTCTGTAGAATTTTACAAACTAAATAACCAGGAACAAAGAACAAAGGTGAAAATGTAAAAGAAAGTTTGTCATATCTTTTCCATAAAGCACAGAGACATGTATACATTTACAGAAATTTTTAACTGCAAATGAGGTGACCCAGCTAGCCTTGGGGGCAAACTACTTGAATAGGTTCCATTTGCACAGAGTATACAATTGCAGCGAACTATACAGTACAAGGCAATGTTAACAGTACTGTGTTCTAGTATAGCATCAGTTCCCTGGGATTGAACACACACATGTGTATGTATTTACATTATATTTTATGGGCAGCTGTGGAAACTTATGCAGAGAATTCAGCCAAACAGATGCTCAATCATCACAACAGCAAAATCACATTAATACTTGAGCAATTCTGTCCATATAACCATTCATTGAGAGAAGTGTAGTAACATGCACATCCCACGGACATTCATACGTGCTTATAATTCATGCACTGTACAGTACACACAGCTATTAGCCAGCATACAGTAGCTCTTCCATCCTCGTTCTGTGTGTACGAAATGTGTAAATACAACGTACTGTACTGGTAGAGATGTCAAATTACCGTCTGTACCACCAGCATAATTATCAAAAGACTGCATGACTTACATAATGAGGGATACCAGGCCATTGAATAGAAAACAAAGAAAAAAATAGGCCTGCAGCCAGGACAAATTTAAGAAAAATGTAACTTACTTATTCGCATTCACTTTGCATCTGCAAAGTTTTTCAAAGGTGGGGGGGGGGGAGGTTGAGGGACACCTCCTCCCCTTAAACTCTCCCTCTAGGATGCATAGTGATCAACAGCTAACAACTTTGGTGACTCTTACAACAACAAATGTGGCTACAGAGCCTGCTGATATGGTGTCAAATAATTGTATTTTCAAAATGAATAAATTCATGCGGCTGAATTTTAAACCTTGTCCATAGCTTGTCTGACATATTATTTAGGTTTTCGAACAGCATAACATCCAAAGTATATAAATCCCAACCTCTCATCCCCCCCCCCAAAAAAAATCACTGCAACAGCACAGTGAATACTCTAATGTTTACATGTATCACAGTTTTCAAAGCAATTTCTGGAGCGGACTCTACAACGCAAACACCCATCAATGATGATCTTTGTCTGTGGCTGGGATGGTTAAAATTTATGACCCCGCTTAGGGAACACAGCCAATGAATCTGGAGTAAAATTACCATTGACATTAGATGGAAAGATCTACAAGAGTCTTAAGTTGGCCAAAAGTACAATTTAGGTGCAAGCATATGTAATATACACTACCAGCTATACAGTGTTCCATTACAGTACATCACTTTCTGCCACTTGAGGTGATTTTTGAAGCGTCTGATATGTCACAGGATGTACATCAGCTCCTGAATTTTGCACAAAAGTGGATGTGAACGTAATTTGCATTTTGCAATGCCCTCATTCATCAAATTTCAGAGAAGAAACTTCCAAGTTGTATGAACAACAAGAGGAAAACATGGCACTGTGAAGCCTACCACTCTTTTCTATGTGCCACAGACACCTGCACTCTGACATGCAAAGATTTTATGCTAATTGTTTCGGTGTGAGACCTCACTTTTCTCTCTCGATTGTAATCTCTTAACATAGTACGATTAACTCCCTTGAAACAGCTTTCGAGTCATTACAAGATGAACTTCCTGACAAACAAATGTTTGAAACTCTAAGCCCTATTCTTTGGCCAGATTCACGATTAAAGAGACCATGCTAAACATTTTGGCATGACTGAGACTCCCTAATTCAAAATACCAAATATATCGTTGCATATAAACCCCTAAATTTACGCCACCCTAAAATATACCCATTGGGTGAGTCTTCCAGTTTGAGTGTCTTCCAGTCCTGTGCACTCTCTTTAAGAAATCTATTCTGATTTCCTTCAAACATCATTGGAAAAAGAGAGGATTCATTCTTTCAATCAAGCCAAACTTGTTTCTGATTTGTTCCCATCTTCAACCTGACTTTGGGGTATGCAAATTGATTCCATCTCAATCACCTGCATGAGCTTCATTCGAGCTTACTACACAGTGTAAGTATACTGTACCACCTACAGTACATACATACAAACACATGCATTATTCCATCACAAGTGACTACTAGAACTGTCTGTAACATGTGCAAAAATACATGACTTGATTTATTTACTTTTGAGAGTACTGTACTGTGTTATTTTGCTTTAAAATGAATGTAAAAATGAGGAGAATGCAACTACAGAAGTTTGAGGTAAGTTTTATGTGTAATTTGTTTCAAAGTTCTGTGAATAAAAGCAGATGTAAAGGTTAGGGATCGTTGTTATTCTGAAAGGTTTTTGGACAATTCTGATATAATTTTATGGTTGAAAATCACATGCCTGCGCTACCTAGTATTAGTGTAGAGTGTGGTAGTGAGTCCGTTGCAACAGTCGATCAGTCCAAATGGCAATCCTCACAAAGCCACGTGGGCCCAACAGCGATGAGTCACTTTCTGAACTGGTAAAGCTGAAATTTCAGCTTCTTTCCAGTAGCACTTTGTGCAAAAACGATTGATATGGACTTGTGCACTTCATGTTGTCACTTTTTTGGGATATAGTACAACTTGCAACTGCCAATAATCCTTCTCCCTACTGTTCATCTAAAGTCCGTTAACCTTCAAACTTTTTGGCACTTTCATGATGATCTGGTGTAATAAAGCAAAAATTTGAATTGATAGGCAGTCTCAAGCACTCGATCATGCTTAGGGTCAGCATTTGCCCACAGCAGTTTCATATGTTGCTAGTTGTTTTACTTGTCTGTATAAATCTATGCAGTCGCATGTCCTGGTGGATACAATTAAGTCACTTTAGTCGGGAGGAGTCAAACTGGCCGGTAGTGACATGAGAAGTGGTCTAACCGACGAGAGTGTCCGTTGCTAAAATGAAAATATCTGAGTGGTCTCAAATGTGATTTGGTCCAAGTTCTGTTCAGTTGTGAAATTAATATGTTCCTCTAAAAAAATACTGTTTCCTCAGCCTAAATTCTACAAATAATATTTAAGGCCACCTTTGGGTAAAGGATGTATGGTCCCCATTGATCTTCCCTTTTCTTGGATCTGCCAGTGGTCAGATATATGGCAGAAATTGGAATAAAATCTGATATGGTGAAAAGAAATATCAATAAAATGACCTGGCTTCTAACTCAGAAACTTCCACTTCCTAGTGTGGATATTCAACCAACTGGGGGCTTAAAGCCTTTGTGGTACATACATTATATACAATGTTAAAATAAAGAAGTATAGTTTAAAAAGAAAATTTACACCATCACTTGGATGAGCATTTTATGGTTTTGAAACCTCTTTTAGTAACATGTAGTCTACATCCCTGGTAAAGACCAGAAATGATAGGCTAACTGTCCAACTGAAAGTTGATTATCATAACAAAATGCTAATAAAAAAAAGAAGCGAACCCAAAATTCTTTGGACGATATTTGCAGAAGATAAGTAATTCCCAGGTAATGAAACAGGAAACTCTCAATAGGGCAGATGGATGGGGGGGGGTGTTTGCAGCAAGAGGTGAAAGAATTTTACCACATTTGAAAGGTCAGAAGGTGTTTTTTACAATATTAAGCTTCCAGAGCATGTAATAAATTCTATTCACAGATATTTAAGTTTAATCTTCTGCTTAATTTGCACAGTCATTAAATCTGACAAATGTATCAAACAAATTTGCAGGAATTTACCTCAATGAAAATAAAAAACTCACATATATCTCTAAATTATACTACAACTTTACTCCCAAGACAATTAAACAACAACTATGTTTGTATAACAAAACTAAAAAATTACACCAGGCAAAAACATTATTTCATGGTCTGTAACGCCACCTGCTGGGGTTTGAGGTTTCGCCAAATTTGAAATCAGCCGTGATAATGCCTTCCTGTAAGTTTCATTTTCCTTCAAGGGTAAAGGAAGAGATGAGGAGGAAACAGCATGGGGGGCATGCAGGAGGATGGGGGAAGGACATGATTTGCTGTTCTTACATGTGTTTGTTAAACATAATGGAACAAAGATTAAGTGTTACTTGTTAGTAGTCAGAAACTGGACAGAAATTCCAAATAACATCTGACTCAGGACTGATCAAATTTATAATGGCTCATATGTTGGGGAGACTTTTTCTTTCAACTGGCCGGTAGCCACCATCAGGAGATGAGACAAATATCAACTGTTTCTGACATTTTGCTGGGTAAGTCAGTTTCTTTGTAAACTGCGGAATACTGAAACGGGCAAGTTGAAGCAAATTGCTGTAAACTTTTGATGATATTTGGGCCTTTCAGACTGCAGTAGAGGGAAAAGGGGTTTTTGAGCTTTTCTAAGCACTTTGGAAAAACATAAAAAATTCTGTGACTCATATTACAGAACATTGAGAGTGCCACGAATGGTGAAAGATGAGTGTCAGCTTTTCATCAAGTAGGTTAACCTATCTGATGAAATCTTTCTACATGCATGGCTCATCTAGAAACCATGTAGTCACTTTCATGACTAAGTGCATGTGTATTTGTCAATAAGACAAATTAGGGGTACCTGCTACCTTACACCTAGAGTCAGTCCCAATTAATCAGGATTATCCTGTTTCTTCAATTCCTGACCGATATGACATTTATCATCCAGATTTTCTTTCAAATATTGTTAGCTGTAAGCCAATTATGCATGACTTTTGCATTTGCAGTATGAATTATAATTGGTTTTAACCTCATGCTAGCAACTTAAAGTGAGCACTAATCCCTTTAGTAACATGCCGTATGGTAGGAAATCAATTGCTTTTTAGAGACTTAGCAAAGGGTACAAGCTCCAATAGTTATGTCCCACTTTCAGCTATAAATAGTGGACTATGAAATATGGTACTTACTCTTCCACAACATAGGTATAGTACACATATGCATTAATTGCTTGAAAGAATACATTTCTAACATTCAGAGTAATGACTCTGCATGGTTCTAGCCAGGCAAATATTATAATTTTGCTGTCATGTGTTAATGAGTTCTGTGGTGAAGTAATGTCAGTACTTTATAAGGCAGTAATAACATTAAAATCATTAATTTTATGGCTACTGTCACATTAATGATATGATCTACAAGGTCACTGTCAAAGCACACAGTTACTGTCACATCAATATCTATGGTTATACTGTCACATCGATGATACCTATGGTCACTGCAGATACATCAAGGATTTTTTTTTTTCAACTTCAAAGATCAAACGTAACTTCTGATGTGAAGATAAATTGTGTCTACCACTAGCACCACTCTTTACACTGTACACCATATCCATGGTAAACATCAAGGGCAGATTCAGGAAAGAACTAAATTTATGTTCGGAAAACTGTGTACTTACCGGATTTGCTCTTAATCTTCCTCCGAAAGTGTTCTGACTCCAACTTGTCGAGCTTGCTGCTGTCCAACTGATCAGCTTCACAGGGGATGTATCCAGTGGTGGGACTCTCTGGACTCTCTGCCATTTTGCCGAATAAGGTAAAATCAAACTATCTTCCACGGTTTCCCCCTTCCTAGTTCCCTGAGAAATACATTTATAGCTTGTGATCCACGCAAGTTGTTCCGATTTCGAGCAAAGGCTCTATACTCCAACTGATGGGGTCTCCGAGAGACTCCCGAGGGACAAACTGATGTAGAAGTAAAGCATTTGTGAAGAATTGTGAAACAATCAACACTTTTGATGAGGTTTACACTTTCGAGACCGTTTCCGTAACTTTTAACAGTTGTAGCTTAAAACTCGTAGAGCAATTTATGAATATTCCAAATGAATCCAAAGAATGCAGCTGTTTCTATCATGTACTATAACAATCTATCATATGTTCACCTGAAAAAAAAAAACAAACACATATATACAAAAGAATGATAGAATGCAAATTACAAGTATTGGTCTGTGTAAGTACTTGCAATTCTAAAAAGTAAGCAGAAATTCTGTGAATAAATTGTTGTTTGCACACTTTCACAATTCAGTTGTTTTAGCTTTACAATCACAATACCGAGAGACGAAGTATTGTCTATAGAGCCTACAATTGTTAATATCTAACATTGGATAACAGCATAGAATCAAACACACACACACACACACAAAAACGAAGCTAAAGTTTCACGTACAACTGGAAAACTGCACGTTCCAAAAAACATAGGCCTAAATTAATCTTTAGTCTAAACTGTACTTTTGTGGAACTTTAGGACTAATTCTACTTCTTGATTTAGCCATGGAGCAAATGATTAAACCTAACAAGCAGCAATCAATGTTTATTAATAAAAGGTTCTGTCAGCAGAATATTTCACTACAACGCAGCATGACATTTATGTAATGTGGCAATGTATTCAAACAGTGAAATAAAAGTTTCTGATAACCTCCTGAAAAAGTGACTACTGACAATTCACCTTTCTGCTGCATGCCATTGAAAAGGTAACAAGTTCTGCAAAGATGTTTGGACTAAGGCCCAGTAAAAGTGCCTTCAATGGTCTAATACCAATTAAATATGACAATTCAGGGTGTAACAGCTTTATGGAAATATCTTACAAAAAAAAAGCAAATTGAAAATGATAATTTGGACAGACTAAGACAAAGACTGCAGGCTCAAAATTAAAATCACTAAATGAACATGCATTCACACAAAAAGAGCTTGAAATACACAAAATGTTGAAAATAGCATTAAAAACACTGCTTTAGTGGGAGGATTTTTGTGACTGAAATATTAAAATTCATCAGACATTTGTATTTTCTTTCTTTGTTGTTCCTTTTTTGTTTGCAGTAAATTGTTTTGCCTACTTTTAATTTAGCTTAAAGGGATTATTATTATTATTATGTAAATTCTGGTATTCTAAAAGCTACAAATTGTAAAACGTCATATCACAACATACTAATCCTTAATTGCAACATGGTGCATCATAGATGACACGGAACCTTAAAGTTGTGACATGAACATGTGCCATATTATGCCATTATTGTGACATTTCATGCATGATTTTGAGCCTTATTGTAAAATGGTGTGTCACGTATGACATTGAGCTTTCATTGTAACAAATGGCTTTATGTTGTATAGCTATAGGCACTGTGCCCTAATTATCTCCTGTCATGTTTGATGTACATCTGTCTCAACATTTGGTAACATATGTCTTCATACATGCATTGAAGGTGTGGTATACATGACACCGATTGAGGGCTCATATGTGGGCTCATAAGGCTCATATGACACTGCAGTGTCTTATGACACATGAGCCTTATTTTGGTGTGTCATGTGAGCCTTGAAATGGTGTATCATACAAATTCTGAAACTGGGTTGAAGTCTGTTAATTACACATGGTCTACAGCTATCACAACCATGCAGGAGGTATACTTCCTTTAAAGTGTTTCAGTACCATTTTTTTTCTGAATGCATATGGCATGGTGCATACAGACCTCTAAATGCAAATATTTTTTGGGGCATAATTTAAACCACTGAAAGCAATTTACAAAAACATAGATCAATGCAGCCATGCATGTAGCAAGACTGTCAAAAGATTTTCAGCTCATTGATAAATTGCTTGCAAGGATTGATAAATAAAGTATTGCAAATTTTACCTATGGCTTTTAGGGGCATGCAAATTTAATTTGTGGCTGCCACTAACTAACTCATGCTTAACATAGAATTGCATTTACTTTGCAATGTGCATGCACGGTTGTAATTTTCCATGCAGGCAAACAGTAAGGAGTACATAGGATACGTCTGAAAATTATATCCTGGTTATACTGTATACCTTAATAAATTTGCCTTTCAGCTCATCAATGGTGTTACTGCATAATGCTTGATGTAGTACATATGTTGGGTTATAACAATCATGAATAAACCTTGTGATCGACAACGACAATTACAGCACACATGCAGTATCGTTTACTATCATACTGTATCCAGTGTACGAGCAATTGCAGTTCAATATTATTACGTCTCCATATAGGTATAAAAGAGAAGCGTAGACCATATCACTCTGTACATTGTGTAATATACAAGAGCAAACTGTACATGTTGACACAAACTGCTCCCTAAATCAATAATTACATAGATAGCTGATCTGGCTAAAGGTTGAATAGAATGTGTGCATAAAAACTGATCAAGAGTGCAATGAAGGCCATTAATTGGCAATATTTTCATCCTATTTATTTGTAATCGTTAAAGGTCAACTTACTGTAAAACTGAAGTAGATTGTACCGGTAGGGTCAATTAAATATTCAAAGCTGATCAAACCACAAAATTTGTTGTATACATGCATGATTGTATTGCCTCTCATTCTTCTTGTTGTAGTCCCTTCTGTTTTTGGAGCATCACATTTTCTTGCTCTTGCATAGAATTACCACTGGCAGGGCTGATTACACTGATTGAGACATTTTTTCCTTCTGTATATACAAATAAGTGCATACAATTGCTAACAATTGTAGAGCTGTCATTGGTAATAAGCACACCAATTCCAACTCTTTCAAAACTGACAAAAATTGGAAAGTTGTCACATTCAGTGAAATTCATATTATAATTATACCTTTGATATTAATGGTTTGAAACAAGTTCATTTAATTAACCGCTGTATATATTCCTAATCTACGGATCTGATGATTTCCATCAGAGATTTTGCATTCAAGTGTTTGTGTTAATTTGAGGGATCAACTCCTGTCTTTTGTTTTTTTGGACATGTATTCCAAAGAACAAAATCCTTTGATATGCTTACTGCACTCTGAAGGTGGCTACTTACACTTAAATACATAATGTACACAAAATAGGCAAGGTACATTGAAGCTGAGATTGATATGAATTATTACTCAGTCACATCAATTTGTTTCAATGCAGCGGAGTGTCATTGTTACGCTATAGTTTTCATATCCCTATCGGGAAACCCTTCAACAGATTAAGGATTTTTATGTGGGCATATCAATGCTTGTTTACAGCACAATGTGTTAGTACTCACAGAAGTAAATTTGTAGCCCACATGTGTGGGTACTCTTATTGCGAGTGACATAAACATTTCCCACTTGCATCTAGATACTTACATATCGCCCATCCTACTATGTACCAACAGTGGCGAGGTATGGGTGCATATTTCCTGGGGCGGCCAAGGCTCAAGTGGGATCCATTATCACTTTAATAGCTACAAGGTATGCTACAAAGAATTGTGGGAAGACTTTCTACACAGAACCCCACCATCAATTGGTGCAGCTCATACCAGGAAAGATTTGGACGAAAATTGACCAACCCAATGTGCCTATATTGCCAGAAATTGCCTTTACAGACCCCACAGGCACCCTTTAACTCAGGCAGTGCCCCCACTCCCCCAAAAAGAAAACTAAACACTGCTGGGCACCCTTGTTCTGTTGCATTGCCACAAAACGAATTGATTTAGGCGAGTCAAGCCGAAAATAGCCATTAATCATTATCAAATGCAATATAAGAATTTGTTATTTGTAACATTAATCCCATCATTTGCAAGAATCTTGAACTAACTTCCATTCAAGTCATAGCAATTCCCTAATGCCTAGATGACAGAAATTTACTGAGCTAAGCTCCTACAGGCTGAAATGATACAGGCTTAGACATGACTTACCCTTTCTGTAAATTTCCCGCTAATGATTTGAATATAGTTGCAGGCCTAGACCCTGCATTAGGGCTAGCTGAAAGGCTACATACCTTACAGTTACAATTGGAAGTAACGGTTTTGTACGCAGCAAACTTATTATACAAAACAACTAACTGGTTAAGGAGGCGAAATCTAAGGCACGTGATTGTTTTATCACGAATCTGAGACTTGCCTGGTCACCGTAACTTTCAGTTACCAGCCTAGCGATAAATAGCATTAAGGACAGGTTCAATGATTGAAGTTCACGTGTAGGTATCATGTAGGCTAGCCTTTATTAAAATATCAATGAAGACAGTAAAGTAGAATAGACCTGTTAAAGATTACCTGTTTCAACGACAAATGAACTACAGAACGAAAGACACATCAAATAATGTTAGTAGTGTGACGTAAATCCACTTAGTTTTCCATTTTTTGCAGCTATGTCAAGACTCCATCACTTCAGTGCTGGAACAAGCAACCGAAGCAAAATAAGCAACCGAATTGTGCAGCGTATAATGGTTCACAGCATGCACATTGGGCAGACTACACGTATACATACAAGTACAACATGCCATTGGATTTGTGCGTTGGTGTTGTAACATGTGTGCGCAATGTCACTGAAGTTTGCGGCGTCGTCTGCTACCCGATTTATGATCGAGGTTTGGAAAATGTAATCCAGGCACCATACACTTAACTCCAAATAACAGTAACTCGAAAGTCGCCAACAACATCTGAAGCAACGGACTCCATTCTCGTACCTCTCTCAACGAAGTACACAAAAAAGCTACAAGCCACTTACGTGGAATGAGTACATCAAAACGAATTAACCGCTTGCCACCACGACAACGCACACTTTGCAGAGTGTCGTGGAGCCAAAATCAATACCAACAATTTGTTGGGCTCATGCATCAGTTAGGTGTCAATCACCTACGAAACGCAGAAATCCCCGAGTGACGAGCCGCACGTACATTGTTAGCTAGCGAGTATTCTGGCTGCCGTAAAGGACTAGGCTTATTCACCGGAGACATTGATATATAGCAAAAAAGCACTAGAGATTATTGTTCTTAGTGGCATTGGTTTTACTATCAACGTATAAATTGCAGAGAATTTTGCAGCCTGAGTAATGTGGTATGGCTTTAATTGATTAGTTGAGCCTCCTTTCAAGTCTTTTCTAGTATAACTACATAAAATGGTGAAATCATGTTCATTAATGTCTCTGCTGTTTTGAGACGTAACTGTATTTACAGTTTTAGCCTAATGAAATGTATGTGATATCATTCTTATATGTGATTCTGTTATTTATTACTTTTGTTACTTTAGTGTAATTTCATTATGTGTTTTTTTTTCTTTTGTGTTTGCCTGTGTAAAAGGAAGGAAACGGAAGATTGAAGTGTCTAAGCTGTTTCGAATCTCTTAAGTTGCACAAGGCGTAGATTACTACAAACAAACCGATGTCGACGATAGGCAACGGAGATAATTTTTTGTTGGCGCTATACTGGATTGAAGAGGGTGTCACTTACGATAAGGGCGCTATATACTATTAAAGGCCAGAGGCTAAGATAACTCATTTGGGTTAAAGGCTAGGGTTCATGTTGAGTACCTTCAGATTACTTTATAGGTGGCACTGTTTGACTGAACTTTAGGTCAGTGTTGGGCACTATTCTAAAGAGAAATCAGTGGTGATGAGACGTTTCTTACAAGTATTCTTTGGCAGTGGCGTCGCCAGACCTTTCATTTCTGGGGAAGGGTGGAGGGGGGGGGGGGTGTACTGGGAAACTGTACAGGGGGCACTATCAGTCACTATTCATGGAGTCGGCAGCACCACCGAGCATAAAGAGCGAGACCTATAAAGGATGGCGCCATGGAGCTATTACACAGGCCTATCGATCCATGATGGGGCCAAGGGTCCGAGTGAGGGTGCTATGTACTAAAGCCATCATTTGAAAGGTGGTTTTATAGACTAAATATAGATATAAATTAAAGTTGGATAACTTCAAGTATGTCTAAACACAGGTTTAAAACCAAAACTTCAAGTCCAACAGCAAAGTCTCTTTGGAGGGGAGGGGGGTCCAGGTGACGAATGGGGCGTCGACTTGGCCCCCAAATGTGGGAAACTGTGGTTTCCGAATGTTTGCTAAATTATTAAGGAATAAACTGCATTTTGTGGGAAAAAATGTTCCTTGAACAAAACAGGCAGTGACGCGGTGAAAGAGGGGTTGTCTGCGCACAACGAAAAGTTGAGATCATTAACTCGCAAATGTTCCGCACTGTGTGTTCGCATGGTGAACGTTTTTCGTTTATGTAGTATTCGGGGTTGTGTTTCAAGATCTGGCTGAAATGAATTTGTAATGTTCATAATAATACAGAATTTACGCAATTTAGAGGATTAATACCTTTAGTCACAAATGTGTTTACACAGCTAAACGCGTTTCTGAGAGTTGCAGGAGAATTGGTTTTATTTGGATCTATAGTTTTGTCTGGACATAACGTGGGGAATTATTGGGAAGGGGGGATTCCCCAAATAATGACCTCACAAAATTTTGAAATGGTCAAAAATCATGTATTTTGAGCAAAAATCCGCATTACAGTATTTGTTTCCACCTAGATATATCATTTCGAAGCACAACCGATTAAGCCTACCTTGCTGGGAAAAATTAAAGATTAGAGCATATGATCTTCTTGTGTACCGAACCTTTCAATATGGCTAGGTTTTTTTTGGGGGGGGGGGTTGGGGGTGGGGCTTGGGGGCCCTTGTGGAGCAGGAGAAATCTTTTTCCGGCGATCTACACAGTGGTTTTGCGCAACTTACTTTTACTATTCCCGAACTGAATGATTGAATTCCTGACGGCTGGGTTGTGTTTAGAAAAAGAACCCAATCATAACGCTTTTACGCCTGAGTGAGAAGAATTTTAATGGGTGTTCAAAGGCGATATATGATTACAGTAAATGATAACAAGAACATTTGAATAATGCGGATATAGATATCGATGATAGTATTAACACCCCCCCCCCCCCGTGTGGATGAGCTTTCATTTTTTACGGATTTGTTTACTCTCTTAGATGAAACTTAACTCTTGTTCTGGATTCGGAACTTGACAAAATAGGTTGGGGGGGGGGGGGCTTAAAACGTAGAAACTGTAGAGCTAGAGAGATGCTCCTTGAATGGATGCATGGCTAAAATTTGACTGATGTCTTTAGAGTGCAAAACCCAAAGAAGTGCATTTCGACTTGGTTTTCAAACATCTCTGAAGGTCTTAGCTGCAGGCTGTACACAATGCTGTAATTGTTACGATACGCATGTTGTCGTTTTGGAGAGGGTAGTGGCTTCTGGGATGTGAGCCTATCGGTGAAATTTCTAGGGTTTCTTTTTCTTTCTTTTTTCCTGCAAAAAGAGAAAATCTGCTTTTCCCATAAGAAAGAAAGAAAAGGAAGAAAAAACAAACAAGAAAAGTGTGGGTGCTTATTTTGGAATAATTTGTTGGTGCTACGTGTTTAGCATATCATAAGGTTCTTTGGTTCTGTTACAGCTAAGCATATTTTTATGTATCTAGTACTATATATGATGAGAGTTTGTAAACAATCCTTTAATTATTATTCAATTTTTTATGTTTCTTTCTTTTGAAGAGACATTGTCAAAGGTTATGGGTGCTTACATTCCCCGTGAGTGTAAAAAAAAATGATTTTATTAAACAAAATAAAAAGAAAAACAAACCCAAATATAAAAAGTAAAAGAGGAACAAAGTACAATAGATTACAAACATTTCATTACATTTCGTTTAAAGCAGTTCAGGGTCGGGGATGCCCTGATATTATAGTAAGGCGTTCATTCCACATCTCGAAACTGTGGTACTCTGTTCCTATTTTGCTCCTATCATCATACTATTACAAGGATTCATGAGCTCTAAATCTGAACTAGCTATAATTATTGTCGTCGGGAAGACAACGGAAGGCGGGATGAACACCCTCATCAGCAGAATATTATACCAGGTTCGTGCATTTTTCTTTTACTTGTCTTGTGTGGAAAGGAAGGTGACTCTGAAAAGTTCCCTTGAATATCCGCCTAGGCAAACATCACTGTTATGATCAAAACCGCCATATCTCAGGACAAGACCGAGACCAGAGGGTCTCGAGGCCGAGACCAGAAACAGACCTGGGAGATGGAGACGGAAGCCAACAAATCCAAGACCGAATGTACATAATGGATACACAGGCGTCAATCAGTGATAAGGGATTGGAGGGAGGGGGGGGGGGGTGTGAGAATTTAATTTCGAATTAAGAACATTAAAGGAACAGTGGTGTAGCCCGGATTATTCGAAAAGGACAAAAGACATTTTTTTTTGACGCACGCTCATTTTCAGTATAATAGTTTTCACTCAAACAGGGTCTAATGATGGGAGGAGGGGGGGGGGGGCGAGGGGGGGGGCGAGAGGGGGGCGAGAGGGGGGAGAGAGAAAGGGGGTTGTCATTCGTTTATTATAGGACATGTCAGGCACGTGTCCAGGACTTTCAGCAGGGAGAGTGGGTTTTGTCTCATGCCGAAGCCCTTTTGCACTTATCACTGATTCCGTGACCCTCAACTGTTCAGTGTGCCCCGCAGTGTGGCTGACACTATTGATTTGGTTGTCAAAGTGTCGACAACTACTGTATATCTGTCATACATAGTAATGTAGTCCTGTGTCATCGTATCGTTTCTCTCCTTTTGTCATGTAACTATATATCAGCTAATTTCAACCAACATCGTCAACTTCATCTATCACATTTTGGTGCAAGTCAGTTCAACATCAAATATGTGAAACTCTGACTCATCAAACAAATTGATCCCTCTTTGGACCTTTGTCTCTCTCCACCTCTCTCTCTCCACACCTCTCTTCCTCTCACTCACTCTGTCTCCTCCTGCAGTCTCTCTCTATCTTTGCACTTTTATGCTCTCTTGTAACTCCATCATGTGAACTCTCTTTGTAATGTTAAACACAGGAATTCATGTCGCCTGATAGATCATCAACAACAACAACAACAACAACAACAACAACAACAACAACAACAACAACAACAACAACAACAACAACAACAACAACAACAACAACAACAACAACAACAACAACAACAACAACAACAACAACAACAACAACAACAACATTCTGACCTAAATTCATATATTTGACAACGGATATAAGTAACGTGAATCTGCCCATAAGAGAGGTTTCAGATCCCATCTGATCAGTTCATAAATTTCACGTCTCCATAGCATAATTAGGGAAATTTCAAGGACAGTCCAAATAAACTCTTTTATAGCGAAGCAAATATCATCTTTTTTGCCAAATAATATTTACCTGTATATTAACCAAAGATCTGATAATATATCAATACACCATGTAGCTTGAAAACAGAGGAAATTAAATGTGCATCTGCAAATCAGAGGTGCATGGGGGTCATTTGATACTCTTCTTCCCCACTTCTCACTGGAATGAAGGTTATATCATTTTGGTCACAACATTTTGTTGTCATTAGTGTCTTGTGATCGTATTTCAAACGCGACTGATTTGTCACGACTACATTACCATCAACTATCAATACGCAGTACATTCAGAGAGAAATGGTACTAGAGGACCCCGAGTATTCTTCTCTGGCAAGTTATTTCTCACTAAACGGAACAACTGTAGACTATCAAGTAATAGCCTATTTAGTGTTATGGTTTGTCCCGTTCACTACAGAACTTCAAGGGAAATAGTGCGTTTAGAATATATCAACATGGCATACAATGAAAATGGCTTGAAAAATTGGTAAACCATTCAGTTTCATCAATAAACATCTGCCATGCTTCATCTCCTCAAAACGCCATGGGTGTGAGGAGTAACCAAAGATGCATCATTTAAAATTTGAAAAGTTTGAGCAAAGAAATATCGTTGAGTGACAAATAACTGAATTTCTATCTTTTCTTGAAAAGAAGGCTACTGTCCTCCACTTTTGTGAATAATCCATCATTCTATGTCCACAAACATTGATTTCAGAAATATGGTTGTATTCATTTCCCTTTAACTAGTGATTATTTTCAGGAATTGACGGTTTTGTTTTGGGTTGAACGGTTTTTAGACCGACTTATTTTCAGGAATACAAAAGCATCTGTTTTTCAATATTAATGTACCTAGAATTTCTAAAATTTAGAGAATTGATCATTGAGTAGCCACATTGAGTTTAAGTAAGTTGATTATAAAAGACCAACATGTAAGCTCGAAGAGGGGCTAAAACTCATTAGCACCGAACAAAGACTGAGAGGGTGGGGAGGGGTTGGGCTTCCTTACCTTCACACAGTGTATCGATGTGGAGAAGAACGTGCCACAATATTTTTAACCATGAGGGGGAAAAGACGTTCATCGTTTTTTTTTTCACTGAATTCCTCCTAGGCTATGTAAATCCTTACCGCGTAAGTTTAATATGTTTTACTAATCAAGCCTTAAGGCATTGTGAAGAACAAAAATAGTTACAAAATCAGTCAATCTTACAAATCGGGCTAAAACTCGTTAACTTGATAATTTAACATCCGAAACGTCCATGTAAAGTAAGTTGGGGCAGGGGCTGGAATTACAGGGTAATGTTCTTGATTTAATTTCGAGATGCTAGTAAATTGTCTGGACTGGCAAGGTTAGTCAGTCAATCCATTACCTTATTTTGTTTTTAGCATAACACGGTAAACAGAACACCGCTCGCGGAGAGCGCAAAATTTGTGACCTTTGAGATGTGTAGATGAGCCTACGATTGACATATGAAGACATAAATTAGTCACACTGAGTTCCGTTTTGATCATTTCTACGTCTAACATCTACATGAGTCATTCACCAAAAGTGAGTATGAGACGGCCTTTGTTACCATGCCCTTTAAGTTAAAATAGGGAACCACAACATTTCTTTCTTACCAAGTGTGTGCGTATGTGTGTGTGTGTGTGTGGGGGGGGGGGGGGGGGTGTTAATGTTTTGTCCCCAACCCATCGAAATATTTTGATGAGTGGGATGTCCCAACTTCCCTACCCCCAATATTGAAGCTCATGGTCGAGACCAAGATCGAGACATCCGGGAAAAACCGGCCTCAAGACAGAACTGGAGCCCGAGATACTAACTGTGGTGAAAGACACATAATCAACAAGAACATGGATCGACTCATTTACAGTTAGGCCTACTTATATGGAGTAAAATATGTAGATGTTAATGAGTAGATGCTTGTTGTTGATGCTGTTTAGGGTGTCAGTGTTTTAAATTAAGTGACTAGCGATCGACAACTCCAACTGATGGAATTAGATGCCCGTGCCTCGCTTATAACGTAAAGCTTCTGTTGTTGCTAGTAGTGCATCGTTTCCAAAAAGGTTTTACTAACTGCAAATTTAACGCAGTCTAACAACATGTTATTATGGTAAATAACTCTGCATATTATTTGAGCAACCTATGTATGAATACCCCAGTGCAAGCTCGCGCAAGGATATTGATTGTGCGAAAACATTCCACTGATCATGTTTCACAAAATCTTTTCAAACGTTCGAAAAACGTTTGGAAAGTTCGAAAAAAAAAAAAAAGAAGTTTTCAAACGTTAGAAAAATAACTGTTCGAACGTTCGAAAATTTTTTCGTACCTTCGAAAAAACTTTTGGAACGTTCGAAAAATCTTTTTCAACCTTTTAAATCTTTCGAAAAGTTTTTCGTACGTACAATCATGCATGTAGTCTTTAAGTGCTTTTTTCCCCTTCAAACAAATCCATATCACGATAGCGCCACCCTTTCCAAAAGTTGCTGGTCTTATAACCACGGATCGTCATGTTCCGACAACAATGAAGTAAAAAAAAAAAAAATCAATGAACGAAAACAAGAAGAACCTTTAGGTCGATTCCGGGGAGGGGTACATGTGAGTACAGTTCTGTCTATTCTACTGATGTCCTTTTGAAGATTGCGGCAAGACGATCCCTCACAGTATTAAAAAATGTTGCACATGGTACGTCTCTTCTTTCATGGGAAAGAAACGAATGGACCACGTCGGTCCATTGGGTATCATTTTGGTCTTGCGAGACCCCATCCCTAGTATTTCTATGTTATCTTGACGGCCGTAAAAGAGACATTACGAAACATTTCAAGCCCATTCTGCAATAAACTCATTGTAATTTTCACCCCATGTCAATTTTCAAGGTTAATCAACCTTTGCAATAAAAAAAAAAAAAAAAAGCAACACAGAGATAGAGGTAGTAGGCGGGTGTCACCAAACATAGGTACCATGAGGCAACTGGAAATCTTTCCTTTCCTTCCAAAGTTAAAGACCGAACCAAGTTGTTAATTCAACAGTAGTCACAGTCTATACACCGTTTTTATTCTCGTAAATTAGATAACTAGGTTCTGATTTTCATTGGTTTAATCCTTTAAAAAATGATGAAACGAAACTAGTTGGGGTTTTCTGTTTGTTAGAGCAACATATTGATCAACACTATATTTGCCATAATGAGGTGTGTAGACTGAAAGTTACCGTCCAACCTCGACAAAAGTGTTCTGTCGTTCTCATGGTATATGATACTAAAGTCATGGCGCTCACTTGCCGAAAAAACTTCAAACTTTAATTGAAGCTAACCGTGTACGGATATCATGTTTATTTAAAAGAAATGACTTTACGGGTGTCAGCGTTAAAACGTAACATGAGGGGATTCCAAGAAATATGATCTCAAAGTGCCACCGAAATATGAGGTTAACGTGAAGTTGCCGTACCATTTGTAGCTATTGATGGCCAGATATAAGCGGCTTTTTTCGATATTTTATACAAATGCATTGGCTCCTTTAATCTTTTAAACATTGAAACAGGTGTATGTGCTGTGGAAATAGACGCAACTGCAGAGATGTTATTCCTTCTTAGGAAGAAAATTAGTTTTAGTAACATTTGAATCATCTCGGAAAACATCTATCAAATGTCATCTAGCTGAAATTCCTACCACCTCTTTCGCAGAAATTAAAAATAGAATGGTCAAAGTACTAACTTTCCACCAATGTTATATGTGTCCATTGCAAAACCTAAAACAATGCATACTTAGAGATTACTTCAGGCGTTAAGTTACTGTCGAAGTGAATGAGGCAAATAACACGATTATACTTAGAGTTATAGTCTTCGAAAGGAAACCTTAGAGTGGTTAAGAAATACCCAATTTACATAACTCGGGACTCGTGTGACTAAGTGTACGTGTTGTAACGGTATTTCGAGTTATATATGGATCCAGTCTCAGTTTAAAGGAGGGGAATATATTATGAGACTTTCATCAGTTACAGAAACGATGCCGCCTGAGCAATGGAACATGCGATATCAATTATAAGTGGCATACAGACCTTGCTTTATATTTGTGTCTGCAGTGTAGCAAATTACAATGGCACAAAAATACTAAGGAGGTACAAAGCAAATATATAGAGGTGCGGTGGGTTGGAGTAATTGACATTCTTGTAAACCATCGATTTTTCTGTCTCGTTGTCAGAAAGAGTTTGAAAGGAGAAATCCAAAAGTAGTGAGGGGGTATTTTAAGAAATGACGTTCTCATCTTTGGCCGTGAACCAGTCGTGCCAAAATGTAACAGATGGAGCTGTTCTGCTGTGGATCTCCCACCCCGCGAAATTGGTTAAAAAGTATTTCTGTTGCTCCCTCCCACTGCACCACTGCGTCCGTACAAATAGGCAGGCTGGTTGCGATGAAATGCGTTGTTTGCGTTTAATTGAGCACCTCTTTTCGGTCGTGATATTGGTGTTGTAACAAATAAATAAAGATCTCTGATATCTCGCTCAGAATAAAATGTGATTATTGACTCACAAATATTCAAAATGTGTTAAACATGTACACGTGAAAATGATAAAAGCAGAGAACAGACACGTATTATATGAATTCTTAATTATAAAAAACCAAAACATCAACGACAGAAAAAAAAAACAAGAACAGGTTGCAATGACAAGAAATAGAAGCATCAACTGATAAGCAATGCAAATAAATGAGAATTACTCACTGCTGGCAAATGAATTTTACTCACTGCTGGCATTTTGACGATAAGCAAGAACGTTCCGCCCAACATTACCATACGATTGTATTACTTTGGTACATTTACAACCTTAATCGTTTGGGTTTACACCAAACGTCCTTAATCTTGTAAGGTTAATTATTCCGTTTCTTTATTTACAAAAAGATATTCCAAACGTTTCTACCGATTTACAACTAAGACTAGTATAAAATTGCAGATTTAAAACTAAATGAATTGAATTGAAGTTTATTTATATATTCCATTTCGAAATTAACAATACATGTGACATTAAATGAGGAACATATAATATTACAAGTAAGGAAAATATAATATATATTATTATATCATAATGTTAAGTGATAATCTGTTAGATCTTAACCATTCAGATACTCTATAAAATTCATCAGTGACGTTGGCAAGTGTGGCTTGTAAATTACTATTGTGAAGAAAAGTAGTAGTATCATCTGCAAATAAGATGAAATTGAATTTTTGAGGGCATGTATAGATTTCATTAATATATTAATAAAAAGAAGTGGTCCCAGCACTGATCCCTGGGGAACACCAATGTTACCCAGAGTTCGATGAGATGAAGCATTAATAGATTAAACATAATTACATCTATCTTGTAGATAACGTTTAAGCCAATCATACGCTACACCTCGGACACCATATGTATATAACAACTTAATGACATAAGTAGAAGAAAAAGAAGTTTGTAATACTGTATACATACATAACTCTTTCGTGGATTGCACGAGTCTATAATAAATAAAAATGGGCTACAAAATCCAGCTGGGAAAAGAGGAACATCCAGTACACAACCATACATTCTAAAATTAACCATAAGATAACAACCATACATTCTAAAATTAATCATAAGATAACAACCAGACGCTCTAAAATTAATACCACAAGATAACCATGCACTCACTCTAAAAGTGCGATATATATATATATATATATATATATATATATATATATATATATATATATATATATATATATATATATATATATATATATATATATATATATATATATATATATGCGATTCCCCTTGACCGTGATTTAAAGCAGAACCACTTTTGCACAAAATAAACATTAGGGC
Organism: Stichopus chloronotus; assembly: GCA_021234535.1. NCBI lineage: Eukaryota > Metazoa > Echinodermata > Holothuroidea > Aspidochirotida > Stichopodidae > Stichopus > Stichopus chloronotus. Next base: position 18,864,509 of record CM037845.1, on the reverse strand, counting down.
ATACATCCTAAGATAACATGTGAATTATTGCGTAAGTTAAATAAAACACCATAGTGATACGTAGAATGACTTAAAACACTTTTTCTTTACATCTTTGTGTTCTCACATCTCTCCTTTTGTAGGAGCAGTATTACGTCATCCAGGTCACTCCAATCGTTTTGTTTTAATTCGTCAACTGAAGCAGTATATAATCCTTTCATCCTGCCTGTTTGCGAAGTTGACGTAAATACCAAAAACCCTCTGTTCTTATTGTCCTTCTGAATATAAAACAATAAAATAAATCATCAATCACCAAAAACAATCATCAATCTTAATTTGATAACCAGTACGACGTTAACATGAGAAAAATACTTGGAGCAGTACATGTGGGTCTGTCTTTAAACAATTAAGTTGTATACATATGCATCATTTCCATATAGCTTGTCATTTGTTTACGTTAAGTCTGTATTTTAAATAGTTTACTTTCGTCAAGCATTCAGACATGAAATACTAACGATGCATAAAGCGATGCTTTAATCTCACCACAGATAACTCAATGTAACATTTGATTAATTTTGAATGTTATAAATCTGTGAATGGACAAAACAGTACTTAGTCATGTAAATTGTCGGTGTTGAAATTGTATTGTGTTTGGTGTAAAGGACCTTAGTAGATCAGCCTTGCCATGTGCACATACCATGTAGACCTTAATCGAAACTTTTATGCTCTACTCAAGTTGAATTCTCTACCTCAACAAGTACTGCAACGTTCTTTACTAGAAAAATAATATCTTACCCCGTCTATAATGACAGACGATGCTGTAATGTTACCATGGACCATACCATTATCATGCAGGCACTGTAGACCCTTTCGAATGTCGGACTCTATGTCGGTGACACACGTGCTCGACAAATTAAAAGAATTGTTCTCCATTAAAGTTGACAAAGCATACTGTTGCATTGAAGATACGCTTGTTGTCATAATTAAACGACTCCTTCTGAAACCGTTTACGACGTTTTGCTTCATATCTTGATTCACTGCTGATGAAGGAATTACAAATCATACCGAATTAAGCTCTCTCCATTTCAAAAAGGGAAAAATCATCAACCGTGTGTGACAGTGCATTTCTTGAGCAACTCCATTCTCTCTTAAGCTTTGACATCATTGGTTTCATATAAATATATATATATATATATATATATATATATATATATATATATATATATATATATATATATATATATATATATATATATATATATATATATATATATATATATATATATATATATATATATGTAGATAGTTGTCATCGATATATAAAGTTGTCATTAATATGTGTGAGTGAGAGAAAACTAAGGTTAACTTACCCTTGGCAGAAGTATGTGAATGTGTAGAAGATGTGGTTTTAGACGTCAGTGCCGTGTTGCTTTCGTCGCTGATTGAGTTTTTGCTTTTACTGGTGTTTGCTCTTTTAGCTACCTTTACGAACAATGTGTAAAGATAAGGATTTAAGGCCGAGTTTACAGGTAAGATAAACACAGCAGTCACTGCATACATTTCACCGGGTATTTCGACTGCTCCTGACCAGGCTAGGCATCCCATTATTATAATAGGCATCCAGCAAACCATGTCTGTAACCACCAAAAATGACATCTTTGCCGCCATTTGAACTTGGTCATCTAACTTGCTCTGCTTTTCGAGGGATGACCTCGTCTTAAATCCTACAGATTGTTTTGCCTTAAGGTAAATGACAATGTAACATACTAACATGACCATGAAACAAACAAAATTAACAACGAGAAACATGAAAACAGAGTACAGCCACCCGGGCAGGAAATCTCTGGTCAATGGGAGAGCAAGACAAACGCTTGATCGGCCATAGAAACTGACACCAAAGTACGGCAACGGCAACAGAGGAGTAGAGCTGATAGTTAAAACAAGAAGCCAGATAAACCCAGAAACTACGTACGAGGATTTCAGGCGGAGTTTTCGTCTGCTTAATGGGAAAACAATTCCCTGAAAACGATCAATAGTAATAACGGTCAAAAACATAACAGATCCTTCACTACCAATCACGGCAAGAAACCCTGCAAACTTACAAAATCCACCTGTCTGCCATATTTCAGAGTACCTGTAGTAGACATTACGGAACCTTAAGTCGGCTATCGCGATGATCAACATATATATGCCGGTAAACAGATCAGCCAAAGCTAGATTTGTGATTAGTATCGGTTGAGTAGAGTTTCGACTTGAGGTTGGTAAAATTTCCTTTCTATAGATTCTCAGAAATATGACAATCATGTTTCCTAAAAGTTCTGATCCACCAAGCACCCAGAGACTGATTCGTAAGAAGCGACTTTTCATAAGATCTTGGCAACTGGAAAATTGACCTGCTTCCGGTAAACAGAGATCTAGTTCGCGAGTTTGTTCAAATAAGCAGCAGAAGAAAAACTTGTCAGAGTACCTGTGAAACAAAATTATATGACAATTGCTCCTTATCTATGTATCATGAACACTCACCATCTCGTACATAACTAGCAAATCACATTTTGTATATACGCTGTCACTTGCTAATTGCGAATCACTTACGAATTCCCAAATTGAGAATATTGTAGTTTGAACGTAACTTAATCGGGAAATCAAATGGTGTGAGTTGCTTAAAGAGGCTCATTGAGTTGTTTCATGATATTCACTAAATTTTTCTAAACCTGTCAAGTTTCCTTCACATGCTAATGCCAAATTGTCAAAATAATACAATCTCATTATTTCACATACAATAGACCATTAATGAGTGAGTAATTAATGATTTAATTTGGTTTCTGGAACTTTGTGACCAGACATTTTTCATATTAGTACTGTATTTATATGCACATACCCAGTACAAGCAACGGTCAAAAATTCAAAAATCGTTACACTTTTTGTAACTATTGGATGTGAAACTTGACTTATCATGCTGAGTGTAAGTATTGTCATGTCTTTATAACCTTCACAATCACATCAGTCTTTAATGATATCAACTCAATGAGCCTCTTTAATTTATAACCCCACTCTAACCGAAACCCTGTCTCTCCCAATGTAGCATTGGTTGCTCATGACCGAAGGAAAATAGAGCATAGTTTCATTGGCTGCTTTTTGAGATGTCTAGATTATCTTTCAGACTTTCATTTCGTGTCTTTTGTTTCGTTAGGGCATCACCCCAAGAATGAGGAACCCTCCTCACTTCAACTCTATCTCTTCATCAAATGCATGGATCCTGTCTTTTGCCGTACCTCATGCTACGATCTTACTTTCAAAATGGCAACCTTAAATTACCCTTACAATTGCTGTAGGCTGCTAAGTCCTCTGAAAATCTCATCGCTGACATCGGTTAGATCCGTGGACTGAATGTCACTGTAAAGAACAATTAAAGCATACGTATAAACCTTAATCGGTCACAACAGGTGGGATACATTTTACACTAATGCATATTTGTGAAGATTTAATGTATTGTCCAATACATCAATATATTTGCTTTTTAACTATGAGGTTACAAAAACAACCCTAAAAAGTACGAAAATCAAGCATGGTATTGTCACACAATATCTTAATATTGATAACGTTCAAAGCAACATCCTATAGCTTCATCTGAAAACAATCTGCAGTGTTGTAATGACTCGAGTCACTGACTCGACTCGAGTAGGACTCGAGTCACGATTTTTGAAGACTCGACTTGACTAGAGCCACTTCCATCAAAAGACTCAACTCGAATCAAAAGTTTGAGAAAGTGCAAAAGACTCGACTCGAGTCACTATGCTGGATGACTCTACTTGACTCAAGTCTTTTCACAATGACTAGAGTCAAACTATCAGCAAACAATATGATATTAAATACTGTCTAGTTGATTTATTGGAAATGGCAATTTAAACAGTTGACCCTTTGTAATCAGAATTTGTCTAGATTCTCTGTCGATTGTATACGTACACCCACGACTTCAATCAGCGTGTAGGATATAGATTTATGTACGTTAATATTACATTTACAGTAGCTTTACAGTTGTGTTTCAATGCTAATTGCGTGCGTAGGATGTTCATGTTTGATGTGTATCGTCCATGAACATATACATGTGCATATTTGGGTATTGTTTGATAAATATTCATGTTACTGATGACTGGGGAAGGGCAGAATTTTACTGATAACAGGGGACTATGCATGCCAGTGTGTTGGGCTATTCTCGTTTAGTGAAGAATGTCTTGTTCAGTCAGTGCCATGGGTGATAGTTTATAAAATGGTGGTTCTATTCTGAAGTGATTATCACTTGATTACTTTCCACATTTTCTTCAGCAGAGTAAAAAAAAACATTAATAAAATTATTAAACAAACGTGGAATCAAGCGTAATTGCATATATATCTTACTTCCTCGAACAGCTACGAAATTTTACATGGATCATACGATTGTAGTCATTTTCTGGGTGTAAGGAACAAACCATTTATTTTAAGTATGATTAATTTGGATATGCTCACCACATAAGAGTCTGTCTAAGGAACAAGGGTACATTTTGAATTGTAATTAACAGAAGAATTCATTTTGTGTGTGGCATTGGGTTTGTACAATGATTTCTTACTGATTTTTTTCGTTTATTGTAATACCTTTTAACTGCAGAAAATGTTTGCTACATGAACACTTTTATTGAAGCCTGGTGTTGTGATATCAACACGAGCTTCGGACAGATTCCTGGATACAAAATAGAAAGGACAATGTAATTCTTGAAAAAGGGAAGAAAAAACTAGATGACTAATTAAAGTGGCATAGAGAGTAAAAGTGAGCTGTGCAAATTAAAAAGGTTAAAAAACCTGTAATGGTAGAATTCTTCTTATTTCGATACTCGTTGACATATGGATGAAATGAAGAGGCACAGTTATCGCTCCAACAACGGTTTCAGGATATGGGGTGACCAAAGTCAGCAGGTGTAACAATTGCGTATGTAACCTGCTTGTATGATCTAGTATTATAGGTCAATTGTAGGTCAATACGCTCAGGTGACTCGAGATGACTTGAACAGACAGAATGACTCGACCAGTGGGAGACTTGACTCGACTCGCACTTTAGTGACTCGATCACAACACTGACAATCTGTAATTTTCCGATAATACAAACCTTACTCACAGTATAATGAGAGCACCCATCGGCTCAAATGGAGTCTGTCCAACTGTAGTTAGTGGATTACCTTGTAAGCTCCTGTGGGAGTTAGAGTATGATCTATAATGTGTGAGCCTTTTTAGAGGAGTGATAATATGAAGAATAGCATTCATCAGCACCCTGACTGTACATAGGAAACAAGTCTTTTGAGTCCCCCATACTACTGTAGCTTTATGTACAAGGAGCTCCATGAAAAGGAAGCTAACACTCCCAAACAGAAAGTGCTCCATACAATCTCCATTCACACAAAAGTAATTGTATGAAGAATATTTGCTAATTGTTGTTTCTTCTTTCAATGTCAAAACTTTACTTGATTCGTGCACCCTTAGTCTGAACTTTCTCAAAGAATCACAGATTCATGTGAAAATGATAATGTGACATAGACAGAAGCTACTACTCACAGGTATCTGAGATTGATAAGACCTGAAAACGACTCATTTGAAAGCCATCTCAGACGATTTTGATTCAGTTTTCTAGGGGGAAGAACGTGAAATGTAAATATATAGGTTCACTTTTTATTTTTATTGATTGAAGTTAATTTAAAAATAATTAAATATTTGTTTCACATTATGCGTCACTGAAAATAGTAAAAGGACCTAACAACTGTCAAAACATCATCAAATATACGGAAAATTACATAAAATCATGTCTATTTAAAACAGCATATTAATTTCTTTACATTGAAAGTACATAGTAACTACAAAAAGAAACAATACCTCCACGAGTTTACACCTGACGTACCACGTCTTTTCTTTTATTTGAAATGGGCATTGCAATTTGCGAAAGTTGTTAGGTAAAACTTTTTACAGCAAATGGCTCTCTTTGTTGGTTTTGTTTTCTCAGTAGGTCATTCCCACGACGGGTAAGTTCAAGTTTAAAGTTCGTGATCTTAAGCTCTGTATTAGTTAGTTTCCTGAACACCCACAAAACCCCTCTTAATCCCTTCTCGTCTTTTCTTTGTCATTGATTAGATGATATGGCGTTGCTTACTAATCGTAAGGTAAAACTAAGTTGCAACTTGGCATTCAGTTGTCGGAAATATGCATACTTACAAAGTTCTGAGGTTTACATTCTCCTTGAACTCCTGGTCAAGCAGAATTTCAATTCCATTACCAGTAAAGTCTCTGCAAGGAAAGTACAATTCAGAAAATACAGATGCCATAAAGGTAACTGAAACTTAAGCTTCAATGCTAAGGTGGTCGTTACCGGATATACATAAATATTGAAGAGATATCTTGATAAACTAAAACAAAGGACTCCATTAATCTAGAGGAACGTTATATGAATAACTCTCACATTTCTAACACAAACTGAAACCGATTCATGTCAAGGTATAATGCATCTTCAATAGCCACAGAAGATGAAAGGGAGCCATCTACAGCTCTTCTCTGTCGTTCGGCTCCGTTCATTTCTCTAAGAATGCTGGAGAAGCACAAAAAACCAGAGAAGCATGTTAAATGGAGAAACATGGTAGATATTATAACTCTATAATATTGTATGTAATTGGGTTTGGTTAGATCGACCGTCATGTTGGTTTACAGGTTGCTTGCAGTTGGAGAGGTTGTTGTTAGAAACATTCAATCAGCTGGAAACGACATGTAGGGCAGTAACGTAGTGAGAGAGGAGAGGTCACGTAGAAAGACTCACAGAGTTAGCAGACGTCCAAGAGATCGATGTAAATTTGAAGATAATTTTTCACGTATACGTGATTTTGATTGGCAGATTGAATTAATTACATCGACGGTAGATTACCAGGCAAGGAGAGATACCGTTATCCGTAGAAGACTATGTTTAAAGAAGGAGAAAACGACGAAGGAAGACAGTCCCTTTCAGTTTGAAGGTCGGTTTGTGAGTGTCAGTGCGGCCTTTGCTCAATCCCAGTCTGTCCAGAGCTTTGAGCCATGGGTATCACAAATGGGTCGGCCAATAAGAACACACCTATTGAATGTTCACAAGCAGTTCACCATGTCACGTTACTGAGGAAACAACCCACTAAAATCCTATCTGAATAATACATCAGCATCACAGTTTCCCCGTAACCACGCAAAAAGAGCTTCCTTCTCTTATATTTAATGCATGACGTTTCGTGACGTCATGGTGTTTTGAATGCTAATGAACTAACAGAGGTGATTCCTCAAGCATAGTATCTCAACATTTAGAAACTATCAAAATGTTAAAATAATGAAAACTATTTGCTAAAACTCAAACAATTGTGTTGATGGCCACTTCTGTGAGCAAGCAGTATTCAGTTGTGGAAACGTCCGAATTTGACTCTTCTTAGGGAAGGTCTAAGAATGTGTTTTCAGCACCTCGTAAAATGATATACTATTACATCAAGATGTTGTAAAACAATTCAGTTATTGTCACAATAGAAGGAAAATGTTGAATCCTGTCCACTGATATCAGTTTTATACCATGAAATTTCATAAATGAGTCAGGCACTCGGCAAACGTAAGACGAATAAGTTCCGTCCCATATGCACGTGCATGTAATGACTGTTTAGGACTGTATAGGCTACATGCAGTACATACAGAATATACAGTAAAATCACTGTATCCTAAATTGTTGATTACAGGCGATTGTGTCAATTAAACGTGGTAATGTTGTCATCTGCAAATATCGAATGAATTAAGTCTGTTTTTAATATGAGTTAAATTGTATACTTACAGCTGTTTAGTTTTGGAAAGTATGAGGCAAGATCCGGTCCCCATTCCGTTGTGGTGCAAGTGAAAGACATACCGGAACAGTTATAGCCTTCAATACAGGAGCTAAGGCCTATTTAAAGAAGGGTAGCGGCTGAAGGCTTGCATTGCGGGGTAAATTAAATGTAACTCGGCAGGAAAGATATTTAACACATGTTACCAAAAAATGGAGATATTTCTCACTTTAGTGTGAAAGGGACGGTCATTGAATGCTTGCTATAGGTTTTTGTTTCTGCTTCCTTGTACTGTATAGTCCATGTCAGACACAACAACGATCATAAACAGTATCCAAACCGAGTCCTTGATCAACATATGACTATACTGCATCGAAAAAATACGTGAAAGATGGTTGACATACTCACAAAATTATACTACCTTAAAAGACTAATATGTTATCCACCGGTAGAATAAAACCTTATCTCCAAATAAACACTGCTGTATATGCAATAACAAGTTTCTAATCTTTGAACTGAATGAGTGCCATTGACGATTAACAAACCACAGAATAATTCATAGTCCCCTTCATGACAATGGACGACTCCATCGCATACATCTCTCTGTGATACGCAGACTCTGTTATTTTTTCCATGGCATTTGTAAGAACCCGGTACACATGAATATGATTCTGTGAACAAAGAAGAGAGACGGTTATGTAATTTTTGTACAGTGTGGTAGTTTGTGATGTATATTTTTCTACATTGTCCTCTCATCTTTCATTGGTGCAGAATAAAAAAAATTTTTTGCCTTCGGGGATCTAAAAATCTGATAGGGGCGTTTTAAAGAACTTTTTCAAAAATAGGATATCTGTGGGCAACTTTTCATTGGTCAGGCGGTAAGGAATGATAAAACTGTGAATAACAAAAATTATAGTCAATTAATCATTGATTTATTCCTGATAGTATTAGAACTAAATTGATTAAATTATATCAGCTGAAACCTAACTAAATAATAATGATAAAATATTTGAATTGTGCAAATGAATTGCAGGCTAAATTAGAAAATCGAACCAGCGATCTAGGGAGCTCTAACAATTGAGCTATTCATCCGTCCGCTGGAAGCATTCGCAAATTAAGATTCGATACATATGGCCAAACGAATCTGAGAGATCATCTGATTCAAACTGATGGATGGCATGCTATAGTCTAAAATGAGGCATAAGGTGTATGTTTTTTTCCTCGTTGTTACACTGAAGTTTCGATTAAAAATGTCTCAACATTCCAAATGCATGTCCCTCAGTATTACACACCTTTCGTTCATGATCTTGTCTTTTTTGTCAATGAAGTGTAACGTATCCACGCTGAATCGCTTCTCCAATGTCTCTATATCAATAACATGCCAACATCATGAGGTAGCTTCTTCAAGACAGAATAAATTCTCGTTATTCAAATACCTCAAGGAAAGGAGATCATTGTCGTTGCGGTATTACATATTTTTCAAGTTTTCAATTACCTTTGACAAGAGGAAGCTACAGCTATCATGGTTTGTGTATTTTCATGAGCATAAATTCAAGAAGTTTTCAATGATCTTACCACAACTCAGCTCATCTTCCCCATATTGACAGTCCAATTCTCCGTCACATCTGCTTCTCTCGGGAATACAGTACGAATTAGGACACTTAAAGTAATCAGCAGGACACAAGAACGACTCTGAGGTACAAAAAAAAAACAAAACAACAACAACACCAACACCAACAAGAGAACTGTGAGAGAGTCTATTACAACAAGAGATTAGTCCGAAGAGAAAACAAGAACCCATACATAAGTCACAAAATGGATCTTTCATTACCATGTTATTGTTGTGTTTTAGATTTTTTTGGTGGGACTTGGAATGTTACTTCCACTCTTGAAAGCGCCTTTTAATCAAAGCTATTCACTCGGTTAGCAACTGTTGAAAAATCCTCTTACATTTCATGCATGACGTTCCGTGACGTCATGGGTTTTTGAATATTAATGATCTAAAAGAGATTTTTAGAAACCTATAATATCTCAATACTTAAAAAACTAGATGAAACCATGAAATCATGGAAAGTATTTACCAAGATATAACATAAAACACTGCTGATGGCCAATTTGGTGAACAAGGATGTGTAAAAGTAGAAATTTGACCCTAGAGCTTCTTAAAAAAGGTCTGTACGTATATGCACTTCATAAGCAAATCCAGTATTAAAATCGCCCCGTTTTAAGACCACTGTTTTTATTCAAATCGCAGAAAATGTTATCTTCTGTCTATTGGTATGAGGTTTGCAACATAAAATTATGTAAATGAATCAGGTACTCGGCAAACCAAGACGAATCAAGTAAGGAATCAATTAAGTACATGCTGGGATTATTTACGCGAAAGAAAACGGTGACTAGTTTGCGATCACGTGCCCGTATGTGTATAGACTATATGCAGAGTACAGGAAAAGTTCAATAAAATTGCTGTATCCTAAATTGTTGATTATAGGTGATGAAGTAAAATAAAATCGTAATTTTGATTTTAAGGGAAACCTTGTGTTGTCGTTTGTGAGCACTGGATCAACTATATCGAATTGGATAACTAAATTATCAGGTGCATGCAAAGTTTGCAAAAACAGTTTGAGACGTGACAAATAATGGCGGTTTATGTAGAGTTTTCTAAATACCCTTCATTGTACTTAAGCATCTTTAATTCCCAAGAGGATGGGTGATGAAAGTGTCCACTTATCTTGCTATGCCGAGAAAGACAAAGCTTTGTGTTGCATTATTCGACAAAAAGTTGGACTTCACTTGTCAGTCCCAGTTCCCCGAAATATCATATGTTTATAAACTCTGGTTGGAGGGAATGCTAGAGAAATGATCACGTGACATAAGTAATTAGGTAGTTGCGGACAGAATATATGGCTCAACATTTAAAGAAGGGAAAAATTTCTGAAGAGAAAAGTTATGTTGGATAGAAATGAGTGGTTTAATTGTATGACACTCAAAATGTGTCGTCGTTGAACAGTGTTAATAGATCATGTAAAGGCACTACTAATAAACTGTGGTACATGTGTAACCTACCCTTAATGTCCCCCAATATCACACTACACTTTAAGACACATGACAGGTACCGTACAAAGCGATCGATACCCCTATAAGTAAAAATAAAAGAAAATCACAAACCGCAACCAATCAAGTGACTTGCATCTCTGCAACCTTGTAAGTAGCCGTATTTGTTATACTCATATAAACATCTTGTATTGTTTTCTGCGCAAGCGCCATTTTTGCATTTTAACTGAGTGGCAACGTTACACTGGAAAGTATCTTCTGAGTAACCTGCAGTGAATTGAAATGTACAGTGCGGAGTGGACAAGGATACGAAAAATCTGTATACGATGGTTGAACAATATTGTGGATAAACCAAAACGTTGTAAAAGCAATACACTATGTATGCAATTTATACATAGCATATATAAAGCATATACACATGTGAACGCATATGCACAATTTGTGATTTGGAAGCATTGAGTTGAATATATCACGTTTCTCCCCCATATATTGAGGTTGCTTTGCAGACAAATTATGAATATGCACTTAAATGCTTCTTCTAAAGGAGAAAAGATTAGAAGAAAGGTCAGCCTAAAAATGCAGGCCTCCATGACAAACATCCACCACATCTTAACCGCAGCTAAGACATATACCTCTCAGTGATGAGATAATGAAACACATGACAGTCTAAGAAGTAAAAAAAATGTCCAGTGAGACTAAATCCCAGTGTCTTTCGTTAGCCCAGTCCAGTTTCTTCTGTAGATAAAAAGCACTGTATTTCTTACATCCGGGTAAGATAAATGTTCCGAATACTGTTTTGTATAGTTGTTCATGTTTGCAAATATATATGTCAGAGACATATTTACAAGTTTTCACTCACCACATGATTGAGGCTCATCTTCATGATTTTTACCGGGGCAGTCTCGATAACCATCACATTGCGCATGAGCGGGTATTAATTTCCCCGAAAAACATTGAAAATTTCCGACAGAAGAGGCTGTAACGGCAAAATAAGGAACTAAACTTGAAAACTATTTCTGAAAATGAAATTTGTTGTATCTACAACTTGCCATTACAAGTTATTGAGCTTCCTTTCGATACAATGCAAAAGACGACTTTCAAAGTCCCTCAAAATAAGATGTTGATAGGAGCCCATCAGAAAATTTTGATGATAAAAAACAACAAACAAGTGGAGACATATGAACGTTTATCTAAACAAAGTATCAAAATGATAGTAAGTACTTGAACACGACAAATACGGAAGTATGTTTACAACGTGTCACTAATATTCCATTTACCGCATCCAGTCTCGTCCGATCTATCATTACAGTCTTTGATAAGATCACAGTGTTTAGACTTCGGGACACAAAGACCATCGTTACAACGAAACTCATCTCTAGAACATTTCGGATACACTGTGAAGAGAGAACAAACGCAATTTACTCATAAATAAAGGTGGATATTCTGGTAGAAAGGACACTTCTTTGGATTGTCTTCATGCAAACAATTAAAGTTACTATAGGTTGGTATCAAAGCATAATGTAGCCTGTGGTATACTGAATGTAAGTAAAATGAAACGTAAAAATGAAACATAGCAACTCTTCCATCCCGTGAATCCAATGGCACATTATTGAGTCAACTAAAACATTCAGCTAAATACACTACACGTATGAAGATTTAAAATAAAAATCAAATAAAAAGTACTTAAAATTGATACTTTTATACAAAAGGTGTGAAGTCACTATGGAAATTGAAACTTTGAAGCCAAAAAAAAAAAAAAAATGCATAAGCATAAATAACCTCTTTATGGAAACTTGAAGTATGATTTAATTAGAAAATACTCAGTTGATGTAAAAAGTGAGGAGTGTTCATTCTTTTTTTTAGTGTTGCGCTTACCACATTCATTTTCATCACTACCATCTGTGCAATGCCGGATAAAATCACAATAGAAAGAGGCAGGAATGCAACTACCATCATCACAAGTGAATTTTGAGACTGAACAGGAGCCATCTAGATTACAAGAGCAACAATGTTGAACAAGTTGCTTTGACAATTTTCTTCGTAACTTAGAACTGTTATATTACCCAAGCCTCCGTATCTTTTACGTCTTTGTTTCAATATCTTAAGCATTGCTGGAAATGTGGAAAGATGTGCAAGGCTCTCACATTTCAAGATCAATCGATATATTATTTGATAATAAGTGCAGAGAGAATTGTCAATAAAAGGTATATGCACAGACAGGGAGAATAACTTTTAAGGAGGCAAACGTTTTTCTATTGCATGAAGCTATGAATTCTGTTCATAATTACTTTGTCAAACTATTCTTGGTGAGTCCTTTATGGAAAATAGGTGCATATATCTTTTGCTGGCAAGATTTTGTATAAATACAGTTGAGATATTTCTGAACAGAATCTGTAATGGGACAAAGTGGCGTGTGAGAACGTCCTAGCAAAACATGTCACAAAATGTTGGAAATGACATTTTCGTGTCTGAATTTCCTTTGGAGATTTCATGTGATAGAATTAAAGGAGAAGAAAAGTTAGGACTTCTTACAATAACATATTACTGTTAAATTTGAAACTGACATGTGGTGAACATCAATGTTAAATTTTACTTAAAGACGTGCTTACTTCCAATATTTCACTTCCTGATACCAGTGGTTTTAGGACATCACAATCCGACTTACTCAAGTAGGTTTATATTCAACTGAGGCAAGAATGCCAGAACACATCTCTCTTGAGTTCCAACAGTATTTAGAGTGCGAAAAATACAACATTCATGTATGAAACGTCTGAAGATGATTGTCAGACCCTTCTGTTTCATTTTTAATAAACTTTTTCCGAGGGTTTTCTTCTCATTTAATTGAACTAAAGGACATGATAATCACATCAACAGCGTTGTAATGCTAATACAATTCCAATTGACTTAACAGGATAAAGCATGGTAAGAATATTTATTTGTTGTTATGTGTCATCTTCCATGTATCTTTTGTGGTCTTGTCGGTTGTCAATTTACCCCCCCCCCCCCCGCTCTTTTGGGGTTCAATCAATTTTATGTGTTATCCATAAACGTGTGTCCACAATGATCGTTTCTCCATAGTTGCTTTTGCTTGGTAAAAGGGCTGTGAAAGATATTGGACAAATGGTCAGTGTATGAACTAACTAACGCAAGAAATAAACATGTAATACTCAAAATAATTTTTTAAACTCCGGTTTCCGGTTTGAAAATTACCATCTCCAGAAGAAAAGTAGTGAGTAAAAAGTGAAAGTGTTTTTAATTGTAATATATATTGTTCAATGAAACAAAATTCTATGAATGCTATCGTCGTTTTGGTATGTTGCATGAATCTCTTTAAATACTTGAAATAGTGTATTTTTACCTTTGGTTATGTTGAGAGTTGGTACCGATGTGATAGTATCTGTACAAAGGAGAAGAGTAAAAATACCTCGAACTTGAAGACGGTTAATTATATCTTACTTGCCAAGCCACACCAAGTTAATAACAACAAAAATTTTACAAGATGTAATGTGTGATAAAACAGATCATTTCACGATTCATAACTTTTCATGTACAAAGTGTCACCGAGATGTAAAAGTAAACATGGGATGTACACGAGATGTCAGATGTAAAGTTAACATTGTGCTCACCGTTTGAGAAAGCCTCCATCTGGCAAATATATTGATTGGTGACAAAGGCTACGCAAGGTATGTCGTTCCAATTGCTGGTATCACGGAAACTCCAAAACTTTATAACGGTGCACCTCTCGAGGTTCCCTCCGTCAGGTTGTCGACTATCGAATGATCTGGACAAAGGCATGTTGAGAAACACCTCGCGCGAATTAATTGCTTGGTGTGAATTATGGATTTGTTGATTCTATGTGTAGTTGGATAATGTCATTCTCCAAAAACATTATGTTAGTGAACAGAAGTAAGAGAACTTTTCCCACATTGTCATATTTTCAAGTACTATTGATTGACTTGGAGGTTGAGATAAAAAGTACAACAAAAAAGCCTAACTGAAATTTTCCCCTCCGGCAAAAGTTGTAATTGTAGGAAATTACTCAGGAAGGCGTTTCATAAGGCCGAGGTGATTACTCTCTCTAGATTAAAACTGAAAGGTCATGGCATTAGATGTAAAAGCACCATTGCAGTTTGAACAGCTAAAATACAAATTAATTTAAATATAAAGACATTCTTTATCTACATGAAATGACCCTTAATGTAAAGTTTTGTGTCATGACTTTTACATATTGACACTTTTTTCTAAAATTTTTAAAAAGAACACATTCTAACAGGTCCATGTTATTTTGCACAGAAAATTCCATTAATATATCCACAACACGGACTATTTCAGTCAAGAGTATAGATGATCTGTGATCTTAATCTCACATCTGTAAGAAATTCAATTAAGGTACATTGCTTAACTTACAGTTATCTCGTTGCGTCACTCCAGACGTATCTACGTAGGTAGACTGTATCACCGTTCACAATCATCTTATCTGAGAGACTAACTGGTGACGAAATTGTCTTCACTCAATTCGTCATACAGAAGCAAAGACTGTGTACATCTTAGGGGAAACTTTAATGAATAAGTTCAAAGTATGTAAAACTTTCGAAGAATCAATAGTGAGTTTGACTTACAACAGTACTAGATACTCACCCTGCCAGTTGCCAGTCGGTGTAAGTCACTGGGTAACCGCTGACCCAGATGTGTCTATTCTTAGCCATGCTCAGTGTTAAACCTCAAAGGATTAAAAAATAACATAGTGTTGATACTATTCCTATTTCACAAGTGGTACGTACCATGTAAATGGCAGTTCCGTTACCAGGAACTTGCAATTACTGTATAAAAGCGCACTCATTTTTTGCAATAATTAGATGAATAAATAATAAAATTAAATAAATAATTAGATTTTGCCCATAATGACACCACGAACTCAGAAATACTCTAAATGTATGAATTTGAATGAAAAAGAAATGACAAGCATAAATGATGTAGTCAAGATACCATGTACGTATACATACGTTGTCTGTATAGATAACGTGTATGTCTGCCCACTTTCTCAATTTTCAGCATTTGTTGAAAATATTACAAAATAGCTAAGATGGATCAGATATCAATTATATGGTACACTGTAAAAGTGTTCATATTGGGTGACTATAAAAAAGTGGTCAAGATACCATGTACCGAATGCTGAAAATATAAGTATAAGTTGTCCAGGATTCGAAGGAATTAAGTAAAATAACTCGCCCAAAGAATAAATCAATTTCTATCCTGTTTTATTCGTAATTAGTATAAATATATTAGCAAAAAGAAAATGCTTTTCGTTAAAATTGTGTAATACTTGCAGTGTACACACTGTTCCACTACAGTCGTCATTTTCTGGAAAATATCTAAACAATATCTCAGCCATTAATAATAACTAATTATAAATACTGATACTTCACTCAGAGTTCGTAGTTTTCATCAAACACTTGATGATTTTGAACCTACCGATGTATGTGTCGCATGGAGGATTCCCTTCTTTGAGTATATACTCCTGGACCGAATTCATCTCACTTTGACTTCGGATTGTTGCTAATTTGCTTCCAGAAGAGTATGACTGGCAGGCATCACGAGCATCGTACCAGTGAAGATTAGTTGCCATGGTGACGTGAAGATAGCACTGTTTATTGATATATTTCCAGCCATTCATGCACCCAGAGCCTGGTATGGAAAATGCAGTAACATTTTGTTTTTAGTGATAAGTGTTACACCGTAAACAACTTCATCTAGACCGAAAGGAATCCCATAGCAGAGAGAACCCGGAATGGACGTCTTATTTTATACCTTATACTCTATTAAACCATGATTAAAACAATGATTTTGATGAAATTAGTCTATGCACTTTAGCTAATATTCAACGAATAACGTTATGATTAATGGGTAACACCCAAAGGTACCTTTAATATTTCTTTCAAAATTACAGTTTTAATTACTTCAGTATTGTTTTGAGAAAAATATTCCTATTTCGTACACTCGACCTCTCTGCAATTCAAGGAGCACCTTTTTGAGTAGTCATCCCAGTCACAACGCGGGAAGTACTGTAATTTTGTTTTCTCTTCTTTATAATTTCATTTTTTCAGTACTATACATTATTAAGTACTACTCTAAACAAATGTAGAAAAATCAGTGTACACGGTTGAAATTTTCAATGCCAATCACAACACACAAACTTTACCGTCTGAATTATGTTCTGCTGCAAAGCTCTTTTCCTCGTACACTGCGTAAAATAAACCACCTTTCACATCAAAGTTAGTCTTGAATTGTATTGTTAGTTCAGTTCTGTCACTTTTAAATCTCCATCCGTAGTCCTCGATGTTGGCATTACATATCCTGTTGTTAGAGGAACCCGAAACGAATTCTAAGTAATCCTCTTCACAAAGGGCGGTAGAAGAACTAACGTCAAAATCTATGAATCTAACTTCGATGTAAGTGCCATCTGATGTGCGTATCTTCCACTCGCAGTCGAGTCCCCTCCCATAAAGCATAGGGAAGTTGCGACTTGCGATAATAGCAGAGGGTGCAGTACATATTACTGATTCACAAGTGGGTGAAAAGCTCGGGAAGAATCCGCAACAGGGTTTGACTATACATGAAAATTGAAAATAACGCTTAATCATTATCACACATAGTTTATAAACATGTAATCTTGCCATTGGCTGGTTAATCAAAGTGGAATTTCGAGTATCATTTTTATTCATTTGAATGCAGCAAACTCATTCCACTACCTAGCAATTTTTTGACGTCAGATGTTCCGTCCAAGTCATGATGAAATAAATGATAATACTCTGAAAGCGATAGGTAAACGAAGTGACAGAGAGTCATAATGAAGTCTTCGCTTTCTATCACTTTCTCGGCAGCATGGGAAGCACTGCTCCTGTTTAGTAAATACCCACAATAGTATTCCTGAGAAAGTGAGAGAGAAAATAATTTCATCCAAATACTTAAATGTTATTATACCTTCATGCATATATCTATCTAGCCCCAGTCTGTAATTTTTGTAGGTACATAGTTATTATTTCAGTCATCCCGTAACGAACAATATGGACATATAGACACGACTTCTTTTATTGCCATGGGTTCATCATAATGACCTTCTTCCATGTACCTCGCTTTAAATCCAGAAGATTCTTGTTGCAAGCCTTTCCTCAAACTAATATACAGAGAGTTGCTTGACGTTAATATGGATCCAGATTCTCTCCCACGAATATGTCGTTGTTGAATGATGCTGGTGTTGCTTGTCTCCCTGATCATCAGTGAATCAATGGAAATGCAGGAAATATCAAACTCTACGAATTCTAAGCTTACGTATGAGCCTGGTAGGACACGGATCGACCATGTACACGAAAAGAATATTGGTAGCAGGTCAGGGTGGTTATATGTGAGGATAGTTCCAGAAGGTCCATTGTAAGGATGGGTAGGGCATCGCGAAGCACAATTAGCAACACTGCAATCTGAAATAAAAGCGCGATATCTATTACTTGGTCGATAAAATGGTGCTAAGATTTTACGAAAACAAGGTATTTCAAGGATGGAAAAACGTTCAACGGACCTTGTGAGAAGCATTTCCGATATTTTTAGTACGAAAATGTCACAAAGAACGTTAACGAGGGAGTTCTAACCTATAATGAGATTTGGAAGTCAACACTAATTCATCGCAAAAATATATCGGCAAAAGAAGATTCTGAAAGGGTCGAAGAGAGGAAAATGATTATATACGTCTTCTCCTCCCAAAGGTGTTGATTTATGATGCTACATCAGATACATTACTGTGCATTTTTACAGACGCAGTTTTTGGAAAGCAATAGGACCGATATATATGAGTAATGATCATGTAATTTATTACCTTGTCGTACAGAAAGTGTATGTCAATGTACCGAAAACATACGAAAGGGATAATTATAGCACAGTGAAATATGTTGTAGATACAAACACTTTTTAGTACGTTGAAATGTACTTAAGGGCAAGGAAGTATTCGTTTCTTTTTTACAGTTGCATTTGCGTAATATATATATTTATAGAATGACGTTTATTTTCTGTAAAATGATATAACACTCTTAATTCACTAACATATAGTTTTTACACAACACTGTGAAAAATGACGTTATAATCACATGTCGTGGCAGCTGTACTGAACACATTTATATTTTCAAGTTACAATGTCCCTCTTTAGTACTATAATTACTTCTCAGTGATCTAAAATATCACTTACTTAGGTCTGTAAAAAATGCTGTCATTTCAAGAAAGTTGGGCATATCTTTCGTTAACACTCCGATATTTAAAGTCAGCGAAGCAGAATCTGAATCTATGTCAATATCAAAGTTGTTACGCTTCCCGCAGTAGGTTCCTTTAATTCTGTCCAACTGGGAAAAATGTTCCTGAATCGTCAAACTATCTAGACACTTAGCAGGATTTAGCAGTCGAAGGTTGAGAGAGATCAAGGTTAATCTGGTGGTTTCAGCAGAGAGAGAAACATAATAAACATATGTCACTATGTGTTGCTATTGGTTCCGTATAAAACGTTGAAATTAATTGTAAAGTAGTAAAATTACATGAAAGCTTGCGTTAATTCTTTCAACCATACCTTAGTTTCCGTCCAGATCCAGTATTTATATGAAATTGCAGTGACATCATCTCTTCAAACCAAGGTGGAAGTCCAAACCACGTGATGTAACCTTCCTTGTGGTAAACAGGTTTGTCTGGGCAGACAAAATGTAGTCGATCAAATGACGTTCTTCTACACACTGAGTTCAGGTCAAATGATTCTGGAACATCTAAAAAAGAAGTACTTAATGTTGCAGATAACAATTGACAAGTTTTTAGGTAAGTAAAACCTTGCATTGGCCCTACTCTGCACTGATAGAGATCTGTAATTGCATTTGTTTGTATGTGTGATGGAGAAGAAAACATATATAGCAAAATGGGATAGGAGTCTCAAACACAAAGACTAAGTATAGAAACTCCGTTTTGTAAAAATTTCAGTCTCGACAACTTACGTGCAGTATATTCAGTATTATGACATGTTCACAATTTCAAGGGCTTGTCCAAACTAAACTTTGTGTACATTTTGCTTCAGTCTTTCTGTCTGTTGCTGGGTCAATTTTATACCTCTCTCACAGTCATAAGGTAGCACAGTTGTGCAATCTCTGCCTTCCACTGATTGGCTTGTATCGTTTCTGATGTAAACAGGACAAAGTCCATCTTCAAGAACGGTGGTTTCAGCTGCGACCCGCCTACCATCTACGGCATCGTTAGACAACTATGTATTGGAGATATTGAAGACTATGTTAACAAAACTAGAACAGTCAGTGAGTGAAACTTCACCGAGTATGACAATAGCTTTTTCAAAAGTACACATAGCCACTGACTTCTTTTCCAGATTACATCATGACACTTTTATGTATCAGTTTAAAATGCAGTATATTGATGGATCAATCGACCATAGACACATTTTCACGACAATACACACCGAGAGAGATATTTTAATAATATACCTAAGTTCAGAAAAAAATGTTTTAAATACTGGTATAGTAGCTGCCACAGCTAACCACTAATGACACATGGTACACGTCTAAATATAACATGCGCCTTTTATCCTCTCTGCTATTTCGATTTTCATTGCCTGAGGTGCTTGTCCACGTTACTGTGGCAATTCAGGGAAAAACCATCACATGCTTTTCATCAGCTACATGAAAACAACCACTTTGTCAAAGATCTCGCATTCGAAATGACTCATTAAGATGAAATTGTGTTAGTAGAAGCTTGTTGACTTGTTTCGTGAAATTCGCTAAATTTTCTTTAGCCTGTCAACTGTTCTAAGATACTAATGACAAATGGTCAAAACTAAGAAGTTCTAAATGTGTCACATACAAGTGAACACAAATGGATTAGTATTCAACGGTTCCATTTTGGTTTAAAAAATTTGTAAGTAGACTATCATATTAGCACTTATCTACATGCACTCATTAACTAGTGCAAGTAAGAGTAAAAACCATTTTGACAGCTCCATAAGCATTAATTGGGAAACTTCACTAAGTATGCTAATTATAAGTATTGTCGAGTGTTTATACCCTGACAAAGCATCATTAACTTATTGATATCAACTCAATTTGTCACAAAATGTCGAATGTGTCGATAACGTTTTGTAAAATCGATAAAAATCATTGACAGCGAAGTCAAAGGTGAATGATGTTTAAAAAATCATTTTCAGACTGAGAGCGTGTATTTCATTTTCGGACTGAAAACGTGTACTTTATTTTCGGACTGGAAACGTGTATTACTTGTTGGGAATGAAATTGTGTATTTCATGCTGAAAAAATCTCGGACTGACAACTTGACGAACTGACGCGTGGACCACTAATGACCATGTTCAACTCAAAAAAGACCTGATATAAACAACCGTAGACATGAAACCAGTGTGACATGGTCACAAATTATAACAATCATTTCAATCGCAATTCTGGTTATGTTTCATGAAAGCTGCTTTTCGTAGCTATACAGATTGGAAAAAAGAGAGAAGTTTCACACTTTACAACTAAAGTGAAAACCATGTTGTCACTTACCGTGTGAGAAGAGATCGTCTGAGCTGATATCTCAGACAAGAGCCGAGCATTTTCAATCTCGCACCTGCCAACAGAACCTTGCCAACTATCAAACTCATTTCTATGGCCAATGCACAAGGTATTTGCATTATTACTCTTCTTTACTGTCGTCATAGAGCAGAGAGCTGGGAAGGACAAGAGAATTGTCTCAGATAGTGTAGTTATACGTTTGTTTCAATTCCCTAAACGACATAACAGATGTTCAGTGTACTCACGGACAAATATCCGCCATGATTCCAACTTGTAGTTTCCTACTAAATAAGAGCTTTTGATATATTGGGAATGATTAATGACCTTGTATATGAGAAAGTCATTAAGTTTTCCATATTAGCAATTGAGAAACCCCAAATTTCAGGTGAAACTTAGCAATGGTACTCAAATTTCAATATAAGTTCAAGTTTCTGAACTTTAGGCAATGCGTTGCTGGTTCCTTGACAAAACATAACCTGACTTTATGTTGCAGAATTTAGCAAACATGACAAAAACGGTTTCCTTTAACACCGTGATTACGTAAAATGTGACTCTGATGTTTTCTATGATGTGATGTCTAGAACACATATCTTTAGGTATCTGATATTTGAGCTCTGACACGTCTTAGAACTCTTTCCTAAATCTAAATTTGTAGTTGTACAAATGACTCAGTAAAATAATACTCAGTTGGAATTATCGTGTGTTTTTCAATTGTATCTGCCCCACTTACATTTACATGAATAATGTTCCACTGGATCGAGGTATTTGCCTTCAGAGCAAGTACACGTGTATGTTCCTTGTAAATCCAGACATCCATCAGAACATTGGTTGTTCCATTGTAAACATTCATTTATATCTGTTAAAAATTAGACGACATTACAAGGATTGTTGAACATCGGAGAAAGCATGCAAAAAGTTGAAACGCTGGTTCTAAATATTACAGTGAAAGTAGCAGGTGGTTCATGGCAATATTCTGATAGTATGTACACAGCATGAGATTGATAAATTGATCATCTACACTATTGAAAGTGATGTAACCAGAGGGTGCTCACCAAGTTGACAAAGAGTTCCTGCACTAATTTCCGGTGAATTGCAAATATGCCACTCCCATTGTAAGTTATGTCGAGAATGAAGGAACACGCAGTATTTGCCACCATCTACACGAAGGACATCATATGAGGTGTCATCGAATTTATGAAATACCACTGGTGTCCCATCTTCCCAAAGCAAAGAAGCTGTATTGTTGGCAGTAATTCCAATGCGATAGTAGGTGTAATTCGGTAGTTCCAGGTCTAGGAAAGCAGACCGTATAGCTTGCAGCATAGCCTCTGACTTGATGTATGCTGGATGACTGTTAGCTTGAAATATATCTTGACAGGCGCTGGGAGTGTTGCTCTGCACAGCCATAAAGCAACTGCCATCTATATCCACGCTACTAGAACTGCATATATTTCCGGATTCTTGTAAAAACAAACAGACGCATTCCCGACATTATTTGCAATCAAACAGTATCAGATAGTGGTTTTCCTAAAGACTACCTAAAAACTTCAGCAATCACCATACGAATTTATTATAACGTTGGGGTTTGAATAAATTGTGAAGCAGTTCACTTTCCGTAACTTTGAGTCCTTTCGAAATTTGTTTTTCTTTTTGAAATTGACATTGGAAACTTCTTTAATAATGAACTTAATATTCCACTACTACCTTAAAGTGATTGCGTGGGTAGGCAAAAAGTGAAAACATTGAAATTTCATCTCCAAAAGTTTGGTAAGGCTTTTAATTACACCATTCAGACAATCTGGGAAAATAAATAGGTTTAAGTTGGTAAATTTTGCCATATGAGTACAAATTCTTCTAACATAACGACAAAAAGTGTAGAATACGATAATGTAGTGGTTGACAGTTTTCATTCAAATCAACGGTGTGTTTCTTTGAGCAAGCCAATGCTAAGTATACTAGTATTGAATATTCAGTTAACAACTCAGGATCACTGACGCCGCGGGCAAGGTTGCGCTCAGTTCGTAGGGTTATTTGTAAATACAGGGTTTCTTTTCACCAAATACTACAAGTCCCGATACCTACCAAGGAGCGACGACTTGAGTAGCATGTTTTTGATACACTTGTGAGACCTTTACTGTTACATATTCATTATGTAGGCACTTATAGTAAGAACAGTTAATTCTCAAATACGATTCCTGTTTTTTACTGCTTTTATGCCAATCCCGTTGCTTTTCGAAGTAGTTACTGTCATTTTCCTTCATTGTAAGACATAGTCCGTTCATGTACAACCTCGCGTGTACATTTAAAAGTAAAGAAAAAGTTAAGATCAAACACAATCTTATCTTTTTGTTTTTTCAGTACACACGCAATCACTTTAAAATGTATATAGTCTTAAAAAAAGAGTAAAACTGACATAATCTAACACTTCGACATTTGAGCATTTTCCAAAAAGCTATCTACTTTTTCCAAAAATGAACAGGAAAACATGCAAATATCTCCTACCCCCTGGGTAAAAGGCGAAAGTGAAGTTGAATATACGGGATAATACACCTTATCGTCACCTTCGCAACACCCTTTCTCAAATGTTACAACTTGTAGAAGACCATTGCAGAGGCCTTGAGATTGAGTATGGATTTGTTGAGTGTAAACCGTTTTGTTTTGCATTTTGTCGGATGATACTTACCTTGAAATCTGCATCCAAATAGTTCCATTCGAACACAGGACCATTGTGGTATGCCGTCCTTCATATGCCAGTACTTTAGTTGTATTTTAGATGCAAGGATCGGTCTTTCAAGTACGTTGATCACCACAGAAAATGGATCATAGTTTGCTTCAAACTCCTGTAAACATTCAACTAACAATGTTTAACACTTTGACAATTCTCTCATTTTCTCCACGTGGGTGTTTTGAGTGAACTCTCTTCCCAACATGTTTCGTCAAACAAAATGTGAGAGTATTTGCGAACTACAGACGCTTACAAGTGCCGTCAAGATAAGAATATCTTTGCCCCATTAGTTGGTTATTTTCAGCAAAATGTGTAGATAACGAGATAATATTTCATAGAAAAAACAGAAAAATGATCAATTGTTCAGTTGTGTTATCATAGCAATTTAACGTTTTTCTGGGAAATGTTAACTTGTTTACTTGATTGTTGGTGAGAAATTCAACATTTTATTGAGAAATGTTCATGTAACAACTTATCACACTTCGTCAATTCAACAGTTTGCTGTAAAATGTTGACTTGTTTACTTCCTTTACTGAGTGAGCAATTGAACAATTTTCTAAAAAATGTTCAAATAACAACTTATCATATCTTGCCAGTTCAATTTTCTGCAAAATGTCCACTTGTTCACTTCCAAGATCAGAAATACAAATTACATGATGATATAAGTTGTCATCTGAACAATCGGCAGAAAACTGATTAATTGTTCACTTAGAAAGATATGAACAAATTAACATTCTTCAGAAAATTGTTTAGCTGCTCACTTAAAAAGAAGTGATCAAATCAACCCCTTGCAGAAAATTGTTGGATTGACAGGATGTAATTAGTTGCCATTAAAACAGTTTGCAGAAAATTGTTTGATTGCTCATCCAGAAAAGAAGTGAACAAGTCAACATTTTGCAGAGAATTGTTAAGTTGACCATATACAATAAGTTGTTATATGGACATTTTGCAGAAAATTGTTGAATTGCTCACTTAGGGAAAAAGTGAACAAGTGGACATTTTGCAGCAAATTGTTGAAATGACAAGATATAATACATTGTCATGTGAACAATTTGCAGGAAATTGTTTTAATTGTTAAAATAACATAACTAACTTTTCCTCTTTATCTAGACATTTTTCAGAAAATTGACAAGTTGTGGAGCAAATATATTCTTATCTGGACGGCATTTTTAAGCTTCCGTAGGAAATCATATCTGTTTTTGTCAAATGTATGAAGAGATTTACCAGATTTTTTCTCCAAAAGCTTTAAAGCATGCACGTTGACAACAAAATTGCTTCTATCGTTTGTCAGACATGTAAGTAGCCATGAAGTGCACAAGGAACTATCCTCCAATATTGCACTTGCATCGCATATAAACGAGTCATAACATCATATATTGTCGAGCAACACTAATACCATCTGCATTTACGTACCTTTATCATGCAAAAAATACAACTTTGGTGGTATATAATTCTGTGATGAAATACAAATACTAATCAAAAGTCTCAACAGAAACCTTCAGTTTTCTCTGACCCCTTTGGTCTCATTTCGGTCTGTAGGTTGTGTGAGTGGCTTTGACCTCAAGTAAAATGAATTCTTGTTCGACTGCACACAATCTCTAACAAACATACATATATGCATAAAAGATGGAGTTATCGAACTTTTAAAACAAATATATACCTTCACCGAGCCGTCAATGTTTCGATATGTTCTCCACTTGGATCCATTATCTATCGTTTCTTGATACATTAATACGTAATTGGTAGCATACTGAACAAACTGAAAAGTTCCAACTCCCTGTGTTGCTATTGCACTGATCACGTGATCTTCAAGCAAATCTGTTGACAAGGTGTCGCTTCGAAGAGAATCACCTTCCCGCCAAGCGACTAACTCGTGCATTGGATTACGGAAGAGTCGATGTTCTCCAAATGAAGTAAAAGTATATGGTGTTCCAATTTGATACGATTGTATCTCTCCAGACTCCATTCCTAGTCTTTGATAGCAAGCTGAATATGGAATAGTATAAGATGTACATTATCGCGAGATCATGTTCCGTTAGCACTATCATTAATCATATGATTAATTAATTGTACTTCTGATGGTATTGTGACTGCTTCTCTGATAACTTGTATAACTATCTTAACGAGGTCGTATCCAATTTATCCTTTGCTAATGGACAGCATTTTCGAAAATGGGCCTATAATATTTCTACAATGTAAGACTGATGGCTTAAAGATGCAATGTGGACAGTTGTATCATCTTTTTCTTATCAACGGGAGTAAAGAGTTGTTGTCTTTGAAAATATTTTGAAAATATAAAATGACTGACGGATGAAATGATTTGCGGCTTTTGACATTTGAAAGTTCACACAAGCAGTAGAAAATACATACAAAGTGTTAAAGGTTGTGTGACATTAAAATAACTTTTTGAATATCGGGTGCATTAAGCATTGAAAATATTTAAGATAGCCACAAACTCCATTTATTCCATCAAACTCCTTCAAAGATTGACAAATTTTCAGGCAAATTAGTGTCTCATAGCTCTATCATGAATAAGCATTGACTACGTATTGAAATTTGTGACGTCAAGGGATGGACTCTATGATATTGTTTATGTTAATCCTTTGTTTATGTTATCTTTATTTCACTTACATTTGAGAATTGTATATGCCCGGAGGGTATGTACTGGAAGCCTGCATTTTTTCTTCAAATACATCGATACCACTAATCAACGTAAAACTCAGTAATTAGGAGGCAACATATATAGGCTTAACATAAAAAAAAAAAATACTGAGCCCGTGGAACACTCCACGTCATTTGCTTTGCATTTTTCTCAAACTTTGAAAAGTCATATCTCAAAAAGATAAAAGATATGAAAAAAATTCAACTAATTTTCACTGAGGGTTTTCTTTGCAACGTCTGAATAAAGCGTGATGTTTTCAAGAATCATGACACACAACCTTTAAGCTTGCAATGGCCACCATCTTCCTCTTGACCTTTAATGTTTACCTTTAAATTTAGTTCAGTATTTGCTTCAGTGTAAACGGTAGCGTAGGGGAATGGGGAAGAGCAAGGTAGCGACCATCATTAATTACATAAGTGATCTCAAACTTCCTTAGACTACCGACTCCAAGAGGTTCCCAGGCATGAATTCCTTAATACCATTTTTATAGTTTGGGTCAGAAACGTTATTTTGGCAATCGAGAGGAAATGGGCAGGGGAGAATAAGAGGGAGGAAAGAGCTAGGTGAACAGGAAAATAATTAGACCTCCGAATGCCCTCAATCGCTGCATTGATGTGTCGTAATCATAATAACCCCCAAATCAGAATTCCCCATTTTTCTCGAGTATTCTGAAGTGAACACTTGAAATTCCTTAACGCCTGGGAGCGCGGTAGGGACTACTTTGAAAAACACTGATTTACATGAAAGCAAAACTTGGTAGAAGACTATCTAATTGGAGGGCCACCATTAGTTGGCTCAAAACGTAACAGAAAATTGGATTAAAATACGCCCTATAGATCCCCGGAAAGCTCCTTTCCAGGCTTTCTTGCCCCCATAAACTACCGAATGCCGTGATCCATGCCACCTCCCCACTGTTCAGTATCATGAAAGGGCAATGAAATAATTGATGTCTGTTTATTGTATGGAACAAACTAATTTCGTTAAAACAATGTCTAACTGTAACCGATAGTTGCATTTCTTTTAGATCAAGTCCAGGTATAATCAGGGGTGTCAATCCAAATTGAGATGTGGGTGAGGACATGTTTGACTTACAGACAGGTTTGAACAATTTAAGCTGCCCAGCAGGGGTTCATGCACTGCACTTTTTGATGACTTTGTGTATATTGGACAAGCGCTATAAGTTTTCTCCTGGGATCTGGGGTATCGTCTATTAACGTGACCAGAAGAAAAACCACCAGGGTCTGGTGATTGAAGGCACAAATTGTCAAAGTTTATGAAAGGGCAACTTTGGGGGAGGGGATTACTGTCCATTGATTTAAGGGGACGAAGGCTGGTCTAAGAGCATATGTGGCAGGGGAGCGCCACAATCGTTCGGCGAGGAGCGTACAAGAAAATTTGTTCTTTTCAAACCTCCCAGATTTCTGAAAATGGCATTTCCCGGCGGTCCTAAGCTGCATTTAAGCACCCTTAAAATACTGATATCACGTCTGCATTTCATCAATCCATGTAATATGATGAATAATGCATATCTCTTTTATTTTCTTTGAACAATTTGCGAATATTCGGGGCTGAGCACATGGGCGTAAAGATTCCTGGATTTTTTTTCGCTCGAATTTTTTTGTTTCTAATTACTGAGCGGGATTACTATCTAAGCGGAGGACTATTATGAGCACATTTATGAAAAAAAAAATTACCATAGCACCGCCAGGGTCTAATGATTGGGGGCATATGTTGCTTATACTTCGTCGATATCATGCATGAAGCCTGGCCAGGGGTAAAAGTCTTTGAGCGGAGCGACATCATCAGTTGAACATTTTGGGCTTCCACACCCCGCCCCAGATGTTTGAAGCGGCTTTTCCTGGGTGTTCTGCGCTTTATGTACTCAGCCTTGAAATATGGCTCTCATGTCTGCAATTTCTCAATCAATAAGAAAAACATCATTCTATGGAAAAAAAATAGTACTAATTTGGATTGCTCTTATCTAGAATATTTATGCTACCGTAATTTTCTTAAAAGTGATTTTACTGGTTTTTACTTTCTAAAGATAAAATGGGTTTCTCTTTTTGAAAAATTTTCATTTAGCAGGTGAACTTAAACAAAATATAGTACAATATTATGCACCTATCAATTGCAGTCAATTCCCCCCCCCCCCCCGAAATTATGGTTCCGGAAAAGTTATTCAAACGATTTCTGCTCTTCTCGATTACAGTTGTGTATTAGTGTGCAACAAACATTGGTGATTGCATGCCGAAGTAAAACTATGATAGCCACAATGAAGAGGAAAAGATGCCATACAATAGTATTCTGATAGATAGGGAAGCATCATGGGTAGAGTGATGGTTGGTCCACATCTGTGAGAGGGTTGTAAGGGAGAAGATATCCGCATTCCCTTTTGCGAAATTTTTCACATACTATCTAAACTTGGGTGCAATCTTGTTCAATTCTTGCAATCTTGACATTAACATAACACGGTAGAGTTTTCACTGCGCAAAAAGCAAGAGGAAAGTACTGCTATTTGGGATGTGTAGATGGGTATAGCATTGGTATATGAGTACCTTGGTCAGGCAGAGTTCCCTTGCAGCTCATGGATTTATCAGCCTAGCGATTACATCAGTCACTCACCAAACCTGTGGGCGATATTTGTTACAATGTCACCCCACACATTCAAAAATTTCTCTTATACGAAAAGTATGTGTGTGTGTGTGTGTGTGGGGGGGGGGGGTTAATATTATGTCTTCCATCTACGAAAATAAATGACTGGGGGGTGGGGACCAGGACTGACACCCTTGGGGAAAATATACATCTATGATAGAGATATTTCAACTGTCTCGTACTTACATTGTCCTAACAATCAGCTGCGCATGAAAAGTCTCTTAGTGTCACTTAGAGGGGAAAATGTTTAGGTCAGATATCCCCCTCACCAGCTTTCAATATCAACTCAACGCCCATGATATTGTCTACCTACGGTGTTCAAGACACACGCAATGAGTAATGTCTGCTTTTCCTGTGAAACTGACTCAAGGTTGTCCAGTCATTGTGAACAACAACTTTAATCCTTGCAAGGAACGTTGTCTGGTTAGCAAAGTAATGGTATAAAAGTGAGCGCTCTTTACTTCTTGTCTGCAGCAAGCTAATTTATTTGTGTGAAGGGGTGGGGCATGGTCATTGATCCAATTTCTTTACCATTGTATTGACAACCAAGCACTTCAAGTTCCAGGCAAGATTCCTGGTTCCAAGTTTTCGGATGGATGCGAAGGTGATGTAAAATAATGCCACCATCCTTCAACTTTATTCTCAGTGGACGAATGGAATCGGTATTACCAGGAAACATCTGTGATGAGAGTTAAATACATTCTGATAATGTTTGCAAATTAGGTTCATATTTTCCTCTTTTTTTTTGTTATGTTTAATGATGGTGCGTTTTTAATATCTCTACTGATCTTTCATCAGAAACCTAAATACAGATACAATTCAATACAACGTCAAGATATAAAGAGACACTATGCTTTGTTTTGTCTCTTTCAGAGATATATTGGTTCATTGTGAATTTTGTTATTGTATAACTACTGCATGCCCAAATGTTGGAAATGTTTGTTGAATTTAGAATGCAGAAAGAAATTAATGACAGTGCTGTAATGCTTGGAACAATTCATCTTTAAGAGCTTATGAGGTCCATTTGATTTCATAACGAGTTGCTACAATCATGCGAGATCAAGTGCTTAGGTTGAGACTGAGCAACTTAAGCAGGACAGCTGGTGAGAATCAAAAAAGTATTGGTGGAAGAAATCAGTACCTGTGCAACATAAACTTTTATATTGCTGTAAACATAAATAATTATATTTCTACTCTCCAGAAAGAATATTTATAGTGACTGTAGGAAGAGAATGATTAAAATGAATTGCTTCTCACTATTTCAGTAGGTATAAAGCATTAGTATTTCATGTGTAGCAAAACCGTTATCATCCTGTTTTGACACCTAATGAGCCGTCTGACTGAGCATCGGCATCTACAAATCTGCCAATGTTTCAGGAAACGACTTTCACTCAAACCAAACTTTAATTATCTCACACCTTTATTTCTTCAGAGTCACTATCTTGTATGAAATAAAAATCGTTCTCTGATACATCCCCTTGGACTGTCGAGAAAGACATTTGAAAAGAAGTCACCCAGGACTTCCTCTTCTGACAACGTTGAATAATGACGTCGTGGGCTAGGATCAGTTTATCGAAGGTTATCTAGGGGAAAAAAGGGTAGCTTTGATCAAGGGAGTTTCAGTTAGTAGAACTTGCTGATGGAAAACCATTGGTGACTGGATTGAGTCCAGATATGAAATCTAAGTCATTAAGTGTGTACAAAAAACAGGATAAAAACAGGATTGCTCATAAACGGAATACGTCTTTCAATCACAGTAGTTATTTTGGAAGCAACGGAAACGTTATAAAACTTACAAAGAGAAAAGAAAAATAGACTGCATTTCAAAATAAACGGTCCTTTCGAACAGAAGTAGACCGTCCCTTTATAATGAATATCCTACAATATAGTTCGCACTTACGTGTCAAACACATTGCACTCAAGTGGTGGCAATTTGATATGATTTCGGGAATTGTGTTTTGTTATACTTGTCTTTATGAAGCATTGTAGTTACATAGCCTCTACCAACGGATCATCTCATAACTTCGTCAGTGGCAGCTGTTTTGATCAAGTTAATATGCATTACTGGTGTACTTCGTATTGGCTTGTTCAAAGAAACAAACACACGAGAAAGGTGAATGAGTTCTGTCAACCACTACTATGTATTGTTGTACTCTTTTGCTAGCATATTGTGAGAATTTTACATCACATGGCAGAATTTGTGTCCCGAAACTTACTTCTTAACCCCCGCCAAATTGTCTAAATGGTGCAAATAATAGACTTGTAAATACTAAAGACTAGACTTAGGGAGATGTTTTTACTTTTTGCGTACGCTAGCAAGCAGTTTAAGCCGACCCTTTATTATTAGAAAGTACTGCTTTATTCTACAGTTTTCTAGTCTTTCTGATTGCAATAATTTTTCTGTGGGTGTCTTCACCAGGTAAGTACATGCCTTCACTCTCAGTATCTTATCCTCACAGTAAAGAAATTAGCACAACCAAGAGACTGGAAATGTACCGCGACTTTACAACGAATGATCTACCAACCTGAAGCCAGGGAGAAGGGTCGTCAGATGCCGGAATCCAGCCTAGTGTTTGAACCTCAAGTAGATTGAAAAGTTGGAGGCGACTCTGAGCTGGAAAGTGATCGTTGTTGAGGGCAGTGGATGCACTAATGGCAGTGTCAGGAAGCGCCCTGTTCATAATACCCAATGTTCGATCACAGTCTACAAAATAATATACATATAAACCATATATATATAAACCAACCATACATATATATATATACAAGCAGGATTCGACCTATTTGTCTGCGCCTGTGAGACCCGGGCAGACTCTGATGAAATGGTGTGCGGGGTAGCATGCGACGGATGTGGATAGGATCTCTCACTGCGCCAGTCGGAAGACATTCTCCACGTAGACGCCAACTCCTTTGATATCGTGGACCTTCGCAGGAGTACGTGGGGGCCGAATGAGGTCCTAAAGATAGCGAAAAATTGTATCTTTTGAGGTCGTTTAATACGGCGGGGGGGGGGGGGGCTACAGACAGGAAGAAAAACCGGGGTAATCACCTAAGATGCACATGAGTGCTCGAACGAGGCACTACTTCTCGGAGACTGTTCCGCGGAGGCGGAAGTGATGCTCGGTCGATAAGGTAATGTAAGTGCAACTTTATTAAATCCACGAGGGAAAGATAACATCAGCTCTAATAAGATAAGACATTAAAGTACAGAACAGCGTAACAAAGAGAGACGAAAAAATAAGTTTCAGAAACATCAACAGCAAGTCAAAGCAAGCACAAACATAAAATACAAAAGTAAATTCCCTTCATTTACAAGGAGGGAAATTGCAGTAACGGATGGCAATATGTCCCCCGACATGGTGTGCGTGTAGTTTTCCTTCAGAAAGTCCACATTCACCTCAAGGTGGACGCCGTGACCTTCAGAACAACAATTGTGAGGCTTGGCGGTGAAAGCATGAAGGCGACTTCTCCGCTGACCAGACCCCGTTGCAACCAGAAATAAAAGCTTCTGGGGGGGGGGGGGGACGTGGTGAGAGACGTTGCATGAAGGGCTCATATGGCGATTCCACGGCAGGGAACGGAAGACGACGTTTATATCTGTCACCGCAGAGCGCTCTGGAGCAAAACGTCTGGTTGGATAGGGACCCTAGGGATCCTGCTGGTGGACACTCCAGCCGAACAAGGAAGAGTCCTTCGCGATGGAAGTTAGCATGCCTCATTAAGCGTGCGTCCAGCCTGCGATCTGTAACAACCAAAGAAGATGTGGTATAACCTCCTGTAGAAGCTTCACTGGGACCGTGAGGGGATCTGAGGCCAGTCGTTGGTACCGGACGTACAAGAGCAATAGTCGACTACATCGATGAAACTCCAGAGGAGGATGAGGAGCCGAAGCAGGCGGCCCTCGGATATTTCGGATGGGCTGGGATGAGTGTTACGTATCCGGATCTCTCTCGAACGCCCCAGCGGATGTCGATGTCTACCTCTAGGAACTGGATAGTCTTCGACGACACGAGCTTCGATTCTTTGTCGTTTGTGATCAAGTTCAGAAAGGGGAGAAACGGAACCTTCGAGTAACTTTTTTTCAGACGCGAGGGGTTCTGAGTTAGCTAGGATCAGTTGGTCGTCGAGATAAACGAAGAGCGTGACTCCTAGACGGCCCAGCCTCCCATACACGGGAAGAGGGTGGAGACTCGTCTGGCGGTCGAAAGCCAGAAGGGCAGGGTTCGAAATTCAATTACGCGATTGTGGAAATACAGGAAACGCTTATCGTTTGCGTATGTAGGCACTTGGAAGTAGGTGTCTTTGAGGTCCACGCTCGAGACCCAGGGATGATGGATACAGTAAGCGCTTCGGGACAACCTTATTGTTGTCGAGCGGTTTCTAATTGAGGATCGGGCGTCACTATTTTGTCCATTTTGCTAGTCGCAAAGAACGTAAACTTAACGAAGGGTCCCCCGTCAGTCACCAGACCTGGAGCAATTGCCCCTTTTAATAGAAGGGCCTAAATTCCGGAATCGAGGGTCATTTACCGTTTGGATTTGGGGATAGACTCTTCGCAAACTCAAGGAAGGCAAGGACGTGGGCTAGGACTTACTATTAAAGAGCACGTTTACGCGCCAACTACCGATCGAGAGAACAGTCATCAAAGTTTGATTGATCAAATTGATCAAATGTGAGTCTGGCAAAGGGTATGAGCATACGAAGTAAATGGGAGGGCTCTGTCCGCGATATGTGGCTCGGGTCAGAAGGCAGATGCTGATGGTTCTGCATTAACACAGGTTTCTCGCAGAGCTAAGATCCGCTTCCGAGTATCACAGGTGCTTACGCACGGTCGCTCCGACGAGGGAATTATGACCTTACTGCAACCGCAAACATGTCCTAGAGGAAGACGTCTCTCCAACCTCGAGTTTGTCAGGGTCAGAAAATTCAACAAACGCGTTGCAATGGTCAGAGTCACCTAAGGGAGGAATGCTGAGGAATGCTGAAGGAATCGCGAAGGAATGCTGAGAGCGTTTCACTGTCACGTTCTCCTTCCACGTCGACGATTTCTCCTTGCCCTTCTCCTTCGAAACTCTCTCTTTGGACCATACGGGAACCGAAGAAGCCAAAGAGGCCGTCTCCGATCGAACGACGAGGTGACCACGTGGGACCCCCGATTCTTTTTCAGAGGGTCCGACTGCTGGTCCAGCTACGGCTGCAGGCGAGACACTTGTACAGGAATAGCACTTCGTACAGGAATAGCTCTTCGAACAAACATAGCCGCTGTCCCACAAATGGCTAGGTCGAAACTGGGACAAGCGCTGCACTCTAATTGAGAGCGAGGCTTCGGACCCATTGCTCTGAAGGCGAAGGCTAAGAAACTTGAAGAAAAGATAAGAACGAGAACTTGAAAAACAATGGCAAGGCGAGAGGCACACAATTGAACATGCAAGACAAGATTAGTCAGGCAAGAAAAATCGGTTGTTTCCAAAACATAAGTTGTGCTGAAGTCAAATGAAAACAACAAAATAGCGGCGGCACACAGATCTAGCAAACGTTACATAAACGGGGCTACCATAAGCAAGTATCGAATCGAACAAAATCCCAGAGGGTTTCCAAGGCCTAAGGGCCCAACAATTACGGAGGCCCTATGAAAAAAGGTAGAAAACATGTGACAATTCAAAACACAAATACAGAATGATACAGGTGTGTAACCATAGTAGGCATGCAACATGACGTAAGGACTCCTACTCTGTTAAAGATTGTCATTCATGATTGCACAGGTGTTAAGAGGTGCATATGTAGTGCGGAGACAGGTAAGTTCGGAGGGGAGAAAATATCTATATTACCTAGGAAGACCTCCCACGTTCCTTTGCAAAACATATGTCAGCTCAAAAACCTGTAGCAATGACATCAGTGCATGTTTTCCATGCAGGGATTAACCTGGAAACAAACTCGGAAACTGAAAATAAACCTCTTTAACAGTACCTAAAATGAGTATTTTTCCTTAGTATGTTTTCAAAATTGTAATGGTCGTAAAAATCTATCTTTTTTAATTTTGAAAGAGTCTGTGTATTTATCTCATGTCAGTGTTTTATACAAATTTACCTCACACTCAGATACACACACATTACCTAATTAAAGTGCACTTGCAATAATTCAAGAAATGTTAAACATTGCGAGGTATTTAAACAGACATTTTATCCTCACTGACAGATGTAGTTTAATTAGACACAGTCAGCTATTTATCAATGTTGTAGCCATTAATTATTTGAAAATACCTGTTATGTATTCACACTCTTTGATTTTTGTGATAAAAAAGATGAACAATATATGACAGCAAATACTGAAGTATTTGGAACCATAACACATAACACAAGTAGATTAGTTATGGCAAAGTACGTATACTTCAATACTACAGAATACGTCAGTCTTAATGAAATTGTTATTTTATATCCATTAAAAAACCAGGTGCTCTCTACTATCTCTTTACTATGGGGTGGTCGAAAATAAAAAAAAAACACACTCAGTTTCTGATTTCCAAAAATGAACACTTTGTTTCTTCGTCTTTTATTCCTTTTTAGCTTCCCTCATATACAGTGACATTAGCCCTACCGTTATCTCGACATCCAAGAACATCCACTTTCATGGCTACTCCAATGAAATGTGACACTGGAACATTTGCTATCTCTGAAGTCCACAGTGGCGGATTGACAGGAATGAGTACAGAGCAGTACGGTTCAACGTTTGCTTTATAAATCTAATAGAAAAAAATAAATAAAAACACACAAAATAAAATTTCAGTGAGGCTAATCTCTCTGTGAAGCGATTGCATAATAGCATGTCCTGAACAGTCTATGTGACGTTGCGATACTATCGGTTATTTGTTCATATGATCAGTTCCTTCCCACAATAATATATACAGTAGTACCACAGTACCGGAGTGATGCATGTGTGTAAAAACAACAATAAAATAAACGAATTCTTTCATGATTGTGATGAAATTAATTTTACGTCAGTTTGAGTTTCTCTATTGACGTGTCGACTGTTCATACCGTCGCGATCAATGTGAAGCTCTGTAACCCAACCAAGATTCATGTCACTGCATCCAGAAACAACGATAGAAGAAACGACAAAACGTTCTCCAATATTTAGCTGAAAGCAGTATGACATAGTATACAATTAGTAGTTATATAAATAATTCAAAACCAATCCAGACCACGTTCATCGCTTTCGACGAATATTGATTTTAAAATTTGGTTGCTATATATATTACATTACACAAGACATTACATGCTAATTTACACAGTTAAAAAATATGTATAAAGTTATCTTGGCTTAGTGTATACCTTCAATGATTGGCTTATGCTATACCTGTAATGATTGAGTACTATTTTCTGGTTTCCAACATGAATCGTGCCCATACTTGCTGTAATGAACTGTGTTATAAAAAGGACTATCGTTATCTAGTCCCTGCCTGAGGTATCTAAAAAATTCAGCAGATAATGTGACCGGAAGAACACAATTTCCTGAAAATGAAAAATAACATACGTAATTTAGTGACATATATCCGACGGTGATCAGTAATTAAATGCTGATTTGATTTGAAGAGGTGCAATCTTGACTGGGATAATTAGTCTTTCTCAGGACATATATTGTCTCGGTCACAAGGTGTTTTTGTTGTTTGGGTCGGGGGAGGGGAGGGGAGACAGGAACACTAAGAGCAATAAAGAAGACAACCGGCACAGTATTTGTAAGTCATATCTATGGAAATCTAATGTCAACCGTCCTGTATATATGTACATAATTTCCCATGCTATTCGTTAATTGTCAGTCGGTAATTTATGTGTCTATCCATGTTACTGTTGAACTGGGTTCTACAATCGCTTTTTCTGTTACTGATAGGTACATAGCAGCGGCAGCCATCTTAGTCAACATGCATTAAGTTACATATTGTTACGGATACATTTTTCTTGATATAGTGCACAATACAAAAAAAAAACAAAAAAACAGACTGAGTAGCATTGTAAAAATAACCATGATACTTCACTCTTTAAATAGCATACCTGATAATTCAGGAACGTGAAAAGGTTCACACTCTGTCACAAAGAGAAGTAAAAAAATCCAGTTAGATCACAGCCTAGTTTACACAACAAATTTAAATGTCGGAAATGATTAATTTGTTATGTGTATTTTGGCGGTGTTGTTTCAGCCCTCGATATTAACTTGTACATTTACAAAGTTTGTAGATGCTATACCTGTGTCAAGTCGAACAAATAGCTCATAATAATAATGCGTTTCGATTGAACTCAACAGTCCTTTAGTGTTCGGGGAGCCAGCGGACCATTGGCACCATGGATGGTCATCGGGTGGTTCAGAACGGTCATACCTGATGATATAAAACACAAAGCAACACACTTAGATGCTTACATTGTAGTTAATTTTTACGTTCACTTATATAAGGAAGTAAACATCACAACGTAAATAGTGATATAAATCAAGTCCATCATTAAACTCCTTGGTTTAAATGTTAACGACGGAGGAAGCTACCACCTGTGAACACCTAGTCACTGAGGGTAAATGCCGACCTTTTACACAGTGCAAGACCCTCCATCCATAATGCGGAATACAACCAACTTCACAAAGACCCAACTGTAATATCACCACGATCCAAACGTTTCTGACTCCGTAGTGCTTGTGCATCAGCGTAACACTGATATGAAGGTACGCGGACCTGGGAGAGGAGGCGAAAAGTGGCCTCCGGCAGTTCCTACTTATTGGGGTTCCCGATCTCCTGTAAATCGAGTCTTCTACAACGCTTCCTATATCAGAAAAGTGGAGACAGCTATGTCTTGCTGCATGCACCGGTGGAGATGTGACCACGTGATGCGGGAAGGATCAGAAAAGTGAGTCCAGCCCCGACGGTTGATGTACGAGATCCGTTAAGGGGAATGTGATCGTCGGTAGAATTAGGCACAGGGTCTCCATCCTGACAAGTTTTGACTATGTTTTTTTGGAGCAGCGCTTGGTATTGGGCTCGAGAGCAAGGGGCTAGTCCGGATCAGTGGTATTGGGTTGAATACACCTAATCCCCAGTCCTCCACTACTACGTCCAGCAGCCACCGGCACGAATTGAATGCGCCCATTTCGTCGCGAGGAGTATCACTCTCCTCTAGGATCGGTACCCCTGATGCAGCGCATTTAGTCTGGGCCAATGGCGGTTGCTCATGTCCGACGTTCGACTCATGGGGCGATAGAGAGCCCGAATGACAGGAACTGAAGTGGTGTCAGTTTGAGGTCGGGGCCACCGATCGGTCTTTTTCGTGGTCAAAACCAGATGCACTGAACGAGGGGTCGCTCCCCAACACTGTCTTTTGAGGCATCGCCTGACTCGAAAGCCAGGCACTGGTTCGGATCCGAGGGGACGGAGCATGTGATTGACCTTTCGCACGCCCCCGGATGTAGGCGGGAAAGTCGTTGGGAAGCGGTGGGGTGAGCATCCCTAGGGCTAAAAGGAGGACGGCTGCCACTGCTGTTTGCTGCCGTGCGAGATCGCAGAAGGACGGTGTGGCTGATGTTGCGTCCTCCTGGGGTGCAACAATTATTCCACCCATGTCGGTTTCGTGAGTTGCGGGAGCGACGGTTCCCGTTAAAATACCCACCATATCCCTCAGTGCAGGGGCCTCTATAACCTGGACCAGTCCCAGATTGTCGCTTGAGGTGTGAGTCCTTTCCGGGCTCCTGGCGAAACGTGGACGACAGTCTGACGCCTGAGAATTCCTTTGGCAGCTTCTTGCAAACTGCCTACCGAAAAAGTCATCTCCGAGCATGAGAGGGTGTTGAGAGAGTGGTCACAGGCCCGAATTGATCCAAAGTGACCTAACGAGGGGCCGAACACGAGAAGTAGTTGGGCAAATTCTTTTCGTGACATTTGGGGATCATTAGACATGTGCTGTAGTGTAGCATGAAGATATCAGGTACCAGTATTAACACCGACAGAAACTTCATTCCCGAAGGAACCGCCGTGTCGGCATCACACTATACGTCATCAAGTTGGTAACCAGCTCGACACATAAGGTGTATTCCCGGATGTCAAGGTTTGGGGGAGGGGGCGTGGGGACGGAACAGACTGCGCCAGTCCTAATCGGAGACACGGATTGCGCGATTCTCTCTAGCCGAGTAGCATATCCCCTTTCGTTTTCCTGCTTCGAACAGTTCGCAAAGTGACCGTATGCTAGAGATACTTGTAATCAACGTATGCGAAAAAGTTAACACTACTGATGCGAAGTTCAAGCAATAGCAAAGGGAAAAGGAAAACAGAAAAAGGGAAAAATGGGGAACATGAGAAGACCCAAGGGACTAAACCAGGGAGACCCAGAGGCAGTGTCACACAAAACCCGTGCTAAAACATTCAGCATGAGCATGAGGAACACACATGGGCTAAAAAGTAAGCCAAAAACTTCCCCAAAGTCAAACGTTACTTATCCCAGGATGATTAGCCTTGAAAAGGGTGGAGTCATATTCCAAATAATCCAAAAAGGAACACTCCAGATGTGAGAGAGGCTGTAGAAGGGACCGTATTTTACCAGCTCAAGAAAACACACTAAAACACTTCAGGTGGCAGAAAAGTTGGAGAAAGAGACACTACTTAAATTATGCATAGGACAGAACTAGGGTTGTGTCAAAGGTTGCCATTTATACTTGCACAAGTGGCAAGAGGTGATTAGGTAATACAGAGACAGATAGGTTTGGATCAAACTAAACTACAAAATTTTGTCTAGTTTCCTGTAGTGTAAACTTTACGACGTTTTGAAAATAAGGAAACTTATGATCATAATTAGCAAACAGATGTAATGAATTCGTCTTCTGAGCCCTGACAGGAAATATTCCCTAGCCTTAGGTTTGAATGTCCGGTCTGGATACAATCATCATGTTGTGTATCACCTGAAGTCGCATTTCATACAAAACTTACAGATAGGAAGATAAAAAATCACAATTTGCTATTTTGCTATGTTTGCTATATTTGCATGGTTAGATGCTTAACAATATGGTTAGAGGATTTGTCTGCGGGATTTTGGACTCAAGCTATCATTATGATGTTCAGATGGCCGTAAAAACAATTGAATCTCATGAATCACTAAAAGACTCTTGTGGAGACAATTTTTTCACTGCTTTGGTGATTGATTTCTAAAGGTGCAGAAAAACACGAAATATCTGGTTAATACTTACATAAAGGACAGACAATGGAACGCTGTCTCTTGTACACACCTATACGCGCAGTCTTCCTCGGATGTGGGTGAATTATCAATTGCATTTGAGGCACGATTTACATCGTTATCAACGTAGTAACTCATTGTATATCGACGAAAGTTAGACAACACGTTGCTGCAACCTACAAATAGTAATGATAATGCTAAGGGTAAAGGTTAAAGGTTCTACGGGTAACAAATAAATTAAATGACTTACTCGAGGACATGAAGAAATCTTATAATTACAGATTTTAGACAATTATTGTACATCATCCTAGATCCTAAGTTCATTTTCATATGATAATGAAGAATGTGATTTCCAATCATATTTACGCAAAACTTATAAAACATTAATGTAGAAAGTTTGCCTTGCATTAAATGACCAAGTTCTCGTAAGTTGTAAATTGAATTCCGTAATTTTCTGTGCTATCATTTCAATTGAGTCCTCACATGTCATGACAAATACTGTGTCACAAATCAAACCAGAGGGCAATCCACTGCAATTCACAGCATGCATTGACTTCAATTAAGAAAGTCTTAAATACAGGGCCTGGATATGGGGATTAAATAGTTAACTGCAACCACGTGTCACAGAGACTTACAGGAGGAACAGAATGCTTGCTGTTGTGAGTGGCAGGCACTGATTCTAAATTAAAGCCAAATCTTCTTTAAACGTAAAATAGTGGTAAGCAAAAGAACCGAACATAAAATGGTAATATTGATATTTATTATAAGAAAGCAAGCTTAAGC
This sequence comes from Stichopus chloronotus, assembly GCA_021234535.1. Lineage (NCBI taxonomy): Eukaryota > Metazoa > Echinodermata > Holothuroidea > Aspidochirotida > Stichopodidae > Stichopus > Stichopus chloronotus. The sequence continues at coordinate 18,823,032 of CM037845.1, read as the reverse complement.
CTAGCCTGGTTGCACTACTCAAGCTCAAGTAACGATAACAATAACGGCTCAAAAGTGCATATTACGCTACACAACATAATTATACCATTGGGTTATTCCATGTAGGTTAAGCGTAGCTTAGAGTAGGAGGGCAGGATATAAGAGCACACCTATATTAGTTATTTGCACATTAGTATCCTATTTACCTGTGCAGGACCTTGCTTTGCTAAAATTACTGTTTGACTTAAAAATAGCGTTCTCATAATTGGCAAGAATGTTGAAATGCATTACCCACAGGGGCCAGTTCTGGCAAAATTATTTTGGCTAAAATTAAAAGGTGTCTATTGGCCCGGATGCCGGCTCTATGTTTTTTTTATTTACCAAAGAATCATCAGCATTCACCAAATTACTATCAGGGTCATACGTTAGGAGGTTTTGCGTGCAATGCTTAATTAGCTCTCAAGATATGGTGAAAATCCAAATTTTGAGGCAAAATTGGCTTTCTCAAAGACCAGCACTGAGATTTCACTGGATTTACTGCACATTAATGTTATGATGAGCAATGTGTTCTCGGCAATTCCTTACCAAGCCCTAAGTTAATTGGTCGAATAGTTCTCAAGATATGCGGGAAATGCAAATTTGGGGGCCAAATTGTTTTTTGTCTAAAAAGTCAGAATGCAGATTTCGCTCTCTTTATTATAAAAGTGATATATCTTGAATATTACATTCTGAGGTAAGTTCTTGCAAAATTTTGCATTGAATGCCCTAATAGTTCTCAAGATATGCTGGAAATACCAATTCCAGGGCATAGTTGGCTTGTTTTTTCTAAACTATCAGCAAATTTGACTCAATTTACCATACAACCAATACATATTGGACATTTTGTCATCATGCACAATCTTACCATGTTATATCTAATCTCTCATATACTTTTCAAGGTATTGTGGAAAAACCATAACTTGGACAACTGCGGACGCACACATCAACACACACGCTCGCACACACACTAATCACGCACACAATTCATGTACCCCACCCAAAAGGACCCGGCTGTACCCTTGGTCACTTTGCCAGCGGGTACACCTCGGTCGTCACTACACATCCTTTTCAATCGTTTTCATGGCAACCGCCCTATCCAGGGTGCACAGTACAATATAGAGCTCCACTAGTCAAGTGACTGCAATATCTCATCTCAGTCTCTATAGAGCGATGAGATGTCTGCTTATTCCTACTTTTATTTTTTCTCACAGTTCATTATTTTGCATTTCCTTCTTGTTTACTTTGTCTGAGTAAAACCTGTTTTAATTTAAGTAAACTGAATTTATCTCAAAACTCAATATATATATATATATATATATATATATATATATATATATATATATATATATATATATATATATATATATATATATATATATATATATATATATATATATAATGAAAACAGAACTCTTACACTGAGGGACTTGACAATATTGCCACTCATAATTATTGTCAGGTGAAACATAAAAACACCATGGCTTGGCTTTTCCATTTGGATTCCGGCAGAAATTGTTAGGATAATCTAAAGTGATGGAACAAAATGGAAATGGAGAGTTTCATTTTACCTGCATAAAGAAAGGAAAAGCTCATAAGATAAACGTCAAGATTGTATGCAATTTGTATCTATTGTGCATCCTTCTTTTGTAGATAATGAGCACAGAATGAATGACTTGAAATAGAAAGCTAAATATTCCAGAACGTGGACGTCGACGTGGACGTTTTTACCTTTGAACCATGAAGAAATGCTGCATATGTTGCAATCGGCTATTGTCATTCCACAATCTTTAAAAAGGATCTTACTACAAACTTGTAAGATCGAGCGTTTTTAGAGCGTTTTACTTTTGTGCCCGCTGTACAAAGATAAGTGCAATACCATATTGAGTGCTGGAGTCGAGTCCAACCAAGCCGAGTCCGAGTCCCCATGTCCCAGTCCAAGACGCAGAGTCTCTCCATAACTTCATGTTGTTTACTGTTGAATGCAAACTGACAAACTGCATAACAAGAGGGCAATCCACGGAGTTGCGTCTCATCCCTATCGTTGTCCATAATCATTCACTCTTTTACATGTATGTATTACAGTCGATCGAGAGTTTGATTGAACACCCACCACTTTACATTATGCACAGTACATAAGTACACGCAACTAGTACAAAGTACATATTTTCATGCAGAACTCATTTCCTCTCGTTTCCTTTACTTCTCAAATGAGCGCACAGCCACTCTGGATGTTTTGTATTAGTTCTTCTTTGGTCTTTTTTAGTTCTACGTCTTTGACTAGTGTATACAGGACAAGTAACAGTAAAAACATAATGAGTAGGGGTATTACCAAAAGCATGGAAAGAGACATTGTTATGAGATGTAATCGCTCAGTACAAACACGCATGCATAGGCTGACATATTTGTTCACATTGTATGGAAAAGCAAAGATCTGATAAGTGATGTTGCACCTTGTACCAACAGAACCTACCGTGCTGTATTGTGTACCCTATTGACCTACGACGTCACCGATCGCCGGGTGAACACTAAATATCAGGTTATGGGTCCCATGTGAATAGCCATTTTGGATAAAGAAATACAGCAAAATTAAGAATTTCTCTAAATTTTGACGGGAGACACAACTTCAGAGTATGGGTCAAAATTTTCTAACTTTGACCCTCATCGGCTTTTCGGTGTAGAAGGACTTGCGAATGCAAAGTTTTGGTGTCAAATTTGACCTTGGATCCTGAACTTCACCTTTGACCTAAAAAACAAACAAACACGATTTTTAGTTATAGTTGGAAGTACCATGTAAATAGCCATTTTCGATTAAGAAATACAGCAAATTTAAAAATTTTCACTAATTTGCCATTTGACCTCAAAAACTTTGACCTCTGACCTTACATTTTGACCGGAGACACAACTTCAGACTACCGGTTTAAATTTTCCAACTTTAACTCTCACCAGCTTCACGGTCTAGGAGGAGCTGAGGACGCAAACTTTTGAAATTGGAATTTTCTTTCGCGCACAAGTACACGCATAGCCAGTGCACCACCTGGGATAGACATTTTCTATAGTAGGGCTTCACCTCAACTCGATCTTTGGACTTGATTTCAAATTCATTCGTTAAATAGTCCCACTCAGGCTTACCATATAGCTTAGTATGCATATTATCCGTGCAGTCTTGATGTTTTTACAATCTCTACCCAAACGCAAATATGACAAATAATTACTTCTGGTTGGAAAATTGATTAATTTCTCAATACAGTTTTCTGCATACTTACCAGGTGAAGATACGCCGAATGAGCTGTTAAACAAATCAGTGGGTACTTTCGACCAATCAGTACACAGGAATCCATTTTCCGTGTAGTGAGCAATATCTTTGTAATTTTCACCCTTGCCCTGGTAACATCCCATTCGATCTAACACACAACGGAATGAAATAAAAGACAGGAAGACAATGACAGAAAACTTTGCTGTTCGCTTGGAGCAAAAAGGAACTGGTGATTACTCAATAATGCACCTCAAATGAAACTGAACTATTCATTTTCAAGTGCATGCTGATATTTCCATGTTTTGATTCAGTGATGAAATAATTTTCGAATAAAACTCAGTGTAGTCATTAAATTCACATGTGTGTTATACATGGAAACATGATGAAGTGTTTTTTTTTTAACATATGGTACACAGTATATACATTCGCGAAGTATTAAATCTATTTAAAGCATGTTCCTTACCGAAGCAATGTGGATACCTACAGGCAACAGTAAGTACAGAATCGACTCGAGAATTTGCCAAACAGAACGGAAAATTGTGGTATATACTGATATGCCGGCAGAAGTTTCCTGGCAACCCTACAGAAATAAAAAGGACACAATAAGCCTCTGTAACAAATCATATGTCTGGAAAGTCAAACACGATTCACTTCTGATATTTTATAACACAGATGCGGTGAGTATTTTACGGCGTTAATTATTATCGAAGATCGTGTATCAACAACTAAGAAAAAGTTGGCTTCACTCATAACTTGAAGAATAAACATCAAATGAGAAATCAGTTTGATAAATTTTTTCTATTTGTTACCATTGTTAAGATATGCGTTTGCCATAAATGAAATCATTTTACAGAAGTGACTACATAAGCAAAAGGTATGATAAAATGTCATGCACAGCGGTAACATTCGTTTTGTTAGCAGTACAGCTATTGTCTCATAATTACTTGCCCTCTAATTTACAGAATATAGATCATCGAATTTACAGAATATAAAATATAGAATTTAGAGTGATATTAGTATTTAAAAAAGACAACAATTACTTCCAGAATAAATCCCTCACGGCATAGCCACTTTAAGTTGTCCATGAAATGAATGCTAAGAAAAATAAGAGTAACATAATACATATTATGCACGTCCCTCCATTGACGTCACAAATATGCATACTAATTCAATGTTAATTCATGATGCAAGTACAAATTCTGCTTTTAATATCGTCTTGTCATAGGACAAGACGATATTACAATATCATCTTGTCGTATGATATTAAAATGATAACCTTTTCTTCTAGGTACAAAGGGAATGCACATGTTTAGGTGATAATTAAGTAGTTTATTAAAATTATTAAATGCGTCATTTACGCATATAATGATCTGAACTTTTGACCTGCATTTTTTCTGTTCACCTGCGTCACTACCAGTAAAGGAGGAAAATACGTTTCGGCTTTTGATTATATGCGAGTTGAATTACAGACATACAGTTTGCATACAGATAATGACCTTAATAATGGATATGTTAATGTAATTCGTTTACTAATTTGCAGTGAAGATCATAACATACCTCTGGTCTTGAAAAATTCAAAGCTATCCCAAGTGAAGCAGCCATTTTGGGTAGTGTAGTTAATGCTCGTGAATTTAGCACTGACATCAAAACAGTCACGGAAACCAACTGTTAAATGAAAGTACAAACATAAATCACTAATTTATACACAGCATGAATGATGTGTCTTATATTTTAAGGAACAATTAAAAGAAAAAAAATAAGACTTGCAAGCTTGATCCTCATCGGCTCCATCGAGACAGTCAGGTAGGCCGTTAGTTGTCCCAGCTGATCCTATGCAATGCCCATCTCCACACGTAAAGTGGTTGCTTTCACAGTGACCTGTTAAAAAGAAAAAAAAAACTGTCTGTTGTACAACATGTATTTTACATGTTACACGTATCATACACTTATCCTGCTATTACATGATAAAAGACAATATAAAAAAGATAAAAGACTGACGTCTGTAACAAGAATTGTTACTTTTTTTCTACAATAAACCAATTTTCCTGAAAATGATGTCACACCTGTCGTGAGATTTATGTTTAAAATTAAAGACTGAGGAATAGTGCACAAAGAGTACGATTAATATTGCAAGAGGTGGCTCTAAGGGGATGAACGGGGTGGCTATTAGTCTAACCACATAGAGGTACTTTTTTAGAGTTGTCGGAAATTGTGTATAAACTTTAGGTACGTTGAGTGCTGATAGGAGTGGGTGCTAAGGGGGTGAGATATATTCCCAAAACTGTTTGCCCTCTTAGAGCAAGATGTAATTCTCCCACACAGATTTGTAGGGGCAAAAAGACACAAAACGTCTGCGCTCTCTACGCCTTATATAGCTCTCCAATGAAAAATACCGATACTTAAATTTTTTTTAAAAATGACAATATTCATAACAAAAGATATACTACAGACAAAGAAGAAGATATCACTCGCATGTCTTTGCACATCTAACACTGCTATCAGTGTAATTATTATCAAAACAAAGTACCAGGGTTAGAAACATTACAAACTTTGCAAGTTTCATTCGGAGGAGTTATGACATATACACATTTTTGACGATCTATTGCCTCAAAACATTATGAAAACTGTTGGAAAATTATATTTTCGTTATCTTTATATCATAAATGAAAAAGTGATATTGAAAAGGACTTCTATCCATTGTTCACTCATTTTTGGAAAAACCGTTGTAGAGCTACTAAGATTTAAATTAAAGGGCATTGGAATACAATGTTTTAGCAACTGAACAGAATATCAATATGGATAAATTTGTGATACAGGTACATGGCACACACTGTTAAAACCTTATGTACCTTGGAGACAATTTGTGTTACCACAGTGAGGAAATGTTGGTTAACATGCCGTGCATTTTCTGCTTAGTAGAAAGACCATTTTGCCTGCCGTTTAACCAAATTTTGCTGCTTTGTCAAAACAAGAAATGTTCTGTTCATTTTGTCTTTGAACTACAAACGAAACAAGCACACATAAACAACCTGAAAAATGTTACTATTTAAAGTACATCGTTCTAAGTTTCATCTTTTAACAAAGTTCATGTTCCTGTTTAAAATATATTTGTACTTTCATTTACTTTGAAAACATCTGTTCTTAGTTATATATATATCACAGAACTGACGTTTTGTCACACATTCAGAAATTAAAAAACATTTTCAAAGGCCCTTTCACAGCATTGATACTGGTATTGGTATATCTGCTACTGATGTCAGCTAGTCCCCACAGACACTAATGCACTTGATCGGAACAAATAGAAACGTTTCACAAAGTAAGTGAAAAGAATCTGTAAATTTTCCGTTTTATGACGTTAATCTCCCTTAACATAAATAGGTGGAGCTTAGTTTACTTTACATTATTACATTTTCCCTATCAAAGTGATTGCTGTTGCTTTGAATAATATCCCATGAGCGTTTTTCATTGATTAGAAAGGAATTCATTTATTACTAAGCTTGTCTGAAAATGTTTTGCATTGTATGTACTATTTACTTTGAAAACAATTGTTACATTGTACAATACAATGACTTTCAATTCATAAAATCCTTACAGATTTGCTGCCTAAAACGATCTCACAACAAAAAATACTCTTTGTGGTTTGGTGGAAAACGACGTTGAAATGCCAATACCTGGTTTGTTGACAAACGGGTAGTCTACAAAAAGTATGAAGGCAGCACAATTAAATAACATAAAAAAATGAGGCAATGAAAACGGTAACTGTAAATTTACATGAAGTTAATCTTTATAAAACAGAAAATGCCTGTTTTACAAGAGACTTTTTAAACTAATTTACGTATAAAACTGTAAAAAAAAAATACCGTTTATGACTGTTATTTCGTGATTACAGTCTGGTTGTAAACAAACAATAATTGGTGTGCACAAAGCCCCCAAAACTGCCATAAAATTACGTAAATTTACAAAACATTTGTAACACCCCAGACAGGAAGTAATACCCTAGTACTTGGTCAAAAATGTATGTAAGCTATTTTGCGTCACTTCTCTTCTATTTTGCAAGCTTCAGGACAGGCAAAAAAGTAGATAATGTACCACGTTTTTCTCACTTGATTAACGTAAAGACTACAGTGACTATTACAATTTTTAAACCGGGTAAATCAGTAAAAACTAGTTTAAGCTGAAAATGGGTAGCACATGCAATGAGATACACATTGAGAACTGACAACGTTTAAATCGCAACTGACCACAAAACTCACTCCAACATTGGACCAAACCATGACATACGTTGATATGCCTTAATTAGTGACTAAGAAAGCTCACTTTTTTTTTTGTATGTCGCATGTATGGATGCGAGCAGTAACTAGTCTTAATAACTTATTTTGAATTACAGTAATCATTTTGATACCAGACATTGTTGTAATCACGGTGCTGATGAAAAATGCAAAAATCTGAAAAGAATTCTGTACAGGGTTATGTTGATCTAACAGGTTTATGCATCGAATTAAGTACAAGATCTCATGAAATTTGAAATGACTTAAACCTCTAAACTTGGAAAAATTTTGTATGCAAGTTTATTAAGTTACATTAAATAAGTTAAATCTATTGTGAAAAGTCATTTTTGAAAAGTCAAGTTTAAAGTCATTTCCGTCCATCTCCATGTAAGATTTCTCAGTTGCTATGATTGATTACAAGGTTTGATGTTGACGGAAATGTATACTGGTAACTTGTTGTATTAAGCTTACTTGGATATTTGGACCGTAATTTAAACATTGGCAAGCCATTCTGTAAGACATTCATTGTATAAAGATATGTGAATACAAGATCGTCAATATTATGTGAACAACTTTCTTGTACTAAAAAAATTTCTCAAGAATAAATACAGTACTTAAAATGAGGTTCACCGATGGACCGACTTTTGAAGATTCATATATTGACAGATTGAGTAACCATTTATGCAATTATCTTCCACAGGATAAATTGGAAATGAGTGTACCTACCTTCTTCTGTAAGAGATACGTTGACATAGACTAAAATTGGAACTCTAATTTGGAAAATCTGAATCCAAAATGAATCAGATCGAATTTTTAACCTCTCCAGGAAAAAAAATCAAATCCGTAATGGATATTTGAATGATTAAAAAGAACACTGGATGCATTCTGCGTGTCCATTCCTTCTCCAATGACAACGAAATTCTTCCCATCAATTCCCTTCAGTTCGACAAAGTCCAGCCTTATCACAGATGTCAGAGATTCTGTGTCTGGAATCTTATATAATCCAGTCCACAGACACGCTTTACTTTGTATAATCAGCTCCATAGTTTCTTCCAGTGGTAGAGTTACATTTTCTGTGCTACGTGTACAATTTGCAGGAAGATTCAAGTCTGAAATAGCAAAATATCGACGGTAAAGTATTCTTATTTTGAAATTTTAAAAGTAAATTGAGAGATATTTAACATGAAGATCGGGGATTCACATCATCCGTAAATGTCTCCAGAGTCATGACTATTTTAAAAATGTTTAAAGCTATTACAGATTATACATTAATTTATATGTGATGAACTAATTTGACGGAAGCATTATATTTTCATCCTTCAGCATATGGTCTATTAATAATAAAATTATGGATTTGTAACCAGAAAGCCAATGGCTTCGTAATTCCTTGCCATATAGATATATGAAAACAAACATGAAACAACCGCATAACAAGTATGAGATCTATTACAATTATCCGTCTTGAAACTTGTTAATAAGCTTTTGACCCAAAATAACCTTTCACCACAATAGGGTCAGAAATTAATAGAAATAGTCTATTCAATACGGGCAATACACATGCTAAGTATGAAATCCCTTACAGTTACCCTTCTTGAGATAAAACGGTCACAAGATTTTGACTTCTTTTGGTGACATTAAATGACCTTTGACCTTCTCACAAAGAATAGGGCATATAATGAATATGAGCAATAGACATAGTTTGAGATCCCTCACAGTTTTTGTTTCTTGAGAGAGATAGATGCTTACATGATTTTGACCCTTTACAAGCTTTTCACAGGTTGACGCGCGATGAACTCAAGTGACCTTTCACCCTATCAAAGTATAAGTATGAGATCTCTCAAGAACTATCATTCTTCAGATATAAGAGTTTACACGCTTTTGACCTTTCAACAGTTGGTGATCCCACATGACCTTTGACGTCCATCAAAAACAATACGGATTATCTACTTAATATGAACAAGTCAAAAATATGCATAATATGAGATTCCCTACAATTAATGTTCTTTAGATATTGTGTTTACAAGGTTTTAACAGTTTGACCTCCGTTGAACTCAAATTACCATGACCTTCACTAAAATCTATAGGGATCATATATTTAGTTGGCCAACACACACACACACTTTTTGGAGATATTGTGTTTACAAAGTCTGTGGTGACTTCAAAATATCTTTGACATTCACCAAAACAGTAGGTATAATCTACTCCGCATGATCAACCAAAACACTAGGTATGAGATCAGTCAAGTTTATCCTTCTGGAAATATTGCGTTTACAAAGTTGTCACTGTTTGACCTCTGGTGACCTCAAGTAACCTTTGACTCAGACCGAAATCCGTTAGGATCATCTACTCAGTGGGGCCAACAAACGATAAACACTTAGCTCGAGTGAAATTAAAGTCATACCTGTTACAGATGTTACGTGAGCAATGAACCCAAGATTATTCCCGTTGAAGCGAGACTCATACCGCAAAGTTAAGCTATTAGATGGCGAAGTGACCTTCACTGATTCAAACATCCTGGCTTTTCGTAACGAAAAGTTTGTATTATACAAGTATCCATAACCAATCGTAAGTTCTGCATCTATCAATACTGCTTCCACATTGATTACTAGTTGGGTTCCTACAGGACTGACCACAAGCCACAAAAACTTCCAATGAATACTTTTATAAGGAAGTGGGAAACCTAGTGAGGCAATTAGTGCTTCCTCTGATATATTCACAAATACACCTGGGAAAAAAAGAAAATCAGATAACGACATTACATTCAGCATGTTAACTCTTTTGATTTCCATTTCACCAGGTGTTACTGTGCAAAGAGATAAAAAAATAGAAAAAAAGAAAAAGATGTAAAGAAAGAATATACGTAACTAAAAAACACATAATTCAAATAAGTACATGGTCATACACTAAGATGTGTCATGGTTATCCATTGCTAGACCCAGCTGATTCAATTAAGGAACCATGAATCAGTAAAATAGGTCACTGAGGTGTGATGATGATGGTGGTGATGATGATGATGATCATGATGATGATCATGATGGTGGTGGTGGTGATGATGATGATAATAATAAGAAGACAAAGGGTTCAAGAACAAGACAGACTACAAGTCGAAGTAGGAGAAATTGATGGAGTGATGGACCTAGTATAAGAGCAAGTTGTCCAACAAAGAGATGCATAGGCAATTCAAATGATGTCACACTGACAATTTCTTGTAAGCATAGCTTGCATCGTGTTGTGGTGTTAGTGTAGGGTTTTGCATGTTTTAATATTTTCCATTTTATATTTGATGTTATTATGTTTAAGAGACAAAACGTGTTTACTAAGTTCAGTTGTGTGTCTTTTGTATTGGTGTACGAATGAGCTTTTGTAGTTATTATAGCGTGTTTTGAATTCTGTGGCCGAGATGCCGACATATGTTTGTGTGTTGTATTTGTCTTCTCTTGTGACGGAGGCTCAGTGAGCTACTCCTGCTTCTCTGCACTCTCCTTCAAGGGAGCACTGTTCTTATATATATTCCAAGTTGATGACACGCTGACGTTCCAACGTTTTACCAATACTGTTTTAAACTTCCAACCTTGAAGTCCTCAAGTTAACCAGCTTATTTTTACAAAGACGCTTGAAGGTACATGTCTTGGGAAGAAGAGTTACTCGTAAATGCTGAAGGCAGTTGTCAAACATTTTGATGGTTGTCAATTAACAGAGTTGTTCTTTAAGTGAAATTACTTCTTTGCAGGCTATGGTTTCAACAATTAAAATCAGCTACATACTTACGATCAACTCCTTCTGAACACTTGAACACCTCGTAGTTTCGCTTGACAAGGAGTGTCTAGCTTCTAAAATGCGAATTATCTGAGCGATGTGTTTTTTTGTATAGTAAAGTGTGCATTCGTCTGTATAAGGAGACCCGTTACATCTCAATTTTCTTTGTCCTGAACTGAATTGGGCCTGGCAAAGGCAGTAAAAGAGGATGATCAGTGTTTGATAGATTTGGATGATGGAAGAGATGGATAATGAGATACTTCATCTGAGTCGGTTCCGTCAGCGTGGGGAAGGCAATCAAGGACGGCAATGATTACTAAACTGTTCGAAAAGGTTCTCTTGCTCAAGGAAATTAACAGATGTATTAACATTGAAAATATGAATTCTAACGTGGCACACAAGTGTTGGTATACTGTTTATGTGTTTATTTGTGTCTGGAGACGAATGCACACTTCACTATATACATTGTACTACAATTATACAACTTCAGAATAATTAGAAGGGCTATTGTGTAATCTGCACTGCAGAAGTGTTGTATCAGAAGCACACAATCTTTGTGTAATTCTAACACAGGCTATGTGATCCATTTGTGATAACATTATACAGTAACTGTGTAAAGATCGCACAACACATATATTTGTTCTACCAACAAAGCGAATCTCCCGCTATTGAAGCGTGGGCAATTCTTTGTAGCATACAGTCTGTATGAATCAAATCATGATAATTCATACATACGATATGCCATTTTAATATAGCTTAGCTTGTTACTTTCCCTTTTCTTCTTGCAATCACGTATGTTTGTTCCCTACTCTACCAAACGCTTTACTAATTCTACAATGTCCGTGTATACAACAGTTTATGTTGATTATTAACACACACATTTAATATTCTTGTTTGACCTAATGGTCCATGACTTCACTTCAAATAATCAAAAAGGGCATACGATGACAAGGAAGAAATGTAGAGCGTTGACTAAAATGTGACTTACGGCAGTGGTTCGGACTAGAATCTTCACATTTTGTTTTGTAATGACATTTGCTTTTTGGTGTCGGAATTTGATCATCGTAGAAACAGAGATCTTTACTCGTATCTAAGGAAAAACAAAATAAAACTTTCCATTATGCTATCTACAAACAAAAGCAACACACATATAAATGTTATTGCGTTTCAAGAAAAGCGGCAGAGAAGTCACATAGCTCACAGAGCTCTAACATGTATTCACATATGCACACATTAAACAAAAGTAAACTACGAAAGCAAAACACATCTCCGAGGTCTCATCATCTCAATAAGAGAATAGTACATAAAACACAGCTCCATGTAAACACAGAGAATTAGAAGAAGCTCTGTGAGGCTCAACATGTAAATAAGAGTAGAGGTCTGAAAAAAGCTATGTAGACTCCTCATTTCAGTGATTGCAGATAATCCAGGCACAATTCTGTAGTCTCGTCGCCTCATAATGAAACACAGAGACGTGCAACTTCGCCATCTTCTTAAACGAAAAAAAGGTGCAACTTCACCAGCTTGACGTTTAACGTAGATAATGCGTGACTCAACTTTGCATGTGTGAATTAGTGCTCACAGCAGTATCAACGGAACAAGAACAATATGGCTCTAGACTAGAACTGTAAACCATAACTCAAAGTGAAAAAGGCAGTATACAAAGCCCGTTCTTTGATATTTCTGAAATGCGTAAAAAGCAGAAAAGCTCGTAGCTATATCTAGATAAAAACTGCAGGTTAAAAATGCAGCACCATTGTGAGTCACAAGAGCCTTGCATTCTACTCTTTGTTAACTTTAAGATGAGGCAAGGTTGTAAATGAAGTCACTTGTACGCGCAATTTGATTAACGGTTGGAAGAGACCACAACTGAAAACACATCCGTGCTTAATCTCAAGGAAATAAACATACCTGCGTACTCGACTACGGTGACATCTATGTGAAATCCGTAACCGGGATTATAGTAACGGCTTTCGAAGTTGACCAAAGTATCTCCGCGGGTGTAGAAGATATATCCAGATGAAACTCTACTTAGTTCAACCTGAACCGGTATCTCAATTCCTCGTACATTTGTAAGAAATTCCATGTCAAGAAAATCGTAGGATAGACTAGTCTCATAAAATAAGAAATCAAACTTCAAATAAGAGTTTCCTTCCACCTTAATGTGCCAAGTTTGGTGGTTGAAGTTTGGATATGCTCCCTGGTAGTTTGTGCTGTACATTGAAATGGTATCTCCAATACGCAAGGCAGCTGCAAAACAAATGCCATATAACATATACATCATTTGATGTCTTATATAGTATTTTAGATGAGGAGATATGTACTAATATACCGTTTGCATTCAAAAGTGCCTTAGTGCAGGTCAGATTAAATTTGCATAAAACTGTCTAATATAATTTTACAAAGTACATGGTATTTATTTCTACATAAATATATCTGGGAGACAAATTTGTTATAATGTAATGAAAACGAATTGCTAAGCATCAGGAGTGATTTTTTGTAATTAAATTTCATTTGAACAGACCGCACGAAAGGCAACAAAAACGCCATTCAATATCAGAAACAGATATATGATCGAATGGTACAAGCGTGGAACAAATGTGCTTGAGGCCAGTTTGTTCGAATTCTACAGATGAGTTCAAAAAGGAAGACACCGGTCAGGAAGTGATTTTTAAGCTCAATAATTTAAAGGCAGCATTGATACCACTGACCGTCCCGATTATGTCACTGGCAAACTCTCCCAGTGGATCCCACCCAAAGTACAGAGCCCCACATAGATGCAATAGTAAACAAAGTGAGTGGTCATTTGGACTATTTCATTTAAGCTACTAAACGGCCAGTCCTTGCAAATCTCTTCACCAGAGGGTAAAGTCCCCCCCCCCCCCTTGAGACACAACAGAAATATAATCGTTAGACAAGCTAGCAAAGGAGGTGTCATCACACTTGACCAAGACGCCCACACCAGGAAAGCGAACACACAACTAACTAACAAGGACTACTTCATCGAGGTGGACAGTGGCCCAACGGCATTATCACAGGAACTGATATCGCTAGTCAGGATTTTACGAAGCGGTGAGACTCAAGATCTCTTAGTGAAATATATATACCACAACAAAAAGGCCCACAAAAGACCAATCCCGAAGACAACGATTTTGTGTCTGCTGCTAAAGCACTCTCCATGGACTCTCCCGGCAGACGAATTGCATTTGGTCCTACCGCCAAATCCATTTTATCTGGTTCTCCTACTGACCAATTACATCTGATCCTCTCGGGAGACCCATTATACCTGGTCCTCCCTGCAGACATATTATGCTTAATCCTCCCGGCAGACCCACCATATCTCGTCCTTCCGGCAGACCCTTTACATCTGGTCCCCCGGTAGACCAGTTATATCTGTTGAAGGAATACTCAGAACACAACCCTGGTTTTATCGACTAGATCCTTAAACGTCTAACTGACCCACACACCCAGCTACATACAATACACCACCGAATTCTTTAACAAACTGGCAAGCCTATACAATATCCCGGAAAACACCCTTCTAGTAACTATGGATGTGGCATCACTGTACACCAATATCCAACACAATAAAGGAGTGAAGGAATGCTGCAAATTTTTTAACTTATCCTGTTACTAGTATACCAACGGATGTGATATGTTCTTTAATTATGTTTATATCGATTCACGTTGACATACAATTTTTTTGCCTCTACAAATAATTTTTATGTACAAGTGAGCGCGACCCGCGGAACCTGTATTGCACCATGCTTTGCCAACATTTCACGGCTTCAATCGATAAGTATTTTATTAACAAGAGTACCGACAAAACCCTATTTTATTCCCGTTTCATCGACGATATTTGCCTAATGCTGGCTCTAAACGCTGGTTCTTAGAATAATCTTTTCTTTCTTGTATGAAATATGTATGTTCTTGAATGTATGAAAATACAATAAAGGCCATATGTGCTATGATTACCTTAATAGTTACTTACGGCAGTCTAATTCATCTGCAAAGTCTTCACAAAATACTTCAGTGTTGCATAACTCTTCAGGAGGCAAAATCTTTCCGTCACACTGCATTGAAGTATAACACACACTTATTCTTTGATATTCATAAAAACATATTATGTATACGTGAAAACATTTACCAATAAACTGGCTGTTTTGAGAATTTGTGAATACCAAGCGGACTTAAATAGTACCAAACCTGAGGCAGGAGTTACTATATCGGTTTCATACAGAAGAAATAATCCTGAAGTTGGTTTACGCATGTCATGATGTAGACAAACTTCATCTTGTTATAATGATCATAAGTTCATTTTAATATGCGTATTTACAAATATTTGTCTATTCGACAACAATTAGGACCAGTTAAAAATTGATACGAAGCAAAAATAACATATGTGAGTTTGCGGCAGTCTGCTGGGTAAGTAAATCAATGACACTCTTTGCTCTTATTTTTCGTAATTTCACTTAATTTATGAATAAGTCAAAATTTTCTCAAAGAATTACTTTGAAAAGTGATTTTGTTAAATTAAGATCACCGAAAGGGACTGCAGTCGTTGCCTTGGTATGACTGTACTATTACTGTGAAACAAAAATTTGACCAACTCAATACTACACAGTACTACATAGAAACTGACATGTTGACGAATTTATGACTTTAAAGAATATTTTACAATACTTTTAAACATCTCAATATATGGTAGGATTAATTCTTTCAATTAACGAATTGAATAGCTGAAATAATGGTCTTCCTTTGAAATGAGTAGTGATGTACGCACAGAGGATACACCATGCGCTGAAGCGAAGGATGCAATCAATAAAGAGAGACCAATGCTGTCAGAATATTAACTTTCTGTAATCACAATTCAGTGTTTATCACGGGCTCATTGAGTTGATGCAGTTTATTTTGTGACGAGTTTGAAGGAAACATTTGCATGCCAATACTTTCGTTAGTCTCACTAGCCATGTATCTGTTCCGGCAGTTACTGAAAATGTGAGACTTCGTAGTTTCTATGCACACGACTTATATATGGTTAGCACATTTATGATAAAAATGTGTCTGGTAACAGATTTGCAATGAGTGATTTTGATCGTTCATTACCCTATTGTTACTTCAAATGAATCTCTCATTACGATTAATAATATTAACCATCGACACATGAGTAATATACTTTAGGTGTAACAAAGTACCAATAATTTTGTGAGTCAATTCAATTAGTCCCTCTAATAAACTACTTTGTATCCTAGTTTCTAGTGGAGCGGAAAATCTCTACTCAAATAGAACCATTATCCTTTTAATGTCAGTTGTAAGTTGTATTTAAATCACCTCAAACGTCATAATTTCACCAAAGAGAAGTACATTAAAAGTCAAGTGTGAAATCCACAGGCCAGATATCTTACCAATTTACTTAGATGATTCTGCTTTATGTAATATAATGGATTAATGCAGTAAAGAAATGCAAGTTTTTGATGTCGCATCGGCTGAAATGAGGTACCCTACTTACATAATTTTAGTGTCTTTAATTTGAAAGCTAGACAGCCAGATAGAGATAAACTTGAAAATAGGATGTAATGGAGGGTGTTGGAAAGAGTCGGTTATGTAATTTTACTTGTACTGTAAAAATAAAAAAAGTTAAAAGACACTTACAGAGTGATGAAGTGTTTGCCGCTACAATTACTGCTTGGAAATCGGTATGGACTTCAGAGGAATCACTGGTGAATGTTACATTCAGCACACGATAATAAAACACGTAAACGTTCGTGATATCGATTACACCGCTGAACGAAATACTGTGATTCACAACCTCGGTAGTTGGACCGTTGGTTATTGTTACTTCATCAAAAGCCTCTTCGGTGTCGAAAAGGTGAAGTTAAGCAAGAATCCGGATTCAGATATGAACAGCCATGTTTCCATTTGGTTTACTTGGTACTGGTCAGGAATGCCAGGTGACATAATGATCACCTGTTCACCAATCTCAAGGTGTGCTTTTGAAAAAAAGAAAAAAAAAAGGAAAACGAAAATAAGAAAAGGGTGAACAATGACATGACGTGGAATGAGTTGATGGTCACCGTGATGGTAGAGGCATTTAGTACCTGCCACCGTGATCAAATGTTGACCTCAAACGTAACTCGAAAACATGTAGGGGATTGAAATGTAGGGTATGGGGTCACTGGGGTTAGGTGTAAATGAACCGATGGGCTCGGAAATGTTATTTTCCGTGGTCTGGAAGGTGTTTTCAGCAAAACCTTCACGGTGCTCCCCGTGCTAGCTACGGTGGTGCTCAGCTTAGATAGTGTACTCCTATCATAAACGTATGGCAATATGTGGTCCCAATCATAGGTACCTTTTGGGGATAAAAAGTTAAACACATGGTAGATGGCCAATGCGGTACCTTCTTTTGATGGTTCTCTATGGTTCCCATGATTAAACAAAATCAAATCTCGTCGACCTAATAATAAAATACACTGATTTGTAGTATTACTTTGGTCGTTGTTGTACGGGCATTACCGGTTTATGTCTAACAAATTCGTTGGGGTGTATCAATGAAAAGGTCTTAATTACTGACTGAGGTACTTTTCCCGGTACTTACACTCCTCATCTGGTTCGCTGCCTTCAGCCCTACACTCAACAAACAATAAGAAAGTAACAAAGAACACACTTGAAAATCCATCAACGATATCCATTGTAAACACATTATACATGTGTAAACAGCCAGACGTTTTTGGGACTTACTGATATATTGAACAACTTGATTTTACTGTGACTTTTTCTTGCACAACTGTGCTTCTCGAATGAGCGACCTGCAAAATATTTCAAGAGCCAACTTATGACGGATATCTTATCACCACTAAGGTTAACTTTTATGTCAATCAACGAATTTCCCTTTTTCTGAGTTTTCTTCTTAAATTGGTGCTCCTGGAGCCTGTAGACTTTTTTCTTCTGTAGATGATGCATATGCTGCAATTAAATATTGTATGCAGAAAATAACTGTTTCCTTTTCATAGCACCCTTTCAATTGTGCTAGCTATGTACGCTTCTATTATTTTGGAGATATATATCGAGCAGCTGACATTTTGTCTCCATACCAATGCTAGAACTTACCCTCATATCAAAGGTAAGCATTGTTAATTACATGATCAGATGTCACAGACAGCTCTGTCTGTTAATAACGCCCATCACGTGAGTAGTCTACGTAACATTTATGTATGTACGTATGATTGTTTAATGTTTAAAGGTCACATCTTTACTTTGGTATTTCGTTTTGTTTTCGTTCTGCACACTGGTAGTAAATTAGTTGATGGGCCAAGGAAGTTGGACAGTTTATCGTCACCAACATGGTCAAGTTTCTGTTTTTTGCTACATAATGTCAATAACAAATGACCGTTTTAAGGCCTAAGGCTTTCGTCTTTCTTGATATCTAATTTACAATTTGTTTTTTGAAACTTAACATTATCTTGCAAGCTCTTCTTCTGTAAAAATATTTAGGCGGAATCTTAATCAAAAAGATGGAAACAATGAAGTCAACTGACTGCCTTGGATTAAGACACAGCATTTCCCCTCCTATAGACAAAAAAGTATTTCTACAGCAATCTACAGGAAGCGTGCTGGTTCCTGCAACATTTTACCATGAATATGTATTGTAATGGCACTGCACAGTGTACAGTGCTGTCAAGTGGGTTGTTTGTAATGAGACAAGTAAGAAGAAACATGTTATTGTATTTAGAAGTGCGGATGGGTAATATGAACTTATGTACATATTAAACAGGTCTTCCATTAGTAAGGCTCTATAATACCAAGGCTGGAGCTTACTGAAGTTCCATGAGAATGAACACATTTCAAGTGAGATTACTTGTATGAAAAGGAAACAGAACAATTTCTCTCAAAGCTTTTACCAGGGTGGATCACAAGACGATAAATCGTGTGGTCGATCAATCAACCACGAAGGTAATAGTAATTCTTTAAAACCCGGGGCGTTACAGATTCTAGATTTATCCATCATAGCTGTGGCAAATCCATTTTACTAGTGAACTATAGCCTGCACATTGAAACTTCTGTGGGTCTTGTGTAGAGGCCTATGACCTCGACGTTTGGTCTAAGGCCCACTGTAACTTTGCTACAATATAAAGGGGTGATCTATGCGCACTAAAAAAAGATGTTTTTCCAAAACTGTGACAGTTTCACCAATAAGAGTCGGGACGTTTTGATACAAGCGTGGTGCCACCTAGAATGACTTACTACTTGCCTAAACAAGGTATTATTCTCAAAAAAAAAAAAAAATAATAATGCGACTATCAGAATTTATACCTTTTAATGACTAAAGGAACTTGAAGTTGAAGTCTTCTCAGTACCACATTATATGTGAATTTTACAATATCCATTTGCCTGTGTGCTTAAAGGGATCACGAATAAACTTAATACCCTGTAAGCTGCAACTAGTAAGCTGCAAAGCTTACAATGGTCGTAGCTTACTTTATCTTTGTGTTATTTCTGCTATTTTAGTGTTACCAGTTAGTCACAGTTAATTGCCTGGGGCATGTATTTTTGAAACTATGATACCTTGATCTTAAATGCATATTATGAAGGATAGATATGCAGATAGTACAAGTCATGTTCTTCATATAGTCTTTTGGTGTCCTACAACAAATCGACTTGATCTTACAGTATCGTTATTTATGTCAAGTTAAACTAGGACTGTTGGATTTTAATACATGTTCGATGTAAAGTGATACACAACAAGAAAGTTCACCATCCTTCCGTATTTACCTGATCAGTCATATTCACATCATAGCGAAAACAGGTTTTTGGACATGACAGGCTAGGAAGGTGTGTACAGGATCGTAATTTTTAAGAAATACATAAAACATACGTCACTCATTCATGTTGGATATATACTGGAAACTTCACTCTTTTTGATGTGGTCGTGAGGGAAAAGCATCTAATCTATCACCTGCGGTAAATTTAATACCAATATGTGTAGAGTTTTATAATTAAATTGTACTGAGTCACATTCAGAACTCTCTTGCATTGATGACTTATATGGTTATGCACACATATTTCCGAGCAGGGGTAGCAGTGTGACATTGACCTACATGTCTGCTCCAAACCAGATCCATCAAGGCCAATTGTCTTTCTCTGAGGACTGACCCACCTCCCCAAAAATTTAACCCAGCCTCCCTTATTACCCTTACGCCAACCACCAAATCTTCGTTGTCTACTCACTTTCTGCCAACTTCGTACCCACTTGATCCCCCCATAGGCAACACCTCGTGCAAGAAATCTCGATGTCAAATTTGTAAACACATGATTATCATGCTAAAATCCTTCCGAACTTAAACTGCGACTCTGCAAATGTTGTGTACATTTTATTTTGTAACAGTTGTGACAATGGAGTCTATGTAGGCGAAACCGGCACAAAATTCAGATTATGATTTAACAAGCATAAGAAGTCAATACGTGACAACAGCCGAGGATTTCCGGTAGCTGAAAACTTTAATCTCCCCTTTCATTCTATGTCTAATCTCAAATGCGTATTATTAGCATCTGACTTCAAGTAAACCATACAAAGAAAAATATCAGAAATCCACTTTATCCTCCAATTCAAGACTTAACAAGGACCTTGGACCACTGAACCATTACACCTTCCACAAAGACCCATAGCACTCCCTTGTCAAGCTTGACTTAACTCGTTTCATTATTCTCAGTAGTCACTTTCTCTCTGGCTGAAGAAGATCCCAGGGGATCGAAAATTTCCAATTTCTCACATTTTCCGTACTTTGTATAGTAAACTATCCACTTACTTCATGTATTTATCATTAGTATAGCCTTCCATTAATGGATGACTTTACCGAGTTACAAATATTTACTTTGAAGGCACTCACATTAAGAAGTGTTAATTGTTAATGGTTTCGGTATTTTACACTTTTCTGTACCGTTTCTTTTCAAAGTAGCTACTGTCATTTTCGATCGTAGAAAGATGTATTTCGTCCACTAACAATCTCGACTATTTCCCTGGGAGGCCCTCAGATTAAAAACTGCTAGTTTTTAATGATTTCTTTAGTTTTGTCTTTTTATGCCGTTTCTTTTCAAAGTAGGCACTGTCATTTTCGATCATTGCGTGATGTATTCCGACAACCCCTTAGGCACATTTAAAAATAACAGAAAACGTAAGATTACACATCATCTTAGGTTGTACCTATTGAGTACAATTCATATTTAATTTTATTATAATATAATATAACTTTTAGATCATTTTTTCTTCAAAGTTCAGTTTTTGCCTCAGATATCGACGATTGTGTGTCTGTAATCTTATATACCCCAGTCGACATTAGTAATTAGTTTGTTGTCAAGATCCTTTATGTACCAGAGTTTCATGTTCTGTAATATGTATGCAAATTCCAGGGATATTCACATCTGAAATAGCAAAACGTCGGGCACTGGAATAGCCCTCATCCGTTACTGCTCAATTAACAGACATCGAATTTTGAAAATCTATAGCAGGTTACTTCCCCAAGAAGCGGCGTGCGCAACAAGTACTGGGAGAATACTGAAAAATTTCACCCCTGGCAACAATTACTTTGCTTCAGTCCAATGTAGGTAAATATGTTCCGTGTTATTGTTGCACCAAATTTGCACCATTTTGCATCTGAACCCCATCTAAAACAAGAAATTTTCACGACAGGACAATGGCTTACACATCTCCTCATGACGGCCATCAGTGGCGCATTATAACAAAATAGCTAGCCATGTGGCGCTTTAGCAAATCTACTTGCGGAAGCCTGCTCTACAGGGTGATAAAGTTCTCAAAAAGTTTAAGCCCTTCAGCATATGCCACGCTACCTCACACTCAGGTATATGTGATGCACGGACTTTACCAAGGGCATGTTACATTCGTATCCTAAAAACATATGCTCTACAACGGTCACACTTTCATATACGAAATGAATTGAATGTACAAAACACATCAGTGTATATATTTACAACTGATTAGTTGAACATTGTACGTGTGTGGAGCCAGCTTCACTGGAAAGTTCAACTGAAAGGAATTAGTAGGTTGTGCTTCGGTTGGACATCGTTAAAAGGTTCTGCTAATATCTGACACACCACAAATCACTTTTGAAACATAGAAAAAGATGCATAGTGAAGCTTGACTGACAATTGAAATCATACACTCTGTGACTGACTACAGTGAGCAATGAATCCAGGATTATTCAAAAGCCAGTTAGGCTCATGCAGCGACGTTAAGCCCGTAGGTGGCCGTAGTGACCGCCAATGATTCAAATATTCCGATTTTTCTGAGGAATAAATCTCCATTATATACGTAGCCATAACCAATCGTTAGTTTTGCTTCTATCAGTACTGCTTTCACATTACAAAACAAGCTGCTTTCAGACAGGACTAACCTCACAATTAACAAAAGTTCCCAAAGGACTGTTATAAATACATGGGAAATCTGGTGAAGCAATTATTGTCCACTAATACTACTAAGACGGAAAACTCGATAATAACATCTCATTTAGCATAATACTTATAGTTGCTTTAATTTTCCCATAATTTACAGTATATACAAGGAGTTCAATACAACGAGCAAATCGACGGCTTAATCTGTAGTATTTGCATGTGCTTTGACCTGGAAAAGATTGGAATACAAATACCAATGAAAAGCATCCATAAGTACACATTGATTAGTATCATCCAAAGTCGTTGTTTCAATTTTCAGATGATTTTGATTCAAATTTACTCAAAATATCAGACGAAACCAGGTGTAAAGTTACTAATGACCAATCAGAACGAAGATGTAAACAACGTTTTACAGCGATGGCAGACTTTACAAGAAATGTAGAGAAATAAGTATATAAATAAAATGATAAACATACTTTTTCACTGCTTATTCATTGCTAAATCCGTCTGATTAAATTATGGAAATTAGAAATCAGAAATCTCGCAAGAACCTGTAATACTATACCCTCAAAATAGAGTTATTCCAAGCTGGCCCGTGATTAATCCCTTGCTTAAGTACTGACTAAACACTGTCACAGTGAGGGATAAATCTTATACATTGCAAAAGATCGTGCTCTTAAATTTCCTATAATGCGGTCTTAATGTTCAAGATATTCATAAGCTGACCATTCACTCAGGCCCAGTTGCCGTTTGGTGGTTCACATCGTGTCTCTGTCGGCTCTTAATTTTCTACAACGGTTGAAAGTTCGTTAAAAAAGTCTTGATGATTTGCCACCAAGGGTCACTATTTAAGGGCGTTCTAATAATTATTCCATTTATGGTTAAATATTGTTGTATTTTGAATTCAGATATAATTAAACTTAAAACGATTACTTTTGTGGTGGATCAGTTATTACATTTTTGGTTAACGAATAGTAAATTTACATTGGGTATTGCATTATGGTTGTTATTACGTTTTAAAGGTTTCACCTTGACTGTCATTCCAATTCCAACGTGACGATTCCCTGACAAGCCTGATGTTTGTTTCGTCTTGCTTTCTATGTCTTATGATCCATTACAAAATATACATCCTTGAAATCCTCAAGCAAACCAATTTTTTTTTTAGAAAGATGCTTGAAAGTTCATGGGTCGGGAGAAAGAGTTATTGTGAATGTTGAAGGCAGCTATAAAGTATTTTGATGATTTTTGACCAAGTGAGCCTCTCAATTGGGTCACGTTTTTGCTTTATTTGAAGAATTCAGTGTTACTTACTTGATTTTAACAACTAGTTAAGGAACCTATGATCACTTCCCTGTCAGGCGGATTTGAAAGTGTCCTTTTGGCGTGGTAGGCAATCAAGGACATCACTTTGAAAAGGAGTGTGAAACTTCTAATTTGTCATTTAAAGTCACAAAGGCCATGTGTATGCCATGATGTTATGTGCATTTGTCTCAATGCCTAAATAAACGTTCTAACCACTGGAACGTCTGAATACAATATTTTCTTTTTCTGCACATCGGAATTTGTATTAGTTAATTAAGTACTTACAAAACTTTAAGTTAATTGGTTTAATAGTTCTCAAGATATGCTGGAAATACAAATTTTGGGGCAAAATTGGGTTTTTTTTTCTAAAAAATCAGCAAATTTCACTCTCTTTACTACGAAAGTGATATAGCTTGAAATTTTACATTTTCTGATAACTTTTTGCAAACTTTTGCATTTAATGCTCAAATACTTCTCAAGATATGCTGGAAATAGCTATTTGGGGACAAAATAGACTTTTTGTCTAAAAAATCAGCAAATTTGAATCGATTTGCCATACAACTAATACATCTTGCACATATTGGCATCATGCACAACCTTACCAAGTTTCAACTTAATCGCTCATATGCTTTTCAAACTATTCTTGAAAAACCCCAGTTTGGACAGGTCCGGACGCACACACACACCCACACGCACCCTAACCAAAAAAAAAAAATAAATAAAAAAAATAGAAATGCATGAATGCGACGATTAAACACACAAACCCAAAGGATGGAACTACAGATAATACAAAAAAAAAATAAAAAAAGAAAATTATGAATGCATTAATGAGACGATTAAACACACAAAACTAAGGGATGGAAGTTCAATTAATACCAAAAAATAAATAAATAAATAAAAAAACAAGAAGAGAGAGACTGATGAAACGAACATGAAATGCTACGTGCAAATAACGAATCGAGAGTTGCAATACAAGTGAACGAACAAGGGGTAAAAGGGAAAAAAAATGTAATGTCACTGCAGGAGAAGGGCGAAACAATTGTTGTTCGACGTAACATGAAGTTGCGAAATTGTTGGGTCCGATAAGTTGTTAACCATGATGTATATATGTATATACATTTTTCTCCGCTGTAAGGATGGGAACGGGTTATCATTTGCTCTTGGACATTTATCATTTAACGCAATATCACCTACTCTGCCTGTAACTTTCAAGTCAAATGTTTATGTTTAATTTTTTACCATTCAAGTGCGCCGATCGAACACAGGGAGCAACGTTTGGCGGACCGCACTGTCAAACCGTATCAAGAAAGCAAAAAATAAAGACAAAATAATAATAAAAAAAAAACGGGGAGGGGGAGGGGACTGTTGTATTGTACATTAAATTTGCCAAACACTTATGATGCATTCCAAACAAAGTTAAACAAGAACGATACATGACTCGAAAGGTCGCTTACCGACAAATAATGCTTCTTTAGTCCTCGGATGACTTGAATGACAAAAGATGAGCGCGACTTGGGTCGGTCTATACCACTGAATAACAAGTGCGCATCATCAACAAGGACTTTCCTGTCGAGCAATTACACTTCATGACATGATGCGAAGCGCAATACGTTTCCCGTCTGCAAAGGGCAGCAGTGACTGTAGGAGAAAAAAAAAATAAGGAAAAAATGTATGAAAAGGTGTCAATGTCGGAAAAAGTGCGCAAGTTTTTTTTTTTTTAGTGTTACCGTTTCCTCTCGAAAATGAAGAAATTTATGAAGCACAGTGAACAGTTTTTGCTCGTTCCAGGACCCTTATAATCAGTCATTCCCAAACGAAGTCGATCTAGTATAACACACGTAACACAACAAAAACAGCGTAGCACGGGGGGTTGGGGGGTTAGGAGTGAAAGTCCCTAGAATGGAGATGTGTTCAACTTTTTCGGTATGTTATGCTATGGGTTGGTTTCTTTTGTGGATTGAATATTGACGCAGGTGAGTATATATATATATATGTTGCAAAAATGGAGTCAATTGGAGCAATTATGGACAATTTGTGGACTTTTAGCCGGCGGAGCATTATTTTTGAGCAGGTGTGTGTTCCGGTCCGACTGAACAGGGTAGGTAAAATTCGACGGTCAAAAAATCTAAACTTAGCTAAGGTACGGAAAATTGAAAGTGCCATGGATGGCAAATGTGTCAGCTTTCCAACTAGTGGTAGCTTATATCTGTTGAAAACTTCTAGAAGGCTTTAGTGACCACATTACTTTTGCCGTTTAGTGTGTAAGTCAATGGAGAAGGGGTATGGGACCTACCTTAAATGTCAAAAGAAAAGAAAACGGAGAAGAAGAAAAAAATGAAAATTTGAAATATATAAGAAGGCCTCGGTGATGATTCGCGATGTAATTAATTACGCGGTTAAGCCGTGAATGTGTATTGCCCTTTGAATTATGTATTGCGAGTCTATTTCTATGGCATTCACTCAGCAGAGGCTACGGTTGATTTGGCTTATGTACTGTATATATCAGTGATATTTACACATGGGTGTGACTGAAAACTATTTGATTTGTTTAACTATTGAAGATGTTCTCTTGAACTTGTAAAACAACGACAAGCCAATGATCCGCCGAATCGAAGTATTAATGTTGAGCCTGCGGACATGTAATCGACATAATTAATTGAACATGTAAATAAGAAAAAAAAAGAACATATGTGTAGCCTACCTGTATTTATTTATTTATTTTTGGTTAATGTGTACGGTTTATATATGGGTGTTAAGGTGTAACCGATTATCGTATTTATTCTGGAGACTTCAATATTCTGGAGATTTCAGTTAATTGTTGCCGGAATCTCTGTAATAGAGTCGTTCATGTTTGTGAACAAAACTCGACAATAAACAGATGCCCGAGCTAGCTAGTGAGGCTCTGGTACCTTGGCACAGAATGAATACAACTAAACGGAGCATAGCCCAGCTACTATTTTTGCACAGTTGCTCAATGCGTTGTGTGCGCACGCTCGCTCTGCTCATATGGTGACTATTTGCAACACAGTGACGTCATCATCAATAGCCTGATTGTTGTGTTGTATTTTGGCCACGGAAGACGGCTCTCAATTCACTTGACCATGAAGTATTATTTTCTCGCATCAAAAGTCAGGCTGACGTAGTGGTTAACCACGCTGGCGCTTCGGCGTCGGCAATACACCAGATCGAGTGTCTGCGCTGTAGGTTTTCCGTGTAAATTTCGTGCCGAGAAAGCTAGGTAAGCGTCGGTGTGCTCTGCACATGCATAAATTTTTTATGCCCGTAATGGCTTCGCTCAGGTAGTGGTGCGTATGGCCTAGGATCTGTGCCACAATTCCTCCCTTAGATCCGCAAAAGCTTTCGAGAGAGCTCGCTGATGGGCCGGCCCGAGTTCGGGGCCAGAAGTGGGCTAGCTGACTTGCAATTGAGGGCTCCCGTCATTGCGACGGGTCGATTAGCTTCGACCGGTGTGAGTTGACGTTCAACGTTCAGTGAAACCATGGCCTCAAATGAGGCGTGTCTCTCTTGCTAAAATTTAATTTGGTTTCTTTTTACTATGAAGAAGGAAAATACATTCGAGACAAACACCATATTCCATAGAGAGAGAGAGAGAGAATTTTTTTTTCTAAACACGGTTGATCTTCTTTTGTAAAACACATCGGGACATATCATCATTATCACCATCATCTCGTTGTCCCCTCCCTCATCCAGAAATTGGCGGGGCATCTTTTATTCTCTTCCCAACTCGTCCCTGGTTTGCCCGCGCTTTCATTTTGCATTATATTGTACATCAAGTGAACCAGCATTATCGACATTAGGTACCTAATTATGAAAACGGGAATCGTCACAATCCGCCAGATACATTCCTACTTCAAGTACTAAGCACATTTTGCATGAAAAACAAATAAAATAAATAAGAAAAAAAAATCGACATGACGCGTTCCAAACGACAACGCCTTGTGGAACAGGCAATGCGACGGACGGTCTGGGGCTCGTTAAAGTTAAAACAACTGATGATGAGAGAGGGCTTGAGAGTTTAGAGAATGACAGAGATGCCATCAATTGATTTTCAACTTCTTGAATTACTTCGCTATAGTCATGCACTCTTTTATTGACCAGAGGATACAGACGGCTTGTAGAATTCTTTTTGACGCTAACTACATTACTCAAACACAAATGAAAGAAAAAAGAAAGAAAAGAAAAACACACACACAAAAGCAACGACGAACATGCTAAAATAAGCAGTTACACATATCCATCGATATGTCAGTAGTGTGAATTTCTGGTATACATGGCACAGTAACCCTGTGCACACCTCTGATTAAATGCTCGACGAAGGCCATATATTCGTGTTAAAACAGCGTTTAAAGAGAGAGGATGAGATTGAACAAAGAGACACATCTCGTGAAAATCAGTCCGTGAAACGATGAAATTCAGTGCACTCTTCGGTGATGAACATGTGCAATGTACACGGAGGAAAAGAAAAACACAATAATGATTTGCATAAAATAAAAATCAAATTAAACACAAAAAGAGTTACGGTACGTTGCAATAATTTACACACACACACACACACACCCTCACGCACCCACACGCACACACGTTAGCACGGACACGTTTTCATTTGTACCACCCAATAGGACCCTCCTGTACCCATGGTCACTCTACCATGGGGTACCCCTGGGGTGTCGCTACTCATCCACTCCAAGCGTTTCCATGACAACCATTCTCCCATGGGTGAACAATACAATATACAGATCCACTAGCCAAGTGACTACAATATCTTATCTAGCCCCTATAGAGCGATGAGATAAAAATGTAAAAATCTCCTGACACCGATTTAAGTACCTAACGTAGATTCAATACTTCTGATGCAGTATTCACAAGGAGAACGCGTCACTAATTCTCTCTCATGCTACCCCGCTAAGAAATCATCCCAGCTCAAATACGTCAAAAGGCCTGTTTTTATTCTTTCACACACTCCACTGAACATTGAACATACTCTCTGACTGCATTTATCATGCCCAACTCAATAAATAA
The DNA here is from genome assembly GCA_021234535.1 of Stichopus chloronotus. Lineage (NCBI taxonomy): Eukaryota > Metazoa > Echinodermata > Holothuroidea > Aspidochirotida > Stichopodidae > Stichopus > Stichopus chloronotus. The sequence continues at coordinate 18,793,992 of CM037845.1, read as the reverse complement.
ACGGTCTTCAAGAAAATGTAGACTTAATGAATAATCATGAGTTTTGATCTGACCAATCACAAGCTACACCTTCTAAGTTGTATTCCATAACAACACTGCGTACCAGTTATCGTAAGTTGTTCATGCGAACGTTTAAATCTTTACCCGAAATGACCACAGTTTTTTTTGTTTTATTGATTTTTTTCCAGAGAAAATTGAAAAGGCTCAAATAAGACAAACATAAGAATAATGAAACAGATCTAAATAAAAAAAATCAACCTTCACAAAATATATTACCTGTTAAACTTAATGTGTTAATAATTCAAGAAATACTATTAACTTTTTGTATTAATTCAGTCTTACAGAACCAACACGTACTGGGAAGGATAAACACAGTAAGATCTTTTCAGTGAACTTAAATAGCGGTATCAATAGTAAGAGAATTGGCTGGTATTAATCGAGTGTTTCAGCTTTTAGCTGTTAAGCCATAAGGAACTATTATACATCAGAAGTACACTGCAGTAGATAATTAGAAATCATTAATAGTCACTTCCTTGTAAATTTCCCAGGGCGTTGTGCCTACAAACCGGTGCTGGGACCGTAGACCTCGGAAAAACGTCTCTGGCTATTGGCTACCGATTTCTGTCATTGTATCTTTAAGTTTTGAAATGAAAGTTTCAGTCCTAACAATAAGTTAGTCAGATTAGACTGCTTATCAATGAGCTTCCGTTGGACAACAAGAAAGGTCAACTTCATTTAGTTTAATTTATTTCTTCCTTGCCTTTATAACAGTAATTGGTATTAACATACGTAGATAATATTAAATAAGAATAATTATATGAATACGATATAAGAAGAATGAAAGATAATCTGCTAATATACAATTTGAAAGAAAGAGGAACCAGACAGTAGTAAGAACTTTTCGAGTCTGGTTACTGTCCTAAGTCATTGAGACAGCAATAAAAGAAAAAAAAAAAACACATACACATAAACATAAAAAAGGACTAAACAGAGAACAAGACAAAAATACCAGCAATGCTCAAGGAGTGTTCTACCACATTAAGAAGTTACTGTGGTAGAACGACAAGGAAAGAACAAGAAGAAAAAAAGATATCACTCATTAGGTTTACTCACAGTACTTCAGTAAGAGTAAGCTATCAGTTCACAATTATTCAAAATGCTTCTACGTGCACATACCTTGATGGATTTGCTTCATACTCCACACATTTTTTCTTGGCGTTTGGACCATTAGGGTTCTCCAGATAGTTTTGCTTTAAAGTCCCATGTGAACCTTCCGGCCAATTTAACGAACTTCTGCAAAATGCGTTTCCTCCTACAGACTTCCATTTACAATCTAAATGGTTTGTCATCAAGATGCGTTGTTAGTGACATCTTCATTGCGTTCATGATTTTTTTGGCCCTAGGTCTCATGTTGGCCTTATGGCCTACTGTATGAATTTCTCTTTCACGATGTTGATGCTTTGTCATATTGATACTCACGTTACACCTTTAGAGGGGTCAGGAAGTTTGGATCCAAATCTCAAGGTTGTCCCCAGGGTCCATTTTGTGAACTACTGCAAAATACCTCTTTCCTGTAATTAATGCTAAACAGAGTTTACAGCATCGTACAGACTGTCATATACAGTTTTAAAGATTTGTCATAATGATTCTTTGTTAATGATCTGTTTGTGATAGTAACGAAGTTTGTTCAAGGTTCCAGTCTGGACCTCTTTGCTTATTTCACGAAATTCTGTAACATTCTGCAGTTTGTCATACATATGTATATGTTGACGGTTTGTCATTTTGGTACTGTTTGTGGCACCTTAAGCATGTACATAAAATTTGGATCTAAGGCTGAAGATGGACTTCGGGCCAACCGAAGGCTCAACGAGATACAACTACGTAGTGAAGTATAATATCTGTCAAAGATTCCCATCTTGAGAATTGCGGTTTACAGGAATTTCATAAACGTGACTCTGTTGACCTTAAATGACCTTTAGCCTCATCAAAGATAATGGTTTTCTTGTATTCTAAATGAGATACACGTGCATTCTTAATGACCAGCCCAAACTTCAAAGACAAGTTTTCTTCCATGTTAATCATGCTGCCAAGTTTGATGGCTGAAGTCCGAAAATGCCTCCCCCCCTCCTCGGATAGTTTGCACTGGACAGTGATGTAGTATCTCCAATACAAACTGCAGCTAAAAAAAAGACAGAAGTGACATGTTACGTAAACCTCTTATGTCTCCTTTAGTCGGTTGGATAAGGAGCTACTGAGACACCATCAATGCCGTTAGTTAGTCGGACAGTACAGTACGAGTGATTTTGAAAATTTTGAAAATCATTAACCCGATAGTAACTTACGGCGGGTTCATTCATGGGGTAAAATCTTCACAAAATACTGAAGTGTTGCATACTTCTTCAGAAGGAAAGAGCTTTCCGTCGCACTGCACTGAAACGTAAGGTATACGTGTTCCTTGTTATACATAATAACATATTTTATGTTGACATATTTAGCATAAAAAGCACATACATAAACTGGAGATTATAAGACGTCAATACACTTTGACACACATTTGTTGATAAACCCAAGGAATCATTTAGATATGCTTTATGATAGTGGGACATTGCGGGAAGATTATGCATATCATCAAGATAGCAATTACAATTATAATCATCATAAATTAACATTCTTGAGCATTCCTTACAAAATACATGCATCAAAAATACGTTCCGGCTAAATCTGTTATTAGTACTGTGAATATTATTATTTAAAATGACGTGCTTCTGTTTTTTTCTCATGTAATGAATTAAAGGTTAATCAACGCTGCACCGTGTATTAGCTGTAGGATAATGCACGATCGAGGTTTAATGCATCCAGCGATAGCATTAACCCCTGAGAGTGCATTATACTACAGTTAATACACAGGTCCAAAGTTGATTAATCTTGTTCACACATACCAACGAGATTTTGATAAAATGATCGAAAAAGAAAGGCATTTGGTCCTTAAATAACGGCATTTTTATTGAAAAGGAACCCCGAGAAAAGGTAAAGAAATTTACAACATGTCAACAATATTCATGTGCGAAACAGAAAGTAACCCTTAGACAAAAAGAACAACAATGACAATTGATATAGCAGCAACGCGTGCTTTAGTTCGTTTGCGTGCTTTAGTATAGTTCGTTTGCAACTTGTAGTGTACTAATGTGTGCCCGCGCGCTGTGGTCAGTGTACGTACGTGTATTCACTGAGTAGTGTGTACGTAACTGCGTGCTACAGAGCGTTGTACAGCTACAGGGCCTGATTACTGATTTTGGATAAAGACAGTGACAGATTCATGACTAAATATTTGGAGAAAAACTGCTTGAGGTCTTACTCTCAGTCCTAACAGCAGCCGAGAGTGGAAGACTTGTTGTGTGCGGACCCTAATATCCTGTGGGTATGAGAGTTCTCAGTAGGCTATGCAAAATTTCGGAAGAAAACAAATCCGGTGGTTGTATGTTGTATTGCAAAGAGAATTGTTTTTGAACATCTCAGAAGAATTTTACAAAGAAGAAAAGCTAATTTCGGTAGGCTATTAAACTTTTAAGGTGTTCAAAATATACGGAAGCAGGTTTCACCCTACACAATTCTGGTATTTAGGTAAGATTAGGCTACCCTTCGTCAGAGGGATTACCACTGACAGTATACTGTGCTTTTGTTACGTAGATTTACCCACATTTTACTTTTGAGCAGGCCTTAGGCCCTAGGCGCGGCCTAGGTAACGTTAGAACTACGAACTTCTAATGGAACGTTACTTCACTAGTGTAGGCCTGATACTAGTAATACTGTGTTAGCCATTGTTTTGTGGAAGATCGATATAGCAGACTGAAAACACACTGCCGATCTTCAGTTTTATTGCATTCATCCGTCGGTGATCGACCGTGGTTTAACAAGTTGGGTTACCAGCGATTAACCCACGGTCACCTGACTGAAATGGGCCAATAGGAGTTGAGGATTCTTTCCAAGTATGTATGAATAACCGATAACTCCGAGAAACACGAATATTCTTTAAAATGTATTATTGTAGGCATTTCAGAATCACGTTTTAGTGTTATCGAGTGCATGGAAAGATAAGTTGAACTAAATGTTTCCTTAACAAGTTGATCGATTTGACGAGTTTTGAGAAGGTTCTTTTCAAAGTGTATTGTTGTAATAATAGTGATAAAAATTGTGTTATACTGAATGAAAATGAAATCCTGTATACATTCTGAAAAAAAGAAACAATGACATACAGAGAGGATAGTACACGCCTTAAACAAAAGATTCAGTAAAGAAGAAGAACATTACCTAGCATCTACTCCTTATTATCTCAAATCAGGTGTGGGAATTCCTACAGTACTCTACTCCGAACTCTGTGAAAGGAAAACTCCTCTCTCGTATTAAAATGGTTTTAAAGCACATTTAAAAGTCCCTAACTTTTACCAAAAAAAGAAGGCCAAATAATTCAATATTTTTAGCTGGCGTATGTTCTCAATGTGTAACGTACGGTTTATATACTACAATGGACTGATTGGAGAAGATGAAGAAGAAAATAGAATTATCTACGAAGTTGTGACCCCCAAATGAGATACTTGCACAGTAGTGTCTCTAGTTTTAGTTTGTCTCCAAAACCTATATCTATATTGATGCAAAATGAACTTACCTAGATTCAAATATGAATATAGTAGAATAAGGTACCAACAACGTGACAATTGATCGTATTTTTGCACCGTAAAAACAACAAAATAAAAGCAATTACGAAGTGATGAAGTATCTATCTACGGCTGTTATTGCTTCTTGGAAACCGGCATGAATTATATAAAGAAGTCTTTGGTGAATGTATAAAGTATTTCACCATGGTAACCCCCCTGATAGAGATGTCACCGCTTAAAGAAATAAAAAAATATAACAAAAAATAACAAAGCCGATCCATTGGTTATGTTTACTCCATCCTAGTGTTTTTTTAGTCTCGAATGAGGTGAAGTTGAGCAAAAATCCTGACTCAGATGTAAAACGCCATTTCTCATTCTGGTTAACTTCGCACTTTTCATCGTAGCCAGACTTTATGACAACCTCTTCAAAAAATCCGAAGATGCTCTGTTGAAAAAGCAACAAAGGGGTCTACGTGAAATACTGTGAATCGGCTTCAGTCAATGATGAATGACGTCATACTTATCAATGTTACATGAGCCAGTGGTAGGAGATATGCATGCACCGTGTTTTTTTTTTTTAATGTCTTGATGATAACTAAATTAATTGCATGTTGACGTGCATAGCTCTGACTGTGTCTACAAATACTCCATTATAAACTATGTATACGGGCAAAGCGTTTTACAAAACACGAACCATAGTCAGTGTACTCACGTTTCAATATCCCTCGTGGTTTTCAATTTCAAATATATGTTTTATAGCCTGCACACAACATCAGGGAGAATTTTCCAAAAGAAGAGTTTACACTGAGACATATTAAGGGACACGAGACAAAGAGAACACTATTCACAAGGCTGCATACACCATATAAATGGGGAATACCAATAATAAAACAAAATGAATCGTACTCATCAAACTTTAAGTGAACTGGCTCATGTTTTATGATGTTAGAGAATGTGGAGGGAAGTTACCTGCTGCTAGTAGGCCTACCTTTCTTTTGGAGACTTTTTGAGTTATTTTATATACTTCTCTCTTCTTAAGACGAAAGGAAGCCTAACGTTTGACAGCAATAACCTAAAGCGTAAGAAGTGTGTGATTCCGACAACGTTTGAAGTTACATTTTGTAGTGGAAAAGTTATAGTGCTGTCGGGTCCAATGATATTCAATGATAGGGTGTAAGTAAAGTAACATTAAAGGTCTATACCGTCATAAGACATCAGCGGGGAATGGATTACCGTCTCCCGAAACACACTTTTTTATAGGATGATATTACTTCAGTCTTTGACTAGAAAAAAAAAAAGAACTACGTGTCCGGCTTTAAAGACCAAACTCATCAAGCCAGACGATTTCAATCCTTCCAACCACCAACGTCTAGTCCCTTCCTCAGCCTTCCTCAGTCTGAAATTCCTCCACATGGGTCATCCGCAAAACAATGGATCCCTGTGTACGTTGTGTAATATGAGCTACTCTGAATTTTTCGAAATTGCTGTCACTCAAAGAGTACTGTAACTTCGGACCAGTTGGGAATTTTACTTTCCGGAAGGAAAAATATATAGCTTAGGATGATGAGTTACTGCTTTTAAATTATTATAGTATTAGGTTAAAGCAGGATGTGCTGTTATTCCTGCACTTGTCAAAAGTGCACCGAAAGACTGGCTACATTTTGTCTTGTTGTAAAAAGCTGTACAAACCACCGTGCAGTGGTTTCTATGTCCAAATAAAGCCTAATTTTCTGAAACGATGCGTTTTCGTAGTGGGGTCTTCGCACGGAAGCGCCTCATATTTACCACAGGGCCAGAGACGCGCATGATCCCGTGAGGAAGCGTTAATGAAATCATGATATCAACTAGTTACCTCTCATTTGAAATAGCTGGACTAAACGTGATGACTTCAGTAACTTTGTGATAAAAAGTAGTTCGCAGCGGTCTAATCAATACACTATGCTGTTACAGCAATATTTATTTCAAGTGATTGCAACAAGACGGCTCTTTGGTGAAAAAGTAGCAGGTAAGATACTTTACGCAAGGGGGGGGGGGGGGCAGCGGAAGGAGAAAAGTGTAAGTCATTCAGCACCCAAAATTAACAGGAAATATGGCAATGACATGGTTATCACAATCCTTAAAATATAGCTTCAAGTTTACAGGTAAAGAACACCATAAAGAAAGAAACTATTTACACAAATTTTATAGGAACTCGTTTATCTCGAAAGCTAGTATTTTATAACTGAAAAGATGTGTTCTTTAATTGTTGTTCCGATCCTTTAACAAAATAAAAGCTAGAAATACATCGTTGGCCATATTATAAAATACATCATTTTGCAGTTTTACTTAAATCATCTGTATGGTCACCTTTTCTCCCACTAAACAATATCAATAAAAATAATTGCTTCTTGAGACTTAAGCCATCATACCTTTAGAATCAAATAAATTCCACCTTTACATTCTCTTTTGTTGGCCTAATTGTTCTGAGACTCACTACCCGTTGATCCAACGTCGAGCTCTTCGGCGCCGGTGGACATAGGGGACTCTTGTTACAACCGAAAATGTAAAAATGAACCGATAATGTAAAAACGACCGATAATGTAAAAACAAAAAAATACCGATAATGTAAAAACAACCGATAATGTAAAAAAAAAATACCGATAATGTAAAAATGGTCGTTTACCGATAATGTAAAAAAAAAAATTACCGATAATGTAAAGACTGTTTTCAAACGATTTCATATGGCCCCACGTAAATGTGTGTAAGTAGGTGGGTAGACATTGATATAGGTAACACACTTTTTACCGATAGTGTAAAAACTGATCTAACGACAATTTCATACGGCCTGTGTACTTGGGTAGGCAGATAGATAGGTAGGTTTGTGGGTGCAATGCGTATGTGCGTATGCAGCCTATGTGAGTTTATGAGTGTAAGCCTATATGGGGTCACAAAAGTAACAGTGTATTTGTGAAAGTTAAAAATAAAGATATGAGGGACACTCACTCACTCACTAAACACAACATACATAGCTAATATGTTGTGTCTGAGTTGTAGCCAAAGTGGTTTATGACTGGGTTAGGAATTCTTCCTTGTCTCTCAAGAAAGGGGCATGGAAGGAACGCCGGAAAGCATTGTCTGATCGGAAAGGTTATTAGTGGCCTACGCTATTGGATATGTATACTCACTGGTGTGTCGTTTTCAAACCAAAAGGTCACCAAGGTCACCAAGGTCACCAATGGCAAAGAGAGTCACCCATCGCACTCCTCGTTTTGCCCCATTAGTCATTTGGATAATGGTGATCATGAAAATAACACAATTCAAAATTCCGGGGAGAGAACTTCATTCCTCCGTAATGGTATAGGGATGAGGATGATACATCAAGCAGGATAGCTGTATAATACACATATATACGTATTAATATGTATATTTAGTACGTATGTATTAATTTAAATGCATTTATTATGTACTTTCAGGCAGCAGCGAGATTTGACATCTGAAAGTGGGGGAGGGGGCGGCAAAACTCAGATGGGGTACCATTAGTGACTCTTACTTCAGATCCTCAAGTAACAATTGTGGGGCGCGTAGCAGACGCCCATGATTGGAAAGAAATTGCATGACGCCAGACAAAATTTTGATTGTATCAGTCACCTCCCTTTGAGGTGCGCCGAGAAAAAAATGTTCTTAGCATTACAATGGTGTTTGCTATCAATGTTTTCCGTCATTTAGCATTGCAAAATGAAACGTTGTAGACTATTGGAAATTCTCTGATAGTTTCTCTGATCTTTTTTCCTTTCGCTCATTTTCCTTATTATTTTTATTATGTTTTTAGGCTCTGGAAAAAGTGGGGTGGGGGAGCAATTGTCCCAGCTTTGAAATGGTCTTTAGAACAGTTTTTACATTATCGGTAATTTTTTTTTACATTATCGGTTCAAAGAGGTTTTGACATTGTCGGTATTTTTTTTTTTTTTTACATTATCGCTTAATTTTTACTTTAACGGTTGTAACAACTCTCCTGCACAGCATGGCGCAGGTGAGGAGGAATAAAAAGATCATCATAAGTCGGATACAGGCTGAGTGCTGAGTACAAGACATCTTTGGTCCTGAACCCCTTCCTCCCAGATGGCTGGAAATAGCACTTCCCAGGTGCTGTAAGCTTCATGTATGTAATCTTGAAGAAGGTATCCCACTGCATGCCAGTTCTCAATTTATGGCAAGAAATCAGTGTATGAAAAATCGTGATACATGTCATGTATGTTGAAATGATATAAGAAGTCTCCCATTAAATTAATTCTTGGAGAAGTTGGCAAATTTAGGCCTGGGGAGGTGAGAATAAAGTGAACTGAGACCTAATATTTCTCACTTTATGGTGTCTTTTAGGCCCATCGGCTGACTTGTTTCTGCGTACCGTTCAGAAAATGTGCGTTACAGTTAAAATTAAAACTGTGAATGGAAGAGTGGTAATCCATATAACATACTACAGTGTGCTCGCGGTGGTCCTTTAACGGGACGGGGTAAAAGGAGACGAACTGAATATTATTTAGAACGCGATTTCGTGCTCAACATGGTGTTGTTACGATGTGAATTATAACATTTCAGTTTGTTCAAATTGTTTTGCCAAAAGGGCATGGGTTGCTCCTCTTTTCAGCTCTTGGTAGAAATATAGGGACATTCTGATGTATCTTCGACCAAAAGGGGTGGAATGAGGTGGTTATGTCCCCTCCTCAAAGAGCGGGACGATCCCCTTGTCCCCATAGGGTGGTGTTCATCCTGTTAATGTTTTGAGTTAAGACAAAATTTATCTTCCCATCATCTAAATTAGTTTGAGTAAGATTGGAATTGTTCCTTAGAAAAGTGCTAATGAAACCAATGGATGTTATGACTTAATTAATCCTTCTGATTTCCTCCAAACACCGCTGAGGTAAACGGAAGTTTACGATACATCGTGCAAAATGGGGCGAAGGAAGGAGATAGTTATTTATGTTGCATGTTAAAGGAGGATAGGTAGAAGTGGCATACAGTTTACATAACTTTTCGCACGTTCTGTTAGAAGCATATCACCTCAACAAATTCGTACTACGAAAGAATCTGTTAGTGGCAAATTCTGTCATAAAGTGATCAGGTGGGAGAAAAAGAAATGTTTTTCCTTGCTTTGATGTCAGCTGCAAATGATATTCATGACTTTGTGCTTTGTGCCCATCTCTACCTTGAATAAGGAATGAGGTTTGGTTACCGTTTATCAGTACTTTAATCTGCAGGTAAACGCTGATGACATTCAACCAACAACATTTCATCTACAAAGCTACAGAGAGGCCCTCTAATAGACTTGGATATCCATTAAGCGTTAGCATAAAAGAAAAGTTTGTCTGTAAATAACGCTTTAGTAGATAGACCTTTTCGAATAGTACAACTTGCATTTATTTGCTGGCATCAACATCCTGTTAAATCTTGAATTGCTTCAGGCAACACCAATAAATCAGTGAAATTTATTCATTGTTGGTTAAGATTTACTTTTAGTTAATGCATGAGTAATTCTAGCGAGGTGCAATGTCTTTAATTTATGTATTTGGTAAGTTACGCTCTTGTAACTCAGTCTTGCTCGGCGGGCTAATGTATCACTAAAAGAATAACGTCTTTTAACCGCACGTGACTGATTCGCTTTCCGACACTCTGGAGGACAATCAGTCTCCATCTTCGAACGATTGTATATAGTATACCAATACTACACACGCATGGTAACATATCAAGTAACCTGCTATAAGACAAACAACTACAGTGCTAAATTATCTGGCGTTTACCGTGTATGTCGTTTGAAATTGTTTATCGTTTTAAATTATATATTTAGACTCACAAATGGAGGAAACATGTCGGAAAGAAATAAAAACGTTTGGAGAGGACGAACAGATTGAGGATCTTTGATAATTGTAGCCCACAGTCTAATGTAGCCCGTGGGCCAATGCCTACACTGACATAATCTAACTGTGTTAAAATCAATAAATATTAATCAGGAGAAATATAAATTCTTAAACAATATTACATTGGCTAATATGTATTGGTGGTAGTAAGAGCAATCTATACTTCGCCAGTAGAAACAATGAAGTTAAAATAACATCACATTCATCACGTTCGTAGTCTAAGACTAGCATTGCACTTAATTATTTTTATTTTACATGCTCAAGCGCAAGATTGAAGTAAAGATGGCAATTGCCACCTTGATCGCAGCAATCGAGTATTATCTATATATATAGATATAGTTAAGGATAGTTAAGGAGAGCTCTAAAATATACACATACTCATGATATCTTGCTGGCCAAAAAAAAAATAATAATTTAATAAAAAACTAAAGGTTTTTGCTCTCTACTGGCCAGGGTGCTCTCTTACAAAATTTGTCATTATCAGATAATTTTTTTTAACACAAATCTGTTTGATAGATATGATAGATTTGTAGAAGGAAAGTGCAAACAGTTACGGTATGTAAGATATATGCTATATACTTTAAGTTGTAAAGAGTTGTCATTGTTACATAAATGTAGGCATGCTGCTACGTAACAGTGCCTTGTATATAATTAGTTGGTGTGGGAAAGAGAAGCATGAATCAGGGAGCTGTTATTGATCTAAGTTACAGCTCCCTGCTAGAACATCGCGATTCATCCAGATTTGTAATGCCTCTGAGTAAACAACAGCATGCTATACAAATGCCCATTAAACCTTCTTCCTTCGACCTGGCAGAGACAAGACAGGGAAGAGTAACTAGTGATGGTCAGTGACTTCAACGTTCTGTGGTTTTTACCTTGTAATTTGCACCGTGCTTCCACCTGCCGAGAGGTAGGTGATCCTTACTATTCTTACTACTCTTGAGTGCACACAGAGCCTATATATTTTTTCTCCGCAGGATCTCGTAGGGTTTAAACCCACCAATAATCTAAATTTCCTTAAACGGCCTCATATCTGAATTTCTGTACAGTATTCTCCAAAAATAAAAAAAATATATAATAAAAAATATTCCCTTTTCCATCCTCATTTAAAAAGTACACTGCAGTAAAATTGAGTGCATACTATACACTCCTGTGTTAATGTGACAGATTGCAATTACGTGCGTACGTGCAGAATGGCAATCTTTTTTGTTTGTCACCATAACGGCGTCCCTTGGAGGTTGCTATGTGTGAAGTGACGTCAATGCGACGATTTTATATTCTCCTTACCCTGTAAGGGGGCACACCACTATTAGAGGTACGGCCTTCCTGAGAAAAGTAGTACCGGGAGTACACCGTCAATTTTAGGTCCATTCTAGGTGTAAATTTTTCATGATAAGATGATCAGTTGTGGCAGATTTTTTATGGATATGAAAGGGGAGATGTCAATGCCTGAGTGACGGCAAATTTAGATGGATCGGAGGTGATTTAAGCTGTTTCAATAATTGGTGTGGAAAAGGGTTGATTTCCGTCACTTTGCGGATTAATATGACCAGGTGTACACCCTCTAAATTTCTTCCCCTTGTATCTCAAAATCTAAACGGTCATGCTATGGTAAATTTGTTGTGCCATGATGGGCCAACTTATTGGCTTTCATGTGAGGGGTAGCTTATGGGGGTTGTGAACTTTGACAAGGCTGTGGGGGGTAGGAAACAGAAGTAATTTAGTGTGTAAGTCAATGGAACAGCTAATGGTGGTGTGCCCCCTGTAATAACCAACACAATTCAAATAACATACGAGCACCCCAGGAACAGCACATATTTGCCTTTTCATCTGGTTTATTTTTTTCTTCTTGAAAGAGCAGTATTTTTATATATTAACCTGATATGCAAGGAGAGATGTAGTGTTCGTTGTGTGTTGTTGATTTTATGTTCATACATACTTGGGAAGATTCCTCAACTCCTATTATGCCATTTCAGTTTTAGTTAGGTGATGCTGATAAAACATGCACTGTAAAAAAAATTTCTGTAAATTTACATTTGCAATTTACATCTTTAACAGTGTGGTAGATGAAATAGTAAACTGACCGGCGGATAAATACAATAACAGCGTACATCAGGGAGCTGTTTTAAGAACGGGAGGAGATGCAACGCTTTGAGTTCATGTGTACAGTCGCCAAGTTTAGACAGTTAGCTATAGCTTGTATTGTTTTTTTTCTATAGAAGTTAAACAAGATTAGAAAGTAAACACAGTGTGGTATACATCGTCTGCTACAGTTATGATATAAATAAGGAGAATTTCCTCACTTCTGCAATATCATTGCCAGTCATCGAGAAAAAAAATAATTTTTCTGCCTAGGTGTTGCTCGATGTCGTGTGTGACATCATTACATTGAGCTTAAATGTTAAAACACGAAAAAGAATCTTTGTGTGGCTATTTTAGGAAACGTCACATTAAGTTGGCAAAATACTACACTTCTAACGCTTCAGTTCATTTGCATGGGCTGAACTTTTAACAGCAGTGATAAATGTTGTCATTTATGTTCATTAAACACTTGTTTTGACTTTTGAGCCCTCTAAAAAATCTGTTTTCGGATAAACACCTGGGTTGCAATATTATATACCAAACACATAAAAAAGACATTACAGCTGTATTAAATTGCACAAAACCGCTTATTTGTTAAATACCCTCTAAGTATGTGGAAGCCATTAAAGATAATTCGCTTTTATCTGTTCCGACAATTTAAGCAAATTTCAAATTACTTTATTCCGGTAATGATTGTTCCGACAAGATGAAGTGTCAGATTTCGGTAGTGTTTCTTAATACTTAAGATAAAAGGAGAAATGGCAGTTGGCTGTGTATTTAACGGGTGAATAAATTAAGTGTATTTTTATGAGTGTAGCGTCACTGAGGGGAAAATTCACCTCATTTGTACAGCAATCGAAAAATAGTGAGTTGTTAATGGAGAAAGTAATAATCTAAACATTTTATCAAAATGTCAAATGCTGCTTGCATTTTCTGGTTTCGTATTAAGGGGAAAATAAGAAAAAAAGTAGGCCCTGTATTGTGAAAAGTGAGTACAAAAGTTAAAGAGTGCATTTTTATTCTATGGCATAATAACTTGACACTCTCTTTTACAATATATGGTGGTTTTGATCTGCTGTTTCCAGTACATGCAATGAAACATACGTGAATTCTCCCTTAGAGATACGTCATAGCAGATCGACTTCTGAAACAGGGTGAGGACAGCTTCTAGGATGACAACAACTTTTTGCTGTACATGGGCCCTGACCGGAGCCCAAAATTGGCCTCTTGGCCCACGAGTTTTTACTTCAGTTGAAAAGGTGCATCGATTGATTTTGATACATGGGGTGTCCAACATAGTATAGTACCTAAGGTGGCAAGGGAAAGAGCCACAACCATTGTGTGTGAAGATATGTATGTGGTTATAGGTGTGGGTGGGCTTTGTGTGTGCGTGTGGAAGAATATTACACTTTCAAAAGTTTGCGTCCACAACTCTTCTTGGACGACAAAATGAAGGTCAAATTTGGTTATCAGGTGGCTCATGGTCTGAAGTCCCATCATTTAGTCAAAGATCAAATTAAAGAAAATCTTAAGTTTGCTGCACTTCTAAATCCAAGATGTCTGTTATCATAACACTTTCAAATACATGACCGGCGCACAATTTTATTTAAAAATCATGTTTACATGTGTTTTGATGTCAAGGGTCATGGTCAGAGATCAAGGTCCTATTCGACACTGGAAACCTGCGTCCTTACCTCCTCCAAGACCGCAGTATCGATGAAGGTAAAAGTTGGTATATAGTTGATCCATGGTCTAAAGTTGTGTGTTTAACCTCATAATTTACTGTCAAAGACCAAATTAAAGAAGATACAATTTTTCTGTATTTGCATATCCTAAACTTAAATGTCTGTTTTCATAGAATCTTCAAACACTAAACAAGATTTTATCTAAAAATCATGTTAACATGTGTATTGAGGTCAAAAGTCAGGGTCAGAGGTCAAATCAAATTTGACACTGAAAATATGTTTCGTCAACTTTTCCTAGACCGAAGTGTATATGAATCTCAAAGTTGATAGGCCACGGTCATGGTCACAGATGGTTATAAATAGGATATGGTTTAAAAGTGTTCATGTCAGAGACCAAAGGTCAACTCGCTTTACATCTTTGTTTTTCCAGGTAATGTGATTCAGAATTTCAATCTATGGAGCTATGCACTCTATCCGCAACCACTGAGTTAATTAGGTCACATGGCCCATTCTCTTACATAGTCGCCTACACTGGAAAGTCTCATCGAAGGCATGTCGCCGAACTAGACCGACAAGTGATGGCCAACTGTTTATTGAATAACGGAAAATGAGGCTTTCTTTTTTCCCCTGCAGCAGGGTAGGTGGACACCTGGATCTTCCAACTCTTTGGAAATGAAAATCTTGTAGGTATTATGTAAGATATTAAAAAGACAAATACAATCGAAGAGAAACTGGTATTTCCCATGTCTCAAAAACAATGTCTTCAAACTTTGCAGTACCTGACTCATTTAATGAATCAATTTGATATTTGATATATCAAACGATATTTGCAGATGGCATCATGAACTTTCCGAAGCACCAAAATTTCGAAGTTTATAGGTGACACAATCACTTATAATAAAAAAAAAATAGGATACAGCGATTTTACTGTGCATTCTGTATGTAATGCATCTAGCCTATACACATACGAGTAGTCGCCGATGGTCACTTGCCATCGTGCGTGTCGCGTAAATAGTGAGGACAGACATGCCCGTGTATATGGGGACGGAATTGATTCGTCCTACATTTGCCGAGTACCTGACTCATTTAAGAAATTTGATGTTACAAAACTAATATCAGTGGATAGGAGATAACATTTTCGTTCTATTTTGATAATAACTGAGTGGTATTACAAAATCTCGATGTAATAAGAGATACTTTTACGAGATGTTGGAAACACTTCTGTAGACCTTTCATAAAAAAAGGTCAGTTCCTACTTCTGCTCATTACAACTACTTTTGCGTACTGAAGTGCACATCAACAGTATTTTGTGTGTTTTATCAACTAGTTTTCAGGATTTTAATCTTTTGATAGTTTCTAAATATTGAGCTATTATGCTTGAAAAATTCTTCTTTTGGTCCATTAGCATTCGAAACGCCATGACGTCACGAAGCGTCATGCATAAAATATAAAAGAAGGAAGCTCTTTTTGCGTGATAGACTGTATGGGATGAGCTTAGCGATTACGTTTGATTTCAATTTTATTGCCAGTGCTTTGGTTGTACTCTCATTCGATATGTTTTCACAATCGTATGAACTAGACAAGGAACTGAGATGTTTACAATACGTAAACGTACAATACGTAAATGGTCGGAAGAAATGGAATCACGGCCATACATGTGAATCATCAAACGTCTTCAAGACTTTGCCTGATTGCAAAGTCCCAAAAAATCTGCCACAGTCTTTATCAATAAATTAGCCAACGCAATCCTAGGCAAATTCCAACAATGTGATTACTTGGTGAGGAAAACAAGTCTCTGTGACTTCGAAAGTTAAGGTCAGAGGTCACCGGTCAAACCTCTAATCTGCAAAATGCTTTGAAAAAGTGTGTCGCCATTTCATTCTAAACAGTATGACTAATGAACTTCAAACTTGGTGGTTAGGTACCTGATTGTGATATGAAGTGTTCACCCGATCGGTGACGTTAAAGGTCAATAGAGTATGTAAGGACACGGTAGATTGTCTTAGTACAAGGTGCAACATAATTTATTAGATCTTTGCTTTTCCATACAATGTGACTTAATATTTCCACCAATGCAAACATGTTTGGACTGAGCGATTATATCTAACAATGTCATGTTCCATGCTTTTGGTAATACCCCTACTCAGTATGTTTTCACGGTTACATGTCCTGTATACACTAGCCAAGGAACTGAGTGGGTTACAGTGCGTTTTGAGGGAAAATAAATTGAGTTATGCAAATGATTGTGACGTGTTTCTTAGAGCTATTGAAAAACGAACAGAGTGGCGGCGTGCTGATTTGAGAAATAAAGGAAAATTAAAGGATTACTTTGACGGGCACGTGACTATTACATTCACACAACACTTGCGAGTTCTTTACAAATCCATTGCCAAGTGTGCGGCGCCTAGCTACATTTACTTATGTACTGTGTGTAATATAATGAACTGGGTTTTTGATCAAACTCTCGATCGACTATAATACATACATGTAAAAGAGCGAATAATTATGGACAATACGAATGATGTTCAACTCCGTGAATTAAACTCTTGTTAAATATTATCTTATATACGCTTTAACATTTGTTCGAACGTGGAACATACTTATGATTACAGTCGGGATGCGCACCAACTTCAATAGAAACTTTCATGATTTCTCCCTTTCTCTTTTATAACGAGAAAAATAGAATCTCTAAGATCTGTTAATGTTTCCACTATATATAAATCTCTAGATATTTTCCTTTACTTTGAATCATTCCAGTTCCTGTTCAAATGTCAGAATTGGGAGACTGCTTTTAGGTTGATAACAAAAGCTTAAGAACTTATATTAATGTACGGTACAAGATGCCTGCACATTTTCAATTGTAGAGCCTCTCTTAATTGTTTTTAAGGTGGTTGTGCTTGAACTTTGGTTCAAACGAGGATCTTACCCGACAAAAAGCTGGATGCATGGATCACATACAACTTTAATGTTTCTTTTCTTTCTTTGAAGCAATATTGTAATTATAAAATGTCAGTAACATCACTAGACAGTAAAGCTGAATACATTAATGCCTTTAAGTTCTGAACTTTCAATTCTCGTGGAGGCACGCAGTATTATTTACCTGACTTCCAAAGCTCAGTAGTAAAAAATAAACTGTTACCATGTATTTGTATTCAACATGCTCATGTTTGTTGTGAGTAGTTCAAGAAGAAGACTTTGTTCACTTTAAAGTCTAACAGTTACTATACCTCAGTTGATATCAGCTATGGTAGTTGCGTAATAAATGAAGCATGTGCGGTACATCATAAAATATCGGATATCGTTTGATCATTTTATATTACTAATATATTACATTGAGTCACTTTGTTTCATTTAAAAAAATACACGATAAATGACAGAGTTGAAACAGTAAATATGCCAATACGATGACTTCACAATACTGTATATATAGTTGACAGATCTGGTGGTTCGCTTACTCCCATTATTTATTCATTATGAATAAAACATAATTAAAATGCTCGAGTTTGAAATTTTTCATAGCCGTCTGTCATGCACCGAAAATGTTCGTATCAAAGACGCAGCTGTTTGATTTCCTGTCACTGATAGTTCTATGTTACCAGAAAAAACATGAAAACTATCATCTTCTATGAGAGAAGCTAATCAACAAATCAAAGTACTTGCTTTTTATTTTTTTTTTTGCAAGAATTAAGGACAAAGACACCAACAACACTAGCAAATAAAGCCATTGATGCATATATGACGCAACCGGTCTTCGATGAGTAGGTTCTTGAAATGATTTGCTGGTCGCTAATGGAGTGATTCGCAAGACGTTGTTTAAAAGTGTTATTTGAGACATGCCCGTACAAGTCAAAGTCATATAACGTAACTTTATATATCAGCACGTCCCCAGCAAAGTTGGTCGCTTAATACACAGCAAAGGTGAAGAACAAACGAGTTTGTAATACAAGAAGAATATACTTAACATGCACTACATATAGACACTATACATGGGAAGAGTCTTCTTGTAAACGATTCTGTATTTACGATGGATATCGTTCATGGATTTTCATTTGTTTTCGTTGCCACTCTATTATTATTCACTGTGTGCAGATCGGATGACAGCGAATCTGATGTGGACTGTAAGTACAGAGAACCCTGAAGAAAGAAATTATATAGTTCATTAAGACCATTTCATTATCATACATGTATAGGAAATTTATCTGTATAATAATAATAATAATAAAAATAATAATAATAATAATAATAATACAAATGAAAGTATTTCAAGTGGGCCAACTGGGTTTGATGTTGTACAATACAGAAGAACACGAACGGTAATTCAGGAAAACACGTGCCTCTGCTTTCTCATGGCTTCTAATCGGCTGTCACTAATCGCTCTTCCAAGATCTCAAATGTTCTAATGTTTGGGGTTTTTACAAGTTTCGATTTATTTACTTCAATGTACTTTAAGAATTTGTTTACAAATCAACATAAAATAGGAGATAGCGTGCATGAGGACAATCTAAAGAATAAAGAGCAAGCAATGAAATGAGTAAAAGATTTAATTCAAAGAGTTATTTGATTGTGTTCTCTACAATTCATTATGATAATAAATAACAGTTTTGTCGATGAAAGAATTCTAAGACTTTAAAATTTCCACAGAGAGCTTAATGTCTATATTTCTGATATCATTATTGTAGTTTGGTCATATTAGGAAGCTAAGTATCATTTTCAGCGCCAGGGTAGAGATGGTAGTATTCTCCTACATCTTCCTTTCTTTATAATATCTTGCATGCAGTATTACACCTGCTGCATTTTTTTGCGCGTTCATTTTTAGACTTTCTTGTAATCGTTTTTAATTCAGTATTGCTGTAACAGCATATGTACGACTAAAAAGGTTTTAGTTACATCTTAATAAAGGCTACAATCATCTGCTTTTAGTCAGCCTATGATAAAAGCCGTGATGACACACGGATCCTCTCAACATTATTTTGAGGAGACCAATACAAACTAAATCTACATTAAACAGTTACCTAGTTTATAAAACTCATCACTTTTCTTTTCCAACAAAATCCTAAAGGGTAGTTTATTATTTACCGTTTAGATGTTAAGATCTTTTCACTGTTCAAAGCATATTCACTCCATACAGTAAAAAAGGTTATAGACAGTCGTAAAATTACAGATAAACTAAACAAAAATACAAATGTTAAACGGAAAAACGGGATCTATTGTCTCAAACAAATTTAAGTCAAATCAAGAGACAATCGTTACATGGGTACAGTAGCAATGGTTTACCCCGATGGAAGAGGGAATGTATACCGTAGATTTAGTGATGTTCTTTGCACTTAGGCCTATCCAAATCACCAAGTTGTAACAGTTAAGAGTAACCTATTATTAATTTAGAATCTAGACCTGTACTCGTTCTGTTTTCTTTCCATAGAAGTAGGCTAATCTCATTATAAATGTGTTTTTGAATGAAACCTTTGCAAATCACCTTTGGTGGTTTGATCAAAGGTAATCAGTGTTTACCATACCTCTGTAAGGATGATTGCCAGGCCAGGTTGAACAAACAACATTCCCTTCTTAAGCTACGGAGAGGTATGAAACATATTGTTTTATTACTTATGGGACAACAACATCAAAAACAAAATGAGAAAAAGATTTTTTTCCCAAATTTTGGCACTTTTGGACTGAATTTGGCATTGACGGATCACGTTTACCACAAATAACTTAAGGCGATTGCTTATTTTCTATTTGTGGGAAGAAAGTGCAAAAGTACGTTCAAACATCCTATCCTTTTAAATCATCGATTAACATGAACTGAGTGTAAGTTGAAAAAATCCGACTGGCTGGGTGTTTTTCTCTCTAACTATGTGGCGACCCCACCCAAGATAGTTTCGGACACTAGGAATACCTTCTTAGAAGAGGTGAAGAATTATATGGGGTGAATTCATTTTCAAAAAGAGCATTATCGGGCGAAACAAACAAATTGTTGTCGAAGCAACAAAAGAAAAAAAGTTGGGGGAAAGGGGGAGGCTGGGGGACGACAGGACTATCTAAGGGGAGTGATATCATTAGTTGCTCGGTGTGTACTAGAAAGTTTTGTCTTTTCAAACCCCCGAATGGCAGGACACGGCACTTTCCGGGTGTACTTGAGCTGAGCGAACCAAGTCTTTTAATAGTGGATGTCATATCTGCAATTCCTCAATTCGTGTAAAAAGGAAAATCAGTCTATAAAAATAATAATTCACATCAGGTGGTTTGAAGTGGCACATAAATCCTAATGAATTACGGATCATGTTCTTTTATTTTTCTTTTTTTGTTGAGTACTTGATTTTTATTTACTTTTTTTGTTGAACGCATTGGCACATCGGTGCCTCATTTTTTGAGGCGGGGGGGGGGGGGCTTTCCCCTACTTATATTGGTAATTATCAAGCGGGATTACTATTAGGTTTCCATATAGGGATCCTCATTACTATTAAAGCGAGCGCCCTGATTGGTTGTCGTAAGGGTACAAGAATATTTATATAACCCTTGCAACCCCCCCCCCCAAGATGCCAGGAAACGGAACTTTTCGGGTATATAATTGAAATGGATGTACCCAGCCTTGAAATATGGATACCATGTCTGCAGTTAATCAGCTCGTGTGAAAAGAAAATTTTCAAATTTAATTTATTAAAAATTGATGCAAATCAGTATTTTTACGATGACATAAGAATCACAAAAAGCTACGTATGCATCCTCTTTCATTTTTTCTCCAGTTTTTGACAAATACGTTTTGACAAACACATTGGCGCACCGACGTCTAGAAATTTGGGAGTGGCAGGGATTGGTTTTAACTAATTATGTTTGTTACTTACCAGCGGAAGTACTATCTAACCGGAGCCCCACTATTGGTTGGCGCTGAGCGCAGGGGTCAATTTTGGCTTTCAAATCCCAAGAAGGCAGGAAACGGCACTTCCGGGGTGTACTTGAGCTGCATGTGCCCAACCTTAAAAAAGGATCTTATGTCTGCAATTTTTCAATTCAAGATAAAAACATTTATGGAAAAATTCTAATAATTGGGATCATTGTTTAGAATATTTATGCCATTGCTATTTCCAGAAAAGTTGATGAAACAGCTTTTTCTTTCTAACTATACCAGTTGTTTTTTGTTTTGAGACACTGCCAGTTAACCTTGGATAAAATCAGGTGCAATATGTTATATTTATCAATTTTTCCAGATAAATTCTAGTCCCAGTACAGTTCCAACAATTTTTACTCTCTAACGATTAGCTTTTGCTACTTTATTACAACCGTCGATGATTGCGTAATAAAATATAGAGCTAGTTATTGTACATGAGATGGGTGAAGTTTAGCCTGCTAGAGGGTTGTAAGGAAAGAGGTGTCACCAATCCCCTTAATTTGAGAAAGTTTTCACCTACTGGGTAACCTTAGATGCAATCTACTGCAATATTTGAATTCATAAAATGTGTTGGACTGAGATATGATAACAAAAATTCCAACTGGAATTTCAGAGTTATTGAGAAATTTTTGCATTACCAGATGACCTCAGACACAAACTGGTGCAATATTTTGCATCTTTCTATGTCATAAGATGTGCTGCTGCATGAAAAACTTCAACTGGTATTTCAGATTTTCCAACTTTCATCGCTTTTACACTTTTATGTGAAAAATGCCCAACTGGAATTTCAAATTTATTGAGAAATTTCCCAATTACCAGGTTATCTTAACCATAATCTGGTGCAATTGTGGGCATCTGTTTACATCATAAAATGTGCTAGATTGAGATATGAAAAATTCCAACTGGCATTTCAGATTTTCCAACTGTTGTCGGGCCTATATTGAAATATGAGAAATTCAAATGGTATTTCAGTTTTATTAAAAAAAAAATTGTCAACCACCAGGTAACCTTAGACACAATCTGGTGCAACATTTGCCATCTTATAATGCCATAAAATGAGCTAAACTGAGATATGAAAAATTGTAACTGGTATTCCAGATTTTTCGACTATCGTCACTCGGACATATTTAAGTAACTTGTGAGACACGCACATACCCCACGGATGCGACGATCCACCCGACTTGACTGGCGGTACCAACTTTCGCATCAAAACAATTGTTCTACGTAATCTATTTCCATAAGGCTGAAGCAGGTGTGAACATATATTGTTTGGATTGCAACTAGTGTACATTACACAGAAGTAAAAAAGATTCCCGAGGCCGTGTCCATCCTTACGAATTTAAAAGTTACCAAGAAATCTAAAAGATGAAGAAACTTAACCTTCCCAATGTAATTCAGTTTATACCCCCGTCTGCAAACAGCGGGTCTTCCCATGTCGGTCCCTGTGGTGTCACATAAGGATATGAATAATAACACAAAATGTGATAAAAATCTTTGTGATTAAACAAAGAACAATATCACATAATACTTTCCTACAGTTTGTAAATTTAGGCTTCCAAAATTTGCAGACAACGTTATTTAAGACATGACCAACCAAACGAAAGTAAGACATTAGCGGAAGTTGTATTACTTTGCTTGTTCAAAGTGAGAATGCTTGTCAAGATCTTTCCTCCAGGTAAATTGGCATTACTCGTTCATATTCTCGGCATAGTTCTCATGTACGTTGTTACAACCACTTTTAATTGCAACCCCTTTTGTTAATGGTCACCAATTTTGTCATTCGTCCAAAAACACTTTTTGTAATAAAATCACCTCTGTTGTCATAAAATCACCACTTTTGTGATAAAATCACCACTATTGTGATAAAATCATCACTTTTGTAATATATTCGCCCATTTTTGTAGTTTTGATGTCACCCTCAGCGACCACGTTTGTAATCAAAATCTCTTTCAAACATTTCTACAATCGCCAGTCAACCACTTTTGTAATTATAGTACAGCAAACGAAGGCACTATTTTTCAGAGAATTGTGCATTTTATGATACAAGAATAAAATTTGGTACAGAGTTGCACATGACCCAAGGAAAACATTTGGTTGTAAGAACTTAGAAGGTTTGTCCAATGAGAGCAATGTCGACCATTTGAAAAGGCCCTCCGCTGCTTGTTGCTTCATCCTTATCCTGGTTCATTTCAGTGTATTTCTGTGACAACGACTGTTTCCATGTATTGTGAGATCACATGTAGATTACGTATGGAGTCGGTCGGTTTATGAAGTCGGTTACAGTCTGCTTAAATACAACACCTTAAATTGCTGGCAGGTTTAGTGATTGACTCACGGTACCATTATACTGATGTGCTTTCAAAATGCATCCACGACATTAGGTGGTATCAGCTGTAGTAGGGAGGTGCCATGGGGGATATACAAAAGAAGCTCCTTCCTTTGAAGTAGCTTGACTACCACCAAAATCGCCTTTTGTTCAACTCTTGCAGATTTAATGAATGGGATTGAAGGGTTTTTGGAACATAATACAAAAGATCCATGTTGGCTACTCTACTGTAAACTACCTATTTAAAAATTTTGTGTATGGCTATAACATTGCCAGTCCTTTCCCTTGAAAATCAATTTTCAACATCCGAAGCGGTCCGCTTATCGCTGTAGGAAAAAAAAACAAATGATGTTGTGAAAGTTATTGAACCTATTTTCCAACAGTCCGACAGGTTTTAGTTTTTTCTGGCGACTTTAGTACTGAGCGTGACGAGAAGACGGTTAAAATTGAGCATTAAGAGGAAGTAAAGGTCGTAACAAGTTTCCGTATGTGAACCTGAGGAAGGATTGTTAATTAACGGCAACTTGTCAACAAGAAACCCCAATAGGCAAAAACAAGGGGGGGGGGGGCACTGGGGTTTTTGTCAACGGGGAAACCACGGCTTTTTCCTCTAAATGGCGTTGAAGCAAAGACGGGCCCTGCTCGCGCAGTGATCGACTTGACACAATGACGAAGTGAAACGTGGGAATGTTTACTTACACTTTTATTACACGTACCCGTATGAAACTTGTTTATGTTTTTGATCTTTGCTCTTTTTATCCATCTGTCAATCACAACCTATTTTTTAGCTTTGTTTCCCTCCAGTCAGGTATGAGAAATAAATTTGAAGTTAAAATTGAATATACACAGTTACGGCGGATATTACAGTGTGAATAGACCTATATCATAGCTGGTGTTTTGTAAACATTCTCACCCATATACGCAGTTTACAATCCTGAACTAATGTATTTGTATTGTCTCGACGTTTTACTTCCATGTACGTAAGCGTACGTAAGTGTGCGTAAAGCTATGCAATTCGACATACAATTAATTAAATTTTCACAGGAACTGTTTACACATTGATTTTACCCATCTCTTGCAATTATATTGATACGAATGACGCCATTCACCGTTTATTCATGCCTATATGACAATATCTGAGTAACATCCCTATGTGTTATTTGTTTTCAACAGCACACCTTGAAGATGGTGACACGGTGATCATCATGTCGGCTGGCTTTCCTGACCAGTACCAAATAAACCAAATGGAAACATGGCGATTCATATCTGAGTCCGGATTCTTGCTTAACTTCACTTTTTTTCACACTGAAAGTAATTATGATGAAGTAACCATAACCAATGGTCCGACTACCGACAATGTTGCTGATACTATTTCGTTAAGCGGTCTAATCGATCTCAGGGGCGCTTACGTTTATTATGATCGTGTACTTACTGTAACATTTACCAGTGATTCATCTGTAGTTTATCCCGGATTTCAAGCAGTAATTACAGCGGTAGATACGTCATCAATCTGTGAGTATCTCTATGTTGTTGGCTTATAGTACAACTAAAAATGACACAAACATCTTTTTTATTATTACATTTCAGATTTTCTTAAAAAATGATGCATAAGTCTAGCTACAAGTATCGTGAAGAAAAAATGAAACTACGGACACTAGCACAGTACAGTACAAATGGTTGCTCCTATGGCAGTATGAAGAGACATAACTTCATAAGATGTTCAGTTTTCATCAATGGATTAGTACGCCATGTTATACAAATTGAGACCTTGAAGAACATTTACTTACAAAACACTGTTAAGTTATTTCACAGGTGAGGCGGGAGCCTATTTATTACAACTTTCCATCTGGTGACTCCGGCAGCAACAACTTGTAGATCTAATTTATTGTATTTTTTTTACGAGAGCAGTTCATTTTTTGAAAATCACACATGGAAAACCCATCTGACTGAGACAATGCAGTGAAACTTCATTGTTTCAGATGCCACCATTTTTATCCACTCATGGACATGGATACATAAAACCTAGTCATGTAGCTATAATAAACAGATGAGCTTACATAAGCCGGCCTATAAGTTCTTTACTGTACATCTAGTATATTTCTTATATGAAGGTATGGAACTGGGAATCGCTTAATCATGAAAAGGATTAAATTAGGAGAGTAATTCTGGGTGAGTGTGAATACTTCCCATCAGAGCAAGAATTTGATGCAAAGTAGTGCATCAATTCCCATCTTAGTGATGTAAAATTACAGAGAGTAGACATTTGGTAACAGGCTCGTCTCACTCCCTTTTCCCAGGCTTCTCCAAAATGAAATATCCTTTGTATTTACGTTACTGCTTATTTCAAACTGTTTGTTCAACGCAACCGCTCGCTTCAGATATTTAATTCACTGATAAGAACGAATACTCATATTATAATTGATATACATAAACGTTAGGCTAGGTGAATCATTTCTAAAAGATATTAGAAATTTAATCAACGTGTTCGTTTCATACCACATTTACTTGAAGGCAAATCATTTTTTCCATGCACACGATGATGCTTAAACATAGAGTGCACTTTTTTCCACTGATAATGGATTGTCTACGATAATACTTTTCCAACGATGTAGTTACGCTGCGGAATGTTGGCTGACTTATACAACACTTGAAATTGAGAGATAAGAGAGATCATATGAGAAATATTTGCTTTACCCAAAACAGCATACTTAAAGAGACGAATTTTGTTTACAATGCTATTGTGGATACAGAACCATAAATAAAATGTACAACTGTGTTTTCATTTTTAGCTCAGTGTAATGGAAAGTTGTTGCCCCCAGAGGAGATGTGCAACATTGACGTATTTTGTGAAGACTTTTCCGATGAACTAGATTGTCGTAAGTAACCGTGAAGTTAGTTTGTTACAAAATGTAAATATATATAGTGAGTTAATTCGGAAGTACACAAAAATCTAGTATGTAGTATACAAATTGTAAACGCATATTCAATTTTCACAGACTTGTACTGGGGTAGTGTTGTATGCGAATTGACGCTGCATCAAGCGTGCATAGCCTTATCGAACGTACTGCAAGAAGCTCCAATCAATATGTATAACATTATAACTCATGCGTTTCACAGCTGTCCTCAGTGTCGGAGAAGTCACTTCACTATACAGTGCAAACTACCCGGGAAAATTTCCGGACTTCACCCATCAAACCTGGCTGCTTAAGGTGGAAGGGAACTCTCGTTTGAAGTTTGAACTGGTCTTTTTCGAAGTGGGTGAATACTACGATTTGCTCAAGGTAGAGTTCGTGACGAACTTGCACGGATTAGATGTACCAGTAGAGCATGAACTGCGTGGAATTCTATCTGGAAATATCTTCTACACCCGCGGAGATACGTCAGTTACTTTCGAATCCGGCTTCTATGTACCGGGTTATCGATTTCATGTAGATGTTACTGTGATTGAATCATCAGGTTTGTTAATTCCTTTCTGTACACAAGTGTGTGCATTTGCAATGTCTTACGCGCATAACTTGAAGTACACGTAAAAAATGAGATCGTTTACAACCTTGCTTCATTTCAAAATATATCACAAGGTTAATGTCATTCTGAGATGTTGCAGAATTTTCACTCTGTATTCTTTATCTAACTTTAGCTTCGTTGATATATCTAAGGCTGTTTTTTATATGTTTAAAATAATGGAGTTATGTCCTACAGGTATGCACTATAAAGAGGCATTTTCTTATTTTGTTGATACTGCTGTACTAAGAGTGCTCATTCATTGTCAAATGTTGATTTATGCATGTCGTATGTTTAATAAAAAGACTGCACTCTTTAAATTTTCTCTGTTTAGAATTCTAGAAACGAGCAGATTTGTTTTTTCATCTGTTTGTGATTAAATGAAAAACTTGACTTGTCTCTGCGAACAGAATTGTGTTGAATGCCCTGTTCTTATTAAAACAACACAGTGGTAGAGCTGTATTTGACTTGTCGGCTCCGTTGTGTTTCAAAGACGACACTATACAGAGTTTTCTTGTGTCCTTTGTGTCCATTTTTGAGTTATATATAAGTTAGAGTTATGCCTATTACTTTGAGCTGTTGCTTCCTCGGTGTAAATACAACTATACCGCATGTGTTCTCTAAGTTTTTGCTTTTGTTAGTAAATGATAAGATGAGTTTTATTTTGTCTTTCCTTAGATTCGAGTACAGATGTTTGTGTTTACGGAGATCAGTCATCCTCAAGCGAATGTCATCACAAAACAAGATGCGAAGAGTTTAATCTGAACCAATGTCGTAAGTTAATTTTGTAATTATTTTAGCCTCGCTTTTATTCATTATCTTCTTATGCACGTTTTGCTTGTTTTTGTTTGACGGACATGTCACTTCAGTATTGGAGTGGGTTAACCACCATTTAATTGTCCGATGGGTAAGATTCTCTCAACAAGGCCAAACAATGATGGTTGTTAAAATACAATGGCATATCTTTGGCTCAACTACACATGCAATGGTTCAATGGGACGTGACACACTCAAACATACCTTCAAGTCCATTATTTCCTCTACAGAAACAATTGTCGTGGTGTTCTACATGTATATGTGCCGGATGTCCCATTGACCATGGCAGAGCCAAGTCATGTGTGTGGAAAGGGCCAAATTGGCCTTAATGTGATTTGGAAATTTATTTTTTTCACAACCATGTGACGTCACTGACACATGCACTTCACGCTCAGGTACAGATGTACAGTTGTACAAGTTCTTTGCGTTATATTTGTTTCAGGCCAGGTCATGTGGAATTCCCCACTGTTTAACAAATGACATTGACCCTGGGTGAGTGACTGAAACAGTGTGAACATTATAAAAAGTGAAATGATAAAAAACTTAACTATGGTAGCGCCAGTGAGTTACTGTTGTACTACGCAGTTGTAACGATCACTTCTGCTAAGGCTGCTTGTGCTGTTAGTGCTGGTTTGTCACAGATAACTAGCAGCCAAGTTTGTAATGTTTGTTCTCTGATCTCTGATATGATATTATCGATCAACGTGCATGTAATTATAACGTAAGCTCGAAATGCGCAATATCTTAAGAGCCAAATTCTGGTATAAAGTGTGAACATGTAGAGTTGGCTGTGTCATATGTGCGTTGCTTTAAAGTGCTTTAAAATATTTGAAGTACATCAGTGGATTTCATTCAGAGGACACGGCTGTAGCACAAATCAATTTTGGGGTTGGATGTTGTCTCTTGGCCCTCCTCTGGGAGTCCCTGTTGGGAGTCCATATCACCACGCTTGACGTTGAGACGTATTCATCTACACTACAACACCCATTCTAATAAGCGAATTATTAAAGCTGCTATGTTTACGTTGACTCGTGATTAATCGAGCAAAGCTTTTTTTGATACTGAAGACTGAGAGGTAGCATCGAGCAAAAACTGAAAACATTCACTCTATCCTAATATCGGCTTTCATATCCCTGATGGTGTTCGAATGTGTGTCTCTAAAGGGGGTTGGTAAAGGGGGTGACGGCTGTACTATCTAAGAGGAATTCTACCATCAGTTGGCGCGGATCGTACAATTAAATTGTTGGTGAAATTGGTCTGCTTGTATTTTTAATTTTCATTATCATGTCTACAAACTCCAAATTCATGTAAATTTTTTCCCCTTTTTTAACCATAATGGATCAAAGTCTTCTTTTGGAGTCGTAGTTTTCAGGCGAGTTCCTCCAACAAGAGTTACTCCAACCCAAGTTTCAGACGAGTTACTTCAACAATGTCTTCCTCTCTTGCGTCTTCATTTTACTTTCGTCTTTTTGCCACAAAAATCATATCACCTACTAGGTAACCTTAGACGCAGTCTGGCCGGTGCAATATGGTTTAATATGAAGTCATAAAAAAGGTGTTGGACTGCGATATGAGAAATTTAACGAAAATGAGAACGTTTTCAATTATCAGGTGACCTCAGACTCAATCTGGAGCAATAGTTGGCATCTTTGACTTCATAAATTGTACGAGACAGAGACGACCACTGGCATTTCAGATTTCCCGACTATCGTTGCTCTGAAGATTTTTTTTTGTATGAAAGGCTTGAGATACCCCCATTCCACATCCCCACATCCCTGGGTCCAGTCCCAGCTTTTTCAGAAGGTCTTTGTATGCTGTAAAGCTGCAACTGGAGTACCGTACTACTGCCGTCTTCTGTCTCGAATTTTAACAATGTTTTGCATGTAGGCAGGGTGCGTTGTACTTTGGAAATCTCAGTAAGGTAACAGATTCAAGAATTGTTACATTTGTCCCACAAAACTTATTTACCCTTTGCGCCTTTAATATACATGTAATTCAATATGCTGTTTACAGCGTACCCACAATTCCCAAGTGCAACATCGATTTCGATATAGATTAGACTCGCTATGCCTGCAAAATTCAAAACAATAACAAATTCAATATTTACGCTTTATGTGAAGTGTAAAAAATAGACAAGTAGCTACCGGCTAATATATTTTCATTCGATTTTTCATATATTGATTTGGATAGTTTTTCTCTCCGTTCGAGCGATTAATTAATATGTAGAAGTGTTTAAAGTGTGCTTGATTGGGCACATTCACTGTTTGGAAGCAAATGTTTTGATGCTCTTATCACCTTTACGTGACATTCGAGCATGAAATTCATATTTGAATATGACGAGAGTCCATAAACGCAACAAACGGTTTCTCCAACTACCTTTTATGTAAATTTGATATTAGGAAGATGCGTGTTGATTTAAGAATACAATTAATATTTCACAAGAAATAATTTAAGTTTTGTGAAAGGTCTAAAACCTTGTTAGGGTTAACCATGTCTCGATCGAGGAAATTTATCTCAGAATGAACACGAAGACAAATGAATACAATATAAAGATTTGATAACTGCATGACTTAATTTTGATATTTTATACTGTCATTCCACAAAGTAACACGTTAGAACCAGGATCACCTGTAGCGCAAAGTAACCAAAAGGAATTCACAAATTGCTAATAACTATGATGTCTACTTTCAAACAGGTAACAAAAACATAAACTATATATTGCTGCACTGATGGTGGTCTGGTGAAGCGTATTTCTATAGTTTGAACAACCCCTTTAAAAACAGAACCGTGGGTCAACATTGGGTTCTACATTTTTTTTTCGCCTGTAAGAATTGAGCTATTACTCAAAAGGTCGCACCTCGCTTAAAGGAAAAACGCATTAAACTAATAAAAAGCCGGGACCCCACAAGCATGAGGTGTAATATTATGTGTCAGTTGTAATGCTGATGCTTTGCATGGTTTTAAAACTAATGGTGTACATAATTTGTAGCACTGATGATGCGCAGCACCGATGTGCGACTCGTATAACTCGAAAGGAACTTTATGAGAACCTTTTGCCCTTCACTTATCCAAACGTTTATATTATCGGTTCAAAAAAAAAAAACGTTTTTCACTATCAATAATTCATTTCACATTATCGGTTAAAATATTTTTGCATTATCGATAACATTTCCCCACTAGGCTATTGTTTGTCCTCAAATATTCGATATTCTTTTCCTTTCTTCCATTTTCGGTTGTGTTTACATCATATGTGGCTCTTTACATTATCAGTGTATCAGGGCTTCTGGGACATAAAATTCAGAAGTTCACAGCGAATTACCCCCCCCCCCCGCGAGGTTTTGCTCCTAGGCCTTACAAGAGCCTTATTGCTGACTCTTGGGAACCATGTTTAGTCTACCCTCCGTACTAGTCGTGCACATGTGGTGTGCACAGTTTCTCCGACTGCTTTACTTTACTCGATACCTCCGAGGTGTTTCAGACCCTTATCTGACATCACTCTTTTTTTTTTAATAAAAAGAAACCTTTAATTTTATGCTTTTGTTTCACATTTACGATTAAATGTGTAATTAGCTACACATTTTCACTTCCTAAGGGGGTGGGGTATCTAGTGGCAGCAAGTATCTCTATAAGAGAAATTTGTGTCCTGATTGCGTTTCTCTTTACAACATAAGAATTTTCACATACTTACTTTAGGTCTGCCTATTACAAGACAGAAAACAATATAACAATAGAAAATAATCACTGATGCTTACAATGTACTCTAAAGATTGTTGAGTTGGTTTCAGCCTAGTAGCAAGAAATTTACAGGAAATGATTATCTTAGATGAGTCGTCATTTTTGTCCTGGCAGGTGGTGCTAGAGCTTACTGAAAGTAAACGATAACCTAGCTATTGACGAGTGACCAGTGAACAGGTGAAATAATCTGAATAAATCTTTAGGTACTATTTACTCTAGTAGCAAACGTTTCACTTCAAAAGTCTGTGACATCCATATTCATCGATCAAATATGAATATTCAATACTATCCTTTTCAAGGTATGTGGAGGTGTGACTGAACAGTTTCATACGTAGCCTACGTGTGCTGTATGTATCATCAACTATCACTAAACTCTTTGTTTACTTAGCATTGCGCAATGCACGAACAGCATGGGAACCGTAAACATTCTGTTATGTTTATTCATACAACGTCATCTCAGTCTTACGCTGTGATTGGTCATCGTATATATAGAGGAGGCTGTCTTGTCTTGTACATGAACGTTTATTTTTTATACCCGACAAATATTAAAAGTTCTCATTCAACAGTAATTAACGCAGTAATTACCGTTTCCTCTACCTTCAAACACCTCCCCAACGTATCTATATGTCGGTGAACAATCAGTGTAGAAAGAAAAATCAACGAAAGGTGAATTTTCTAAGTCAAACCCTGATTTTCCCTTGAAGTGTCTTGTCAGGACTATGAATGGCATCTCCGGTGGGAGGGGAAACTTTATTGGTAAAATTTCAGAGACAATTTTTCCAATTGAAAACACACAGGCAAACAGCTTGTATATTGGCCTTTGATTGACCTGTTTACACAATGAGACCCAAAGCAAATTCCTTAGAAATCAAGGTTTAATCATCTTGGAGC
The DNA here is from genome assembly GCA_021234535.1 of Stichopus chloronotus. NCBI lineage: Eukaryota > Metazoa > Echinodermata > Holothuroidea > Aspidochirotida > Stichopodidae > Stichopus > Stichopus chloronotus. The sequence goes on along the minus strand of CM037845.1, from coordinate 18,761,531 downwards.
CTAATCGTGGGATAACGCTGGTATCATTATGGATGATCAAACAATTGACCGCCAGTTTTCTTGTCTTAGACGATAATCCTGGGCAATTAGTTCCTTTGTGGTAAGATGTTCAAACATCGTCATCGCAAATAAGTGATTTCATTGAGAGACTCCAGATGGAAAACCATTTAAACTGCTGAATAACTGCCTTCAACATTTTCAAGTAGATACTTTTGCCTACGGACGTATTTTCAAGCATCTTGGTGGAAATAAGCAGGTTTACTTGAGGATTTTCAAGGTAGCATACTTTAGATAGGATCCAGAGACAATGAAATCACGATTGCAAAACACCAGGTCTGCCAAATTGGAATGACTGCATACGACGGAAATTTCATAATAACAAAAAAATTATAAAGAACAAAAAAAGTTTTTAAATTTAAAGTGCTCAGGTTATGCCATCACAAGCTTAGGAGGAGAAAATAGTAATATTTTAGAGAGTAAACAACTTTTTTTTAAGATGAAAAGTATTGACGGTGTTTACTACTTGCTTACTACTGTCATAAGTTCTGGGTTTTATTCTTCTTGAATAATGTAGCCATGTATCACAATCAAGGCTGTGTACCTCAAAGAATATTTTGTTATGAAGTGATCTAAAGACAGCTCGCCCCACAGATTCATCTGATTAACATCTTCTTTTTTATCCATTCTATGATTGTCTTGTAAATGTATTAATCTCAGCCAGGAGAAAACATTCTATTGAAAAGTCGAGTGATTATTAGGATGATTTAAATTTCTCGGTTACCTCATTTATTAATTTGAGCAATGTACAAAATGGAGATATGATTGACGAAAACATCTTGAAAGATTGATAATAAACATACAATCATCTTTTCATCAACATTCTTAAGGATCCGTTAATTCATCTCTGTCTTAACATCTTGCATAGATTTTATCTCTTCTAACTTCAGAAACATATCAAATGTAAAATAACAGCCTTGTAATATTGAATGAAAGCCGACTGGTTCAATATACTCGCATTTGGATCTTTTCTTGGTCAAGGTACATACCGGTACATATTCTACAAATATTATCGGCTTGTTGTGATGATCTCTACGTATATTGACAAGTATGAAAATGGAAAACGTAAGAAGTAATATGTTATGTGTAATCTTGTGATCTTATTTTCTTTAATTTTCTTTTCAGACGTATTTGTTGGTGCATCAGAGGAAGCCATCTTTAGTTCACCAGGTTTCCCTCATCGCTACAACAATCTTCATCCGAAATTTTTGTGGATTGTAGTGAGTCCTGTCGGAACTCAAGTTATTATCAACGTGGAAGCAATATTGGTAGACGCGAAACTTACGATTGGTTACGGATACGTACATAATACAGACTTATTCCTTAAAGAGGTCAGGATGTTTGAATCAGTGACGGTCACTTCTCCATCTAATAGCTTAACTGTGCTGTATGAGTCTAGATGGAGTGGAGATAATCTTGGGTTCATTGCTCACTTAACGTCAGTCACAGGTATGATATCAATGTCAGTCAAGTGTAATTCGTCCTTTTCTGCTTTTCATATGTTGATTTAATATCCTATTCGAAATATGTGCAGGACTATTATCAGTTCAACTCTTTCGAAGAAACGAGGAATCTAGAATTTATAGTGTATCACTGAACGTCCACACTGTTTGACAGATAAGTTGTCAATGCACACATGTCTTTTGCAAAAATGGCCGCTTATATTACACGTAAGTGTGTTATTAATGAAGCATATGCTGTAGGATAGTGGATTTTTAAAACAAGATCACACATGCAAAAATATGTTCGTATATGATATCGAATTTAACCTCTATATATGTCATTGCCTTGTGGACATTCGGGGATGTTGTTAACTAGGTGGAATGGCTGATCTTCAAGTTTGATGCTTGGGAAAAAAGTAGTCAACATATGAAAAAAAAAACTTTACCGTTCGATATTTCCTTATTTCAGACCTCGATCTTCCTGAATATTGTACACGCACCACAGAAAATGTAACTCTGCCACGTGAGGGAACCACACTACAAATTATACAAAATAAATCATGCCTCTGGACTGGACTATATAAGATACCAGAAACTGAGTCTCCGGCATCTGTGATAAAACTGGATCTCCTTGAACTGAAAGGAGTTGATGGGAAGGATAATTTCATAGTCATTGGAGAAGGAATGGATCCAGAAAATATATCTAGTGTTCTCTTTAACCATTCAAATATCCATTTTGGGATCGATTTTTTCCTTGAGAGGTTAAACATTCGATCTGATTCTTTTTGGATTCAGGTTCTTCAACAGCGAATTAATATTACTTTTTATTCCAACGTCTCTCTAACAGAAACAGGTAAATATACTTTTCCTCGATTCATCTCCTAGATATGTTTGATATAATTTGTAACCAATCCATCGCAAACAATGGAACATGGTCGTTCTTAATACTAATTATACCAGTGTCATGGCTCAAAATTTAGGAACAGGTATATACTTGTCCATGCTTTGGTTGTTCTGAAACTTAGAAGTTTAGATATCTTGAGTTAAAGCTTAAAATGTAATTATATAAGTAGCAAAGTTGGCCCTCCATATAGGGTATTGTACATTTCGTTGACATTGGACGTTGAAAATTCTTAATCTCGTAAAAAGAGTAAAATATGGTTACCAAAATTCTAGTCACAATACAGGCTGGAATAGATAAAAACTCTACAAACTAACTTTGTACTTTCAATTTATAGCAGTATTTTCATTTTTCACAAATGCGTAATTTTGTGGGTGGTTTTACTGGGAGACATTTGTTACACAGGATTTTTGTAGATGTTTACTGATTGCAGGATTGAAGAAATGTCCTGGAAGCATTTTGGATTATTGGATACTTGAGTTTTTCCTAGTCAACAATAAACATATAACAGAAATTACTAACGTGTTGCATTGTTGCACTACCAAAGGAACAGTTGTATCAGACTCACACAAAATCAGTTCTCATCGCATTAATTGTTAGTTGAAAATATGTTGAATGGTTGTCTTATGTGTAGGTTGTTTGTATTCATTTCTCTTGAGCATCACTGTTTTTTGATTCTCAAAATCTAAACCGATTTGAATTTTCTGTCCATAATGCAATATTTGTCTTCGAAGCAATACTGTACGTTTGTGTAATTGTGCGGAACACCTGGTAAGCATTTCACAACCATAAATGGAGTGTAGATTGATACTTTACATACGAACATTTATAAATATCCATCATCCTTACCATTATGAATTTAGGTTGCTTTAATATAAAGTAAGTGTGGCAGTTTGGATATTCCCAGTAAGAATCATAAGACCATATTACAATTATTACGAGATTACATGATACAAACATACAGGGCACCCGGTGGGTGAGGGGAGGGTATTTTTCACATTTCGGGGGACTCGGGGAATTTGAGGCCTTGAGACCCCTCCGGGAACATTTTATTTTTGACCCCTCCCTCGACAGTGTAATGTTAACTAGTGACTTTAATGTCAGGGGTCTGTGTTCGTGCTCTGTACCAGGGCTTGAATATGGGCTTCCAGGGTTCTGCTTATACGTATCATTTGTTATGTAATTCAACTACCATTAACAGATCATTTCCAAAAGGCTGGTATTCCTATCTCAATATACTCACTGACTAAATATTTTCATGGATTATTTTCAGGAAGATCTCTCCATAGGAGAAGTCCTCATAATGGCAGGGAAAAATGAAGAGTCCGTGTATTGGATTTTTTCCCATAATTATAAACGCTAAAGGAAGAAATATGTATTTTGATCAGAGGGCTCTGTCGGGCGTGTGTAAAGGGTTTCGCAGGCACTGAGGGAGTTTAATATCCACCTGACAGGACACAGAGGTATAGGGATCGAAAATTCAGGATCCAGACCTCCTCCTCGACTGCGGTTAAACTGAGTTCACATTTTCATTTCCGATGTATCTTCAATCTGACGAGGTTTAGCTTCATGAGAATTAAATTTATCTTTATAACGTTTTACTCTACTACATATTGCGTACGTATTTCAAAGTCGGGCACATACCTTTTCTTGTTCTAGACATGTCAATAGATACTCTAACTAGCCTACTTGACAGCTTTTATTACTTGTTGTAGACATATAAATAGATGTAGTATTTTATAATTGAGGATCATTAATTAAGGATCAAGGACATCTGTTGATTAAGTCCTCAATGAAACGCTTATTACAATAACAGGTCTTATTTTTTAACTATTTGTTACTATTTTATGAATTAACATATACTAACTGAATAACAGTGGTATAAATAACACAGGCTTTTTAAATACTTTGTTCTTGTTTCACACAGCTTACTGTGAAAGTACCCAGTTTACATGCGGAGATGGGCATTGCATAGGATCAGCAGGCATAACCAACGGCCTACCTGACTGTTTAGATGGAACCGACGAGGATCAGACTTGCAAGTCTTAGTTTTGTTTAATTTTGTTTATCACTTAAAGAAAGTAAACATATCATTCAGACTGTGTATAGATTAACAAGTCATGTCTATATTTTTTATTTAACAGTAATCAGATATACTATTCAGATTGGGTATAGATTAATGTTTTAATTTCTTATATTTAACAGTTGGTTTCCGTGACTGCTTTGATAACAGCGCTGGTTTCACAAGTATAGACTACACCACCGAGAGTAGCTGCTTCACATGGGACAGCGCGGAATTTTTCAAGACAAGAGGTAGTACATGGTCTTCTTTCAAAGTTAATTTAAACGAATGCCGCTTGACTACCAACTTATGGGGTCATTAATTGTATACGCATTTTAACTTGCATCAATCAACATGAAAAAGATATGAGTTCTTCTAGAGAGAAATTCTCTGAAATGGAGGAAAAATTTTCATACAATGGTTTTTTCAATATACTAATTTGAAGTAAAATTGAGCAGTTGGGTCAAAGTGAGCGTATAATCGTTAATTATACATTTAAGTTACCGTATTCAATATTTTACAGAAATTATTAAGAGGTATAGATGTAAATCAAATAGGTATAGCTGTTATAACTTAAGACCGTATACTTTGTTCCACACCATATTCGGAATATTGTTTTCCTGTTCTTCTGAATGGAGATTGCTTTTCATCTTGACTTTGTGTACCTATATTTTCATGTTGCAAATTGCTAATATTAAATTGTACTAGTTTTCAAAATAACAGTCATTGAATACACATTCTCATTGCATTTAGTGGGTCTTTGGTAACTTTTAACTTTGTAATAATAATTGACTTGGTACCTTGACTTGTGTCTTCTGTATTCCAAAGGACTACCGGGAAATGTCTGCCGGCATATCAGCTTATACCACAACCGGCCTTTCTGTTTGACAACTAATCAAGCCGGATCCAAGGAAATAGAAGACTGTTATTATCCACATTGCTTCGGTAGTTAACTTTTCGAGTTACTCATTGCTTTAGTTTATATTCTTTATGTGATGTATGAGCACAAAAATACTTCAAAATGTTAATACAAATGAGACGTCACTGTAGTTACAATATTGTAGTATATAGAGTGAATACTTCTCAACGCTTATCACAACATTTAATCGAAATATGGAAATTCTATTTGTACTAAAAAAGAAAAAGTCCAGTCAAAGTGCTCGCTGCCAAAATACATGTAAGACTTTAACATGGTTTCTCTAACTCCGAGGGAAGTTCAATTGTAGTGAACAGTAACTGTTACATTTTCATGTATCATGCCATATAAATTGCCATTTTGTGCCAAACAAAGGGAATAGTTCAATCAAAGCGCTTGTTCTTGAGAAATACAATCAATGCTTCTAGGTTTTCTCTAACTCCATGAGAAGTGCAATTGTGGTTGTCATGAGAGTTTCATCAATGGTGATCAGATTTTACACATTTGGCCTTTTTGAACACTCGCGGTTTTATGGTTTCATTAATTGCAATGTTTCAAACGGGAAAAGACCAAACAAAGATTATATTCAAAATCATGTACGATTTGTCTATTAATTATTGAAACACATGCAGAACGATCAAAGCCACGGGGTCTTAGAGTACAACACGACCTATTATACAAACCGGTCAAGGCGGTAGAATGAAAAGTGTCGTTTCTGTGAAGGCAAAATGTTGGCATGTGAACGGTAAATGTTGTAAATTTCAATCTATCTTTTATTTCATAACATTGTGCGTCAGATCGAATGGGATGTTATCAGGGCAACGGTGAAGCTTACAGAGGTTTTGCAAAGTACACTGAAAATGGCTTCCTGTGTGAAAATTGGTCGAATGTACCGAATGACTTGTTTAACAGTTCATTCACTTTATCATCATTTGGTAAGTATGAGCAAACACAAGAGCAGTAAAGTGCAATTTATCCACACTATGGTAACTACATTTGTTGTCGTTTACTGTGGTATTTTTCGTAGGACTACTATGTACCGTATATTACATAGAAAATAAGTCATTTAAATGGATCAAAACTCCATAGCAAGAAACCAGCTTTTTATTATCATCTTCCCATTCAGTCTCATCAGTAACCATATCATTGTGAATTAAATGAGTTATGGAAGATGCATCATTTGAACTTTAGAGAATGTTGAACGAGCAATTTATTCTTCAAGTTGAAGAACGAGAGACTGAATTTCTATCACCTAGAAACTTATTTCTTGAATTGCAGTTTATTATTGCCTTTCCTTATTTTTAAAATGTACAATCCTGCCTGCTTTTATAAATATTGAAAAAATTTCATTTTCAACTTAAAAATTAACACCTTTAATCGCTATGTAAAATATGCTATGTTATACTAATCAGGTATGTGTATGATTATTTATCGGTATCGATAAGATACAAAGCTTAATCTCGTATTTCGCTCTGCATGTGCTATCCGTGGTCTTATACAAGAAAGAATTGAATCTCTTTAATTTTGCTTCCATCACTTAGATAATGATGACAATTTCTGTCGGAACCCAGACGGAAAGGCCAAGCCATGGTGTTTTTATCTTTCACCTGACAATAGCTATGGGTGGCACTATTGTCAAGTTCCTCAGTGTAAGAATATCTCGTTCATGACCGTTACACAGTATTTTAAATAGCCAATGATGAACCTATAATGTTTCTTCTTGTCTGGCATTTTCATTCCATTAAAATGAAATATAAAGTAGCCACTCTGATAAGTAGCTGTATACTATGTATTAGTATGATATTACTGGGATCAATTCTTTCATTGTCATGCGAAAGTGAATCCAGTATATGTGTTCATGTATAATGATTATCTAACATCTGTAGTAAAGAGTGTATTTCTGCCTTTGTTTGAGTCATTTCCTTTCATTGTAACCCTTCGATGTCTATAAGGGATCGTTACTATTTTTATAGGTACCGGTGATGTGTACTCTAACTTTCGTCGATATACCATGAAGTACTACATTGACAGAGGAGTAACCTTCTCTTCAAATGCACTTGGGATAACACGCACAACTGAGGAAGATTGTGCATATAGGTGTGAGCAAGAGGAAAAATTCCATTGTCTCTCGTTCATGTGAGTACCTACCAACAATTGGGTTTTCTTTGCAGCGACAGAACTCAAATGCGAAACTTTCGAAAAGACAAGATGGTCTGCTCACGTATAAAATTACTTAGAGAATCGCAATTTAATTGTACACATGCCCATCTATCCATCTGTCTTAAGTGCTATGTAAAGCTAAATCTTCTCCGAGAGTCCTCTACGTAGAGTCCTATATATATGTAGATATATGAAATAACAAAACATGATTATTGCCCCAGAAAATACAATCAAACTAACACCAAATATACTGTCAGAGATCAGGAGACGAACTCTAGAATTCTGTGTGATTGTTGTAATCATCAGTATGTATACTTCTCGTAACTTCTAAAATTTTCCATTCAAGTAAACTTAGATTACTATGGAATTTAAGACTTTAAAGCAGTATGTGATAAAGTATAAGAAACGGTGCAAACATCACAAAATTCTAAACTACAGCGATGGAAATCGCAACCCTCTCTATGACACCCAAATGAATACATGTCACCTAATTACAAAACGTGTCACCTCATTTATTTGCAAATGTAAGCATTTATGTATTTTCAAATGTATTTTTATCATCAGGTATGAACGTACTACGCCGCCAGATTTGTCTCCATTGTGTCAATGGTCCGCTGGCTCCCCGAACACTAAAGGACTCTTGAGTTCAATCGAAACGAGTGAAGACTTTGAACTTTTTGTTCGAATTGACACAGGTATTAAAAGTGTAAAAAAACCTATAATATTGAATTATATTTATTTATTTATTTTATTTATAACGTGAGATTAACCAATTTCGGAAAGACAATCAAAGGAAATTTTAACATTTTCGACATTTAATTGCAACTTGATTCATATTCATTACCAAAACGTCAAGTGTGGGATCATATATCAACCATTCTTGTTTGAATTTTAGTGAAATTCTATTGTGAATGTTTTTTCTCGCTATTAGGTGATCTTATTATTATTCAATTTGTTGAAAAAGGTGTCCATAAATTGTGCTTGTTGTTTCTTAAAATTTCCCAAGTTTTTTTTCAGATTTATCTGACCAGCCTTTCAAATACAACTCGAAATATGAGATCATAGTAGCGCCCCCTTGATGAGTCATCTAGTGTCCCTCAACATTTTACTTGTGTATAGCACACAGTAGACTACTTACATTACTAGTGTGAAGCACAGCATCTACAACCAAACGGTGATCATGAATAATCATACTCTTCTTCTGTTACAGTTCGAACATTTTTCCGTAATATGCCAATCAAGCCTATTTGTGTTGTTGGAAGATCAGCGACATTTTTACCGGTAACATTTGTTTACATTAATGGAGGCAGAAAGCAATTGCTGAGAAGGAAGTTCAGATCAGTAGGACTTCTCACAGCGTCTCTGAAGGACATGAAGTTTGGAATTGACTTCATATTTTACAGCATTCGTTAAATTTGTGAAAAAGCTAATAACATGAAAAAGCTAATAAATAGTCACTAAATACAAGCAGCAATGGTACCAAGTATCAGACACTGGGCAAGGATTGTGCACACATGGTTAATACAAATGTGAACCGTGTTTGATCACGAATGTTTCAAGCAGAATTAACTGACTAAATAACAATGATTTAATGCTTTGTATGTAGGATACTGTGATCCTCTTAGTTCGTCTACTTGTATTAGTATGTAAAATTTGCAGGACTGAGTTGAAAGAAATTAGTGAATTTTTGCCAACTCAAAAACCAACTTTAATACTTTGGGCACACTCTCATTGCCGCCTTTGACTTTAAAATCACACACGTGACAGTCGATTCAAAGTCCAGTTTGACTGTCCAAAGGAGAATTGTCACTACATTCCACTTTGGATTAATACAAATTATTCTGCAACTGCCATTTCTTCATGTAGAACTTTTAGGTGCAATTTAGCCTATTCCTGTGTAATGCTGTACACGTTACGGAAATGATCTGACGACTAGGAAAATGTCATTTTTAGAACATAGTACAACGTTAAATGAATGGCATTCATTGAGAGGGAATGGGAAATTTCAGTCTGAAATAATGTTGCTGATGGATTTGTGTAGAAGGACATACTTTGTCAATTCCGATTAGCCTGGAACCGTTCCAGGTTAGTGAACGTTTAGTGCATCATCGCAATTAAAAGTTTGATACTTCAAAGTATTTTAACTCAATTAACTGTAACATAATGGTAGCGTTCAAACTGTAACAACTGTATCATGCATGTTTTAATCTGCTCACCATAGCACAACGTATTGGTAGTTTACGATATGCGCTAGGCAAAGAAGCCTAACGATAATACTAATGATGATTACGAAAGAACAAACAAAGAGTTTAGTGTCCAAAACATTACGTGCAACTTAACATTTATCTACGTGAGCAAACTATTGAGTTAGGCTCTAGCTAAAACTGGATTGAAACACCTGCAATATACTAGTTTGTTACGATGTGAATCATCTTTACGACGTACAAAATACTTTTTGTCAATGTACCATTTTCGGCACTGTTTGTGTAACTAGAATTACGTATCATTTCTTGTTTTCTTTATGGCAGAGTGTGAACCATTTTATTTGGAAGAATTACCAGGTATGCTTCGTAAGCATGGAATATAAATGTTATTCGTCCAATGCCATTCCGTTTGTTTATTTATTATGTTCTCCTTCTCATGATTCTCAGACCATAGAGTTATAATATATCATTACGAAACGTGTTTGATCGGTTATCTGACCGTCTTTGATAATTATCATTTAAGAACCCTGTACTGATTGTTTTCTTGATTTTTTTTACTTTTCCCTTTTTTTTTAAATTAAGTAAACTTCTTATAACCAAGACAACAATATTTCGTGGAATCAAAGTTAAGCCTCTACACTAATCATCCAAATCAAGATAGTATCTCTGCAACTAAAATGGATATTTAATCGTAAAATCATTTTTCTTTGGACTGACATTACTATATGACGTATGCCATTTTCGTTTTTCAGGAAATTGTGTACTCCCAGTCACGTTATCTACTGATTTTTTGCGATACACCGAAGAAGGAATTACAAGCGACAGTCCTTTTTACAATACACACCGTTACAGCAAGTATGGCCACGACTCATGCTGGAAACCAGAGAATAATAATCAATCACTGGAAGTAAGGAAATATTCCACCTGTTTCTACAAATTGGTTTCCATTGTCATTCATTTATAGTCGAGGCGAACCTGAACTTAACCGTAGTACGCTGTAGTTGTTTTTATTTTGTCTTCTGACAACTCACTGACTGCATTTAGAGCTATCGTTTAACAAGTTGGGGTAGAAATGTAACTGCTTAATGTATGAAGCGTTTGTTAAAACTCCACGTGTTTTTTTTTTTCTCTCTGGTAGAGGCAACCCTTAGCTGTCATTAGTTACCAAAACTGTAGTTGTACAAAAGCTGGATACAATTCTCTCAGTGGTAAAATAAGCCCTCTTAGTGGGAGGATGAAAATCGTGAAAAGCTTCCTTATTTAATCCCAACGATAATGAAGTCTTTATCTCCAGTTTATTGACTCTCACTTTTGTAATATTATTTTCCCCCCATCAGATTTTTACCCCCTGCCTTCTGCAACATTCCCTCTGAAATGTCTTTACATTTCTTTTCTTACTCTATCGTTTTAGCATTTTCTCATGAGAGAGAGAGAGAGAGTGAGTATGTGAGTGTGCCTGGTTTGCACCCTAGAACATTTTCTTTCCAATGACAGCATAGGTCACATCCTCTTTTCTACATATGATGACTACATCAATCCATTTGAATTAAAACAAAAATGACATTTTCGGAGTCAAATCGAAGCTGTTTATCTACAAATCACCGAAAAGCGTATGATAAACAGCACGAAATGCCTCAACGAGTTGCTTATTTTTCTAATGATTTGGGTTTCTGGGGGTTTTCTAATGATGTCATCAGCTAGGCCCGTTGGTCATCATGATGACTACGTCAAACCATTTCGATTTACAACATGACATATCCGGCACTAACTTGAATTCCTTTACGTACAACATTCCGAAAATAGTATCAAAAACAATACGAGTAACATTTGAGTGCCATAAGAAAAAAAATGTGTCATATGGTATAGGTACGTGTAATGTGGTGTTACTTATGTCGCAACAGTAGCATGTACCAAATAGAATTGAATTATTCAAGAGAAAACATACTGTAAACTCACCATTCACATACCTTTAGGGTGTACTCTAGTACAATTTTCCACCAGCGGGCACTGGGGATGGGGTGTTCCTAACAGTTGTTTATCCACAAGGATCAGTGTACACCTGTACTTCAGGGCTGTGATTCTTTGTGTGCAGTTTCCGAGGGAATTATTAGCTTTTACACTGCATACTCGGTTGTTAGTGGAGGAGTTTTGATCTATCTCCCTTCTTGATGATTATTGTAAGTTTCAAGAAGCTGAGCGATTGGACAGTCATCACCACAGGTGTAAAAACACACTGTCGCAACCACATAATGGATAAATCTCCGACATGTAATAAAAGTTCTTACCTTACTTCGCAAACACCGGACCGACACTTAAGGAAAAAAAATACAAGCAAGAGTTTTGTGTTATCATCAAAAATTTTGGACATGCTTTGTAATTGTAGCTAAAGGAAAACGCTGATGAATTACACGTCGGCTTCGTTATGACCGTGGACGCTCGCCACTTAAAGTGTATGCGTGTGTAGGCAAAATGAAAAATATCAAAATTTCATCTCCAAAAGTTTGGCAAGTCTTTTTATTGCACCATTCAGACCATCCGGGAAAATAAATAGGTTTCAGTTGGTTAATTGTGCCATATGATTTCAAATTATTCCAAAACAACGACAAAAAGTGTAGAATACGATAATGTAGTGGTTGACAGTTTTCAAATCAACGGTGTGCTTTTTGAACAAGCCAATGGGAAGTACACTAGTAATGAATATTCAGTTAGTCAAAACAACTGTCAAAGCAATGTTGTGATCAGTTCGTAGGTTATTGTAAATACAGTGTTTTCTTTCACCAAATACCACAATTCCCGATACCGATTAAGGAGCGATGACTTGAGTAGTATATTTTTGATACACCAGTGAGACCTGCACTGTTGCATATTTATCCTTACATTAAGAACCGTTAATTTTCAAATATAATTTCTGTTTTTGATTGTCTTGATGCCAATCCAGTTGCTTTTCAAAGTAGTAACTGTTCCTTTATTGAAAATTTAGTGCGTCCATGTGCAACATGACGTGTACATTTAAAAGAAAGAAAAAGTTAAGATCAAACATAATCTTATCCTTCTGGTTTTTCAGTACACACGCAATCGTATTAAACTACTGTAGATGTATGTTGCTTCTGTAATTAATGTGCACGTGCTGAATGCGATGTTTTTGTTTTTCTCATCATTCGTGATGTGATCTTCATTTGGCCGTTGGCATTACTCGTTAAGGCATATCATCGTGGTACGGCGTCGTTAGTCCGCTTTTGTCGGTCGTTTAATGTAAAAGCCATTCACCAAAACGACTAAATGTAATACAAGTATCATATGAGCTGTCGGATGACTCACTGAAACTTAGGGAAAAGTCCTTTAGAAAAGAGCAAGAAGGTGTGGTTTGTTGATCACTTTCAAGATCTGTCCGGCTCAGTTGAGATGGAGCCAACTTTTTCAATCATGCGGCTTGTTCCGTTTCCTCATATTACATTTCATCAAAGATTTTGCAGAGATTTTGTTTTCTGGCAAACGAGCTTTTACCCTTTATAAATACTTTAAACCTCAAGGTTTACTCTTTTCTTCATGTTTCCATTTGTCACCGCTATTTTTACTTGTCTTGGCTTGAACCCCTTCAGGTGGAGGAGCCACGAATCTTCCTTATATTGTTGGTCATTGACAACGACATAATCTGCATTAATTTCATCACAAGCTATGCTTGTTGAGCAGTTGCACTCATGGTTTTCTCAGTGAGTGGTACGCATCTTTAATGCATCCCCTCTTTCTCTCTGCCAAGTAATAACTCTTTTGACTACCTATCTCCTCTTTGTGAGGACAAATCTTTCTGTCTTCATTCTCGTAGAACCGCGCACCGTCTATCCTTCAGCACAGAAAGTGTGTGGCAAAAATGATAAGACATAATCCATTAGGGTACCTGTTTAAGCTGCCCAACTAAGCCACCCACCCTCTAAGATTTTTCGCAGCGAATGTAGATACACCACCCAGATTGGTCGGGGAAAAAGACTTGCAAGTCTCACTATGAATCTGACAGACATGCACACTGATGAGGAATGCACTCAACGTCCAGTAACGAATCCAGCAAATCCACTACAGACCAAGATATATACCTGGAATAGTTAAAATTGTAAGCTGCAAAAAGGTATGAATGACTTCATGACGTATAAATGCAAAGGAGTGAGTAACCGTCTATATAAATATAATTTAGATAATCATGACTGTTTCGATCTCATCTAAAATTGTGTTCCTAGACCTAGAGATTTCCTAGTAGGGCAGAAACCACCATACACAAACCTCCCACTGCCTTGTGTCATGCCGTTCTATTGAGCATCTGAGTAACACCATTGAATGGCACACTGAATTTTTCCGCAATAGCGCAATGGCATCCATAAATGTCCCAATAAAATGAGCGAATGATATCAGTGTGGTGTACATTTCCAAAAGGTATAACCCCAAATAGCACAATCGGTTTGCATGTGACCACTTTATCTGCACCAGCACTTATAAAGTTGCATATCTACAGAAGATGGATAAAAGGCATGTTATTTTGCTTCATGACTTTCTCTATAATGAGAGTGGACATTGTGGTGTTATCCCTTTTCTTTTACTGCACTTGTCATTGCACCAGACCATTCCTGCTCAGGCTCATCCCCACTAGTGCTTTTAACAACTCCATCTATCCACTATTAGTCACTGTTAAGTGAGTCAGACTTCTAATGTTGGTTTAGACACAAGCTCAAATGGATGTCAGATTGTAGTACTTTATCAATTGGGCAGCATTTTACCGAGGTTGGATGTGGAGGTTTTTCTCTTAAATTTCGTTAAATTAGAGCAACGTTGAATCCCTTTCACATCTGCATACCGTTCCCCATTCTCATGCCCCTCTACCTCGTGATCATCTCTCTCTTGTAAGTTATTCCGATGTATAACAGAAGGATCTCGCTACGTTATATTCAAATTCTTAATCAAATTAGATTCATTCTTGGCTAAGTGTTATATGAAGATATTTTCTTCATCATTGGAGGGCCATCATCTCCATTGCCTCTCCTTCACAACACCCCTTTGTAATAAATTCAAAGTGTATTGCGCATTAAATCCATAGGTTATCATCTGACGTATCAACACACGGTATTCACATTATTTGCGGGAGACGAAAATCAAGTGCCGCGATACTTACATTTACATCATTGTGACTTTTCTGCTCTGAAAGAAGTGAGGGGCGTGTGACGTCACTAACAGAAACCGGTTTAAGAGTGATCAAATGGCATCCTATAGATTCTGACACAGAACATTGTTAACGACCATTTTCTGTAAAAAATCTCAACCGTACTGAATTTGTACGCTAATACTATAATATCATTCTTTCTTCTCGAATGTTAAGTTCCTTTCTGAATGGGCCTTAAACAAATGTTTACATGGCGCACCTTTGGTTATATCGAAGTTATAAAAAAGAAGACAAAGTCTAAAGCAAGTACAATAAAAATGAAACATACTTAACGTTCTAGGCTGAACCGATCATGGCATAGTGGGTGTGTCAAATGATATAAATCCACTTTCGTTTTGCAAAAAGTGTGAGCATTTTTTCCCCCTAAACTTTGTGTGAGAACTTTCCAATAGAACCATTTATTTGACAACATGGTTGTTGCATTAACGGTAGTTATAACAGTAGAGAAAGTATCTTAAACTGCGGCAATATCAATCGTTAACCGCAGGAAAAAATTATGGTGTGATTCGTATTATCAGAGGTTCCAATATTAAAGATAACTATTCCTTTCCTAAAGCTGATCTGTCAATCTGTTGATCAAAGTTGATCTTGATCGTTACTTACAAGCATTCATTGACTTACTATACTATCAGATAATCGATGTGTGTGGAGGGGGAGTGAAAAGTATAAGACAAGCTCTACATGAAATTTAACATCTCATGTTGTGGTCTAAACTATTGTCATATTTACTGAATACATAGAACATACATACCGTCGAATATGTCAAAATATGGTTTAACATTTATGGTTGTTTTGTATCTGACCTTCACATCACTTTATGATCTGCTTTTAGTCAATAATAATTGCACCATTGTATAACGTTGTCGTAATGTTTCTGATTATTTTCAGCTGTATCTTGGAGGTCGTTACGTGGTTTCATCTATAGTTGTATCTGGATGCGGTGACGAAATTTTCGCTTGGGTTACGGAGTTCCAAATTGTATTTGACGCCGCTAGAGATGTGCATGTTGATTTCGAAACTCAAAGTAATGTGAGTTTTAATTCATCCAAATCATGAAAAAGAAAACTCGTTCATCCGGTCAATACATTGTATTGTTGTGTCGCACATGCATCATAACACTGATATGTGATACCATGGGGGGTTGAATACACGAACGCATTACTGCTATTAAGGAAATGTCACATATATCATTTGGGAAACGTTGTTATCAACTAGAAATGTATTATATATTTCTGTGCAATTGAGTTAATATGAGATTAAGAACGAAAGCAGTTTATCCATGTGTTCTTCTAATTGAAAATTTATTACATTAGATTTACAAAGCAAACGTTGAACCGTTCTGCTCGGTACTCATACCACTCAATCCACCACTCTGGACTTCTGAAATAAGAATCGCTCCAGTGTCACATTTCAATGAAGTTGCAATGAAGGTGGATGTTCTTGGATGTCGAGACAACGGTAGGATTATGTTTGTACTTTTAACGATTTTCACTAAGTGAAGAAATAGGATTACGTCTACAGATATCGAAGGAGCAAAGTGGTCATTTATGAAAAAAAAAAGAGAAGGCCAAACTAAAATATGAGATTTTTGAGATCCCCACAGCAAGTTAATGTGGAGATTCCAGTGATGAGGATGCATCTACTTTGTGATTCTTAACAAAATGATTATTTTTACCCCAGAAGTACTCTGCCATGTAGAAGACATAGTTTCCATGTTACACTGCATTTTCCAATTTTCAAAGAACTAATGGTCGCATCTTCGCAAAGTGGAATTTTCTCAAGAATGTCTGCATGTAGCAGTGCGTTTGGAGTGTCCGTTCTAACATCTGTAAAATGTTTAAGACTATAAGATGTTTTCTTTACTTAAACAATGCGCATGTATCGGTAATACATTACCCATATTGTATTGTGACCCATGAATGGAATTAATGAATACTCTCTCCAAACTGAACTGAAGCAGCTAACAATCATTAAGACAAAGGATATTTTTACAACTCATCGCTTTTGTTTATATTTTATGATCTCAAGGTGATTTTATCCTACTCATGGAGCATGTAATAACCTGTTAAATTATCGATCAAATGGGACGGCTCTAAAACTAATAAGGCCTGTAATGACCAAATCACAAAGCCTAATTGACAAGAGAAGGTTTTCTAATTTCTTCAGAGAAAAATCAGTAATGTTGACAGCTTGGATTTACCATCTTAAGAATGGTAGAAGTTTGAATTAAAATATGATTTATATGCTGTTTAAATGACATAAACTACAACCGTTACTACAACAATAACATGTGCCTTGTTTACTTACTAGGACAGACAAAATAGAGACATCGACATAGGTGTTTGCAACTATTCTACAATAAATTAATTTGAGTAGCAAGGAATATCAAAGACATCCTTCTTCCATATTGTGAATCATGCACATTTCTTCATTAAAATCATTTTCTTTAGATAAAAAGTTACGAATTGAAAAATAGTCTCCTGTTTATTGTATTTAACATGTATATTTTTGTTGTTCTTTTCAGACTGTGATCAAACATTAGGCATTATAAACAGGGATCTTCCTGACACTGCCATTCGTGCATCCACTGCTCTCAACAATGATCATTTTCCAAGTCAGAGTCGTATACAGCTATTCCAGTTACTAAATTTCCAATCAATGGGGTGGATACCAGCACCTGGTGACCTTTCCCCATGGCTTCAGGTTGGTGCTACTCCAGGTCCATTAGTAATTTTTGCTCGTTCCATGGAATAGGCTTACTTCGTTTGTTTACTAAATGTTTATATTTGCACAAATTTAAGGTAACTTTAAGTATAAGTATGGAGACTTTGAAGGAGGAAATCAGAATCAAACAGTGACGAGAAAAAATAATTGAGAGTTAAAAGTAGGATTCCAGGTACCATTCATACCACACGAGGAGTGAACAAAGAAATGACAAACATACAACAGAATTTGCGGGCAAAAATGCTAGAAAGAAATGGAAAAAAATGAAGTAATACCACGATCAATCTTTTTTGATAGTTTCATAAATCAGGTGGTTAAAAGTCTATTATTAAAATAATAAGGATAAGGAAAATGAAGATGGAAATTTGATTCTACAGCCCCACACAAAGAGTAAATAAAATGTAGATTAAACAATACAAACCACAAGCAAAAGGGACAACAGAGAGAAAAGAAAAAGCCCTTATTTACGTAGAACTGATGTGGAATATGCTTGTTAATCAAAGATATCTAAAAGTGAGAAATGTGAGAAATGAGAGAAAGTGAGAAATGGCTAAAAGTGTGCGTTGTACGTCGATTGTAATAACTTGATTTAAAAAACAAAATCCTCTAAGCAAGAAATAAATAAATCATTGAAACATCCAAAGACAAATTCATTAAACTGAACCTGTTACACGTCTAAAAGACGTCATAAATCTTAAGTGGCTAAAGAAAGATTCTGTGTTGGTACCTTAGTTATATCGATTGATTCTTATATCCTACTCTTTTCGTAGTAGAATTTAAAATAATCTAATTCAAAGGTACAACGTGCAGAATAAAGAGAACATTGTAGTATATCAGCTTCGGGTGAAGTATAGCCATCAAAGTATTTGCTTGTGAACGTAAAATCGTAGCTTGTAACAGATACCAATGTCTTAATAATCTTACCACAAAAAGTATCAGTTCGGATTCCAGTATGTTCCACTTCATACATTTATTTATGCATTCGAGCGTTTTACGTATTGTGATAACGAGAAAAGCCCAGTTATTCCAATTTATTTGCTCGAGAGAAAAGTTATTTTACAGTTTTCTGGGGACACATTAGATCGCATTGTCATTGTAGGAACACAAAGTTGAAGTTATAGTTTGCAGATACTCAGGCAGGTATTGGTAAGATAATTATGTACCTCGTTCTCTCGTGCACATTGGACTTTCTAATACAGACAACGGATTGGAGAAAAACATAAAATTTATATCTCTCCTCACATTCGGGATTTTCGCGAACACCAAGGTAGGTTCACACGACTGCTAAAAGAATTGATTTGTAACTTATAAAACATGACTGGATTATCAGATGGAGTTGCATTTGGTGAAAGTGTGTCTGAAACACAGTTTCTTCTTTGCATGGGTGTTAAAGGACTTGGAGTAAAGATGTGGAAGAGTTGGAAGGTATTTTGCTGTAGCGAGTTTCAAGACTATACAATAATAATCCATATAACCTAATGTTTAGCTGAAACTGAGGTACAGATGAGCAATTATCATCTTTTATATTTGAAATATGGTTTATTGATACTTTTTGTTTGTGGCAATTTGTTTTATCACAACACTCGGTTCTGTTTCAAAAATCCATAACGCCACACGTATTGTTGTAGCATCTTTCGAATAAGCTGTTGCCAAGAACGACGGATAAGACAAATAAAATTTTACAATTGACTATTTTACATAGTTGAGAGACGTCTGAGGGAGTTCAGCTTTGATTAATGTTCCATTTTTATTGATTGGACACGAGAAGCCATAAAAAAGCACTAGAAAGTACGTCCGTAATGAGGGATGGGCAGAGCAAGGGAACTTGCCCGATATCAAGTGAAGCAACTTTCCGGGTTACAAGCTTGCAATGCTTCGATCACGTGCTTAGCTGAGAGGTCACGGGTCATCAGCTAATGCTCAGCAATGAGATGATCAGAAGTCCTACACTCCGAGGACATAAATAAATCAAGAGGCCTCGCTGTTTCTACACAGTGTAAAGTGTACCTTATGTCTGCCTCTTCGGCGAATGAAAAGAATGGCTAAGTTAACAAGCTTACTTTTTTGACATTATTTTAGACTTGTTTTTGATTTCTGATAAAAGAGATATAAATACCTGTGATGGGCATTCATTACAGTTGCAAAAGTTCGAGTCATAGAGCACCGCATAGGATTACTTCAGGAATATGCTAACGGTGTTAGTACTCATGAATATTAAGTTCATCATTTGGACTTTGTAAGAGAACCTTTTTACTCTCCCGGGCAGGGTCTTCTGGTGGCAGCTGCATAGGTGATACACAGTATAGCTTAGAGCACGATCAGGTATTTACATTTAATAGGATTTTACATGTAAAATTGTAAATTTAAAATAACCACATTTTTCTTTCTAGGTATCCTTCGATAAACTCATTGTTGCGCATGATGTTATCATTCAAGGCTGTGAGAACAGAAGGTCATGGGTGACTGCTCTGCAAATATCTGTCTCGACAATTCGTGAGGAAGTAACAGAAAACGATTTTCATTTCATACGAGATGAAGACTCCGAAGAAGCAAAGGTGTGGAATAGTTTAAGGTTTATTTATTCGACAGTCTCTTACTAATATCCGAAGATTTGTAAATGCCTTATCAGGTTCACAAAAAGTGTCAAACAGGATGCAATCGATTTTGTAATATATTAAGTCAGAACTGTATTTACTAAAACAGACAGGATAACACTCACTTCACTTATTGCCTTCTGCTGTTCAGGATAATCGTTTGATTTACTCACTGATTCTTAAAGAAATATGAAAAATTAGGTTGCACAGTAAGTGATTTCTTTCATTAAATATTTTTGTTTTACATTTCGCACAGGTGAATATGACTATTCTTGACTCAAACTAAGTGTTTGGTCAAGAATAATGCTACGTTTTTCGTATCATCATTTCGTTTTTTTCATGAATATGAATTGATTTATTTAGATGTTAAAATTGAATTGTATCAAATTTTGATAATGCAGCTTTCTGCATTCTGAGTTTCCCAATCAGTTGTCGCATCGTACACATATTATTTATACAACAAAGAATGATATTTGGCAATCACGCTTCAGTTCATCGTGATAGAATGTAATAACAATTTCCGAGCATTGTGTTTACAGTTATATACATTAGCTTTGTGCTTTATTTTCTAATCAGTGCTTTAGTCTCATACTTAAGTGTTTCTACGGAGACTATGAGGTACCTGAATACCATTACAACTTAAAATAAAAAAGAATACTATCGATCTCTTTTACAAACAATTAATGATTAGAATGATATTTCCCCCAAAGATTTTTACTGGTAATGCGGATTCCAGTGGCCCACTGAGGATAAATTTAAAGGAAGGTGGCGTAAACATACAACATCTTCGTATCCACCCAAAGAATTGGAACAAGGAATCTTGCCTGAAGCTTGAAGTGGTTGGTTGTACGTACAATGGTAAGCAATGTGTGATGTAAAAATGTTTAAGTAACCCTTCACCACTCACGATCATCTGTACCCCCACGATGACCTCAAGATGTCCTCACGATGTCCTCACGATGCGATTAGCAGACAATACTTATCCCCATGAAACTATTTTGTTTTCTTTGATAACTCTTTGCACACAATAGGCAGAAACAATTCATTGTATATACTGTGCGTACGATGAGCTGACGGCAAGGATTTTATTATCCACAATTAATGTGAGAAAATTCTTTGACAAAATTAGTCAGATATATCCACATTCGGAAAAGTATCAGATATTTTCTATTAATGTTTTGGATAATAAAAATGCATTAGTGGTCAGTTACGGTCAACCACGCCAAACATCTGGAGTGAAATTTAGTAGATGGTAAATCCTGACATTCGGATTTCATTAATTTGTACTCAAAATAATAAAAGATAACAAAGAAATGAACTGTTTGTACAACCTTGTAGGTAAAAAGCAGACTTTTCTTGAGTTCTAAACCACAACCTGTGGATAAAATTATGCAACGGAAATTAAAAAAAAAAAAAACTTAATATCTTTTGATGTTTGATCGCTTTATGTCATCTGTCTTCACTGAAGAAGTATTCGGTCACTGTGTCAGAAACGTGCCCACCAGCAAAGATATAATCGGACAAAATCTCCTTCAGATAGCGATACAGTACATTTAAATAGTTAATTCATTCTGACGTACAGGCGAAACAGGAATAGCTAATATACCAAGGACATCACTCTTCAAATGTCTCCAATAATTGCCGTCTCAATATGTTTTATCTCCAGCTTGCTACCGACGACTAGGAATGGAATCTGGACATATACAATCTTATCAAATTAATACACCAACTACGTGTGGATCTTATGCCGAACATCGACTCTTCGGGAGTGTAGGAATAGTATACTCCTCTAACACTGAAGGTAGTTCTCGTAGAAGTGACACTCTGTCAATAGACTTGCTTCATGATCACGTGATAAGCGCAGTAGCAACGCAGGGAGTTGGTTTTTTTACGGCTCCTATCTACGCTACCAATTACAAATTGAGGTATCAACAAGCAACGGAACACGGAAACGACTGGAGAACATATCGAAACATAGACGGCTCGGAGAAGGTAGTACTATTTGTTGGTGTATATATATATATATATATATATATATATATATATATATATATATATATATATATATATATATATATATATATATATATATATATATATGTAGCATAAATCATGCGTCACATGCGTCCATATGATGGACGAGAGTGCCTTTAACACCAACATAATATATAAGAGAAACGTGGTCTGATATTTTGAGGTCCTACCTCTTCCTCAGAGATCTGAGTAATGGAGCAAACGATATATACATCCTAAAACGTAAACTCAGTTAAAATGCCTAGATCTCTGTTAAGGCCCCTGGTATGGCTATTGATGCGTAGGATTAGCCTACACTCCTCCAGATATAGATTTTAAGATTAAGTATTGTGTGACCCGGGGATGAAAAGTGTTCGGCTACAGAATATCCCTTGAGCTGTTGCAAAATAGTGTGTTTTTGTGGTTGTTAAAACGTAGTCGGAATTTCGTCTTCGTTTCCCCAACATAATTGCCTTCAGTGTATTTATTGCAAAAAAGTATATAGACTATATTGGCAGAATCACAGTCAAAATTACCAGGGTATAAATGGAGGGTAGTCCCTGGAGGGGTCATAGGGAAAGAAGTACAGAAGTGACGACATAGTTGACTGCGTGGTTTTTTGCATGGAGAATTACCCGTGGGCGCTAGAGGTCTTGGAATTTGGCTTCGTACAAGAATTTTCCTGAGGTTTGGGGGCTGTTTGAAAGACAGAAGGGGCGCATGCCTAAAAACGCCCTCTAATGCCATGTCATTTTGGAGGATACCCCACAGAGATCTAAGACTCTGAAGAAGATTTCTTACATTGGGGTGAAAAAAGTAGTAAAGGGAATCTATATATATATATATTTATAAAAATATGTTATAAAAATTTCTTGATTTCTTTGTGAATGGACAAAATTGGCCATTCTTTCCTGATGAGTTTAAGAAAGGGTTCAATCTGTTCATTATGGGTGAGTACAAAGGGAATACATTTTGGAGTATTTGTATTATTGTATTGGAGAAGACGGTCTCTGGGAATAGATGAAACTTTTTCCAAAAAAAAAAATTGTTAAACAAAGGCTTGGTAGTAAAAGCAATTTTGTTCCATACATATGCATTTGTAGCGTAAGAATTGACTAAATACGATCGATTTTTTGACATGAAGGTGGTACTCCTTTCGCCTCAGGATGAACATTCTTAAAGAATCCATCTGTGACACTTGCAGGATTTCCGGATGCAGAGCACTTTAACCTAAATGAGCATACTCTTAATCATCTTCACGTCTCCTCAGTGCAACAAATTTTTTCATAATGAACAACGCTAGCTCAGTAAAATAAGCTCCACCGAAAAGCCACTCTAGGAAGTCATGTTTTATACCATCCCATAATAAATACATGGACGGATTCAAACCGAGAAAACATCTGATACATTTCTTAACGAACGTTACGGCAGACGACAAAGCTATTCCCAACAATGTACCTGGAAATCTTAATTCGGGCAGCAAGTAAGGAACCCTGCCAGAATATTAACATGGTCATTAAACCAGCTGACAAATAGAAGACTGTTGTGATTATGGACAGATAAAAAACATATACGTGAAAGGAAACCATCAACTTTGTGCTCCTTCATTTTAAAAGATCGATTGCCACCCCACCAAAGAGCACCTGACTCAATTTCAAAGCATATACCAATTACATCCACACCGGAAAGTTCATATCTCCTACCTAAGGAAAATAACTCGAAAGTATGGTTCCAGCGCTTATTATAGAAGTCATTGGAAAGTAATAAAATCACTTCACCCGGACAATCATTCCTATCGTATTTTGGCACCACTACTGAATTAATTTCATAGTTCGTGGATAGAAACTTGCAATTACTGCCCTCCTCAGATACTACCAGTTATTTCCAGGACACTACTCATTTTTTTTGGCTAAAGTATCAAACGTTGATATAATACCGGATACCACTCTCTTAGTTACCTTAGATGTAACATCATTGTACACTAATACCCCTTATAAAGATGGAGTGGAGTCTTGTGTGCACTTAATGCGTAAAAGAAAGGGAACATGAAGATACCATCAAGGACATAACTAAGTTGATTTATTTTGTTCAAGAATATAGTTTTTTTTTTATTTACAGCATTATCTCCAAGCCAGTGGAACAGCTAAAATATTCGTTCCTCCTAAGTCACTACTTTTGTAAGATTCCTTGGCGACATGTTTATCATTGTTTTGGCAGTATAGTGCTGTTCAATATTTAGAAAGAATGAAGTAATTACGTTCCTCCATCAAATTCACATCTGGCAGTTCAGCATCTTTGTTGAGTTTCCTCGAAAATCTTGTTTCTATTAAAGGTTACAAGCTCCACAAATGAATTTATTCCACACCCACAGATCGAAATCTGATATGTCGTCCCATGTAAGACCAAACATCTATTGTTTACATTCAGGCTCTAAATTGCTACAAGCACATATTTTCAGATTGATCCGATTTCGAAGACAAACTTTTGCAGTTGCAAACATTTTTATCGAAAGGGTTACCCTCCTGAGCCCATTCAGAAACGTTTCAATCAAGCCAAACTTACAAGGCCTCAGGACCTCTTATCAAACCTGAATTCCAATTAAACAGAATTCATTCGGTGACCTCCTTCGATCCCAGGATCTCCCATTTTTCAACCAAATTAAAACTGTATGAAAAATTTAGAAACACACCACCCACAAATTGAGAAATTTATCAATCAACCACCCTTTCTCTTCGGCAGCTTTCAAACCTAAAGTCCACTGCAGACTATTGAACGATTCGCGTGACATCTCCTCGGCGGAATAGCAAACCCTGCTGTTATGCTCTTGTGCAAATGCATACTGAATTCTAGCGTTTTTGTCCCGTTCCGGGGGTCGACAACTTTACAGCTGCAACACATCTAACGTAGCATAGTCCTATTTCCTTACTTGTAATAAATGTACTTTTGCTAATTATATTGTCGAAAGTAAAACAACTTTTCCGTTGCGATTTATAAAAGTAGCTTTCGTAATTTACTTCTAGTTCATCTCAACTTGACATTCAATCTCGGATATCAAATATGCTCTTCTTAATACTAACTACCGGAACGATAAATCTAGAAGGTCAAACGAAGTCAAGTACATCCACAAAAGGCATTGGCCAAGATATCGCATTCCGTTCTCATTACTCATTAACTCACTTCAGTTAAACGTCCCGGTATTCCCATAGGCCTCACTGTCGTTACATTATCTGCTAAATGAAGTAGGTCTTCGAACTATTTTGGAGTATTCCTTGTTTTATTAAAGTAGGGGTATTTTAATGGCTTCCAGCTGCAAACTTTGTTTCTTTGCGTCACTTAACTTTTAAATTCCACCTAAATGCGATTGGTTTGGAAATAGGCTTAGCTCTATGTCTAATAAAGGATTTTAAGAACAAAGTTTTGCTCAAACTCACCACGTCGACTAATGATTTGTCAAAGTGTTTAACGTTGTTGGTTGTATGTTCACAGACGTTTGGAGCAAATTACGATTCAGTTTCTGTGGTTATCAACGTACTTGAACGACCGATCGTTGCATCTAAGGTACAAATCGAATACTGGCATTTTAAGGACGGAGAGGCAGACAAGTCGTGTATTCGAATGGAACTATTTGGATGCACATTTCAAGGTAAGTATGAACCAATAAAAATAGAAAGTCCAAATACAGTCAACATTCTGCTAGTTAAACTATATCTCAACGAAAAACATATTGATATTTATCTTGCATTTTCAATTTGTTTTCTCTTTCAATGAAGGTAGATGATTATAGAACTATAGGGAAAATGGACATGTTTTCATTCGTTTCTCTGTACCTTAATATTAAACTTAGTGAAAATACCAGAGCTTGCTTAACTTAAATGCTAACTACTAATTCGCGCCCAACCACTATTATACAGACTGGCATAGAATATTATAACTGTAGCACGGTAGGGTAGTAATAGCTATTGCATATGGGTTAATCTGGCTGGAAATTTAAAGGATACTGAACAAAAACGCAATCAAAAACAAGAGATCTAATCAATTATTGGTTTGGTTTAATTAAATGTATACAATTAATGTACATACTAAAAAGGCAAAACCATGTCACATGTGGACAGGGGACAATGAATACGATTACCAACATTGGTCGCGCTGTGAGTTCAGCCTTTAAAGAAGTAACCAGTAATTAATTCGAAAGGGAAGAGTCTGCAGGCGGGAGTTAGTTTTAATGAAGTTAGTAAAATACTGTGATATAAGAATTCTACAGTAGGAAACTAAGGCTTATCCCACGTACGGGATGTACACATGTATCCGACGACCACGGTTGAATTCAGGCTATGAAGTCGTTAGTAGTAAATGAAAAGGGGTACGGGTAAGCAATAAAATTAACTATTTGTTTTGTACTTATGTATGCAATTAATGTAAATAGAACGACGTTATCGCTTATTCTACATGTAGACTTTAGGCATGAAGGAGATGACCAAGAAAAGTCACCTTATGAGTTCAGTCTATCAAGTGGTAATCAGTCACTGCAAATTGTGAACTAAACAGTTTTGGCTACTTAAAAAAAAAAAAAAAACACTCGAAGTGGTTAAAAAATGAAAGTAAAAGTTGCAATATTTAACTTAATAAAAAATTTAACTTAATCAAATACAGTAACGTAAACAATGTATTAGTGTTATCTCGTGATACCGCACTAGAAATCTGTCTATTGGCTCTTATTTGTAAAACAGTTAACTTGCTTAATAAAGTAAACATTTATAAAACGTGACATCTTCTTTATTTGTGTGAAATGTTTGTTGTTTGTTTGATTCTTTGACAAGATTCCGGAAATATATGCAGTTCTAACAGCGTGGATATAGATGGCAGTTGCTTTATGGCTGTGCAGAGCAACTCACCCAACGCCTGTCAAGATATATTTCAAGCTAACAGTCATCCAGCATACATCAAGTCGGAGGCGATGCTGCGAGCTATACGGTCTGCATTCCTAGACCTGGAACTACCGAATTACATCTACTATTGCATTGGAATTAATGCCAGTGATACAGCTTCTTTGGTTTGGGGAGATGGGACACCGGTGGTATTTCATAATTTCCCTGAAGTCCCATCTGTTGCAAATCGTATAAATAATGACGAATATTGTGTGTTCCTACATTCTCGACGGGACTTACAATGGGAGTTGCAGATTTGCAATTCAGCAGAAATAAGTGCGGGAACTCTTTGTCAACTTGGTGAGTGCATAAAAGAAGCTTAAGTCTTAACTGCCTGGAGAATGAAGGATTTATAGATAATCAACTTATCAATCTTATGTTGTGTTAATATTATTAGAAAATGGATTTCAACCATTTGTAGCCTATATTGTATAAGTACTAACCGTTGATTAACCTTTTTTTTTTGCATGCCTCTTGTATACAAGGTACTTTGCCATGACCGTCACCTTTTTCTTTAATAGATATGAACGAATGTCTGCAATGGGACAACCAATGCTCTGAAGGATGTTTAGATTTACAGGGAACATATAAATGTACTTGTCCTAAAGGAAAATACCTCGATCCGCTAGAACGTTATTCTTGTGAATGTAAGTGGAACACATTAATCTAATATAATTTGTTGTAATTGTTGTAATAATTCTGTGAGCATATGCTTATAAATTTAAGATAGACATTCTAAGGAAGCCATTACTAGAATAGTACTAAACTTTAGAGATAAGCGTTTTTAATTGGAATCACGCAACGTTAATCGTACATAAATATAACGTGAAGCTTCACTAAACAACATAAAACACCAATGTTTTCTGTTAACATCATCACAAAATAATGTGTGATTAAAAAATGCATATTAGAACATCTTATCTTTATCTTTAATAATGAGGATGGAGTTTACAAGCAAGGCAGACAGTTTCATACAAACTATACTCGTCAGTGCCTAGAGTAAGACTGCGTGCATCAACGTTGTGTTCTAAGTCACTGCACTTCATAGATTAATTGCTTTGGTGTCTACATTTTGTCATTATTCCGCTTCTCTTGTTGAGGGTGCATGGTGTCGGCTTCAATGGAATGAAGTATTTTTCGGCTATGCACAGGTTGCACGGTTGTATGGGTTAATTTTCGTGACAATAATCCATTTGATGCTGTGGTCTTTTTTTCTTCAAATCCCTGATGTGTTTGCTTAATTATGTTGCTGATTCCTTTTTCCTCGTTAAATGCGCTTCTGTAATAGCTAGGCTATATCTTTCTTAATTCGGTTGCAGTGAGCCCTACGTACGTCTCCTTGTTATTTTCGATTGTTACCTCAGCCCGGTAAATCACTCCTGACTGTAGGCATTCCCCGTTCATGGGGAAATTTTAGTTTTTTTTTCTTTCTATTTTGTGGATTTTTCTTTTGTTTTCGTCCTGGCTGATTTTTGCTCGGATGTTGTTCGGCATGCAACCGTATGAATGATCGTTTTACTGTCAAATTTATGAAGAGGGGTGCGGTCCTTGGGGAAGCATTTGTTGACGATCTGTAGGAATTTTCGCTCGATGTCTTACTTTTATAGATATTATCTTGTTCCCAGCCCTCTGTTCGCGGACCTCAGTGAGCAAGAGTAATGATGATAATAACTTGTGTATTGGTCATAGAAATGAACTTGATACCTGGCAAGGTTCTGTCAGTAGGTGCATCAATGAGAATGCTCGTCTCATGTCTGAAGGGTCTGCTAGGTCGCTCTGTCCTCACGCGGTAAGTGACAACATGATATTCAAACTAAAAAAATGATATTAATCTATCTTTCTTTTATGGATGTTTCTTTATCAAAATGGTCTTTTATATCCTATTATATATATATATATATCCTATATTATACGTTCTTATTACATAGTTATCCTGTATGACATAGAGACAGGTATTTCTGGTTAGATGCATTAGCAGCCCGTTCCAAGCTACCCTACCAGCATTAAGAACATGATCGATTTTAAATTGAAAATATTATTCAAATTGCTTTGCAGCAAGCAAGTTTTTTTTATAGTCATGGCAAATTCCCTTTTAGTCGTCTATTTCACTCACAAGTATATTAATAATAACATAATATATAATATAATATAATACACTTCATTACACATTGATGTATTGATTTGCTATGATGCGATTTGGAAAAGAAACTTAAATACGTTTTCGTTTTCCTTTATCATAACTATTGTGATACTGATATGTTCTCACTCACTGACTGCACAAAATTCGTTTGTATATTTCTTTATTTCTACTGTATTTAGATGTCTAACCATGCCCTAGGTGGTAGGTGGGTCTCATCTGAAACCACCGCTATCGAAGACGGACTATGTCCGGTTTACATAAGAAACGATTCAAGCCAATTGGTTAAAAGCAGAGAGTGCAAAAGTGTTCTACCCTTTGACTGTGAGAAAGGTAACAAAATCAACAAAAAATAAAAGCAAGGAAGAGACATATATACCCTGGTGCAGCCAATGGGTATAAAGAGACCATGACCCCCTGTTCATAGAAATAAAGAAATATCTGAGAAAAGTGGGAAAAAATATAAGACAAACGAACATGGTACACATAACGTAATACTTGCTAGAGAGAAGTGGTATGAGGCCTGCCTTGACTTAGCCTTGACTGCTAAGTAAGGTCGGCCTGCAAATGCCTTTTCGTGGTAAAGCACTGAATGCACTTTACATACAAGATAGCGAAACTAGACTGTCCTTATGGCGCTGTGCGTTATACCATGTCTATGCGATGTCGGCTTGCGTTGTGCGGTGCACTGATAAACACGGTTGAAAACATACATTCATACAAACATGTACATTCATAAAATGAAAATCTGGGTTTCTACGATTAAACATGTAAAGTCACAGTTTTTTTTTCTTTAGAAATTTTAGCCTAAATATGCCCTTATAACATGCACAGTTGTAATAAAGCAGACCTAATTTTAAAGGTAAATATGACTTATTTTTAAAGTAATGAAAAATGCGTTCTTTAAAACAAGCGTAAAATGTATGATGTACACTACTTAAAGGGGAAATCAGGGTTTATTTTCACAATTTATTTCACTACAATTCCCCACCGGTATCGTACAATGATTTATAACTAACAAATATAACCAAGATTATCTCAAAACATGTGGACAATTTCGAGAAACGAGTCAAATTCGCAAACAATTGGTGAAGAAACCCGAAAGTCTGTTACATCTATCTGCATCGAATCAAATATAAATATTCAGTACTATCGCCTTTTCAAGGTATGAACAGGTGTGGCTGACCAGTTTCATACGTAGCCTACTGTGCTGTATGTATCATCAATGATCACTAAACTCTTGTTTACTTACCGTAGCATTGCGCAATGCACGAACAGCATGGAAAACATTCGGTTATGTTTATTCATATAACGTCATCTCAGTCTTACGCTGTGATTGGTCATCGTATAGAGGAGGCTGTCTTGTCTTGTACATGAACGTTTATTTTTTGTACCCGACAAATATTAAGAGTTCTCATTCAACAGTAATTAAAGCAATAATTACCGTTTCTTCTACCTTCAAACACCTCCCCAATGTCTCTATATTTCGGAAAACATTCAGTTTAGAAAGAAAAATCAACTAAAGGTGAAACCTTCAGCCTCAGTCAAAACCTGCTTTCCCCTTTAAACATGTATTTGTAACATGCACAGGTGTGATAAACACCTAAATTTTAAGTATGACGTATTTTTAAAGTAGTGAAAAATGCGTTATTTAAAACAGGCATAAAACGTATGATGTACACTACTTCATTTGCAACAATTATCTACAAAGTGATCACTATCGATGAGATAAAGCTGACACTAAAGTAGCCAATTCCAACAAAAGTTTAACCATCACATGACCTTTCCTTTTATTGCAAAACACCTCATATGTACCATTGATCGATACTGACCAATGTTATGCCTATTAATTTGTATAGTTTTATCAAAAAAGAATCTTGTGACAGAATCAAACCAAAAGCTATGATATGATACCTATAAAAAACTTTGACTTTATTTGAAAAATTCTGAATGAAATCAATTATGTTGGGAATGTAACTAAAATGAACAAAGTGCTTTTCACCTTGATTCAGTTTTGCCCCCTATAAAATCTCCTCAGTGCTATTTGTTATTTTCCTGCGAAACATCACATCCAGAAATCTTGTACCCTCCGACTATTATTCAAGTTTGCATCCCACTCCACCATTGACTAATCCTGGATAATACATAGGCACATGCAGACATATATGGGCGTTATGGATAGACGGACAGTGAGACAGACAGACAGATTCAAAAACAGACCAGAGAGGAACATGGGTGTCGTTTTGATATTGAAAGTGTGCGGGACATCTGGCCTTATTTTTTCTCTTAAAGTAGTGTGAGCCATGGCTTAAGTGGAGGGAACGAAAACCAATGTGAGCGGAGGGGGAGGGTGAGTTCTGGCACTACTATGTCAGCGCTGCGGAGCGATCAAGAAAATCGTAGGCATTGCAAACCCCACAGATGGCCGGAAACGGCACTTTTTGTGTGTCCTAAACTGCATGTATCCAGCCTTTAATAAGAGATGTCTGCAATTTCTCAACCATGAGGAAGATCAGATGGCTTGATACATTACATCACATAAAAAGTCATATACTTTAAATTATGCATCTTGTTTTATGTTTTGAGTACTTGGCAAATGTTGCAGCTGAACATATCCATCCCCTTCCGAGCAGTGTTGGAACACCTTGTTCATTTTCGAACACGGTTGAAAATCTTCAACCGTGAGGACCAGCCTTGGAACCGCTTATAGGGATTCAGGTGGGCAAAGCCCCAAGGAGATTTACGATTCCTTACATACCAAAATGGTAAAACAGGTGCAGTTGCATAGGTACAATAAAATAATAAGACTTTGTCCTCCATTTTGCATTCGTCACAAAAATGGAAGATATTTTAAAGTTGTGCATACTTGGTGAATATTATTTATATTCACAACTAGTAATCGCAAACCCCTCCCTCATTTTGCTGATTAGCCATAACCGAGGCTATGTTTTAGTTTCATCAAACAGAAAGCAGAATTACGTAAGCTACAGCAGTAGACCTGAGGCTCACTGTTCCCCTGCCACTAGTGTACGTAGACTTTGAGCAAAGGATTGAAATGGGAGAAATAAGGACTCCATTAAGGTTGCATGCTTTCTATTCACGGACTTGCGTAGCACATCACACATACACACACAAAAATGATAGAAATACCGCTCAGATTGCAGGAAATAGCTTTTCTCAGTATCTCTGGCCTTGTAAATTTCTGCTAAATTTTATTTCGTAGAACATAACTTAAAAGGTTTACATTTCTACTAAGAACAACGTATATTGCTGTTATATTTTTTATTTGGGTTACAAGAAATGTGTGTGCGTGTATGTGTGTGTGTGTGGAGGCGGTGAGTGACAAATGTGTTTGGGTCCCCTCCCTTCAAAAAGTGGAGGGGACATGTCCTCTGTTCCCCCTCCCAAATCAACTCAGATGGATAAAATAAAAACACTGCTCACAATTTAATTGAGCCGATTTTTTAAAAATTGGTTTCATACAGAGATAATTGTATGACATGTTTTGATTTTAGTGTAATTACAGATAATTATCAATGAAGATGTAACGGCTTAAATTTCGTAGCAGATGTGTGTTATATTCAACATTTCATACGTCTTTTCTAGATGTTCCAGAGTCATTTGATCTGAACACTGTTTGTAGCAGAACCTCATTTGATAGACTAAAAATGGTTTGCCCAGAGGAACCTGTTTACCACAAGGAAGGTTTCATCACGTGGTTTGGACTTCCGCCTTGGTTTGAAGAGATGATGTCACTGCATTTTCATATAAATGCTGGATCTGGACGGAAACTAAGGTATGGGTGAAATATATGTAACACATCATCTTATCGTATCCTATCATCTTATCAATGATAATTCACAATTAATGTTCACGTTCTATAACGAACGGAATTAATAGCAGTATTATACTACGAATGTGTTATTTTGCATTTTATCTGTTGAAACCACCAGATTAACGTTACTGTCTCTCAACCTTCGACTCCTAAATCCTGCCAAGTGTCTAGATAGTTTGACGATTCAGGAGAATTTTCCCGAGTTTGAAAGAATTAAAGGACACTACTGCGGGAAGCTTAACAACTTTGTCATTGATATAGATTCCGAAACGGCGTCTCTTACTCTAGATATAGGAGAGTTGACAGAAGATATGCCAAGCTTTCTCGAAATGAGAGCATTCTTTACAGACCTAAGTAAGTAATGTAAATATCACTCAAATATAGTACGAACGGAAGCCATTAAACTACTTTTAAAACTGTGTCTCACACAGCTACGGCAGTGAAACTATTTTTGTACACAGAATACGCAGCTTGTTCTTGGACCAAACATTGATGTAACTTTACACAAAATACACGCTACTGTGTTTAAAATTCGTAAAATGTCACTGTTCACAAGGAAGACCTCATCGTACTAAAAATGCATTTCAATTTTGAGGTATAACATTTGTGATTGTATTAAACACACCACTTATGTTGTTGCTTTCAGTGGAAAAATACACTCAGTGAATCTAGCCAGAACATAAGTACCATATCAAACATCTTCGGCAATGTCGAACCTAATTGTGCCCTGTATTCCTCCACTCCTTTTAGTATCTTGCCTTGAAAATTTATTTCGTTGATGTATTGGTGTTGCAATTACCGATCCTCAAATCTTATGCTCGGGAAGAACTTGGGCATAAAGCCTTCTTGTTCTATTTTTTATTTGGGATGGGGTGGCAACATACGGGAATGCTTTGTGAAGATATGAGGGACGTTGTTTTGATCCTTTAAACATTTTACTTTGGTATCGTTAAAAGGCCAGTTCCATTTTATTTTACAAGTAATATAACTCTTTTATTTCAGATTGCAGTGTTGTTAACTGTACTTCTCAATGCCCTGACCATCCATACACAGGACCTTTTGGAACTATCCTTACATATAACTTCCCTGACCTGCTACCAATATATTTTTCTTGTTTGTGGACGATCCAACTCTTACCAGGATCATTCATTAGCTTAGAATTCATACAGTTTGATGTTCCCTGCAATTCCATTGATTCTCTGATAATTGGAGAGAGCAACAACACCGTCATCATTCACCAGCGAAATATTTGTGGGAGAGAATCAGGATCCATAATAACATCAAGTAACTCTCTCTTTCTAAGTCTGAGTACAGGATTGCAACAAGAATCATCAGGATTTAAAGCGAGGTACATGGAAGAAGGTAAGGATGATGAAGTCATGTCTATGTGTAGATAAGTTTGCGAATCTGTAAATGCATTTATGATATAAATTTATTTAAGTTAGTTTAAGTTAATTTCGACTCCTTTAAGGATATCTTTAATTCGAATTATTGATATCATCAAATATGACGTCACATATCGTTAATTCTGTCTTAATTAAAGATATCTGTAATTCGAATTACTGACATCAGCAAGTATGACGTCACTGTCTCTACTTAGGTGGGATCACTGCCACGGAGATGCCAGTTTAGGCGCAATTCTATTACACTGACGTCATTTACGTCAATTCAAGATATGTGACGTCATATTTGATGATATCAGTAATCTGAATTGCAGATATCTTTAAATAAACCAGAATTAACGCTATATGACTTCATATTTGATGATATCAATAATTCGAATTAAAGATATCTTTGAATAAGGTGAAATTAACGATATGTGATGTCATATTTTATGATATCATTAAATCGAATTAAATATATCTTAAATAAACCAGAATTAAAAGATATGCAACGTTACATTTGAAGATATCATAAATGCCAATGAAGATATCTTTAAATAGGCCAAAATGAAGTCTTTCTGGGTGAAATTTACCTCTGAGACTGACGTACAGAGACTAGAAAATTACCACCATCATGTGCATCATCCAGGAATCCTCTGAACTTTCTGGAATTGTGAATACTACTTTATTTATCCATCTATGTCTAAATATTATTGAAAAGTACGTCATAACTTGGACAGAACCTTTAAGTTTGTTTCTACTAAATCATGTTCACTTCAGAAAGATGCTAGCCAGTGAAATGAGATTAATGCATTGAAATTAAACAAATATGATGCTCGAAAATTTACTCCTTTTAATAAACCAATGGCAATATCATTTATCTCCTTTCTCTCATTTTCCTCGCAGAAAAACCCGGGCTGCGGATTCTTCCCAAGCTTATCACAAACTTGTGAATCGGTACTATGTACCGCAGCCTCTGCTATTATTGCCAGTCGAAACTTCCCTTTACTTTATGAGAGTGGCCTTGATTGTCATTGGATCATTCGCACATCGGTCGGCACTTACATCAAAGTTTCGTTCCTAGATTTTGACGTTAGTTCTTCTACCTCCCTTTGTGAAGAGGATTACTTAGAATTCGTTTCGGGCTACACTAATACCAGGTTATGTAATGCCAACATCGAAGATCATGGATGGGAATTTAAGAGTGACAGGAATGAACTAACAATACACCTCCAGACTAACTTTGATGTAGAAGATGGTTTATTTTATGCAACTTATAAAGAAATGAGTTTTGCAGCAGGGAATGATTCGGATGGTAATTTTCTGCCATTTGATTTGTATTTGTGGATAGCTTTACCATTCATTTGCTCTCCAATTTGAGCCTTGCGTGGAAAACCAGTAGTGAGAGCCTAGAAACATACACCATTAATTACATGAAAAATTGTTTTTGCTTCGTAAAATGATTTGCTACCGGATAATTCAAATCATCTTTTAAATATTTTTCACTTTTGAGTAGAATATTCTCTCTAGGCAGCAGCAAGTGTGATCCCTTGATTATAACATTGCTTATTTAGCTGTGATTTTATAAAATATTAGGTAGGAAATCAGACGGTTATTCAATATTGTCCCTTCTACAGTATTTTTTGAGTCCAGACAGATATGTTTATAAACAATTATTTCCAAGCAATTTTATTAATTGTTCCACGTCAGGCTTTGGTTGTATGGATGGTTGGAAATATATCAATAATCAGTGCTATCTGCACGTCACCATGGCAACTAATCTTCACTGGTACGATGCTCGTGATGCCTGCCAGTCATACTCTCCGGGAAGCAATTTAGCAACCATCCGAAGTCAAACTGAGATGAATTTGGTACAGGAATATATACTTAAAGAAGGGAATCCTGCATACGGTACTTACATCGGTAGGTCTTAAACTATTAAGTACTCTATGTAAACTAACTAACCTTAAGTAAACAATTAGTGACCCAAGGGAACGTTAATATCTTTTGTTGAGAAAAAAATTCATACGTATTCACAGCGAAGAAATCGAGCTACTGCATACCGCATGTACGTCACAAGCATTTTAGACTTTCTTTTGTAACTAGAAGCATTTTGTTGGACCCCTAATACTCCATACTACTTCACGTTTCTCAACAAGAAGGTAATAGAAATCTGGTCAATCTGGTACGTTCTTTCATAAGGTATGGCTTTGAAGGTATTCACTTAAATATTCTTACGATTGGCTGAAGTAATGAAAAAGTGAATAGAACAAGATACGCACGTCACGTTTTCAAATTGAATACCTTTCACAGAGATTCTCGGCACTTTGGACTATTGATACTTTTCAATTTTTTAGCTCTAGCCATACCCTCATGCTGTATTTATCAAATTTATAAAAATAAAAAAAAATGTAGTGTTTTGAACTTGTTCAAAGGAGCCCATAGCATAATTGCAAATGTTTAGAAATCAAATGGATCTAAATAACACAACAAATACTGGTGTTTTTAAAAGTTAAGTATAGTGAAATGTTTGCATAATTCCCGTTGCATTTAGTGGGAAAATGCCCAAGTCGTTCCGTTTCCCCTAATTGCCCCCACCTGCTCAAAAATAGTGGTTTCACAAATACATTATGAAATGTAAAAAGAAATTTAAAATAAATGTGGAAAACTTGTCAACAGGTTGCTGATTTTGAGCTTTAATGTAGTGTCTATTTTCAAGTTTTCATGTTGCCAACCTTGAAGAATAGCTACTCCTTAGAAATTGCTTCCAATGATTGCATCGGCTGATTGCATTATCAACGTTAAGTAAGCCTTTATATGGAAGGTGCCATACGTTCCTTTGAAAAATGGGAATGGTGCCAGCATTAAACTTGTTATTCATGCAGATGTGCGGACGGGAAAAAAAAAAATTTTCTGCATTTATTTCGTTTCAGTGAGGTTAAACTTGTTGCATAGCCTCCCCTAAGGTCAAGTTTATCATCTCATGATGCGATGTTCCTCATCGTCAGTTAAATATCGTTCTCTTAAAAGCAGTTCATCTGTGCCAATCCGATATCTAAGCTTCATTTAGCTGCATGGCAGGGTATATTAGGTGTCATGTGTTCATAGACAAACATGTGTATCGAGCATGGAAAGGGTCTGTTGAACCTTCTAGCACAGTCACGAAATCATGTTGTTCTTTCATTTTCTGAGGTTTAACACTAAACGTGGCCAAGAATAGACATATGTGGGTCAGCGGTTATCCAATGACATACTCCGACTGGCAAGTAGCTGGGTGAGTATCTGGTACTTGAATAACTAAACTAAACAAAACAAAACTATGTGTGATTCTTCTAAACATACCTCGGATTCATTAAGGTTTTCCATAAGGTGATTTTAATTTGTGTTTGTGTGACACATTGATTAAATAAAGTCACAATATATATAGTCTAACCCGCAGAATTACTAAAGTGATTATGGACGGTGTTTACCCAGCACGTTTATAAATATACACGGCGTAGTCCCAGCCAAGAGATATCTGCCAGTTAAAAAATGAACTCGAATTTATACTCCTTGATGATAAGATGTTAAGATCGTAGACCGATAGATGACGGAAGAGGAACTTCTTTTAGACTGACCGGGACGGATTCAAGTTTCAAGACAGGTTAATTGATTGAAATGTAATGTATATAAGTAGATGTTTCGCTATATTTCCAGACCATACGACAGTCGACAACCTGACGGAGCGGACCTTGAAAGATGTACCGTTATAACGTTTTGGAGTTTCCGTGATACCAGCAATTGGCACGATACTCCCTGTGCTGCCTACATCACGAATCAATTCCTTTGTCAAATGGAACCTTTTTCAAACGGTGAATACAACGTTGACTTCAAGGGAATATTAATCAAAGCATTGCCGAGACAGTTTGTTCATGAAAAGTGTTGAGAGCCCCCTCCCGCTGTAATTGCGATAACAGAAAGGGAAAAGTGGCTGATGGACACTGGCGTCACATTTTGATAATCTTAAGTGGCCATTTCTGTTAGTATTATTTGTCGGATGTTGCAACGCAAAAAATATTTTCCTTAGCTTGATATGATTTAGCATGCATGGTGTAGAAACTTGGGTGGGGTGGAGTGTTGTGGAGGTGGAAGCTGGTGGTGGGGTGGAGGGTGGCGGTAGGGTTTTGCAGATTCCCCCTGTACCTTGGATGTCGGATTGTAATTTTCTAACATTAAGAAGGTCTAGGCCTACTTAACAAACTGACACTGTTTGATTTTTTAATAAGAAAATATATTAGGCAATTTGTCTGATTAAATCTCAAGATCTTGATGTGGAAATTGCATGGATTACATACCAGGAGAATAGTTGCCCCACTGTGAAATGTGACATACATACAGAGGCAGTGAATACAATAACATTTAGAAGCCTTTTAATCGTTCAAATATGCTAACATTATGTAGCTTCAGGGGGCTTTGTCCCCCTTAACCCCTCCCGGAACTTTGTCGGTAAGGAACGACTCATACCCCATGTCAAATTCTTCCCCTTTGTATTTGGTTGCCGTGTACGATTCATAACTTTGCTTTGCATCCAATGTTTGTCCCCCACTCAAAATCATGTTACTATATTGCGTTCATGTATCTCTTCTTTGCTTCTCCTTTTTCCAGACACTCTTACTTCGGTATCATCTCTCAACATAACGAAAGGTAATACGATATGTATGTCATTTCTAATTTGTCACTAACCTTCAAATGAATTCGAAAATAATACTAAAATGACGATAACAATAGCCGATTTTGAGTTTTCACACTGCAATTTAAATAAGTTTTTCTACGCTTGCGCTTTCATTGTTCACTGGAAATGAGTAACTCCCCTCTACGAAAGACATTCAAATACAGTAATACTTTGCCAAGCCCAAATAATCCCTAAAAGGCAAAACAGTACGCACAAGGAAAATAATTTAAACAGCGAAAATGGCAACATGCAAACTTCATGATACAATAAAAACAATACGGTGTTCATTGCTCATATGAAAAACGTTTTTTTTTTTTGGGGGGGGGGATGATTGTCAGTTGGTTAGCAATTTCAAGTTGATACAATCACTCAGTACTCGTCATTGTATTCTAAACAATAAAAAAAACTTTATGGATCAATTGGAATTTTCTCGTTATTAGAACGTTTATCCGGTAATCACTTCTTTTTAATTAACTTCAACCACATGAAATCTCCCATGAAGGAACCTCAGGCAGATTTACACCCTCCATTTACTGTTATTGCAGTCTCTGTTGAGAAATATCTCAACTATCTTCTTACTTTAAGAAATTATGGCAAACACAACTTTCAGTACTTAAGTCTTACCCAATACTGTTGTTACAAAATAAACCGGATCTAGAAATTCATTCGATAGAAAAAACTTCTGGCCTCTTAAAGAAATGGTACCCCATCTGCCTTAAGAGTAAAATTTATTCACAATCCTCTCTGTTGGTAACGTGCAATTTCAGATTTGCTTCAAACGTGCAGAGAAGGACAATTCCATTGCTCTACAGGGGAGTGTATTCTATCAATATATGTTTGTGATGCTCAAGACGACTGTGCAGATGGCAGTGATGAACACAATTGCACCAGTTTGTCAGGTAAGGGCTGCTTGTATATATAATATTTAATAATATTTATCGTTTCCACCACAGATTATTGTTCGTACAGTATAGTACCTACTTTAATAGAATGTAGCTGGAGGGCTTATATTTTAGTGATGTATTGGATCAATGCAGCATTCTGTATGTAGAAAAGGTCCTTCTCACTGAACATGACTTGAGTAACAATGTCAAGGGGACAATTAGTAATGTTAATGTAATCGTAAACAGCATCTTTACAACAAAAATGTAGACTGGCGAATTATTACTTACTGCAATTAATCATAGTTAAGTCAATGCAAGGTTACATCGGTAGTATGAAGTTACTTCATTAATATGTTAAAAATCGACATCAATCCCTAATTATATATATATATGCCCTAATATTGGGTCCAAAACTCGATATTTTTAAGGTGACAACACATTTAGTATCGACTTCCGTGTAATCTGGACACCGTGTTGCTACGGTTATTTGCAATTTTGCGTGTCGCGATCTCTGTGTCCACCTTGCGTACTGCCTTCTTAAATTTTAGCCAGGTAAATCATATTAGACTTTACAAGATAACAAAGGAACTTGCTAAAATTAAAATACTTCTTGAAAAAGTAGAACTACTTTAATTAATGTGTAGCAGACTAACGACGTTAGGCGTAGCGTTACGTTATCATCTGCATCGTCATAAAAAAAAAGAAAAGTAAGAGTAGGTGGTGCACTATCTGGCGTTACAGTGAGTCGTTGACCTTTGCACATTTTAAGGGGGAAAGACCGAAATCATTGTAGGAGATATCATGCGAAAGATACTTTGGCTTTTCATTTTGCCAAGTGAAGAATATATTTATTGTTGGCTCTTTTGAGTTAGTTTCTGCTCTCTCGCCTAGTATGGTGGAACGTCATCAGTAGCGTGCCGTAGCTTGCAGCAAGAGTTTAAATAGGCTATTCTTAATTGCTTCTAATAGAGCATCTAAGTAAGTGTCGTCTGAATTTCTTCTTGTTTCCCAGAACTCGTAAAGTTTGATTTAGCAAGGAAATCTTTCAGCTTTTTGAGCTGTTGTAGGCAATAATAGGTTGTTGCGGGAACAATTTGGATAATTGCGTGTTTTGAGTAATAAGGTGTTACTCCATATGTGCATTTGCAAGGTAGCGTAGGCCTAACGCCAGGTTAGGCTGGTAACGCCATGAGCGTGACTATAACGGTGACGGTTCCGTAAAAAAATAAAGTTCTGATTCATTTTAGTCACTGAAACATGAAGGAAACTATTTGTTTAAGTATTTATTAAGAAAGGAGAACAAGGAATGGATATATGACAAATGTATCGACACTTGTGAAATGTAAGAAACATGTACGGATGCTTGTAAGTGCCATCAGTATAAATTTCTTATTAAATTTATTAAAACTCATCTGAGAAACACTTTTTCTGCTGTTTCTTGCGGTAAAGTTGCAAATAGTTTCAGTGGATTTCCTAAACACCCTCTGTTATTTCTCACTCTCGTAGTTATTGCAGAATGTGTTACAAGAATATGAAAAATTGTGAACGAAGTGTTGAAAAGTGTTAACAATTTGCGGAGTTGTTCATAAGTCACTTTGTGTCAAGTTACATCACAAGTCACTTAATGAGAAATCACAAGTCAAGTCACAAGTCATGTTTTTAATCAAGTCAATTCAAGTCGCAAGTCACTTTATTTATCCCATGTTAAGTCAACGCAAGTCGCAAGTCATTTTTCTTCAAATTAAGTGACAAGTCATATTTCATCAAGTTAGAGTCAAATCACAAGTTATATAGACATATAGCTCCTGCCAATTAGTGTTTCTACCGCGACAGCTCTGGCTTAATTTTCGGTATTTTATATGAATAATGTGAGAATGATAATGATTTCAGTAATAGCAAGACAAAGCACCATACATGCTAAGTTCAGGATGAATGTTTGGTATTGGAGTATATAAACTACCCCCTGTTCGCTCTGTTACCATAGTTTACACTCGGTGTCCGTTAGGATTCTTAAGCTTCATGTTATGGATAAATGTGGTGGTTGCACAAGAAAATACAAATGTATGGAAAATTTGTGCATTATATCCAAACTAGAGATGAAGGCTGTATTTTCCATGGAACTTGTCAAAAAGCAGTGGCTACCGCACAGTCCATTCATTGTGGATAGTTTTCTACAACAGTATGAGAAATATCCAAAATTACGTTATTGAATTATCTGTTTACAAGTAGTGTCACAGAAAATCGGGGAAATTGGACTGAATAAAATATCCTTCTCCCATTTCTCAATTTTATTATTAATGTATTGTAACTAGTAACACAGGGGCGTAGCTAGGATTCCCTTGTGAGGGGGCAAAATTGATTCATCGTTAACGTTTCGTCGTAGGTTTCAATATCATAAAAGATTACACTTGACAAGTAAGTTTCCCAGTTCCCTCCGTTTCCCGGGTACCGCAACTCTGTCAACTTATTATCTCTCCCTCCTCGCGTCATTTTTTTTGTTTTTGCTCTCCTTTATTTTTCGCCATCATCCATCGCGTCGCCAAAAATTTCTGCCCCTGGCTAGGCCACTGGAGTAACAAATTGTGAGATATTTCTTAATTCGTATTTTCCTGCCACATACCTACCAGATTTCATTTCACTGAGGCATGGTGCGTGCATGACTCGGGGTCCACAGAAATGCTCTCAGAAGCATGAATGTCACAGTCATAATTTTACACATTTCGAATGGACACATATTAACCGTGAAGTGTTTCGTGGATTTTCATACTTCTGCACCTCCTCCCTCCCCCCAAAGTAAATATCGCATTCACGCCACTGTTAAGTCTATACGGCTTTTAAGATGTCTTTCGAACTTCGAAGAGACTACAGGGACATCATGATGGTCTCCGTGGTATTAGTTTTGGTTTTAGTGAGAAACGGTCAGGAACCGTACGAAAGAAACTATTAACGTAAAAGAGTCTCCTACACTGCCGTAAACAGATTAAAAGGCATGAACAATACACATTACAACCGAATCAAGGAGCTTAATCATTTCTCATCCCTCTATCAGATTCGTTTCTAACATGAAACCTACAAAGTCACCCCGTGGAACTTAATTATGTGACATATAGAACTCTTTGAAAGACCCCCAGTAGCGGCACCAAGGAAAGCTACTGGGGTACGACCAGTCAGAAGCTCCCCCCTCAACTGAAGTGATGTGACAAATACATGTATATGTCTGTTTCCTGTATGTATTACTTTGGCATTCAAGTTTTTGTTTGTTTTACCCAGAAATATGGTAACAGCTCATTACTTCGCGCCCTGGACACCACCAGGGTTTTCCCCTAGACCCCACCAGGCACCCTAACACGGGGCGCTGATGCCCACTAGCTGAGCTCGGCAATCGATTTAGTTCCATAGCTCTAGTAGCTCCGTTGTTATATTATTCGAGGCTTGCTTAAAATATACTACTAATGTCGAACAGCCGATTGCACTTTCCAACACATGTGTCGCTTCGCTTCAACTATGCCGCAATTATTAATACATGCATAGTACTTCATGGCATTTCGTGAAAACGGTAATACGAGTAAAATAGGAATGTATTAAGATCAAGTCGAATTTTACTAAGATGAATAATAGGTGTGTTGAGCAGCCCCTAATACTGAAACAAACTTTAGATTAGCGCAAAAATTTATACATAACACTTCACTGTTATATATCCGTTACTGCATGCACTGCCTCACACTGGAGATGTGTTACTTTCAGCTCGCTGAATTTACTACTGGATTACCTATTACTATAGCCTTCTTTTGGTCTCGTGATAGGCATAACGAATGTATTTTTCCTAAGCTTCATTCTGCATAGTAATCACTAAATTATTAGTTCACTATAACTTTTGTTGCGGATCTACACTTTTTTTTAATGTGAATGTAAATCTAGATAACTTTAGTAGTAATAATTGTTTCAAAATTTAATCAAATATCCCAACTGCATTGTGTGTCAAAAAAAGAAGAAGAAACATTCCTAGACCACATTCGTCAGTAAGCAAACTGTGAAAGAGGTAGCACTTGAAAACCTCTTTTGTTACTTCGTGGAGAGAGGGATGATTACTACTCCAGCAGTATGGCCGAATGTACGGCAAAGCCGCAGTACGATATACATAC
The DNA here is from genome assembly GCA_021234535.1 of Stichopus chloronotus. Classification (NCBI taxonomy): domain Eukaryota; kingdom Metazoa; phylum Echinodermata; class Holothuroidea; order Aspidochirotida; family Stichopodidae; genus Stichopus; species Stichopus chloronotus. The sequence continues at coordinate 18,717,239 of CM037845.1, read as the reverse complement.
ACGTGAGACAAGATTGAGTATGATGCTGATTATTCATTTCGAACTTAAGAATAGTAAGGCGGATCGCCAGAAATTATTAAAATTAAAACCATTTGAACTGAGAAACAAACATTCAAAATTTCTGCATGTCGACATGTCAATTGTCAAGTCATGTAGTCGCACTATGCCTTGTACATGACAGTCTTGTCGCATTGCAATGCGCGGTGCACACAACAACGAAGACGGTCGATGAAGAACATGAAAAAAAAAAAAAAAAGAAAATTTCTGATTGGAAGTTTGAACACTTTCGTGTGTGTAAAGCGAAGTAGCGACTGCCAGTTTGATTATGACAAGTGTGAAGCAGTCCTCCTCCTGCCAGATAGGATTGACGGTATCTTCGGTGAATGGGTCACCGTCTCCGGAGCCGCCTCATTTCCCAGCATGGTTAAACTGACCATCAAATGTCTGCATATTCAGAAACTCTTGATTTAAGGAATCCAACACTCATTTTCTCTTATCAAGAATTTCTTTGAGCGTTTACTAAACGTAATAAATAAAAGTTAAACTTCCATGAAAGTTATGAGCGGCTATCAAAGGCAAAAGACTAATATTACGTAATTGAAGAGCGCCCTCATCAAATTCACATATTTCTTATGTATATTGACATGCTTAATTAATACCCAGCTGTGATATAAATTAAATTTGTTTGGACAGACCATATACGTTTACACCCATGCAGATACAATTATATTCGCGAGCGTTCAGCAAAACTTTCAAATTTAAGAGTTATCAGCCATTTTGAATTTATCCGTCGGTTTGGTTAAGAAAACAAGTCTTGATTACAGTCGAGTTTAACAACACGTTTATTAGACCAAATTCATTAACTTTAAAATCGCATTCTACATTGTTATGCTGTAACCCAATGAAATATTGTGGTGCCAACGTCATAGCATAAACAATCTACCAGTATCTCACAAAATAAAAAGTATAATTACTTTAAAACAGTATTTCATTTGAGCCCCTTCTTACATGTATTTTATTTGCTAGAGCCCCGAACAACATCTCCCGCATTTGTTTAAACTTAGTCTAGCGACTCCTTGACTTGCTGAACATCCTGTAACAAACATATTGGGTACCTGTTATAAAAAAACGTTGAAAAAACGTAAATAAAAAAAAATGATATAAATTTTATGCAATTCAGTGTAATCTAATCAACGAACACAAATCTTCAGCGTAATCGTATTTCTCCTCTCTCTATTATTTTAGGTGGTTCCTGTTCATACTCAGAGTTTACTTGTGATGATGGCAGTTGCATTCCTGCCTCTTTTTATTGTGATTTTATCCGACATTGCACAGATGGTAGTGATGAAAATAAATGTGGTAAGTTTGTCTAATGCACCAGTGCATGTAAAGTGCCAAATGTGCAGTGTTTCCCACTGTGTCTTTTATGACATATGATCATCCTTCAGTTTTCTTCTAGGAAATAACACATGCCTTCCCTTGTTCTATGTTGGTATTTCGTTGCCTATAAGTTTTACGGTCGTCAGTGGTTACTTTTTTTTTTTTTTTATACAGAAACCATCTGCAAGTACTTGTTATCTGAAGTTTCACTTTTAAATCTTAAAATATTTAGTTTTGTATTCTGATTATTTAATCGATTGAATAATCTGCTATCAGTCATAGGAAATTAGTGGTTGATATGTTTCCTTTTTATGCTTCAGTTTACGTATATTCAATATATCCCAGACTGCATAAGGCCTTGATACCAACAGTGAAAGTACCAACACAATGTGTTTGCAGGATCGGATCACAACTGGGTGTTGTTTTTAAAATCTCCATAAATATTGCGGTTCTTCTCTTTTGCAGTGTATCCAAAATGTTCTAGGGATGAGTTTCGATGTAACGATGGTCTTTGTATCCCGATGTCTAAACACTGTGATCTTATCAAAGATTGCAATGATAGATCAGATGAGAATGGATGTGGTAAATATAACTTTAAACAAATGAAGTTGCGATCTTTAAAATCTCTGTTCGAACAAGCTTACATTACTTTGATATTCTGTTTGGTTAAAGGATTTTAAATCTACTTGCATCAGAATATTTTCCCAATTTTAAGCTCGTCGTTCTTCTTTATAAAACGTCCATGTAATTTTCAAATGGACTCCAATTAATACATTGCCTTAGAAAAAAGGTAATTGTATTATGTGGAAAAATAATTTAATAAGTAGAAATGTTTTTGATGTTTTAGGATGAGATTCTTCTCTTACAAAGTTGCCAGTTTTACTTTTTTATTTCTGTAACAGCCTCTTCAATCGGGAACTTTCAATGTTTTTCGGGGAAATTGATACCCTCTCATGCACGATGTGACGGATATCGCGACTGCCCCGGTAAAAACTATGAGGATGAACCCGAGTCTTGTGGTGAGTGGAAGTGTATGTAAATATCTAATTTAAAAATTTATAACTATGCATTACTGTTTTCGTAGGCATATTTGTTACCCGTGTAAGAGAAATATAGGGCATTGAATAATAAGAAATAAGATTCTACTGTGCTCATAACAAAAAAGTTGGAAAAGGATTTGCTTACATTTGATTTTCTTTGTTAGGCCAACATGCTTTCTTTACTATTACCTCTTTGCTCAAGGTGTGTGTCAGCAATGGTTTATATTTTTTAAGAATACAATTTTTATGAATGAAAATACGTAACTATGGCAACAATTATAACTAGACGAGACGTTTTGACCAAGTTTAGCTTCCTTTGTTACAGAAAAAGAGACAGAGACAGAGACAAGACAGAGAGGGGGGGGGGGGCGACACCAATTCCAGAGCCTTGATATAACTTCAGAATTGTATCAATCGTCCTTGGAGGAAAAACAAAATTTATACACATTTACCTAAAGAGTGTCTGATCACATACTAGTCATATGTGCTTTAATATGTTATTACTTTCAATGCTTTTTCATCAGTATAATTCAAACTTTATGTGATTGTTACTTGTTGGTTCATCCAAGATATTGTTTCAAGGTTTCAAAAGGTACATGTCATCCTTTACAGAGCCTTCATTTTCAATTGCTACAGGATACTTACAAGATACTTTACTGCGATACTGTAATGTTACCTCTCAGTTACAATGTAGAAGTGGAGCATGCGCAGAGCCAGCCACAAGATGCTTATATGAGTATGACAGATATGGCTATTTACAAGGTTGCAGAGACGCAAGTCACTTGATTGGTTGTGGTTAGTTATTGTCTTCCCATTTCAATTTGAGTGTTTTTACTAAATATTGTAGATGTCATATTTGGTATAAGAAGTGTGACAGTGACTGTGACAGGAAAACAAAGGTAGCATACTCTTGTTTGTTTTGTGTTTATGTAATTATAAACGTCATTTCTTGTGCATACCAAGTAGAATCAAACTGTTTCACTCTTGACCGAATAAAACTATATCCCCCGCAAAAAAAAAGAGGTGATAAAAATAAACAAGAAAGAAATACGCATGCTCATCTATTGCTGTTACAAATGCAACTTCCCCAGATCTGTAGTGAATTTCCTGACTGTTGGATTAATTTTTTTACCACAGAGTTGTTTACATGCCCTGTGGATTTCTTTAAGTGTCCCAATTCTTACTGTATTCCTGAGAGGAGCAGATGTGACGGAGAATTCGACTGCCAATATGGGGAGGATGAACAAAATTGTGGTAAGATATATGGAATTGTCTCCAAAAAGCTAAGCACTATGGGGCATAATACGCAAATACGTAATAAATATAGCTTTAGATTAATAGAAAGAAACTAAGCAAATGGTATTTAAAAAATGTGTAAGCTTGATATCAATGATATTTAGACATCCAGATAAAAAAAAAAAACCTTATTTCATAAAAAACAGGGAAATTACAAGACTTATTTATTACAAATTTATTAATTTGATTTTTTAATTAATATTATAAATTACTAGTATGGAAAATGGTATCTAACGAGTTCAAAGCCAATGATGATACAAAACAGACGTGTGAAGACATAATACTGGAGACAAGTTTAGAGGAAATATCTGAGATCGCCATCTCATTGTGACAAGTGCAGAGATAATACTACACGGAGCATGCACTTATTCATGAAACATTTAGTTGCAACCAATATGAATAACTGTAATAATAAAAACCGTATCTCATAAAAAATCGTACGTTTCACCTGCTTCGTTGCATCTGATATGGATTGGAGGTATGGCTCATGCACGTACCTGCATGTACATTCGCCCATGAATACCGGAAAGGCAGTTGGGTATATAGATTATGTATGGTAGTTCCATAAGTCTTTGGTTTGAAAATCGTTCTAGCCTACAGTATCCTTCCATATTTAAAGTACTGCGTATTTTAATATCCCAATCAGTTTTTTCCAGGTCATCATTCAAATATTTCAGTTCCAATATCATCATTTAACCAATCCCATTCATTACTTACTTACGTCAAGACCAATGATAGCTGCTTGAAAATGTCTTATCTCGGTGAACAACGTTTGGTAAGACTTTCTCACGATAACGTCTTGAGATCTTTAAAAAGTGACGACATAGATGTTTCAGCATCATCAATCATACCTTACAACTGTGAGTTCATTCTGCCTATATGGACGCTGCAAACGTCAACATAGAAACCTGGGTTTGAAAACCCAACCCATCATACAGAAATTACATACCCTTATCTGTTTCTTGTTTACAGAATCGTATTCATGTGTGCCGGGTTCTTACAAATGCCATGGCAAAAATAACAGAGTCTGCGTATCACAGAGAGATGTATGCGATGGAGTCGTCCATTGTCATGAAGGGGACGATGAATTATTCTGTGGTTTGTAAATCGCCTTATCTGTATCTGTGATGCATGTTTGCAACTAATGTAATCATGTTTAGAATCAATTCGTTGATCATGGTAGCATAACCCTATTAATTGCCTCATTGAATTACACATCAAAATTACAGAAGAACCTAACTTCTTTGCTAATGTATTGAAAAAGACTAATTTTTAGGGCCACCGACGCTGAATTAAAGGTTAATGAACACTAGACCGTGTATGAATTGTACGATAATGCACGATCGGGGTTTATTAAAGCCCCCTCCTGATCGTGCATCTAGTGATAGCATTAACCCCTAGACTGCATTATCGTATAGTTCATACATAAAAAGAACCCTATTGGCCTATTTCAGTCAGGTGACCATGGGTAAATCACTGATAACCCAACTGGTTAAATCACGGTCAATCACCAGCGGATGAATACAATAAAATGTAGATCGACAGTGTGTTTTCAGTCTGATATATCTTACACAACACAATGGCTAATACAGCACTACTTGTAATAGGTCTACTAGTGAAATAACATTCGATTTGAAGTTCGTAGATCTACCTAGGCCGCCCCTAGGGCCTAAACCTGCACTAAGTAAAATGTAAATGTACGTCAATCTACGTAACAACAGCACAGTACACTGTCAGTGGTAATTCTTCTGACGTACGGTTATCTTAACTAAATATCTGAATTGTGTCGGGTAAAAGCTTCTTCAGTATAATTGGAACACCTTTGAAAGTTTGACAGCCTTCCGGAATGAGCTTTCCTTCTTTGTCGAATCCTGCTGAGATGTTCAAAAACAATTCCCTATGCAATTAAATCGTAAAGAAGACTAAGGACTGCAATATATTGCCATATTGAGGGGTCTCCATGCCACCAGCGGATTAACATTCTTAAGGACGAGTACTCCACGGCACAAACAATTGAACCTATCTGGTGAAAAAAAATAACAGATAAGGCCTTGACATGAAGTATCCCAAGCCAGCTATATAGTGATCTAACTTACTTAACTAACTTAGGCCTAAATTTTGCATAGCCTAAGTACTGAGAACTCTCACACTTGCAAGAAAATGAGGGTCCGCACACAACAAGTCTTCCACTTACTGCTGCTGTTTTAGGATTGAGAGTATGTCATCGAACATTTCCAAGCTTTTGTCGAAATGTATCTTCAATAAATCTGTGACTGTCAGATTTCAATCTGTGACCTACAAACTGCACAGTGGATACACGCATCTGAACGACAGCATGCACATATTAGTACACTACTTAAGAGAGCAAACTAACTAACGCAGGTATTGTTGCTATGTAAATTGTTATTGTTATCCGTTTTGTCTAAGTGTTACTTTCTGTTTCGCGCACGAATATTGTTGACATGTTGTACATTTGTTAACCTGTTCTCGGGGTTCCTTTTCAATAGAAGGTTATTTAAGAACCAAACTCCTTTCTTAGTCGTGCTTTTTTATCAAAATCTCGTTGGTATGTATGAACAAGGGTAATAAAGTTTGGACCTGTGTATTAACTGTAGTATAACGGTGTTCAAAATAAGCGGAATAGCTTTCGCGCTACGCAATTTTGTAATTTAGAGAGGTAAAATTACCGTCAGAGGAATTACCACTAACATTATCGCTCTGTTGCTGTTATGTGTATTCATTTAACATTTAGAATTACATATTAGTTTTCAACAGGCTTAGGCCCTAGGCCTAGGTAACGATAGGTCAACGTGCGTCAAATCGAACGTTATTTCACTACTTGTAATTGTATTAGGCATAGTTCTGTGTAATATGTAGCAGAATGTAACACTGAGACACTGTCGATCTGTCGGATTTATTGTGTTCATCCGCAGGTGACTGATCATATTTTATCACGTGGTTTACCTAGCGGATAACCCACTCTCTCCTGAATGAAATGGGCCAATAGGAGTTGAGGATTCTTCCCAACTATGTATGAACACTTGATCACTCGCTGCAAAATCCCGTAACTGCTATAGGGTAGGCTACCTGATATCACGAAGAAGAGGCGTTAAGCGCGTGTCATTGGAAGTGCAGCAATATGCATTTGAGGAAGAGGTTTTAGTCTATGTTAGTGCAGCATACATTGAAATACAAAAAAAAAAAAAAAAATGCGATCACGAAAGACTTTCAATACCTTACATAATATTATAGTTTATTCTTGATCAACGATTATGTTATGATGTTGCTTATTTTATGTGACTAAAAAGGGCATGTGATAAGCATGCATTGAATGTATCTTTCACAATTGGGTGAAAAACATAATTCTACTGTTTTCATAGTAGTACATGGTATGTCATGTCACAGCCATTTGTTACTTCACCCTACAAAGCAAGTATTATCTCCCCTTCTTTGAACAGACATCAGTTCCTGTGTTGAGGGCTGTGACTGTTCCGGGATGTCTTTCATTTGTGCTGCAACAGAATGGGGACCAGATCCTGCTTCAGACTTGCCCGACAAAGCTAAACAGCTGTATGTAGCTTATATTACACACGGACATAAGTTATAAGTTCGGTTATTAATTAATAAATATTTCATAACTTAAAGTAAAAACCAAAGAAAAATCTACTTTTCATTACACAGTATCTCTTGTTCGTTTAACGAACGTGTATTACAGTAGCATTTTGTAACATAATATGTATAAAATACTCACAGTTTGTTGTTGCTTTAGTTGCTGTTGTTGTTATTCGTAAATAGCATGGTGATTTGTGTGTGATTTCATCATGAGCAAAATTCCAAACAAATTGCAGTAAGATTTCACTTACATGATCCAAGTATTTTCTATCTGCTGTAGTTTGCATATACCACAATCATTTCCCATGTAATCACATATTAGCATTTAGCATACTGATGTCATGATATTAATATGAATTAACACGCTTTTCGGGCTTCATTTGCTTTTTCAGCATCCTGAGAGAAATGAACATCGCTGAACGAAAGAGAAGAACAGTAGATGGCAGCACACCCACATCTTCGGTGACTATCCAAGATGCATTATACATTAACGTGGATCGGTTTCAATTCGTCTTAGAAATGTGAGAATTTTTCATAGTACTCTTCTATGTAAATATAGCCCCATGTTTGTCGTGCTTATCAATGATCCTAGGCGCCTGGTTACCACTTCCCAAAACTTAAATATTAGTCGGCAATAGTACCTGACTTCTCTAATTTGAACTTTAAATTTGCAGAGACTTTACTGGTAATGGAATTGAAAGTCTGCTTGACTACGAGTTTACGGAGAATGTAAATCTAAGAAACTTGTAAGTATATATTTAGTCTATCCATTTGCCTAATTCACGAAAGCTTAATTTGCACTTAAACCGTTAAAATGCAAGCAACGTGAGACGAGGCTTCAATTTTTCAGTTCGACTGTGAATTACTCGAAAATCAAACCAGCAGTAACAGTCATCGTAACAAACAAAGGAGTGGAAGAGTTTACGCAATAATTTCCGAAATGTAATGTAAATTTCAAACGAAGGAATGATGCCGTAGGTCAGATATACAGTCAGGGCGGCATTGGTGTTTCTTTTACGATTATCGTGCTTATTTTCATGAACATGTATTAAATTAATGTATTTGAGTGGATATTATCTCAATAATTGTTTTCTAGTTTTACACTTTCAGTGACTCCATAATTAATGTAAAACACAGTCTGTGCTTGGTAACTTAAAAATGAAATTGTTTAAACGTATTATTCTCCCACAGAGTGCTGGATGAAAATCTGCTGAAGACGCTTTCAAATGAGACATTTTCAGGTCTTATCAATCTCAAATACCTGTAAGTAGCAGCTCCTGTCTTCATCACATAAAAATATTAGACACTTGCATTATCATACTGACGTGCATTTGTGATTCTTAGAAAAAGGATTATCAGACCAAGGATATCAGAAAAAAATTTATAGAAATCAATTTTTTTTTAAATCAAACATCACAATTATTAACCTTTCCCCAGCTTCCCTTCTCTTAATAAAGCAGTAATGAATTAAACATGATTATTGACTCACCAAAACAAACGACAGTAAGCGAAAACACCTCAGAGAAAAGTATAACTCATTTTTGTGTAAGGAGGTAAATTAATATGGACCCTTTCCTCATGGAGGTTTGTTTAACTTTCGCGCGTAGCACGAGTATGTAGTTTCTGTAGACTTATGTGTTGTCAAGAGATACGGTTCGCAAGAATTTTGTCTCCTAAAAGTATCAATGTCGAATAATAGCTCATGCAAGTCGTTCTCTTACTCTCACAGGAGCCTCAAAGGTAACCCACTAACTACAGTTGGACAGACTCCATTTGAGCCGATGGGTGCGCTAGTGACATTGTAAGCTGTGTGGGATTTACATGTTACAGGAAATTAATTAATTGCTTCCATAAAATATGTTTACTAATAAAATGATTTCCAATGACCCTTTCGCTATTACTGAAACATAAATGCAGGTATGAAAGTTCTGTCTACATAATAATGCTGTGCTTATTTTTCCTTCTTTCCAGAACATTGCATTAAAAACCAATGCATTTAACATAATGTAAATGTTATAGTTATTAATGTAATAATTAATTGATACATAATGTAGGATTGTCTAGTAAATTATATCTGAAAATATATATGGATTTAAAAAGTACCTCATCTACTGTTGCCTGTTATCTATAATTTAATTGTTCTTGACAGGAACATTCAGTCCACCGATGTAACAGATGTCAGTGGTGATTTTTTCCACGGACTTGACAGCCTGCAACAGTTGTAAGGATACGTTAAGTTTTCCATTTGAAACAAACATAATAGCATGAGATACTCAGGAAATACATATCCCCAAAAGGGGTCCGATTCATACATTTGGGACAGTGGCGACGTGAACATGTAATAAGGATCCATCATTTTCGAAAATGAGGTCTTACATAACACAGCACTCAAAATCGTCAAACTCACAAACTTTCCAAGGAACAACCAATGAAACAAATTTTTTCTAGCACAATGTTCTATTTACCTTAGTCCATCAGGATAAAACGTGACTAACGCTTGGTTTAATTAAAGTTGGGCAGAACCGAGGACCTCGCACCGTTTTAACGAATGTCCATTCGCAAATGTTTTCATTGTGGTTTACAGCTTATACGACATTGGGAATAATTATTGCAAAATGCAAATGTCATTTGAGTTTGCTTTTATTTTCACAGGTACTCCGACAAGTTTTTCTTCTGCTGCTTATTTGAACAAACTCGTGAACTAGATCTCTGTTTACCGGAAGCAGGTCAATTTTCCAGTTGCCAAGATCTTATGAGAAGTCGCTTCTTACGATTCAGTCTCTGGGTGCTTGGTGTATCAGCAGTTTTAGGAAACGGGATTGTCATATTCCTGAGAATCTATAGAAAGGAAATTTTACCAACCTCAAGTCGAAATCCGACTCAATCGATACTCATCACAAATCTAGCTTTGGCTGATCTGTTCACCGGCATATATATGTTGATCATCGCGATGGCCGATTTCAGGTTCCGTAATGTCTACTACAGGTACTCTGAAATATGGCAGACAGGTGGACTTTGTAAGTTTGCAGGGTTTCTTGCTGTGCTTGGTAGTGAAGGATCTGTTATGTTTTTGACCGTTATTACTATTGATCGTTTTCAAGGGATCGTATTCCCACTAAGCAGACGAAAACTCCGCTTTAAATCCTCGTACACAGTCTCTGGAAGTGTCTGGCTTCTTGCTTTAATTATCAGCTGTACTCCTCTGTTGCCCCTGCAATACTTTGGTGTCAGTTTCTATTGCCGATCAAGCGTTTGTCTTGCTCTTCCATTGACCAGAGATTTCCTGCCCGGGTGGCTGTACTCTGTTTTCATATTTCTCGTTCTGAATTTTGTTTGTTTCATGGTCATGTTAGTATGTTACATTGTCATTTACATTAAGGCAAAACAATCTGTCGGATTTAAGACAAGTTCATCCCTTGAGAAGCAGAGCAAGTTAGATGAACAAGTTCAAATGGCGGCGAAGATGTCATTTTTGGTGGTTACAGACATGGTTTGCTGGATGCCTATTATAATAATGGGATGCTTAGCTCTGTCAGGAGCAGTCGAAATACCTGGTGATATGTACGCGGTAACTGCTGTATTTATTTTACCTATAAACTCGGCTCTGAATCCTTATCTGTACACTTTGTTCGTGAAGGCAGCCAAAAGAGCAAGCGCAAGTAAAAGCCAAATGTCAACCAGCAATGGAACCAAAACCTCATCGATAACCATAACCACAACTTCTACACATGTTAATTCCTCTATCAAGAGTAAGTTCAGTTTTATTTTCTCTCAGTTCCCCACATTGATAAAAACTTTGTAAGATTCCTCATAAAATTGCTTGAGTATTTCTGTTAAGAGACATTTGCATTACTTTCTTAGTCACGTTTTTTTCAGTAAATTGAATTTAAGCTAAGTCCCAAACTACGGCTTCTCCCAGTGGATTTAAAGCGAATTTTTAGGATTTATAAGATACATGAAAAATATACAAAATATATTACCTAACATTAGGATAGGGAGTTGTGAAATACTATCTTACATACCTCTTTGCACTTTTTTACTCCAAGTCGAGAGAAAGCATGAGAATGATCTGTCAATGACAAATTTTGCTAGAGAGTGCCCCAGTAGAGAGAGAGAAATGTTAGTACTTGAACTTTTTTGTTGCGTCACACAGGATATTCTTCTTGAGTATGTTTTTATACCTCCCACTGGCTTGAACATGGAATGTCGTTTGGTCGAAGATTATCAGTGTTTACCTGGGATCTGCAGGTAGATATTGATAGTCTTCAATCAACAACATTCCTCCTCTAAAGTTGAGGCATAAAATACATAATCATGAACATAATCTTGCAGGTCACAACATAAGAAAAATATGTATGATGTATTTTACAACGTCCCTATCCTTCTTTAAAAAAATGTTGAAATTACAGTGTCTCACACTGTTGATGACTTGAATTCATTTCGTCTATCATTATGTTCATTTAGTTCACATTTGTATTTGTTTCATCAGCAACTCAGCAAGATATGCTTCAAAGCGTCTTGAATGGTTTCAGAAGGAGTCGCTTGATTGTGACGATGAACCTATCACCAATTCAAAAGTATACTTTGTCAAGTTTAATGGAGAATACCTCTTTTAATTTGTCAAACACTTGTGTCAGCGACATCGAATCCGACATTCGAAAGGGTTTGCAATGCTTACATGACAATGGTTTGGTCCATGGGAACGTCACCACTTCGTCAGTTATCATAGACGGGGTAAGATACTAAGCTACACATCGAGACTGTCTAAGTGTTGTCATATTGATCTGTTGAAGACAATGTAATGTCCGTAAAGTATCCGTTACCTGTCTCGGTGGTATGTACATACAACGTGTTGCACGTTATTGAACGTGTTTTATTTAACACCATTGCCACTCCAATATCAACGATTTACATTACCAAGTGTTATTTCCACCATCAAATATTTAAAATTAATCACTTGTTCCAATGAATTATCTGTAGCAAGACTAACTAAACATGCATTGATTTATTCTTCATTATTTCATCTATTAATGTTTAAGTTGAGAAAAATTAAGTAAAAATGACGCTTATAGGGTCTGAGCGTGACCAAATGAAAAGTAATGTGGAAATTATCTGTATGCTTGCAGTGTAAAACCTTTCAGATAGAGGCACAAAACTTTGTCCCAAATATCTTTCACATGTTTATGTCACACAAGTTGGTGGAATCTAAAATTGAGGATTTATTGTTTCATTTTCTTTTATTCAGGAAGAAAACAACAAGAGAGGTTTCTTGGTATTTCTCACATCATCGCAAATAGGGGAGATAAGCGAACATAGTTGACTCATTTGACGAATTGAAGCAAAAGGATTGGAATGACCTGGATGTTGTGTTAATGACCCTCCAGACAGGAAAGGTGTAAGAACATGAACATTTCAAGAAATTTGGAAAACATTAGAAGAAACAATTCCAAACATTTAATTCCCAAACTGGAAATTAAATGTTGATAATGGCTTCTCTAGGTTAGGCAGATCCATTTTTTTTTGGTTTTACACTACATTTTCAAGTTGCTACAGTAACAAGATTAGTGTAACGTAACACTTTTGGCCTTCCGGTCCTTTATTGTGTGTCTTGAAATCGAACTGAGTAAACTTTAACAGTGAAAATAACCCAAACAGTGCCATTAGGAAGTGAGATGACAAACCTCCTCTGGGTGACGGTGATAATCGATCCTTTGTATATTGTATGTAAATATCCAAGTGGCGCTTGACACTAGACGTTGTTATTATCACACTATTAATCAACATTGAGATATTGTAGGATGTATGAATTCATGATTGTTCCTATCACTGGTGATGTTGCTTGAGATCGGAATTGCACATTTAATATTTACTACAAGTGCAAAGTTAGCGTACTTGCTTTATTAATCACAAGAAAAATAGAACATTACATGTTTCATTTATAGTGTGCAAAAAGATAAAAAGTAACTTTATTGTAGAGTTTGTTACCTTGGAATAGTCAAGGTGACTGATCATCTTACTTATATCTCGTGTTAACGAGAGTCTGATCTTGATAACTGACTGCATAAGCCACTAATATACGGGTACTTAGCAATGATTGTGTGTAAATATCTATCATAATAGTATCATTCACTGTTTACCAGTTGGTCCGTAGTCCACAAAAAGGTAATCGTAAACGTACAAACATAAATACTGATGACAGGAATTCTAATGTTTTTTTTCTTCATAAATGGGCATATCTTTGCATGTAACTTTTTGTGTGAAATTACTGAGGTGATGGTTATATTCTGACCGACTTGTTAATACTTTGATTTGAACCTATATTTGCATATCTGTTTACAATATTTGCAAATAAATTCTGAAGAAGAAAATATCATCACAAACTCAGAATGGCAATTCATGGTTGACCTATATGACGTACTTTCAAATTGGAAAGTAAATAACATATTTAAATGAAATTTGACCATGATCACCGTGTCTCTCATTTAACAGTAACACTGGCTTAGCACAAGTGGTAACTTCAGTTCTCCTTTGACATTCGATCAGTGAACTTACAGTAAGTCATTACCCTTCCATAAAACCCACTAACGATGTCCAGTTCTATCCGTAATCTCACCTATCTCCCTTCTATCTGACCGTTGTTACCATTTATTATTGCATAATTTAGACAAAACAAGTATATACACAATGAAGGGTTCAAGAGTGTTTATACAGAAGCGTTAGGCAGGGTTTTCCTTTGTGAGAGGGAAATCGAGTTAGCGTCCCTATTGCTTGACCGCCAGTTCTGGGAGAGGTAAATAAGGGGAGAGTTTTGCCGTAGCCGTGTCTTACACCAGGATTTCGAATCAGTCAGTCCACAGTGGTGGGACGCTTAAAAAGAATCGTGCTTAGCTCTTCTTAGTTGCTCCAATCATGGTAAAAAATTGACTGTTTTGATACTTGCACCCATGAACCCGAAATAAAGTTTAAAGAGTAGTTAAGGGAAATTTCTGCCCTCAGGTTGTCTAAGTAGAGAGCCATCATTTAGTTGGCGGGGAGCGTCAAAGAAATGTTTGGCTTTTCAAACCCTCCAGATGGCCGGAAACGACACTTCCCGGGTGTTCCAAGCTGCATGCGGTCAGCCTCTGAAATACAAATCTCATGTCTGCAATTTCTCTAGTGGGCCTAATGAGATAAAAGTCAATGTACGAAATGTACTACATATTAGATGGGTTGAGATGATACAAGAGTCATAATGAATTATTCACCCTGTTTCATTTATTCTTGGAACAGTTGGCAAATAGTAGGAAGAGGAGGGGAAAGAGTGCTGAACATACCTTTACACTTCATTTTTTCATTTGTTGATAATGACCCATTTTAAGCTTGAAAATGAAGATTTGAGGGTAGACGGATGAACATTACCGAATGCAACGAAGCAACGTAGGACCAGATCGGATTTTTTTTGGGGGGGTGAGGTGGGGTTGATTGAAAAATGTGTTTTTTCTTGTCATATGTACTGAAATAGACGTGTAAGAGTTCGAATAGTGTGCAAGAACAAATTTTAGGAGTGTATGCAAAACGACAGCTACTATAAAGGATTCAGATTATTCATCCAACTACTGACAGGCAGGTTAATGTTAGTATTTTTAATATAGACCACTTCCATCACGGATTCATCTTGCTTCAGTTATTCAGTATCTTCACCGAATCCGTTCGGTATGCCCCACCCAGAAAATGTTCATGACCTTTTGATTCATCGCTCAGAAATTTCTCTCATTGTTTCCAGAGCACAGCCCCTTGACAAACCCCTATCGTCCAATCAGCGCTCAATCATCGCATTTTTAATTTTATCCCCAGAAGAATCATTGTGTCCAAGGCACAACTCCTTTCCTTCATTCATTTCCAGTTACGATTGATCAGTTGGCCAAAAATCTAGAAAGATTCCGATTCATTATAATTTAGTTTTACAGTCATCGGAGGACTGTTGTAGCTATTCGATTCTTTCTCTTGAACTAGCTTCATTTAGCTACATTTAGCTACAATTACTACGTATATGGCGTTTTCCACAGGATTCTATAGGCCAAAAAAAAGAGGGCCCCCAGGAAGCGCATCCTTAACTGAACCCTTTAAATGGAGGGGTATGGTAACTTTTGTTTCTATAGACTTCACTCTCTCACTTCTGTGTTTTTATTTCTTGATCTCACCTTCAAGAACGGTTTTTAACTTCAACATATCGTAGCAGCATGGACTGTAGAGAGAACAACCGATGAAAGCATTGGTATTAATCAAATGAAATAAAAGTACATTCTTCGATACCACGGCACCCATGTATTGAAAACTAAAAATGTTTCATAACACTTGTGACTAAGTTGAAAGATTGAAACCGGCAAAGTCACATGACTAATAACAGCCTGTTTCTTCACATGGAACCACATAACCTACAATGAAGAAGTTCAAATTCACACCCAAACAATACAGGGAAGAAATTACCGTACTATCATTACTTAAAGTTTTTGATACATCTATATTATTTTGTAGATAGTCATGCAGTTCACAGTATTACAATGATTATTACATACCAAGAAAAAAAAACACGAATAATTCCACATTACTTGTTTTCTGTTCGATAGCCTTTCGTACCCCCTATTCCTGACACCACCTTCATCTGAGTTTTAGACTGAACCTCTCGCAACACTACTTGCACTCATTAAACCTGGTGAGCCCATCTTTCAAAAATGTGTCTAAACTCAGTAAGTGTCACAAAGTCACTCCCAATAAATTTGTTTCTCAACGTGCGACACGCCCATTGATTGCAAAGTCCATTCCGACCATTCCCATGTTGATAGGCATGCCCCCATTGCTTATCTTTATTCAAGTAGAATAGTGAAATAAAACTTGTTATAAGAATAGGGCCTCGAATACAGAATACGCACAAGAAAACAGAAAGCATGTCCTGATTCTTTCCTACATTTCGAGGACGAATTTGTTTCAAACATTGCTCCTCAAATGCAGACTGTTTAATTACAACTAATATATTCAAAGACCGGACAGTGACTTTTACTGAAATTAAAGGTAGAGGTAATTCCGTGATCGACAAAGGAGGTCGCTGTTTGCTCCTAGGTCCAGCAAAATTTGTAACGAGTCTTGATTACTTGACAGCCCCGTGAATGCTACCTGCATCAGCTATCCATCCAATGGCAGCTAACTCATAACACTATACACAATAAGTACATCTACGTTAAGAATAAATATCTTTCGGACAGGAAACATAAATATGGTGCTGTTTTCTCTTTTATTATTTTTTTCTGTCTGGGCCTTTCGCCTTTAAAACATAAGTGCAATCGGAAGTCCTGCTACCTTCCCTTTTCATCTTTATTTTGATTGCTACCCGCACTTTCTATGCATGTGAAAGCCTGTCATCTACGAGGTGATCTAATCTAATCTAATCCCAGATTGGCTAAAACCTAAAAGTTAGCTAGTCAAAATGTAAGTAGGTGGTAGATATCTCACACTAAAGTTGTCAACAGTATAGTTTTATGAATTTCAATTAAAGTAAATGCTGCTCTTTTAGTATCCGATTCCTAAGCCAGACAAGCGCCACCAGATATTATTTTATCGGGATCTTTCCTACATCTTTTGGGCTATAACAGCGGGTACGGATTTCGGAAACAGAAGTAGTGTTTTTAGGAAATAGACATGGTATTTATAGGTCTATCAATCGCGTCAGTACAGGATGACCATTGCAAACGATCAGCAAAAAAAAAAAAAAAAACACGAAAGGTTTCACCCCACAAGAACAAAAAGTTAAAACCATGACACACACAAAAAATATATATAGATATGTTCAGTTCAAACGTACTACCAGTTTGCATGCAGTGTACCCTGCATTAGCAAAGGTTTCCCAGAGGAGGATCAGTTCCCCTAACTATATCCTTGCAGTAAAACCCCTAGCGAGGAGTAAATTAGTCATAGTCCCATCATATCAGATGTCTCACGTACACACAGGCTCACACAAGCTTACGCGCTTAATGCCACCCCGTAATTTCAAAATCAAATCGACGCCCTTGTGACCTTGGGAAGTTTGTGGAAATTCTTCTATCTTCGCACTGTTGGTAAGTCAGTTACGAGACTGAACGTGTATTACCCGGTGTTCTGCAAATATGAACACACTGGTAGAGGAGCTCTCATTAGTGTCGTGTAAGTTCAAGAATTCTCCCAGAAAATCGAGGTTTTTTTTTAAATTTTTTTGGCAGAATCCTGGATACGGATCTACTACACTTTGCTTGTTTTTTTTTTCAAGGTCAGTTATGCGTGCAGAGAGAGAAGATTGTAGCACGGCACAGGAACTATGGTTTGAGGTTGCATCCAACACTCTAGAATAACAATAAACAACTGAACCTATATCTCTATGTATACAGATGTAACATACATATATGAGTTGGAACGATTCTATTCTATCTTAAAGCAACGTGCAAGATGGATCAGTTTTCCTATAGGAGGTGCACATGTCATGGCTTCATAAACAATGCAGTGAAGCATAACACCACACTTGCATCACATGAATTTACTTGCTCTATGTATAGATATAACATTGATGATGACACACTCAAGTTAATACTATGGACACTTTATTCCATTTTTAAGAAGGTGAAGGAATGTAAACATAGAGAGTTGGAAATTTGTGTCAGGGGTCTGTAAAATGATTCACGTGACACGGTCAGTGCGGAGCATGGTAATCCTTACATTACTTGGATAGCTGGTGTAACATGAGTAAACGAAATGGTCAGTACTATCAAATTTTTGACAATAGACTACACCTTAGAAGAGCAGACGTCAACGTCATGATCGAGCAACAACGAATTGTTGCATAATGTTGCAAATTATGTCCAGCAGTAAAACAATTCTTCAGATATGAAGAAACAACTGAACATCTTTATCAAGAATTCTTAATTACCTCAGGCTAGATTACCCCCTATTAATAAATTATTGCTTACGGAAGGCTGTTTAAACAGACCGTCATTAAATTACGAATGATTGACATTGTTCATTGATTTCATGTTTCATTTCCCCAGCTATCAATAAATAAATAAAGTTATCTGAGTTAATTAATAAGAAACGAAAAATATGTTACAATGCAATGAAATTTTGATTTTCAATCACTCTCACTAACTCTGGCTATGACAAAAAACCTATTACATCTATTCCAGCTGATCACAGAAGGTTTTGATCAGTAGGGAAATAAGATGAGAAGTATTTTGGGCAAGAAGCGTAACATTCTTAATGCTTCACATGAACTGAAGATTGCCTCACAAAACAACAGTGTGAAAAAAAATACTCTTATGGTATTAGTGATGGACTAAATATCAGATCTTCTTCTGGTCCTAATCACCAAACGATATCGATTTCAAAAATACTTTTGCTTAATTATCCAAGGGTGACATATCACTGGTTTCTTGAAGTGATCAATATGTGTTATTTCATTTCTGAAATTGGTGCTACTGTATTTCATTTTTAAAACATTTATATGGCAAATATAATATGCTTAATTATTATTTTAGGTTTGTGCTTGTTTGCATTTCTTTCTTTCATTTTTTATTGTTGTATACGTTATTTGGAAACACTGATTATGATTAATTAAACATGATTAAGCGTTTGACATAATGTGACTTTTCTCTTAGGTGACATTGGATCATATATACAAATATATGTCAAGATGCTTTTGTGCAATTTATCATTGAATCTGAGCAATGCCATTCTTATTAAATATTTGTATTTTCATCATTAGTGCATCCGTTGCGAATAATCCTCATTACGGCGTGCAACATTTCCCAATCAGTGTTGTTTCATTCTGTTGAGTGACTCATCATTCTCAAAGTCCTGCAAGGACAATGGAGACACCAAGTATGCTCTCTTATTGGTTGCAGCTTCCTGCGATAGAACGAGAAAGAGTCCACATGTTATTCACAAGACCTGGCTTTGCAGTGAACATATGTGAAGTCATAAGAACGACACTAGCATTCCAAACAGCTGTGGTTGAAGTAATTTTGAATAAAGTTTCATCTTGCGTACTGCTCTTGCTATGCAAACAGGACATTAATACCCAATACCACATTAACTGAATAAGCTGAGGATAAATGAACAAAGTAACGATACACATGTTAAGTAAGTTTGGCAATAACATCTCGTAACATATGTGTAAAGACTCACATTTGTCAGAGGATAAGGAAATTGTGGATATTATAATAAGTGACACACAATAATGTTTTGTTTTGAAGGGAAGTACTTGCGTTACAGAAAATTCTAGTTTTAAAACCAATATTTATGGACACAGAATTACAGTTTTCCAAATAAGTAAAAACAGTAGCCTTCTTTTCCTGAAATAAGTTGCTCATAAGTAGAAATTATATTATCAGTTGCTCAAGATGAATTTGTTCAATGAAACTATCAAAGATTGAAATGGTGCACTGGTATAACTCATGTTACACATATTGATTTTAGGAGATAAAGCTTTTATACAAATTTATTGATAAGTGTGAATTGCTTAACATTGGTCGAAACTATTTTCTTTGTATGTAATGCTGGTGCATAGTAAACGCCCTTATTTACCTTTAAGACATCTCATGCTGGTCAGAATTATAACTATATCCATTGTACTTGTCAGTAACTATAATTCCTTACCCATTGATGATAACTGTGTAAGCAATTCAGCTGTCAGCAATTGTTACGTACGGTAGACATAGATCAAGCCAACATTACCCACACAGTAATGAATTCTCTTGTATATTTCAGATGCTGCTGTACACGCGCATGGCTAGAAACAACCGAATTTCCCATATTCAATAACGGAGTTCTACACAGTTTAAAACGGGGCAACCTCAGTCCAGACATTGACATTTAATTGACGAATTCTGTAAAAACATGTTATTTACAGCTTACAGCATCAAAGTACCAATAGTTAACACTACACTGTGTAACAGGTCTTGCTCGACAAAACTGATTATTTGCAAAGATAATGTATTTATCACATTTTTACATCTAAGTTTTCTTTTGTTTTCCTGTGCGCCCTGTTTCATAAAATTAAAAAAAAAACCTGCAATCTGCACCTGAATGGCAATCAGAACTTAATATTCGGTTCAAGGTGTAGATGTAACAGTACAGTAATTAATGATTGTAATCATATAATGTATTTATTACATTTTTACATCCATGTTTTTTCACGCTTTTGTTTATCCTGAAAAAATAACTCACAATGTGCCAAAGGAGGGCGATGTTACAGAACGTCATATTTGGCTAATAGTTTTGATAATGTAGGCTTACAGTTATTAATGATGGCAGTATTATCTTACCGACTCTATGATTACAGAAGATGTTGTGATGTTACCATGGACAATATCATTATCGTGAAGGCACTTCAGAGCCTTTCTAATATCAGATTCGACGTCAGTTGCACACATGTCTGACAAAGTGAATGAGTCCTTTTCCATCAAACTTGCCAGAGTATATTTTTGAAGTACATGTGAGTTCAGGGTGAAAATCAAACGATTTCTTTTTCGAAAGCCATCCAGGAGAATCTGTAACCCATCTTGTCTTAATTCTGAAAAAAAAATAAGTCCTATAGAGAAGTGCATGTTATGCTGAATTAACACGACATCTTAGTCTGACTTAACTTAATCATCAGTTTGATATATGGATATGTTTTGGTTTCTTTAAAGAATGTTGATCATTGTAGAATTGCGATTAATTTGTACAAGGAGGTGGTCAAACATATCGTTCAAAGAGGAACAGGTTGGGTGCCATTTCTTTGAAAGATGTTTGACAATTGCATGGTTGGAGGTAATAAATAGAATTATGCGGCAAACAAATTACAATTTTGTGATTGCTAAATGTAATTGCATGGTTGAAAATAGGTAAGGTAGAATTATGAGATAGCGTCAGGTTCAGTCGGTAGTAGTTAAATGTAAAATAGTTTGTGTTGTATCAACATTGCTGTACTATACAGTCGAATTCTGACTTTTTATGTACAAATGAACCCTGAGTTCACTCCACTAGTGTGTTTCATTTTGTGCAATATGTATTAAAAATGAAAACTATGGCTTAGCAATCTTTCAGTTTTGTGTAAGGATTTACGCTGATGTCATACAGGATTTAGATGTGTATAGTAAACTGAAACGACGGTAACGGAATTGACAAATAAACTTGCACCAATTAGGAAAGTGATAAGCAGAGGCATTTTAACAATGAACCATATTTATATTACTACGGTAGTCCATCCCATCATTTATTTGTACATTTTAATAAGGAAGATTCCAGCTATCACCTGCAGACAATTCGAACAATATCTTATAAAATATATTAGGTCCCTAAACAGGGGTTATATTAAAAATCTTGGTCTATTGCATATATATACAACTTCCATTCTTGACTAGCTAAGAGGACATATATTTTGAGAGTTAATTATGTAACGGCCAATGATAAATCAAGTGCAAAACCAAATATGGAATATCATAGTTTTTAAATAATTGCCAGATATGTACGAATCATTTGACTTATACATCTTATGCTATTCAGAACTATGAACACATGACAGCTGCGGTGAAAAGGCATAAGATTGGTAACGGAACAGTTCAGTAGCATTTATTGTCATGTGAAAGTATTTCAGGTATAAACATTCGACATTACATATCTCAACTCTTACCTTCTACATTAATATACTTATTTCCAGTAGTCACTGAGGACGTTGAAGGACATTGCAGAAGCTTCTCCACTCACTGATAATTTGCGTTTACTTTGGTTAGCTCTTTTGGTGGCTTTGACCAACAGTGTGTAAAGGTAAGGATTCAGGGCTGAGTTAATCGGTAATATGAATACAGCTGTCACAGCGTACATATCAGCCTGGAATTGTGACCACTCCACTTAAGGCTAAGCAACCCATTAATATAATGGGCATCCAGCACACCATATCTGTCACCACCAGATATGACATCTTTGCTGCTAGTTGAATTTGTTCATCCATTTTTCTCTGCTTTTCATAAATTGATGGTCCTCTTAAAGTTGACAGATTGTCTCGCTTTGACAAAAATAACGACATAGCCTACTAACATAATCATGAAACACAGGAAATTAATAACAATAAATATGAAAACCGAGTACAACCATCCTGGCAAAAAATCTCTAGTCAGAGGTAAAGCTAGGCAAACGTTTGATCGACCATAGAAACTGACACCAAAGTATGGCAGGGGCAATAGTGGAGCACCACTGATAATGAAAGCAAGGAGCCACACAAATCCAGAAACAGCGTATGAGGATTTGAAGCGGAGTCTCCGTCTACTAAATGGAAAAACAATTCCTTGAAATCGGTCAAATGTAATCACTGTCAGAAACATGACAGAGCCTTCGCTACCAAGCACAGCAAGAAATCCAGCAAATTTGCATAGTCCACCTGTCCTCCACATTTCAGAGTATCTATAGTAAACATTACGGAAGTTTAAATCGGCTATCGCGATTATCAGCATATATACACCGGTGAATAAATCTGCCAAAGCTAGATTCGTGATAAGTATTGCTTGTGTAGGATTTTGGCGTGTATCTCTAGTTAATTCGCGTCTACAAATTCGAAGAAATATGACAATTCCATTCCCTACTACTGCAGCAACTCCGAGAACCCACAGGCCGATTCGTAAGAAGCGACTCTTCATCAGATCTTCACAGCTTGAGAAGTAACCTGCTTCTGGTAGACATTCATCTAAAGTCCGATTTTGTTGGAACAAGCAGCACAAGGAAAAGTGATCCGAATGTCTGTAATGAACTGCATATATTTTGTTTTTAATTTAACAATTAATCTGAGCTTTCACCTTAGAATACTTATTTCTGCTATGCCCATTAACATGGGAACTATAAAAGCCAAGACTAAAAATCAAAATCAACTGTTACAATATCTCTTCCAGTTTTACCAATCGTTGTAAAAATACTTACTTGATAAATATATCATTAATACAAAAAATATTGAAAGAATAAAAATATTAGAAAACAATTAAAAGTTAAGCACTATGCTTACAATTTCTGGATGTTGTCAAGGACCTCTTACAATATTATCACTAACGAAAGCTAGATTTGTGTTCTGGATGTCACTGTGGAGAAAAAAGAAACACACTGTAAGCGTGGTATACCCTTCATGTTGCTTTACTAAGCATATGCAACATGTCATGTTCCTATAACAAGGAAATACGTTCTGGTTGAAAGATTACGTTGAAATACTGTGAATCATTCCAACAAGATTAAAGGAGCTGTGATAATCCTTGATAAGGAAAAACACAAAAGGAAATGTTTTAAATGGACTATTTACAGTGTTACAAGCATGTAGAGTGGTTGAAAAGGACTCTCTCCTACTGTCGAGAGTGGGTTGCCTTTTAGGTTCCTGTAAAATAAATTAAGAAGTAAGAAGTATTATGACTCTCAAAATCAACAGTATGAATAACTCAAGAAAATGTGATATCTCAGTATATTTATTTCCCGTCACTTCATTTGAAATAATTTTGATCATGGTCAGTTCAAAATAATTTTCCACATTTGTACCTATCTCAGAAATGTGGAGTGATGAACGCAATATGATAAGTACATTTGTTTAATTTTAAATCCTAAACCAGAATGCACAAATGCATTATAATCTGGATGTTCCAATTATAGGCATTTGTTCTAAGCCTGACTTTGTAGCATTAGGATGTGTCTTAAGCCAAATATGCATTATGTGAATTATGAGCTCTGTACAAGTGTCCTTCTTTGAGATCATACGGTGTTAACAATTGGACCCATATCGACCTCCATATATGACATTTAATCCCCACTAAAAACTAGAAGGTTCTCGCACCCAATGGGATACACTTACATACTGAATATGACATTAGTCAAAGCTTCGCTCCTTACGATATGTTTACAAGAATTTTATAGTGTGACCTGGTTGACCTCAAATGATTTTTAAGTCTCACGAAAGACAACGGAATTCTTGTATACTAATGAGATACACCTGTTTACTAAATATGAGATCTGTCCAAGCTTCACTTCTTGAGATATCATGTTTACAAGGTTTTTAAAATCTGACCTCTGTTGACTCCAGATGACTTCTAACCTCCACGAAAAAAACAATAAGGATCTTCCTCTTAATATGGCAAAACTACAAACCAATTATGAAGAGCAGGCCATTATTTGGAGAATATCGCATGCACAAGGTTTACAGTATTTGGTCTCTGTTGACTCCAGATGACCTCCACCAAAAGAAATAGAGTCCTTCCTCTTAATATGATACGCCTACATACCAAGTATGAAGAGGCAGGCACTACTCCTGTCTAGAGATATCGCGGCACACACGCAAAGTGTTACATACACACGCACCTACGCTTGCTCACACCCACCCACCCACCCACGCAATCACGATCTCATAAGTTTGCCTTGCATCAAAACTAATAATGAATAAGGACTTATGAGGTGTACTCTTTGTGGTCTACTCGTTTAAACTAGCAAATTAAATAAATTCGTAGTGTAATGTTCACGCTAATCCAATGTCTTAATTCATTCTAGTCTCCAAAAAATCTAAAGAGCCATTGGGGAAGAGTGTACTTACAAGTATCTAAGATTTTGAAGTCCGTGAAAAGTTTCATCGGAGAGTGACGTAAGTGAATTTCCCTCCAATATTCTAAGAGAAAAGAAGTTGCAATAATTCTAGATATCTGTCTTGATGTAGCAAAATTTAATAATTAGATTAAATAATTATGTTACTCAACTGTACCTCAAGTGGACCTACAACTTTGACTCTTAATCATAACGATTAAACCAAATTTATGGTCACACGTACGAGATATGCCGTAACTTCATGACCAGGGTCAGTGTTGGCAATGAGTTTTAGAATGCAACCCATGTGATTCATATTCAGGGCACACTGGTTATTGATAAGAAATATCACGAACAAACTCGAAATTGCGAAAGTTTATCATTTGTTTCTTAAATTTAAAATTGTTAAACTTGAGTGCACACATTTTGTACGAAACAGTCTGTATGAGAGTATAGGATATATGTATCATGAACTTTAAAAATATAATTAAGTTCTTCCATAGAGAATCTAGTTCTTATCCCATGATGGCAATGAGGTAGGTGATCACACTGTAGCATACGTGACATTCTAAACAGAAAGTATGAAATTAAAAGGAAGGTCAGTGTAATTCATGAAAATGTGCCTAAAGAATGCTTATCATACATCCGAAAAAGAGAACCTTGAAATGGTGTTATGCTACAGGATTTAGTTGTTAGAAAATTACGTATATATGGTGTGGTTAATAATATATATATATACATATATAAATACATAAACATGTCCCACACGCTTTTGTAAAGTCAGAAAGCTTCCCATTGCATTTCATTGTAAATGAGATACTGATTTTAGAATCTTTACATTCACTTGGTTCTTGTTTATCATGTGATTGTTGCATGTGTCTATTTCTATCAGACTTCAGTGTCACTGATAACCTTCTGTTGATCTCTTGATTAGAATAAATGAATACTCTAGTTAAATATGTATGTCCAATCAATGACAGTACTGTTAACAACTCTTGTAACTCTGTAAAACAAGAGTTACAACGAATTTTACACATAGTTGCGTTGTCCGTTTCTCGGCAGAGGCAACACTTTCGGGGAACTGAGCAAATAGATATAAGAGAAACTCGTAACACACACTAATTTTTTTCTTTACATTTTACAGGATCGAGACAAGAAATAATTTTAAATAGGTGGACATGAAAAATGTTCCAATCATACAAAATGGGATCTGACATTACGGTAAAATAATGGGATGTGACATTACGGTAAAATACTATCCTCACTTAGGAAATGCGATCTTCTGATGAACTCTTGCCCGATACAAAAACGAGCTAGTTATTACTTACAAATGTCTAAGATTTACATTATCTGAAAACTCGTTGTCGCAAAGAAGTGAGATTCCATTCCTGGTTAAGTCACTGCAAGGAAATCATACAACGGAAGACAGTGGTTAGTTAGACATCAGTTTCTTACTTGTTGAAGTTGTTGCGGTAGATAAACAATCAATTACAAACTTCAACACAGGAGTCAGGGGTAAAGGAAATCATTATGCCATGCGTACGTGGGTAGTCTTTGCGTCATCCGTATTTGTGTAAGTGTATATTATTGATTGTTATAAATTGCAAATAATTACAAAGATATGGAATTGCATATCTTCAACAAGTTTTTGTTGAACCTTTGATCTGACAATCACATGTAACGAATCACTTGATTGCACTTCAAAAGTGTGAATCATAATTAGAATTCCCATCTATTTTTTGTCCAAATGACTTGACCTCCAGAACACCAAACTTTAGAGTGTTCCTGTTCTTCATGTGACATATTGAACGTAAGAATTGTTTCGTGATGGGAGACTTGAATATGGTTTTGCGTAATATAAAGACAACTCACATTTCTCTATCAATTTGGTTTTAGCGAGTGGCTTTCATCTTTTAACAAGCAAGCCTACCAGGGTAACTCACAACTCAGTAATTAAATTGATAACATCTTAACTATTAGCAACTTTATTAGCAATATTTCTGGTATTCTTATCACATATATAAGTGATCATTTTTCAATTTTTCAGCATGTTGCAAATATTTCACTTCTTACGTCAAAGCATCGTGTTGTTTCTCAAATACGTAAGTATTCACAAAATAATGTTTCTCATTTCGTAAGAGCTGTAAGAAAACTTGACTGGAGCTCTGTCTTTACCATCACATATGGTGATCTCGCACATAAGTCATTTCCAAATACTTTGAAGATGTCAATGAAGAGTCCTTTCCACTTATCTTGTAGTCTCAATTTAAGCGAAGTTACTAATAGATTGTACGGAAAGTAATTACATCATAAACAGTGTGTTATGTTATGGCAAAACCAGTAGTACTGTAACAGATTCTTGTTACACTAGATGTATTTAGGACTCGAGGCTTCGAGGCCTGGGAAGTCGAGGCCGAAGCCTTTCTCAACTACAGTCTTGCTTAACATCAGTAAAACCAATTATTTAGTTTTTTGCCACTTTCTACAACGTGGAACACTTCCATCTGTTTCAACAATGTGGAAATTGATAACGTTGACTCTACCATGTTCCTGGAAGGGCACTGTTGAGAAGAATCTCTCATGGTCTAGTCATGTAAATGTACTTTCCAGGGCAATTTCAAGAAGCGTTGGTGCTCTGTCAAAATTAGAGGACTGTTATCCTCCCAGTACTTTAAGGTCAATATAGCAAACTTTTAATATGCCTTTCTAACAATACTGTTGCCATGTATTGTAAATTGCAAACTCCTTTCTGTTTGTTAATTAATCGGTAACATTACAAATTTCTCTTGTTGTGCTAGTATCAGTCACTTATTTCTTCTCTGAGCCTTCTCAAGCCTCCTGATACAAGTAGTGTAATCCTTTCAACAATCGCTAAGCGGGATAATTGCAACGATTTCCAAATTTCTTTCAATTTCTTTCACTACTATTTTTAAGACAAACAAACATGATCCCCATGACCATAGTACGCTTCGGACAAATGACTGTCATTGTGCTCCTTGCCATACTAATACTATTAGCTTTAGTAACCCATTGTAGCGTTATCTTGAAAAAAGATAAACAAAATTGCAGATCGCAGATCTAACTTTCAAACCAAGCTAAAGTATACAATGGTCTATTTTCTGGATGGTGGGGGGGGGGGGTTGAAGGTAGTATGTTTGGGTGTTTGCAGTAATACATTGTGCTGTGACGTTCTTTTCTTTCGTAGCATATCTTTGCCATGGATGTTTATTGTTTGTAAATTTTTTAAAAATCAAACAAAGGCAATGGAATATGCAAATTTAATCAAAACTAATACCACAGATCGTACATCTTTATAGTAATCATATTATCAGTCTCACAGATTTTATTCCAAAGTAATATGCAAACTTTCTGACATGCTGTTAGAAAACTGACTACCGTATAAAATCAGGAGAATATTTATTACAAAGCAAATTAAAGAATGGTTTATGCAGTAATATGAAAAAGAAACAGAAAACATTATAAGAGACTTAAACAATAAAATTGAGGAACAGATCAATTGCTTATAACAAAGCACTAGATTTACTCACATTTCGAGCACAAACTTAAAACGGTGGAGATCTATGAATAAAACATCTTGTATGGTCCTTCCGTTTGTTGTATTACTGACAGCTCGACGTTCTCTGTGTGGCACCTTCATTTCTTTGAGAATCCTGCCAGTAAAAAACGAAACAATGCACAACAAGTAGGCAATCCAAGGAGTTGAAAATCTCACCCCTATCGTTTAGCATACCTATTCTTCCCAAGCATGATGAGGTGAATGTTTCATTGGTGCTTCAGTTTGCTTGTTGTGCCAAGTGCTGAATATTCAAATAACATAATTATGTGATACTGTAATACACCGCGCAAGCGTCGAACGGCACAAATGCCTTCATGAGCGTACACATGTGCCTAGATATCGAGCGTACGTCAAAAGTACTCTCAGAAAACGTGTGAGCGTCAGAGTATTCCTCATATCTGCACGCCCCATCACAGTGGATCCTTTGACTGCCGTAAAAATTGCGTGACTTAATATTTACTTCACAGTGCCTTACCATCTCTAGTTCTTGAACAATTGTGGAGTAGATCTATGTATGTGTACGTTGTAAAAATATACTGAGTGAAAGTGTTATCAAGGAAAATGACCTTGTTTCCAGTCGTAATGCTGTGCAGCTACATCCACTCAAGTAAAGGGTTTATGTAGTTTTCGTTAGGGCGATATTTATCAACACATTCATCTCACACATATGCACTAAACCAGCTATGTGTCTTAAGGCCAATTAACAAAACGTCAGAATAATGACCCGTTTAAGATTCATGACCTTGTGACCGAGCATAAATATACAACATATCTTTTCCCGTGATCGACCTTAAGCTAGGTATTTAATACATTGACTACTTTTCGTGCCCATAGTGTTAGTGATTAACACAATATCTGGTAATTTAAGAAGAAGCGAGGATAAAAATACGAAAAACTAAATATTGTTACTATCTATAAAAACTGTATACTCACAGCTGTTTTGTGATGTTTGGTAGTCTTAAGGCACGATCTGGTACCCATTCAGTTGCACAGCACATAAAGGACGCACCGGAACACTCACAACCATCAAAACAAGAGTCAATATCTAATAAAAGAAAACCAATACAGTTATTTCTATCACATGGCAAATTGAGTTTTATGATAGCGAGCCCCAAAAAGTCCATGCTCCAATCCTATATCGGATACTATAGCTTACACTCTGGACTCCGATCCTACAACCTCACATCATGAAACTGTAACCAGTATGGTAAAATAATTTATTCATTCCAGTTACCTCCCAACAACAGCTATTAATGTGATACATCCATATCCGCAACCATCAAATATTTATATGTATCTGAAGATACACAAAGTGTGTAAACTCCCCCGGCCGCGCAATCCTCTCAAGTCACAGCTACTATCGTGATTGGCGTCATAAAATCCCAGTATTGTTTCCACTAATAGGATTTTATGACAAATGGAGCTTGCACTCAATTCGAAAGCCTTTCATTTCATTGGTCAGTTCTAACGACAAATCAAAGGTGCAGCAACGGAAACAAATATGGGCCCATCTATTGAAGAGTCAGAAAATGAACATCATAAAAATACAAACCACAGAAGAACTCATCATCTCCTTCCTTGCAATGGAATATTCCATCACATACATCGTTCTGGGGTAGACAGGTTCGGTCGCTATGGCACTTATATGACCCAATTTCACATGAGTATTTTTCTGAAGTAAAAAGAACATATAGTATACAATTCTGAAAAAAACCTGGTTACCATAACAACAGTCTTTCTGTTATGATAATATTTTCACTAAATACGAGCCATGATGATTCAACTTAGCTAATCAAGATTAGCAGTAACAGCGTTACGACTGTCTTAACTTTGATTAAAACTATATTGATATCGAATAAAAAGACCGAATGTCAACTTGAAAACTATTCGTTCTGGCATCTCGGCCTACAAATATTTGAAGTGTTGCCTTTAATCCGTAGTGTTATCGTGACCTGTTGGTTACACAGAAATAGATAAACCAGAATGGTATCAGACACACTGCA
The DNA here is from genome assembly GCA_021234535.1 of Stichopus chloronotus. Lineage (NCBI taxonomy): Eukaryota > Metazoa > Echinodermata > Holothuroidea > Aspidochirotida > Stichopodidae > Stichopus > Stichopus chloronotus. The sequence goes on along the minus strand of CM037845.1, from coordinate 18,686,754 downwards.
CAATTGAAGCCAAACATAGTAGGCTCTGTATGGCAACACAGCTCTGACTTTAACATTTTTCTTATATAATGCACTTACAGCTCGAGAATTTTTTCGTTCGGTTTCCAAACTACATCTTCTTGGAAAACAAAAGGAAATGAATTCGTTTGATCTTCGAAGATAACCTAGATCAGGAGATAACCTGATAATTTTTCAGCAAAATTTGGGTTTCAACGTTCAGTTGTTATAATAAAAATAAATTTCGGTTGGATTTTTGTTATAAGCGTTATAAGAACACCTTCTGCCCAACAGATTTTGGGCTTTAATATTGCTGGCTCACGTCATTTTGGTTTATTTCTGTAGTTGGATATCAACTGTGACTTGTATTCAATACTACGAGGTCTATAATACCACAATTCTGTTCGTCTTCTCCATATTGACAATCAAATTCTCCATCACATCTGCTTCTTTCTGGAATGCAGTAAGACTCAGGACATTTGAAGTGGTCCACAGGACACACGAACTGCTCTGTGAAATACAATATGAAAATTGTCCATCTGGTCATAGACCAAGGGAGAACTATGCTTAAAAGTGATTGCGTGCGTATACAAAAAGCAAAAACATTGAAATTTCATCTCCAAAAGTTTGGTAAGGCTTTTAGTTACACCAAACAATCTGGGAAAATAAATTGGTTTCAGTTGGTTTATTCTGCCATATGATTTCAAATTCTTGTAACATAGCGACAAAAATTGTAGAATACGATAATGTAGTGGAAGCTTTTCATTCAAATCAACGGTGTGCTTCTTTGAACAAGCCAATAGGAAGTATACTTTCATTGAATATTCAGTTAGTCAAAATAACTCAGGATCACTGACACCGCAATGTTGTGTTCAGTTCCTACATTATTTGTAAATAAAGTGCTTCCTTCCACCAAATATTACAATTCCCGATACCTACCAAGGAACGACGACTTGAGTAGTAGCCTATGTTTTTGATAATCTAGGGAGAGCTGTACTGTTGCATATTCACTATGTAGGCGCTTAACCGCTAATTTTCAAATATGATTTTTGTTTTTTTACTGTTTTTATCCAATCCCATTGCTTTTCGCAGTAGATGCTGTCATTATCCTTCATTGAAAGACATAGTCCGTTCATGTACAACCTCCCGTATACATTTAAAAATAAAGAAAAAGTTAAGATCAAACATAATTTTAGCTTTTTGGTTTTTCAGTGCACACGCAATCACTTTAATGAAAACACTCACTTTAACAAAATATAATCCGACGTTATACATCATGCAGTAAATGTTATAGAACTCATGACATCATTTTGTTTTACACGTCAAGCTTTGAACGATTTGTTAGATAGCGATGGGGTTTTACAGGCGTGTAATAACTTGTTACGTGGAAAAGCAAATAGATAATAACTAAAGTAGAATACACATAGCAGTTAATAAGTTGATATCTTCAGCCCATTCATACTTTTCAGTCTGACACATGAGTTTCAGTCTTGGCACCAGAGGTGATCGCTTCTCATATTATTTGCAGCCTATAGGTTGATGCAAGAGTTGCTTCTCATTACAGGTAGCTTACATATGACACCTCAGTTTCATACAAGAGTTAATTTATTTTTTTTAACTAATAGTTTTATACAAGACTAAGTCTCTACTCATGCCTTTTAGCAGTTTGATGCAATGCTTCATTCCTTCGCAGTATTTGTAGGATATAGTTTGATACAAAGCTTAATCCATTAATGATATCAGTGTGTTAATCTCCTTTGTTCTGCAATATGCTGTAACATAAAGTTTCAATGTGCAAATCTCTGTAAAGTTTAGACTTAACAGGTCTGGAATAAGGCACATGATGGTACGGCCATGTAATACATGGCATTACATGCCATTGCATCTGTATTTGGAATAATAAGTATACCACATATAAAACAATTATTTCAATATACTTGCTTGAAATGGGTGAAACGTGATACTTTGTTCGTCCTGTATATTTATATTGTATATTTATTTTCTTTTTGTGAAACAATGGGACAATTATCTGTACTTTATTTTCCATTGTATGAGATTTAGAAATGAGTCAGTAGACTTTATCATATATGATGTAATGAAATAAAAGAAACAAACCGCAGTCCATCAGGTGAGTAGCGTCTCTACAGCCTCGTATGAAACCATATTCGTTGTACTCAAATATGCATCTGATATTACCGTTCACACATGCCTTATTCTTGCAAAGTATATGTGAGGATTCATCACAGTGAAAAGTTTCATTTAAGTAGTCTGAAAGCAAATTGAAAAAGTCCATTAAAGAGGGATACATCTATTCATGAAAAGCTGGTTTTCAAATTGGGAGTTAGAAGCATTTTTTATTGCTTCATTGCAAAACTTACAAGTATGTCTTCTTTAAACATTACTCGCTATGAAGATGGTAACGTTACTGAAGTGAGTCTAAGCTTCTTGAAACTAGTCACAGTTACGTATCCCATTATAAATCTTTCTGTGTTTTCTAATGATTTGTAATTGAGATATTTAAAATATGGGTGATAGAAATTACTTTCGTGAGACAATCACGAACCTCTTACATACATCTGATTCTTATGTAGTGAAAAAAGTTGGAAACATATAACAAAGTATAAAAAAGATTAAAGGGCAATATTGTAAAACCTCAACCTGACTTAATAACTGATGTTTTAGAATAACTGAAGTGACATGATGTTTTTAATGAGTACTACTTACCACATGTCTCCGGTTCATCTTCCCAGCTTTTGCCAGGACAGTCACGGTAACCATCACAGTATGCACCGATCGGAAGCAGTTTACCAGAAAAACATTGAAAGTTTCCAATTGATGATGCTGTGTGAACAGGAAAGAATAAGAGAAAGACTCGTGTGTATGAGTTTAAGTCAGGAATTCATCGAACTTTAACTGACGTCTACGAAACTCAAAGATCTATAATAAACCCACACCTCGTTTCCAGAGGATATAAGATGAGGGAGTGGGGGAGAGTTTGGAAAAATACTCACCACATCCAGTCTCATCTGATCTATCGTGGCAATCATTATTAAGGTCACAACGTTTGGACAATGGAATGCAAAGACCATCATTGCATCGGAACTCATTATCGGAACACGGTGGAAATACTGTGAATTAATATGAAAGTAATAGAAATCAAGCAAACTGAAGCAGCGTTGTATAATATCAGGAAATAAAGTAAGCTATTTTTTCGGATCAAATATGGACAAAACTGGAGTGATGTATTATTTTACTATTAGTTGAAGTCGCAGTTTGAGTCGGGGGGGGGGGGGGACTAATGCAGTCATCTGATTGATTCCACATGACATTCTCCTCATGAATGTAAGGGAAAACAGACATCTAAACTTCAAAAATCATCTTATGAAAAGGAAGATTTGTTTGGTAGTATTATACAATGTTGTATAAATTGTGACTCTTAAGCTATCCTTCCTACAGAGGTGGTGACAAGTCAAATTTTGCAAGTCCAAGTAAGCCACAAGTTAAATTGTAAGAAGATAATTCTTTTCGAATTCAGCACAAATCAAATCATAAATCAAGTCACACTTCACCATAAATATTGACCAACAGCATCACACTTAATGGTCTGAAAAAGGAATGACTGTTCAAGGGTTATTATATTCTTTGAGGTCATGCTGCATTCCAAAAAAGTAAAACCTTTGGGGCACCTGTGACATGATACCGCAATCGATAACGAAATGTACGTCTTTCAACAAAAATCTGAGGGCGGACCACTTAGATGCAACACAAGCAGCAATAACAGGAGTAACAAAGGGTCAGACGACACACTACAATAATAGCCTACAAAGACAGCAGATGACATTGAAAGTTGGTTCGTTCGAATCTGTAATAAACAGGAGATAATAAATTGTTGAAGAATATGTACGGTAACTAATGAATAATAAACAGTCAGCGTTAATGCCAAAGCAATGCAACATTCTGGCTCGAAACTGTTTTCCCTTTCACGACCTGAAGACAACTGGAAACAGTAATGGTCCATGTAAATTTTACACCTGAACCGACATTTAATGAGTTTTAGTTTGTTTAACCCTGACAACAGTAACTGTTTGTAGCCATGAATAGCATTCATGCGATACTACTTTACGCTTTATGTATGTTCCTTATTAAGTTAATATTGAAATAGATATAGGGGAAATCTTAAATACAGTCTTAACAAAACTTTACTTATTAGGATAATGTTGAGCTCTGTGAACGTGTCTCACTTAGGAAGTTTGGGAAGCTGCGGACAGACGTTTGTTTGAAGTCACTCACAGTGTACATCAGGCTACTACAATTAAGTAAGTAACATACCAGTTGGTGATTTCGATAGCTCCATTGCGATTTGAAATAGCATGACTCAAGCTTAAACACATGACTTAAATGTGAATAGTAGAACCTCTTCTCACTGGCTCACATTTTATTTGTGCTATCTTCAAATAACACTACATTCAAATCTGCAACTTCGTGACATACATGTACAATGTAGTAAGTTATTTGCAATTTTTTGCAACTTCCACCTTACTGCTTCCTTCACATATGTTTCATGTTTTTCTTTCGGACAGTTTTTCGCAGGCTGTATTTCATCCCCGCTTAAAAACAAATACTTTTCCACTGAAGATACACACAAACTCCAAACTTTACTCCACATTTATAGACAATTTGTTTATGTCTAGCATATCTTTTGAAAATGGTACACTTAGCTCTACGTTCATCGTACTTACTTTCCTAACAAACAGTATCCCGACTTTAAAAATATTTTCTAAATTGTTAGGCAAAAGTTAAATGAACATAAATGACTTAATAAAGACATCTGTCCAATGCAGTCAATGATCATTCCTGGCTTTGAACAACCAATGACTTAGTATTGTTCAACATTGTCAATATCATATTCCTTTACTGGTTTCTCTGCGAAATGCTTAAGCAGGCAACAGGTCAAATGTGAATACACATCAAATGTGATCAATGTGAACATTTCCACAAAAGTTCAAATCTGAGCTAGTACCTATCAAAGATGATATATAATTATCTGATTTTCCTAGGAATTCATGCTTTGGAAAATGTAGTTGTATCTCAGTATTTTTCAGATAGGTCCTTCCAAAGACCATTTATGATAGCTCCCCTCTCCCGTGACACACAATTACACCAATCATAGTATCCTTTCAGCTGAATCTTTTCATTAGTCTGCTTGAAAAGAAAGCCTCTATTTCTAAGTCTTTCTGACCATCTTCTTTTACAAACAATTCTATGACAGTCTGTCACAAGGCTACTAGCGACAATTCCCAACTACTGCTGTTATTCCGAAAGGTAAATTGGACAAATAATCACAAATGAAATAGATCAGGTCTAAAAATGGTTCTAAAATAAGCTAGCATGCAGACAAAAAAGGATGTAGAGCACCCAACAATTCAGGTTTTTCTTCAGTAAATTTTAAGCCTACAGTAGTTATCTTTCACTTCTTCACTATACTTATGCTACATACCTGGCAGTTATGGTAACAGGCTGAATGTTGAACCAACATCAAAAGTTTTAACATTTGATTAAGAGAAGGGAGGGGGGAGGGGTGAATCCAGATTAATGTTGAAAGTAGAGAGCTTCGAAAAGTGTAATAAAAATGACAAGGAAAGCATTGCATTGAAATTAGCGACATTAATCACTACAGATCAATGTAGATGTAGCAGCTAGAAGCATTCCTTGTTTGGTGCAAGGAAGTTTATTAAACGGTGTAGGGCACAAAGTTTGGTGTCTAGTAATACACAAATCGGCGGTGTCCATGCTATACTAGCAATGAAAACCATTTTCAATATAGCCTAGGCTAATCTAGGCACAATATACTGCTCTATGCGTTGCACATAGGCTCACTTACATTACACGTATAACGTAATGGTTCATTCCACAAAGCAAGTATTCACATAAATGCTGTCACATTTCCTGCTTGGAATAACATTTTTAGACGGTTCTATATACCAAAACAAGTAACTTTTGATCAAAGGAGGTTACGTTGCTCAAAAAAAAAAAGAAAAAAAAACTCACCAAAGTAGTGCATTTCTGTCGTAGAAAGACGTGTTTTATGACACTAATAGGCTTCGAGGATGTGTCGTCGAGTTGCCGAGGGACAGTAAAAACATTAAACGAAACGACTGACTGTGTGATCCTAGTGGGTGCACTATACGAGTTTCAATTTTGGACAAGTATCCCTACACTGTAGGTGTAGGAGTTTGGTATCTACCGCATGAATTATCTTAGAAGATGTACGCATTATCTAACAGCGAGTGGTCCTGTCCGAAATGTTAAAAACAATGTTGATACGTCAGAGTTGTTTGCATTAAAGGCACTCAACAACTACTTTACCGTTCGATAAAGGTGGGAGCATTATAATACTGACTCGCAAAGAGTATATCAAGGCGAAGTTAAAAAGAAATGTCAGTCAACACTATGAAAAGTTTGATGCAATAGTGATGTGACATCACAATGAAAACAGTCAGTCCGAGGTACGCTAATACAAGTATTCAATGTCTGTCATAAAACAAAGTGAGAAAATGTCTGTGTTAAGCTCTCACACGTCCATGCCCAAGCTATGATTGAACTCACCATACAAGATGTTTTTTTTTCCAAAAGAAAAGTTGGAAAGAATATGGAAAGAAAAGTTTCTCAAAGTTGTTGATAATGTGATGCTCCCCTCAAAAACAAAACAAAAAGAAACAAACAAATATATTACCCAAACGACCATAAAATGGCACCAGCTCCCTTACAGAGAAGTGAGGCACCCAGATGCTGTGTATAGTAAACACACTCGAATTTACAGTGAAAGTCTCTAATGCTAAGGTTAAATACCTAGATCTGAGTTACTTTTGGCTAACAAAGTCTCTAGATGGCAGGAAATGATACTTCCCTTTGTGTTCTAAGCTGCATGTACACAGTTATGAAAAAAGGGATAACATGTGCTGCATTTTTTTTAATTAATAAAGAAACATAGATCTACGAAAGTAATATATCAGTAAAACATATCAGATGGGTTAAGACGACACAATAATCATAATGAATGATCTTTTATTTATCCTTAAAAAGGTTGACACTGCCCAGAGTAAAGTGCCGACAGTGGATGCCATTGGAACACTTTTTATCAACACCTCAAAATTAGCACAATATAATCATATTCGATGAGTTGCAATTAAAGAACTTGTGCTCACTAAAATATGTAACCGCAGTTACCATATAATTTAGCAGAAAAGCAATTCGTTGAGTAGGTAAGGCACGACCCCCCACTGCATGAAGTCTCACCTACTGTGCATGCCTATCGTACTTATCATATTAACTTTTAAAAGGTTTAAATGTTTCGTTATATAGATGTGTTTGTATCAGTGAAACTGACTTCGTTGAGAAAAGAGATATTGGTAAAGAGTAACTTCTACTACAAAACAACTATGAGGAGAAAAAACTTTGCCACTACAAGAATTTTGAAAACCATGAGTACCACCAGACCTAAAGAAATGGAGCCAAGAATTATTTTAAAATCTGACACATATCTCCGTACAAAAACTCAGCACCGATAAGATGCTATCATGAAAGAATGAGATTCAAAATCAGAGAATCCTCTATTGTGAAAGCTATCTCCGAACGAACCAACTCTTGCCTAAGAAAGGTCCAAAATATAATAATCGCTTGACGGTCAGGACTGGTAGAAAGATCAATCAAATGCCCACATATATCTGCTCTCTTATCTTGTGATTTGTATGCTTTGAAGAACACATGTATGTCAAATATATGAAAAGGTTTACTACTGATACAGTCCCTCCACATTTGATTATAAGAGCATGAACAAAGTTTTAATCATGAAAACCAATCGATATTGTGTCACATTAGTATACTCCTTTTCCCTTAACGTTGAATCTGTTTGACTACGGGTGCATGTAGCATGTAGCGTCTCTTGTTTACCATTGTTCCATAAAGATTCAAACATTATGTCAGAAGTGTTCAACAGCCTACTAAAGATTTTTGGAATTTCGAGAAGAGTGAAAACACCTCATGTTCTATACATACATATTGATCTGGTTTGAAGAAATCACTAAGTAATCAGTATTAAATGAAATCAGTATCGTAATGTGTTCCAAATCAAGATCAGAAGAAGCTGATTCACATCGTAACCATACAATAAATTTAGGAAAATGTTAGTAAGGTTTAGAACATAGTTTTCGGGAAATGATTAAGCGCTTTAAATTGATTTTGATGGGACAATTGTGTGATGTGAGCTTATAATTTTGGACTGTTCCGGGACGGATATACTGGTCGTTATGATCAGAAAGTTCCGGTTACGGCGGAGAGAGAGAGACGAAAGTCCAGATAAAGAGATCAAGTTGATTTTTGTCGATTAGAGCTCTTGTTAGTTATGATTCGACGGGCACGCAAAAATTATAAAAGAATTTTATGATAATGATTGAAAATTAACTTGGCCAGAGAGAAAAGACGGTACGATGGCACAGGCCTACATTGTAAAGAGACAGACGAGGGCAGTACCCAATCCCTCTGGCCTGATTAGTTATTATAGTCGATGATTGATGGCCGTTGACAGTCCTTACCATTAATGGTTGATATTCAAGTAATGTTGTGCTATGACACCAAGCAGGCTTGAAAATTGCGGTAACAATGGTTACAATAATTTGAGCAACCCAAACTTCTATGTGCGCTCGGGGCTCAGTGGGTTAGGGGGCAGTGTTAATGGGTCCTTCAGTGACTCCGAATACAGTGTGTACTGATGTACCTTTCACCAATAATATCTCCTCTACAGCTTCAAGCAAAAGAAAGTACAGTGTATGGAGGTCAGGGGAAAAAAAAGCCTTCCGGAGGAAAAGAAAGGAGAGGGAAACACAGCAGACGTAACTCTAAATAATGGCACTATCTACATTTTAGTACACAGAAAGAATGCCCGATTTTCTTGGCTCAACCAATCAAAAAGAGCTCCCTCTTCTCTTGTCTGACAGAGAACCTGGCTGTGCTACACGTTACTAACTCAGATCAGTTTCTACTGTGTAATGGTGTTAATTTATTCCTGGTTGATATATACCTGCTGGGAGAATCGGCTGATGGCAGAGGATGTTTACACTTCAACAGCAAAATTGCCAATATCGGCCTCTTGTTTGTTGACGATTAGAAACCACGCGGCGCGGCTGAGGATCTCCTTATAGGTGATAACGTTGGCCAATATAAGTCATATAAGCTAATATGCAAATCGTTCAAATCTATGAAAGGCCAATACCGTAATTATTGCATAATATTCGTTCGTGTTAGGGTACGCTACGTCCATTTAATATAATTTAATCTCTACACTGACTGAACGAAAGGTTCACGAGGTAATCTCTGAGATACGGAAGCCCGTAACACCCATTACTGTATACACAACAATTTCCATATCAGGGTAGTGAATACTCCCTTCATTCCTTCTCTGCATGCAATGTAGTCTGTATGGCTACAAATTCTTGAACTGTTTTTTTTATTAAAAGAAGTGTTTAAACTGGTGATGAGCAAGCGAAGGCGAGCCTATTTATCCATTTTTATATTGCTAGTGTTGTATGCAGGAACAAATTTTACCACTGGTTGCAATAATACATAATTGCATGTGTTGTGATACAATTTGTGTTGTGACTACTGTGCAGTGGTTTGTGTGAATACAGGTAGTGTATGGAATTGGGAGCGAGCTAATAAACTAAGGCCATATACATAATGCTTAAGACTTTAGTTGTCGACAAGTCCTATGTTGCAAATCCAATTCAAGTCGTAAAGTCAAAAGGAAAATCATACGTCAATTCATAATTCACGAAAATAGTGACCCAAGTCAGACGCCACTTAAAATTATTGAGTCAAAATTAACAACTCTGCCTTACCACATTCATTTTCATCACTACCATCTATACACTGTCGAATATGATCACAGTAAAACGAAGCCGGAATAAAACTGCCATCTTTACACATAAACCCTGTCAACGAACAGGAAGCATCTGGAGAATGATGATATTGAAAGAAAATACCACATGACAAAATGTTTTCAGTGATGTTCAGTAGAAATATTCTCACACATTACATAGTCATAAAAACCTTACGATCTCCCTGTTAGCACTGCACTGTATATATCACGACGTGTAATTCTTTCTTTTATCACTATACACCGACTACCTATTAAAAGTTTTGTTTAACATGAACCAATGCAAATTGTGAAGGGCACAGATTGGAGCGTTGTATCGTTTGTATTTGTGGACAGATGAAAAGGAAGATGATTTCGGGCATTTATTACAATGAGAAGGGTAAAGTTCCACGTGGGCTTAGCAAATTGCATACAGGTTGGATAAATTGTATACGCAACGTGATGTTAACAGTTAACGATATGTACACTTTTACCTTCCTTAAAATAAGTCCAGCAGTAAAAAAAAAGTTGACTTGGATTGAAAAAAGTTGACTTGGATTGAAACGTCATTTTTCAAAACCAGTTTACTGAGTAATATAAAAAAGAATTACGTTAGCCTGGCCACATTCTTCTGAAACTTGAGACAATAGAAATATTGTATATACAATGATTATGGCAGTTTGAAGTTAACTCAATATAATAATTTGTGATATTCAATATGATTTTCATGAAGAGAATTAATGACCTCCACACATTCAATTTTACTCTCTGGGATGAACACGAATGCTTCCTTGATGTGGCAAAAGAACGGGCAGCATATAAAAAGGTCAACATCTTATTGACGTATTTAGATACTTTAGTTGAACAAGATCATTTAGACTTTGATGAGTGGGTCTTGGACAGATAATGTTAACATTTCGTTTTCTGTTTTGTCTGAATGGAGTTTGAAAGTGACATTTAAACATTTTTCAGGCCATGAAAGGGCAAACTTCATGATGTTAATCGACCACTCGAGAGTGGAGACAGCATGTGACTTAAGGAAGAAGAATGCAGAACTAAGTAAACCAACGCTACACATTTCAACAGGGCGTACTCTACCATCTGACCAGACGAATTTAATCAATTGTAAGTGAATAATTTTGTTTATCGTTCAGAATTCACCAGGAGAGGACTCTTACCTATCAAACAATTCAATTCATCACTTTGATCAGAGCAATCGTACTGACTATCACATTTATAAACAGCAAGAATACACTCCCCACTAAAGCAACGGAACTGTCCTTGTCGGCACACCTTTTCTCCTGGATAGAAAAAAATACATAACAGTTAGGGTTTATGCATAACTGAGGAAAGTTATTACATTAGTACGCAGAGTAGAAGTTAACAATGGTATAACTTGAAATGCAAGAAGACATGCATTAGTGCATTTGGAAAGTAACATCAGGTTAATGACATGTGTTATTGTAAGTAAGTGTAAACTGCTGTCTCCAGAGACTTCTAGTCTTTAATACTGACTTCAAGCTTCCTAGTGTCAGGCAGGTGTCTACATACATGAATGAAACTATTGCCTTTACCTTTTTCGATATAATCAATGTCGGTCGGGCGTAGAGTTGACTCTAGAGAAAAGGAGAACAGTGAACAAATAGTTTCCCCCTAAACCAACGTGTAAGTATATTCATGAAATATAGAAGAGAATGGCACTTTTTTATTAAGTACAGAAATATTACACGACAATCACTGGTTAGTATTAAAAATGACAGCCCCCACTATTAGAATTAAATATTGTTTCTGAACAAAAAGAAGAGAAGGAAACCAGTAATACCACTAAAAATACCCTTTTTTACTAATAAGTAAAAGTATATCATTAAGATGACTGCTGACACAAAGCTCAAATAAATATGTTAAGTACAATTCAAGAATACCCTATGTCACTTGTTTCAAAGCTACCTTTGCTGACCCCCCAAAAATAGCCATGACCTCCACAAAACGAAATCATTCGTTCCTTGTTGTCATTGATTAAAATAACCATATATACACTCTTAAAATTGCATTCTTGAATATGGTGTTTCAAGATTTAAACAGAGTAAATTTTGTTGACCTCAAATAATCTTCGAAAATATAGAATCCACAGATGTACTTAATACACATACCAAGAATTACAACATTCCACGTCTGTTCTTGAGAACTTGACAAGGTACTTACATTTTGAACTCTGTTGACTTCAGACGACCTTTGTCCTACGCCAGAAGTGACAGACTCTTTGTGCTGAACTTATTACATATACACATATATATATATTCACCATTATTTCAGCCCATCTGACCATATTTGACCATAGCCCCCACACCGCCTTTGATGTTGTGAGGTCTCTATGTAGAATGTTTTACAAGAACGCTCACCGAATGCTTATCAGTTTGAAACTTGACATAAAAATCGTTTCAGTGCTTTCTTTTACACAACTTTGATACTGCAATGTAACTGTTAACTACATGGTGAGGATCCAGGATAGCCACTCCTTTTTGAAGACTGATGGTAATTGCCTAAAATTCTTACCAACAAAATAACAAATTTTAAACTACGGGGAAAACAAGCATACACATGACGGTAATGATTCATTGGCATAAATCAACGATGTATTATCCTAATATGTATTATCCTAATAAAACATGTCAATCTCGGCATCATATGGATCAATCCACAATCTGTTTTAGTCAATTCTAGATAGGATAGTTAATTTGTATGACTTGATAAAGTTGAAAGGTGCAAGGCGTGATGCTTGAAGCAGTAAATCGTAAAGACTCTTATTTCACAATCCTGAAAGATGGAGAATGTAGAAACTATCCCTGCGCTGCAATAAGAACATCTTTGATATTGCTACTTTGTTACTATGTTTGCAATATCTTTGGATCTGTGCGTCATTTTTATTAAAGGAATAAAGCAAATAATCTGACCGAAAGCTAACAGAGGAGATTCAAAATGGAGATGAGTTGAGTGCCTTGATATTCTTGATATTTCATGAAGGTAAGAACAGATGCTCTAACAAAGAACATTAAACAGATGCATCAGGTTGGAAATAAATGGAACGTTACCGCTATAAACCGAACAAATATGTTAGACATTCACCAAATTGCTCTTGCTTCTCTCGAATTGAAAGCCATTATGTATTACATGGATATGTATTACATATGCTGACATTGTGTCTCACCATTGAAAACAGCGTCTTTTTGACAAAGAAGTTGATTAGTGAAATATTTCGCACAAGGAATGTCGTGCCAGTTGCTGGTTTCACGATAACTCCAAAATAGTACGGCAGTGCACCTTTCCAATTCTCCTCCATCTGGTTGCCATTCACTGAATGATCTGAAAATTAAAAACAAAAAGACAAAACAAAACAATGATAGATCACTTACAAGTAATTTTAAAAGACTGTTTATGAATATGGTATTGTTTCAAGTAAATAAGGGTTTTTGCTTTTGGAACTTTATCAGCTTAAATAGTACTTAGCGTGACATCCACATAATTGTGGTTGATATTCAAAGACGTTTACGTTATAGGAATAATCTATGACATACGTATTTCTCTACAACGTATCTCTTACCACAGTTTCTTCACTCACCCTGTTACCCTCCAGTCGGTATATGTAATTGGGTAACCACTGGCCCACACATGCCTATGTCTCGTCTCATTCCAAGTTAATCCTAAGTGATTCAAACATCCAAACAACATGTTATTTAATGTCTGCCAAATATTAATATCGCCACAGGCTGTCACAGAAAGAAATTAAATATACGTGAAAGATGGAATTTTTTAGAGAGTGTGTCCTGTTATAAGAAATGTCATAACTAAAGGCGAGTCTAAAGGTATTGGAGATGGTCAGTTATGAGGAAAATTTCAGGATAACAATGCAACAAGGAAGAGTGTGATTTTGTGAGAATTACACGACATGATTTATTCGTACTGTACGTAAATGTAACCAACATTGGAACAGTAGTGAGATTATCACGTTTGTTGTCCATGCCCGTGGCTGATCTAATACGAATATAATGTTGAAGAGTTAGTTACATACAATCTGTTTTGTTCATATATACCGTTCTTCCTTTATTACATAATTACCTATGTAAATGCTTTTCTCGGGATTTCCTTCTTGAAGTATATATTCCTGGATAAAATTCATTTCTGCCTGGCTTCGAACGACTACTAATGAACTTTCTTCAAACTGACATGCATTTTGAGCTTCATGCCAATTGACACTCTTGGTAAACAGGTTGTAGCAATGGTTATTATTGTATTTCCAGCCATCCAAACATCCAGATCCTATCAAGAAAAGGAATACGAAGAATGAGATGCCTGCGGATAGCACTGCTATTGCAAGATATCCATGTTGCAGAGATATGTTGATACCGTCGGGTAGCCAGCATTTTGCGTCAAAGTATGGGGTGATAGAAATATTTAAAAGCAATATATGTAAATACCAACATTCCACTGGTACTTTAGTACTAAGTGGAATGTAAGTAAACATGTAACCCTTCATTACATTACATACGGCACAAGGCACATTACTTTGTGTGTCATCACTGATGGTATACTGGTTGCGTAATCACTGGTGGTACGGAAAGACCTTTTCAGTAATTGAATTGTGAAATTTATGTTTAAAATTATTTGAAGAGAAAGCTCTCTCTGAAAGGTTTCTTTCAACTCAAGTTAAAACTCTACGTTTTCTGAAACAAAGCATTCAATCTTACAGAATATAATTGGTGAAGGATTTCATTTATGTCTGTCTGTCTGTCTATTGTTTGGAATCTAATCAATTTGTGGATAACCTGTGAAAGTTTGATATAACACAGTGTTGTACATCTTAGTTAAGCATACACTGGAGCACCTTGTCTCTTTTATTGTACAGGATATTGTAATGTATTTTCCCTAGTTGAAATCTGTCTGTAGACAAACTGCATGACGGAATGCAAAGTCTTATTGTTTCACACTGTATCCACAGATTGTCCTACAAAGAGTGGAACGGCTCTTTTTATGAACCAACAAGTCAGTAACAACTCCTTGGGTCAACTTCCCAAACTCCAATACGTCTCCTGGGTTTGTTTTAGATACTCCCTTTATTTGTTGCTGGCTCGTTATACCCTATCTACATACATGACACAAGGCTCTAAGAAGTTACGTCTTTTTTGTCTGTGACTTGTCCTTACCTCTGTCATGGACTTTGCATTATTCAGCGAAGCCAATTTGAAGCTGACCTTTATGGACGCCCATGTGAATTAAATTTAAGTGGGTACTGCGAAAATATTTTAGTTTGGTGCAACATATAAAACACCAAGCAATTTTCAAAGAAGCAAAAATACAAATTACTTAAAGCACGAAATGATTGGCCCACGAGCTCAGGAATTACGTGACACTGTAGTTGGATTCTGCTTGGTTGTGAACTTCACATAGACTGAACAGTTCTAACTGATCAGACGCCTCTACACATTTTTAACTAAAGTGTGTTTCAGTATCGCATAAAATATTCAGTAATTGTTTGGTTGTGAAAAAAAATCTCCCGATAAGACTTTTGAGCCAAATGGAACTTGAAAATGTATAAATAAAAATTGAAGCACATTTTCTCAATATAAAAGCCATTAATGTATTACATACTAGAAAAGTATACGCAAGGTTAACGGATGTAATGGTACCATTTCATACATTTACTCACTTAAAACGTGAGCATTTGTTTAATGTTTTCCATGCCAAACTGCCAAACTGCATGCAGTATTAACAATTTTCAAACTATCATTTCTTACTTGCTTTGAAGAAAGAAACGTCACTTATTCATCATACTATTACTAAGGCATTGATGATTACAATACAATATGTACATATATTTTGTTTTCGTTTTTCAAAAAATGTTGTAAGCTGTACAGTGATCATGCTTGTTTCACAAAAAAATTAAAAAAGAAAGAAAAAAATAGAAGAGAAAAAGAAAACATATGAAATCATACTTATATTTGCTAAATACACCCAAAGAACTTGGACCTCTCAGCATAAGGAGAGGAAAAAAGGCCTAGTCAATAACATCATGTTATGCTAAATACGTTGTTTTGTGGCGCATAGTACAGAGGTGTAAGTGACTGTAATGGACCTAATATATGTAACAAATACTACAGCTGTCCGTTCTAATTTTCAGGTAAAGGTAGCAGACGTCAAGGAAAAGTTGTGCAACTAAATCTATCATAAAAATGTAACATTGAGAGAATCAAAGCTGCAAAGTATTGGAAAGGATGGCACGATGAGATCCCGCAACCATGGGCCTCCGAAAACACCCGAATGATTCCTTGCTATTATCTGCTTTCTTAGTTTCAACAGACAGATCTCTGTAAATGGAGGTATTTTAGCAAACGGTCCTGAGAATTGGAAGGCATCACGACGGTAAATATGTCTCTTTACCTCTATTTCCGGTGTAGAAATCATTTGCTGTGAGAGAACGCCCACATTTTCTCCCGAGCGAAATATGAAGTATCAATTTGTTAATTGCGTACAAATGTGCTTCATCGAATTGTGCTGTTGCAGACAGCTCACTTACATCCTTCTGTTACAAGATCTTAAAAGAAAGTCGTATACTATGATAGTCGGTGATTGTGGCTTACTTAAAAAAAAAAAAAACGGGTTTTCATATCTGGTTGATGAGACCTACCACAGATCATATGTCTTTTTTGTATGTGGTTAATATTACAGTGGATTATTATTCTTAGAAAGAAAAAAAAAACACTCTTTATCAACATCAGACCATTACAGTATCCTTCTTAATTAAATACCATACGCAAAAACAAGCATTACCTTATCATAAACAAAACAACAACTGAAACATATTTTTCGAAAAGGAATATTGAACAGATGAAGTAAGGGCTGGTAACCACTGATTGGGAGGTTTCCAGGGGAAGTTGTCAATCATTAAATGTCCTCACTGAGATGGCATCAAACTATATTTTCTTTTAAGGGTTGAATGAATTGGAACCTTACAAGTGGCAAAGATCAGTAAATAAATTATGAACAATACTAGCCGATAACAGAATCACACAGTTAGACTGAAAGCTGGGAGTCGTCGAATATGGGAATGGAAACACTAGAAATAAAATTTCGAGAAAATATATAAGTCCTTGATGTATGATGTGGGGAATTTGGTGGATTAAGGGAAAAATAATCTACCACCTTACGAGATGTTATAAAACAATTTAAAATCAAGTGTAAGATCATATCATACCTATTACCTGTAATCTCATAGTTTGAAATGTACTGAATATTTTGAGTTTTGAACATAAACATCTTGGGGATTTCCCAGCATAGTATTTTAGGAAATGACATACCGAGTTTATGGAAATGCTTTCGCTTTCGCATAAAGAATGCCAAAAGTAAACTGTTCCACAATGATTTCAGCCCCATTGGTTTTCGTAATGTAATTTCAACATTTGTACTAAATTGAATAAATGAAATGGAAATTGAATTTCGGTCGGGAAAGTTGTGAACCATATTTAAACAGGTTTGTACTAATGAATTGAATATTTCGCATACATAGCAAAAAACTTTCCAGACTACTCACCAAGTAACGTAAGACATAAAAGTGAAACAGTGATATCTCTCACCTTACATATGTATGCAATAATGTATGTTTCAAAATTGCAGTATCTTACCACTGGAATCCTTTCCTGCTGAAAAGTGAATTTCTTGGTAGGTTGCATAAAATAAACCTCTCTTGAAACGTATTTTTAAATAATTTCTATCACTCTCAAATTTCCACTCGTATGCTGCAATGTTGGCATTGCAGAGCCTGGTCTTAGTATCCCCAGATATGAATTCCAAGTAATCCTCTTCGCAGAGGGTTGTAGGAGAACGAATGTTAAATTCTCCAATGGTCACATCAATGTAAGTGCCTACTGAAGTCGTAATGGCCCATTCACGATCACGTTCGCTGTTGTGAAAGAAAGGATAGTTCGTACTGACGATAACAGCGGATGATGCATTACATGTTACCACTTCACAAGTTTTTGAATCGTTCGTCGGAAAGAATCCACAACCTGGCATGTCTGTAGAAATATAAAATAATGCATGTTTACCAAACGTCTATTCGGACCAGCTAAATTGGTGATTGACCCGAAGAAAATAGTTACAGTGAATCTTGCAAAGACGTACAAGAAAATTGCTCGTAATGAAGGAAAAAATCCTCTTAAGCATCCAAGCCTGCGTGGCATGATAAAACACAAATTTAAAGATTTTAAGTCACTTTTTAATAGCAGTGTTATTTTTGAGGAACATGAAATATAATCATACGGTAGCCTTAACGGTTGCCCTAAATTCCACCTTCATGCTCAGTCCACATGATTTTCAAACTGCCAGTGTCTATGTCTATATAATTTTACTTCCACTGATTCTTACCTTGCTTAGAAAATGTTGCATTGAATCCCGATGATTCCCGTTGCAGACCTGTCTTCAGACTCAACCAAAGAGTGTTACCTGATGTTAATATTGATCCAGCCCTTCGCCCACAGATGCTGTAAACAGTTTTTGTACCACACGTGCTTCGCAGGTCAGTAGCTCTGGTTTCTCCAAAATCCAAAGATTCACCAAAGGTGCAAGAAATGTAAAAGTCTACAAACTCAAAAGAAATTGTTGATCCAGGGCTCAACTGGATATTCCATGTACATTCAAAATTTACTGGGAGCACATGAGGAAAGTTATGTGTCACGATAATACCAGAATGTCCTGTGTATGGCTGGTTTGGACACTGGAGGTCACAGTGTACAACATTGCAATCTGGAAAGACAAAATATGAAAGAAAACTCATAAATTGGAGCCAATCAGGATGAGCTGTAACTTTAAACAAACACCTTTCGAACCTGTATGTCGTATGCAGGGAAACGATTACTGGTTATGGCCTTTGTTGACATATCGAGTTGCTATTCATGTTGAATATGATAACACACTCGCAAGAATTATAAACAGAAAGATAATTGATTTCATAGTTTTAGTTGTACTCCACGTCCAGAGTATGCCATAAACAATGCTACAAAATAACTGGATAAAAGTAACAAAATATTCTCCACCTCCATCCCGATTAATCGGAGTACATCGTGTTATTTGCTTGTCCTTTTAAAAGTCGTCAGAAAGTGGATTTTACTTTTCTGCGGTTCTCTTGCATTATTCCCCACACTAACTATCTTGTTTTATGTGTTTTTTTTATATTTTTAGATATAACTGGATAAAAATACCATGTCAGATAACAATTAAACGTTTTATATTGCCCTATAAAGTTGGATATCAATTGCCGAAAATCATGCCAGATATACCTGTTAAGGTGTATATTGTCATATCAATGAAGGTAGTAATTTACGAAAGATCTTGCATGATACAGAATAAAGTTTAAATGGTCATAACAATTCGGATATAACCTGATGTAAAACAATGCCAGTTATACAATAAAAGTTTTGAAGAACTATATCAATATTCCTATTTCGTCTTAAGTTGGTTACCCAGCCACACTTAGATGTTCTGTCGAATTCGAAGCTGTAGAATGTATCCCTTCATCGAAGTCCTAAAATACCAAGTTTTTTAATGCATTATTTGATAAGCACACCACAAAGATTAAGGAAATGTTACTTCAAGACTACCAAGACACAAAACAGCTTTTAACTCAAAAAAAAAAAAAAAGTCGGAGCTCACAAAAATGCTGGCCAGTAAGGCTAAACTGGTCCAAGATTGAGTCGGTTCCTAGCTCCTTCATTAAGACTTTGTAAGCACGCGGAAACGTCCAAATAGAGAGGACACTCACTTAAAGCGAGTTCGAATATAAGCCTACATGTATATACTGGAATCTAATAGGGACCTTCTTATCGTGCCTCAGGATCCTACTTGCCTCAGGATACAACTATGCTACTCCAAGGAAAGTATATGTCCTCATTGCTCAAACAAGTCTTTGGGAAGAAAGTATTTTACTTTTGTAAACATTTGCTCCATGAATCCCAATCAATCAAGTAAAAACGTTGCGGTTTCTAGGAATGCCTAGGAATTTGACATGTTCAGGACTTTATCAAACATCATTTGCTTGACTTAATTGACAGCATTTAACATTATCATTGGCTGTGCAACGTAGTTTGTCCTATGAAAGGCACCTTCTGAAATAAACACTCAAATTAGAGTCTTTCAGATACCATGCAGGCCGATAATGTCACCATGACTCCATTACACCGTGCAGCCAGGTAATAATATTTAGCAAATAACAACATTTCCTATCCGTAACACTCCTACCTCCTTGTATGCATAATCAGAAAAAGATATTGGGGTAAAATAAAAATAAAATAATCTTAAGTATGCACTTCCAGTACAACAAGTTCCACTTCTATGGCAATATATATTTTTTTAATTGCTTGACCTGTTTATAAAATGTTCCGTCTTCAACTGCATGGTCATGCAGGTTTATGTTTAATGCTATCATTTATATCAAGACCTTGATTTAGCGGTTACTTGATGGAAAGTCAAATTTTCACATTGTACTGCGCAGTTATCCGGCATCTATCGAAACGCCAAACAATAAAAGTAGGTCACCGAAAACACTGACAAAAACAAATTTAGCTTGAGCTTTGACCACTGATGTGTTTGTTGTCTTCCGTTATAAGATATCAGACTGGCGAGAGAAAAAAAAAAAAAACTAGCCTCGCAGCAATTTTAATATTTTTTATAGCACAACCACTGATTTAGATTGAGCTGTTACTTCCAGCCATAACGAAAGGAATGTATTAGAATATTGTTGTCATCGGAAGAGGCTAACTTTCGATCTTATATGCCTATGTTGAGAATGAACATCCAGGAAGGAATGGCATAAACTAGAAACAGATAAATAAAGTAATTATAATGTTACAGTATTAAATGCAATCTGCTTTCGAGTTGCCCAGCTGTTATATTTTTATCAGATACGACGATTAAGAGACCGTCGTCCCCTTAAGCCATCCTCCTACTTGCAATGAAAAGGTAAAAATGGTCCTAGTTGATACAACATTGAAAGGCCCGCTGTGTAAGAAGCTTGCATTCAATTGACCTATTTGATATCCAATGAAAATTGCACTAGTCGTGGGATAAAATATGTTTGTTTGTGATTTGTATATTTTGAATATAAGGTAAAATATAGATCTTGTTTACATTGCCTATCCCATTGCCCCTAAGGTTAATCTTATTGTACTCACCAAGATCTTGAAAGTATACCTGCATTACTAAAAACTTTGGCATTACTTCAGATAATGATCCAATATTTAAAGTAACGGTCACATTTTCCGTGTTTAGGGCAATGTTAATGTTTGTGATGTTTCCACAATAGACTCTCTTATTATTCTGGATCTGGTAGTCACTCTCTTCAACAGTCAAATTGTCCAGGCACTTTGTGCTTGTCAGTTTTCGGAGGTTGACTGATAATAAGGTCAATCTGATGAGTAAGCAAAATAAGTCCATAACAAGTTCTGCTAATCTGTTAGAATTTCTGTTTGGTCGTACAAAAGCATTACACGTAAACCCAATTAGGGCTTCCTACAGGGCAAATAAATTCAATCTACTATGTGCTGTGCAGTCCACTGTGCCACTCTGACGTTTTCACGTAGTGAAGTGGATGTGATGAGACCTACAGAAGAGTGTGCACACATGAGCTAATGGACTAAGTCTGGTATCTTAGCTTTACAGTGTTCCCCAGTATGAGTCTTATTGCAGGCAAACTCAAGAGTGGTAAAACATACAACCAGAAAAAATGAGTCACATGACATTCGATGTTTGGAGCTCAAATTCTGCAACAATCTATCGGACCTTCTAATGGATGTACGTTATGGTGATAAGACAAAATGGTTCTAATTTGATATCACACCTTATTTTTCGGCCAGTTCGAGCTCTTAAATGGAATCTCACGGATGTCATGTGTTGAAACCAGGGGGGATATCCATGCCACATGATGAGACCTTCCATTTCGTACACAGGTTGAACAGGACAGATCCATATTTCTCCATCAAAAAAAGTTCTGCCACAATTCAAGTTCAGATCAAAAGATTTTGGAACATCTGGAAAAAGATCATTGCAAATGTTAAAGATACAAATTTGAGGTTCGTCTGTTTCATTTTTTTGGCAAATGAATCATGCACTGTCCATTGTTCTTAATACACAACGTTTTGTTTCTTTAATTACTTCTTTTTGGTGTTACTTATTTTCGGTAGGCATCTTGAAAGGAATGAATTTGTAGAGGATATTTGCTGTCATGTTACAGCCATTTTGTGGAATCTTACTAAAATCTCTTTGCAAAAAGTTTGCAAATGATACCTCTACCACAGTAAGTATACACTACTTTCAAATAAGTCCATAATGCTATTTAGTTAGTATTGCCATATAGTCACTAGTATAGTCACTTCTGTTGATGTAAGTCAATTGCCAATGGGTCTACAGTACCTCTCTCACAGCCATAAGGTAGCACTGTTGTGCAGTCTATACGTTCAATCGATTTATTGTTCCTGAAGTAAACAGGACATAATCCATCTTCCACAAGGGTATTTCCTTCTGAGATCCAAACACCATCCACGAAATTGCTAGACTTCTTCAAATAAAAGATAAATTAAAAGAGACGAAAAAATAAGACATGGAGGAAGAAGATCAAATTTATGAATATCATTGTGAAAACTAATTTCACATCACTGACCGAGCACGTCTTAACCAAATCTACATTTAAATTAACAAAAGTATTTACTTTTGCTCTCAAAAGACCGTTCCTCAATGTAATGCATAGAAATAGGAACAAATGTCATTTCCTTATGTAACTTTAACATTAAAGTGAAATAGAGCGCTAGTTTCACAGAAGAAAATAATATTTTCAAAATCAATATTTCTGGGACTGATAGGTACTTCAAGATAAGGAAGGACAATCGTCTTTTTTTTTTCAAGAAACAAATTTCTCACAGGCAAAAAGTTTAGTTACTTGTGCTTAGGAATAATTTGTTCACCCAAAGTTAAAAAAAAGAAATGAAGCATGTACCATAACTCAATATTACCCATAACGTTTTGAGGAGATGAAGTTTTTTGCTGATGTTTATTGATGGGACTGAATGGTTGAACAATAGTTTCATTCGTTTGCCACATTTAGTGAATCGATGCAAAACGCCCTATTTCTGAAAGACGAGCTAGACTAGCTCGACGACGATTACCCATTACTATGAAAATGGAGACATTGTAACACCTTTCCAGTTATGCAGGTATCTTTTGTCTGTCTATAGAAATTTTACAGATAATACTGTTCGATTGTTTACGAAACAATCCCGTGATCAACTTGCAAACCATAAAGAGGCAACTAACGTCTGACATCAGTACTACCAATAAATCAATACAATCAGCTTTCCACTCTCTCACAGTTCTTGTTGCCTACATCCATATCCTCGTTATAGAACCACGGTGGATTCTATGCACGAAACACACGTTATTTACTTGTGGATTTCTTTTGCATTATTCAACTACATATCACAGTGTCTCAACTCCACATTCATCATTTGTGGATTCTTAAAATTATTGGTGGCAGGACATTGTTCCAGTTGGTACCAACCGTTTTACACCATCCTTTAACTGGTGATAACCTGCTGTTTGTATCTGACAGTTCACTCCGATGTCCCATTCACACTCAGGATTGTTTCACACCTTGATCCTCCCGTTTAGTCTTTTTACTGTGGTTGACGCTTCTCTTTATTAACTCTTATCGTGATCCGGCTACTGAAGTTCTATTTCATTTTCCGCGTGACGAGAGAAGTGACGTCATCACCAGAGAATCTACGTCTTCGGCCGACCAATTATGAGATAAGTTAAATTTCGTATTTTATCTGGCGCCTCAAGATCGTTTGTATATCGTTATCATTCCTGTCATAATTCTCTATTAATTTTAGTACATAACCTTGAAGGTAGATTTAGAATCAATATACATAATATTGATACCACTTTATTCAGGTTAACTCACTGCATTTCACATTAGCATATACTTAATTTTTTCTATTGTCGTCATGATTGATATTATAGGTTTTTCAAACTGCAAGGTAGCTCAGTATTTCTAATTGTTGTCCAACAGTCCATTCTTGCCTCGCTCATACGTGCTCAACACATAGTGAATGTGGGTTTGACATTGACCATGCTGTCACTACCATTTTCACAGAAGGTAAATAAGAGAGTAGAAAGAAGAGGGTGGAAATCAAGCAGTGTAGGAAGAATATAGAGGGTAAAGAATTTTGTTAACTATCGCTATTATTTGGTTAAGTGGATCTATCCTCATCCTGTCAGCCAATAACTTGGAATCCCGTCTATGAAGATACTATTGAACTCAAGAGGAAAATGAACTTACCAAATGAGCGGAGGCTACGTGGGCAGATGACTTAGACATAAGACGAGCATCTTCACTAGAACACTTGTTAAAAGTGCCTTCCCAAACATCACCTGCCGTTCTAAGACCAATGCACATAGTATAATCATCACTGCTCCTGTTTGTTGATGTCAAGGAGCACAGAGCTGGAAACAGTTAAAGGATAGATTACTCCGGTTTTTGTTTCCACAAGTACTTTTCAGTTTCCTCAATTCTTCAACACACATCTTGTAATTGTGCTATTGCGCATAAACTGTTTTAGGGATTATCTGCTCTCCAGTACTTACTGTTTGATTCAGCATCCTGTCATCAAATACAGATTTAGTTGAAAGAAAAGTGACCAACAGAAGGTTTATGGTAATGACGCGGTATTGCATTATTGTAGAGCAGGACATTACAGCCATTGCTTCTAATTTGTTCACACACGTGGCTGAGGGTGAGATGAGTTTCGTGGAGGGGGTGTCAATGGCATAGTTATAAATAACTTAGCAAGTAAGAAAACTATAATATGGCTTTGTTGTAAGACAAGATATCTGATGTTATTGTCTTCATTGATACAATGTAACAATTACTAGGATTTTAGAAGCAAATTTGAATCCCGTTGTTTCCTTTCCAAACTCAGCAATTAAGACTTCGGCACTGTTAAATTATCAACCAAGTGATACCACCCAAATAAAAATCACCAATATTATCTGATTTGAGAAGGCAAACCTTAAGCATATTTGTATGTCTCTGAAGGATGTCGTTTTCTCATGCTTTCCTCTACAGTGGTAGAATGTTTGAACATTTATTTTTTTTATGTTTTTAGTTCACCGAATACAAATGAACAGGTTGCTACCAAGGTTCTCTTTGACTGTGATTCTGTGAGCACGTGTGTTGCCTAATACATTAATTAGAAGCTGTAACAAATATGAAAGAAGAATGGCTCTACTTACATTGACAAGAATAGGGTTCCAGTGGATCTAGATATTTGCCTTCTGGGCAAGTACATGTATATGTTCCAATTAAATCCAAACATCCTTCAGAACACTGATTGTCCCATTGCAAACATTCGTTTATATCTGTTTAGAAATGAACAGTTAACAAGGTTGTGATACTTATTTCCACCTCTTTCAATTACCTTGTCAAATTATCTGTGAAGCGTCCTCAACAGGTTATCAGGTAAATAAAAAGTTTAAAGAAATGTACATGGATCAGTGAAAGGAAAGTCCTTGAAATAGAAGTACATCACATGTCATGCTGCAGATGGGTAATTAATGATTAATATCATGTACTATGATGCTATGGCACACGTGTCCGCAAAATGTGCCAAAAGTGTGATGGCGTTAACATAAATCGCTATTGAAATATGCTACAGTAATGTTACAGCATGATTATCCCTTTCTTTCTGAGAAAGGATGAAATGTGATTAAGGAACCGTTGAGAAAAGGAAAAATGCCTCCACATTATTGTTGCAACTATACAAATTGTTGGTCATAACCTTGTCATGTTGATATATCATTTGGACTCACCAAGTTGGCAAAGTGTTCCTGTCTGTGTCTCAGAGGAATTACAATGCTGTATCTTCCATGCCAAATTATTTAATAAATCAAGAAACGTGCAATCATCTCCATTTTCCAAATAATATTTTTCTGATGAATCTTCCAGAAAACTTTCAAATATCAAAGGTGTTCCATCTTCCCACTTCAATGTAGTTGAATTCACTACAATAATTCCAATGCGATAGTATAGATAGTCTGTTATACCCAAGAGTAAAAATGTACTGCGAATAGCATTTTGTTCTTGATCTGACTTAATGTACGCTGTATGACTATTGCTTTGCACTATATCTTGGCAGGCACTTGGATGGTTGCTCCTGACAGACATGTAACAACTACCATTAATTACAAGACTTTCGGAACTGCATATATTCCCGGTTTCTGTGAAGCAAAACAAAAGATGAGTGACTTTTATAATCTGCAACTGAAAGGTGTGTTACAAAAGAAGGACAGAAACTTGGAATTAAAACTGAGCCACATGCTGCTACAAATTACTACTCCGTTACACTGCTGATATTTTATTCATCGAGTCCTTGTTTTCAAAAGTGACAGATTTCAGTAATCTTCACTTCTTTAAATGTATCTTAACTATTTAGATTTGATAAACGAGTTTCTTATAAGAGAATATTGCACCATACCTTGAAAATTGCATCCAAATATTTCCATTCGCACACAGTTTGGCTCATTTTCATGCCAGTACTCGATTCGAAGTTGAGATGCAATGATTGGTCTTTCAAGCTTGTTGATTACCACAGAGACGCTATCACTATTGGCCTCAAATATCTGTAAACATAGTACACAATTAAATGTTGACATAACTTTTTCTCTCAGTTTCTTACAGTCATGCTGATGTTGGCCTTTGGTAGCATTAGCAAGTAACAGTTGTATGGATTGATCCACAACCAATAGACTACATCTGTGTTTTCACCCATTTAAGTACAGCGTTAACGAAATAAACGCACTCCCGAAACAAAGACATAAACAAAGTTGTTGTTCGAATGACAATGACTTTTTGATGCTGTAATCTCACTTAGATATCTTAAGCATTATGACTAAAATGACATTGCACGATACTAGTCATGAACTCAAATCATTTATATGCTTCATATAACTTACTACACCTTGTTGATTCTGATTTCTTGCTCAAATCACTTAAAAAAAGCCTTCTTTATTTTCATTTATGTTCAAATTAGAATTCCAATCTCAGTTTAAAAAAAAGAAACATTAAGGCATTATTTTTTATGTTTGAAATCTTTTTACCTGTTCACTATTATTTCAAGTTGTTATGGAAGGGCTTAAAAGGCCATGTAGGCTTTATGTAGTCTCCACACAACAGGAATATACAATGAAATGATTGATAGTACATAAGGAAATCAAGTATAGGGACATATACATATTCTTCCTTCCTCTTCAAAATCTTTGTTCCAACATTTTTTTAGTGTCATTTGCACCAACAGCTGTAGAAGTGATCATCAACTATGGCACTTAATCACCTTTCTTTACTGCCTGTATCTTGTTACACATACAACCAGGTTAAGTAGGGAATGTATAAACTATTTGTACCTTATCTGAGTTGTCCTGGTTGAGATATGTTTTCCAAGGTTTGTGATTATCATGGTTATTTTTGTACTGTAGTTTGTAATTTGTGGCGTACACAGTCTTATCTCCAGACAGACCTCCCTGTGTTGCTATTGCAGAAATAACATGATCCTCCGCAAGGTTTATTGTAAGATAATCCACCGAACTGCTAATTTCTTGTCCGAAAAAAAAATTTCCGTCGACAAACGTTGAGAAATCAAGAGAAAACGCTGCACTGGAGAGTGGTTCTGCCTCAGGAAAATCAAAGACCGGGTTTCCAAATAATCGATGGCCATCAGATGACATGCATCTGATTGAATCTGTTATCTGATCATCTTTTATTTGTCTGGATTCCATTCCCAATCTCTGGAAACAAGCTGAAACCAATTATTACAAGTTCAAAAATTTACACATATTATTATCATAGGAAAATTGAATATTTTTTTTTATTTTTTCATTAATGTAGAGCATCAATATTTCCACACACATACACCAACATCTTCAGCTGGTGACCTGAAATATGACGACAACTTTTACAGCTACAGTCTGGGCGTTTGGGTTTATGTAGTTAACACTTTCAAAGATGATTTCTCAAAGAGAGGTTCAAGAACATTCAGTGTTACACAGGGAAAGGCACAATACATCATCTTCGATATTCTGAAAGTCTTACCTTACTGGAACACGCACACGTTGGAATGAAGGGAAACTATAGAGAGCTTTACTACTATTAACTGCTATTAGTGAATCCTCTGAAAGTTTTTTGCATTATATGTGGGAAGGTTTGGTTAAAATTTGCTCAATAAAATGGTGGAATTCCTAATGGCTCTTTGCACTTTTAAAGTAAAAACTAGGAAATGCAATAAACTTGGTGAGATTGTTACATTGTACTTATGTTTCAATTAATACTGATAATCTCCCTATTTTCATCTATATGTAGTGTGTGTAATACACATGTATGTTGTCAATCCCAGTGGCGTTCCTTTCTTTTAAAAATATAAAATTTTATAACTGCGATTTCATTCTTTGCTAATTTCAAATGTTTCTCACATTTATTCCTTGGTACTTTTTTTAATGTTTTCAGTTTCATAATCAATCATCAATCTGTAATAAAAGTAGTTGCACTAATTCCAGTGATTTAATTTATCTAGTGTATGTACAATAAGCTCTCTCTTTCGTGCCATACCTACATGTTATGTGTGGTTCAGTTCTTTGCAGGTCGCACAGCATCAATGTTCTTACTCATTCCTTTTCGTTTAGCGCAACAGAAAATAAAACCTACACTTTTAATCCAAGTCAACTTGCCTTTAATCTTACCTTGGTAGAGACATCCAAGAAGTTCAAGTTTTATGCAAGGCTCTTTGTTTCGTGTATCCGGATATATACGAAAATGCCGTAAGTTAATTCCTTCCAATGGTATCCTGATTACTCTATTGACGTTACTCACATTATGATGGACAATTTTCTAGGAGAAAAATGTAAACACTTTTTTATGACTGACTGGAAGAGCTAGACTAACAAAAGTGTTATTACTAGCTCACATCTCAAGGAACTATAGACTAAGTACACATGTCACGGAAATGCAGATTTACCTGCATAGTTTCTAGTCATAGGTCACTTTATGAACAACATTTCCAAGCTTCCCTAAAGATCATTTAAAAATACAAGCATGTTAGTAACATAAAATGAAAACAATAAAAAGAAAACCAAGAAGTTGTGTAACCACTAACTTCCCTTGATCTAAAATTTAAATCACAGCTAGTAGATATCTGTTCTCATTACTCTTATACCTTGGTTGAAGATGCATTCTTATTTTGTAAGGATACTTGCTGTAAATAGTTAAAGACAAAGACTCATCACCCCCGACAATTCTAATTCTCTCAACCATTTAGGTCTAGTCCCTCCGACAGTCTGTTTAAAATTTCTACAAATTTGTAATCAAAACAATGGATCACTGTGTCCGCTATGCAATATGAGCTACTCTGCATCAGGTGATCATGAGACCATTACTATCGGCAGGCCAAAAGTAGAGCTTCGGGTGATGAGTTACTGCCATGAAGAACAACACTGTTATGATTCATACATTTTTTGGTACAAAATGTAATTTGAGAATGCATTGAATTGACACTTGTATTTATTATGACAGTATTCTTTCTTATTTGTACCTGGGGTTCATTCGCATCCATAACTCGTATCCACTTGAAATCTGTTTCAATCCCGCCCCTGTCAGCAGTCGAGAAAGACATTTGGAAAGGTGTTACCCATGATCCTGTGCTCCCACAGCCTTGTATAATGACACCACGCAATGTAATGAGATAGTTAAATGATAGCTGGAAAGCAGGAATAACAGTTATACATCCAAAAATAACATCACCTAAAATATTGTAAATTGAAACCTTGACTTACTTATCAGTAATGTTGACTGTAAACAACAAATATATTGAAACACACAGAGATGAGATGCAGAATGATCATGAAATTGTGTCATACACAGTGGTAAGGTTGTGACACATAAAACACATTTTAAAATATTTGCTTAGTCAAATAAGTGTGTTTTATCTTTGGATAACAGCAAGGTGATTTCACGGGCGAATGAAAGCAAGAAAACCGAAAAAGGAAAGTGTTCGAATCTCACATAACACGAAAAGTTGTGGTAATTTGCCAAGCGCGCACTTACGTTGTTGCAACGTTAACGTTGTTAACCTTCTTACCTTTTCCCCAGGTTGGTTTTCAATAAAGATCTGGTTATTTAAAAACCCAAAGGTTCTTTCGCTTTAGTACTTTTTTTAAATGTCTCTGTGTATGAATGACCAAGGTTGAACAACGCAGAACCCGTGCATTAACTTTGAAAGTAAAGCACTCTCTGTGTTAAAGCTATTGCTAGATGGCTGGGGTTGCCCTCTCATGCATTGCTTACATCAACCCCTGATCGTGCATTAGGCTCTCCTTAATGCTGGGAGCAGGGAGCAACCTTTCAAACGTTGGTACAACCACAAAGTTAGCTACGATATGTTGAAGAGTAAGTCAATCTCACCATTCTAGTGAAACTTTCATTTCCAAGCAAGCGGAGGGACATCATCTTTTCACATGGCTGCAAAGTATTTTGTTTCCTTAATTGAAGAATTCATTGTTTTAACATTAAAATTCATTCGTGGTCAGCTTAGATACTGATTATGTGAAAGTCGCAAAACTCTCACACCCTGCATACATTCTCAGCACGATAGCACATATATAAGTATTAAGTTTGATGTAACATTTAAAGAGAAACACGGAATGCTTGATCAATGTGAGGAGATGACATTACTCCTGCTTGCTTCCACTTAACTGTCGGTAACAAATGTGGCAACTTCAACTACTCATATTTCGGGGACCACAATTTGGGATTAACTTAAACTTCTACATATTTAAGCTATATTTGTGAGACCATCCGTTTAGTTAATGAACTGGTATATACAGATTTGCGTATTCTACACCATGCACTGATGTTTCAATATACAGTCAACCTTAAATATTCAGTCTTCGTTATGTTCATGAGAGGTAATTAATAGAATTATAACATGATGTAACTAACCTGAAGCCACGGTGAGGGATCATCAGCACGCGGTATCCAGCCCATTGACTGGAAACTATGAAATTTAAAGAGCCTGAGACGACTTTGAACAGCCGTGTGTTTCTCGTTCAGAACACTAGACGCACCAAAGGCGCTATTGGGGAGCTTATTGTTTGAGACACCCAGTGATTCATCACAGTCTACAATTATAAACAAAAAAAACGTAGAATTTGACATAAATGATTGAGGATATAAAATCTCTAAGAGTCTTCTACAGAAATGCTTTCTCCTTTCTCAGCTTACTGCATAAAGTTCCTGGAGAGATGAATGTTAGAATTTCTACTGTCCAAGAAAGTTTGCATTACCTTTTCCCACATGACTCAGCAAATCTGAGCAATTTGTGTTGGTCTGTGTAGCCATGCTTCCAGGTTCAAATAAACTATCAGAGGCACGTTTACAAGTTGCAGATTTCAATTTGTTTTAAGTAATTCAACAGACGCAACTGCGTACAAACGATAACTTATCATGGACATGTCAAATGGTCACAGGTGAAAACCTTCCCTTATAGTTCGGCCCATCCTGCGTTTGGCCAGAAATTGGCAGATCAAGAACCTAGTTTAATCATAGATTCTGATTTTAATAGCAATAATAGATACTGATTTTAATAGCAATGTGAGGAAAGTGTTATACAGAGTGCTATACCTTTGTAACATGAATTTCCTTAAAGAGTAACATCTCTTTTTTGTTGAAAAAGAGCTCTGACAGCTTTTTTGCAAACTGAGTTTCAAATCAGGAATGTACTTCTGTGGATTTATGGCGTTCATATATGCCACAGAAATTTGTTCTTGCAACGTAGTTAAAAAAAGTTATTGTTCCACTAAAACTTAGCACAATGACAATCACCTTTTTTGCTCTTTCCGCTTGTTTGTCACCCTTGATAATTTTACATTCTGTTTTCTCTCTCACCTTCATGCATATTCTCCGTCACTTACCATTGTCTTGACATCCAAGAACATCCACCTTCATCGCTACTCCATTGTGGTTTGAAAGTGGAATAATTGTAAGAATCGAAGTCCAAATTGGGGGATTTAGCTGTATCAGCACAGAACAGTAGGGTTCAACGTTACCTGGGAGTGTCTAATTCAAGAGATGAAACAAAACCTAAAATAATGAAAACTAATGATAGCTTAGTCTTATCTGAAATACATTTTACTTTCTTTGATCAAATGTGTATTTGTCCAACAAACTTGAACATTTAACTTGAAAACCTGCTTGGTTGCAATGAATGATCCTAAATTGGGGGTTCGACTTGACAGTTCTAAAGCTAATAACAACACATGGAGTTTGTTAGGATAGGAATCTATGTAAATGTTTCAATATTTGGTTACGTTAAGTATTATCAGAACTAGAACTCTGAACTCTGTCTAACAACAGGAAGCGTTAGTTTGAGGTTGGGAAATTTCAGTGAAGTTGCTGATTTGAAAATGATTTTAAGAATTAATATTTAATCAAGTTAATGTTTTATCAAATGCCACCGGCTTAATGTGTGATTTGTATTTGTGTCTCAAAGGTACACGAAATGTTATTGACAACTACATTAAACGCTGTTAGGATTCAAGATGTCCTGTACTGATTAGCCTAAAAAGGTTAACACTTGAATAAGATGTTCTCAACCACGCTAATAAGTCTGAACAGAGTCCAAGCTCAATAAACTCTCGCATGGTTTTAACTTCCTGTTAGCGAGCCACAATGTAAAGAAGTGTAAAACTTACCTCTCCAAATTTCGAATCGTTATGTGTATGTTCATCCTCATAATGTTCAAATTTAATGTTAAACTTTTCAACCCAGCCAAGGCTCACATTACCACATCCAGAAACAACGAGAGCGGAGACCAAATATCGGTTATCTCTCAAATTTAGCTAGAAGTAGAGAAGAATAATTCTGTACATTACTCCTTTCATTGAGTTTCCTACAAAACTTTAATTCAGTGCTTGTAGACTGTATTCATAGGTTCTATTTTGGTAAGAAACAAGAATTATCAATCTTTCCATCCATTTATCTAAACATGATAAATTTCTTGGTTTTGATGAAAATTAGTAACCTTTGTAGTCATGATTACGAGTCTTTGTGACACTTGTAAACGTCATATATTATGTTGAAGCTGTCCCTTTTAAAGTCTTTTACATGTTCATTCTTTGATTGATCACATATTGCCACCCCAGGGAGACAATAAGGTCCACTCAACAGCTTTAACATCTGACACAGTTATCTGAGGAGGTGTCTGCTCAATGGAGCATTTGCTAATTCATTATTTTTAGATTGTGGGAAGAATGAATGCCAAAACACTGGAGGGAACAGATCAGGTGACAAGTCTGACATCTGATCATACCCCATACCGCCTTTGATGCTATGAGGTATCTATGTAAATGTTTTAGAAAAAGAGACACTTCATGCCTCAAGAGCAGAAGTTTGTCCTGATGTCATACTTCGAATGCACTTCTGTGTTGGATAAGGTAAAAGGTCATACGAGTTCAATATAGGTCAATGTGTAATAACCTTGTTAATAAAATATTTCAATAATGCAAGCATTGACTGATCCCATATATAACTGGCGTCTTAACGACAATAGTGTACCTATTTCCTTGGTAAAGGCCAAGGGTCACCTGAGGTCAGACGTTACACTGTATAAACCTTGCAAACACAAAATCTTCGTCAAAGCTTGCACTGATCTCAAATTTAATATCCATGTATGCACGTACACAGGTGGAAGTCACAGGTCAACGGAGGTCAACATAAGTGAAAAGAAATACTGAGTGCAATAAGCCTATTGCTTTGACCGGAGGTCAAGAATCATCTTTGGTTAGCTGAGAACCAAAATGTGAAAATATTGCAAATATGAATGGCGGGGCAAAGCGAAATCCATTCCACTCCCCTGTACCTTGAGCTAGCTGTGCTGCCTTACAAAATTAGAACGTATGAAACTATGAGTTGAGGAAACCCCCGATACACACAGACAATTACAAGGGACATTTGGATAAAACAAAAACAATTATCATACTTAAAGGGAAAATTAGGGTTTATTTTCACAACAAATTTCACTGCAATTCCCCCGGTATCGTACAACGAGTTGTTATAACTAACAAATATGATCAAGATTATCTCAAAACATGTGGACAATTTCGAGAAACGAGTCAAATTCGCAAAAAAATCTGTGAAGAACTCCGAAAGTTTATAAAATCCATATTCATCGAATCAAATATGAATATTCGCCTTTTGAAGTTATGAGGAGGTGTGACTGAAAAGATTGATACGTAGCCTACGTGTGCTGTATGTATCATCAAGTATCACTTAACTTTTGTTTACTTAGCAGTGAGCAATGCACGAACAGCATGGGAACCGTAAACATTCGGTTATGTTTATTCATATATATATTTATTCATTGCAGTCTTAAGCTGTTATTGGTCATCGTGTAGAGGAGGATGTCTTGTCTTGTACATGAACGTTTATTTTTTATACCCGACAAGTATTAAGAGTTCTCATTCAACAGTAATTAATGCAATACTACTGTTTCTTTTACCTTCAAACACCTCCCCAACGTCTCTGTATTTCTCTGAACAATCAGTTTAGAACGAAAAATCAACTAAAGGTGAATTTTTCAGTCAAACCCTGATTTCCTCTTTAATTGAAATAATTATAAAATGTTTTATATATATATTGAACAAATGTTACACCACTTTGTATCCAACCCCACCCATTTGAGGAAAAAAATTCGAAAGGTGAGGAAATGCCTCTCCCCTTAAAGGGAATGTACTCTTCTAAACGATTATAAATCATCAGTAACACCAGAACTCGCTCTCCCCTCCCCGACTCAGGCCAGCCTGTACGCTCCTACACAGGCATATATTTTTTTATCACCCCCAGTCGGCAGAAATAGTCAAGACCGTCAACGCCAGTATTCATCCATGATCACTTGTTCAGAGTTAACGTTATTGTACTTATCTTGACTGACATCTATGACTACTCGCACACACTTCCAAAATAGTTCATCTGCTTCCTCCATGTTCTCAAAAAATAGCCAGTTCGGACCCTTAACCCAGGAAACACTGTGCCTGCAGTGCCCCGATGTTAGGGACAAGGCCTACTCCTGAGTATTGAAGTAATAATGTCAAGGGAAGATTTAATAATTCGGCGGTCCACAGGGTGGTAACAAGTTAATGTATTGCAAGTTTGAAGATAAGACGAAATAGGCGTAGAAACATGATTTTGCAACAACCAAACATAAAGGAGGAAGCATTTGGCATGTGGTATATAAAGCCCCCTCTGTGTTTAGCGACAAAATTCATGGAGGGGTTAAGGAGGACAAAACCCATGGAAACCCAGTACAGAGTGATAGCATATTTGAACTCTGAAAATGCTTCTAAAGCTTATTATTTTATTGCCTGCCTCTGTATGTATGTCACGTGTCATAACGGGACAACCAATTTCCTGTTATGTAATTTAAGCCTTTCCACCGTAAGATCTGAGACCTAAGCGGACACAGTCCCGCAATATTACAACTTTTGTTCATGATTGTCCAAAAGTACATTTTAGTAACAAGAGCATTTAACTCCTCAAAAACAATAGTAGTATTATTTTGTGAACCATGTCAATTCTTTATAAGAAATTACAGAGGTTTCTCATCATCGGGAAATAATACGAAGATATTGACTGTAAATTTTACAAAAAAGTCTAATTTAACTCCAGCATTTTTTTTTGAAATTGTAACTTGTCAGGAGGAAATTCAAACATTGTCAGATTTTTGATAGGCCTAGGCCTATTTAATGTTGACGAGTTTTTAGGGGGCAATAGCCCCCATCCCTCATAAGTGGTAAGGGGAAAAGTAAGGGGAGAGGGCTTTGAATAATAGTTATAAGCAAAGGAGTGGATGGTATTCAGTATGGCGAAGGTAGACCGAGTGGCTCTGATGAAAGCAATTCTGGGGTACATTGAAATTGACCTAATTTGGAATTTTAAATGTTGAAGGGGGATGTGTGGAATAACAATTAGAATTTTTCAAAATCCTAAGGATTTTTATGTGGTCCCAAGCTCTCCTTAGGAGAACGTTGATATGTGGTTTGAAAGAAAAGGTTTCATCCAAGGTTAGCCAGAAGGTTGCAGTTTTGGAGTCACTGATAGTGTTGTTAAGAAAAGTAGTTTATACGGGATGTTCTCTTTTATCATAGAAGGGAAACAGTACAAAATAATGTTATTCTTGAGGGGTTACTTTGAACCGTCCAATTAGCCCACCAGTTTTCAACATCGTATATGTACCTTTGGATATAGATGATGGCATTAATGTGGGAACTACACGTAGACCAAACGGTAATGTCATCAGCAAATTGACTGACGCTGGTATTGCGGGGATTATTGCAGGGGAGGTAGCTGACATAAATAGAGTAAAATAGGGGACTGAGGACAGAGCTTTGAGCGGTACCAACAATAATTTTGAAAGGGGCAGACTGAAGGGAATTAAAGGAGATTTCCATTTAAAGGATACCAGAGTTTGTCTACGCAGCATTATAAGTCTCTTCAGACAGACCTGAATACAAATTATTTAGGATCCTGAAATCTGATTGGTCCATTCATTTTTCTTCAGAAGGCACAAAGCGAATGGGAAGTAACTACAGTCTCGTGTTGGTCTGTTCTATTTTTGGCCTAGGTTGGTTTGTGCTGTTTTTTTTTTGTGCTTCTTTTTTTCGAATTCGTTGTTATTAAAATTCTCCCAAAGGTGAGATTACGACTTGTCTTAATGTTATATCAAGTTGTATATGTCACAGATTCCGAAGAAAATGGATACATACATAATGAGAATTCGATACGTAAAGCTAATAAATCAGCAAATTTTCTTTTCTACCATGGAAACGTCAAACTTGGAAGTCACAAGCCTCGTGAACATTATAGTCTATAGTACACCCGCCCCTATGTAGCTCGAAATTCGACACACCCGTGTCTCTTTCAAAGTCATTATTAAAGGCGAAGTACACAGATGGATTCGCTTGTGCAAGAAAGTGATTAACATTTAGTTAACTCCACAAACAAGCTGCTCCTTGTATATTTCCTCAAGTATTTGTATATTTTCTAAATTGTGTATTTTCTCATATTTTCCTTTATAAGAAGCACCGCCACTGTTTTTTTTTTTTTTTTAATGAAGTCCACACCCAGCAAGTTAAAATTATGTATTTCAAATATGCCTAAAAATATAAGAAAAAATAAAAAATTCACCGGAAATCCGCAACTATCCAAACTGTTACCGCAGAACAACCGACCATTGCCTACAAAAGGGTTAAAAACCTAAACGATTTCCCTAATTAATCAAGGTTTACCAGTTCTGGCGAACACGACGAAATAGGTTCAGACGATGCTTATATCTAAATGCTCTTTTAGAAGCAATGAAGAATATTTATAACCTTGCCGCAACCAACGGCATGCCAATGATGAAGTTGCAAAGTAAAAAGACAAGAGAGCAGAAACTGTTCGAGCTTGGTCATAAAAAAAAAACCCAACAATGAAAATACTCAAAACTTCGCAAATGTGAAACCCTAAATATCTTTCGCATGAAATCACGAAATCATGACTTAGGGCTTTTCCTAAAAGACGTACGAATTTCTGAATGAACGTCAGAGAGTGTCACCGCCCACTATCATTTTCTTGCCTTCTTGCTTTTACACTTTATCGGTTGGGTTTTGTGATTGGTTACAAACGGAAAACGGCTTCGTGCATAATTAGGAAGTATGGCGTGAGGTAGCGGAATGAATTTTGACGGAGTAAGGAGTTTTGACGGCTTAATGGCTTCAGGCGGTGTAAGGGCTTCAGACAATGAAATGATTTTTTGACAGGGTAAGTATACTTAACGTTGCACAATGGTCTATGGCGAAATGCCACATGGCGTGACATGATCACTTTTGGCAACGACTGTAATTTTCAAGGTTGGATACGTTTTAAAGCCTTAAGGACTTTTGACAACAAAAGTAATGGAATTAATTCTGACGGCGTGAGGAAAGTTGCTGAGAAAAGTACTTTCTACAACCGCATGGAATTAGTTTGACGACTTAATGACTTTTGACGACCAAAGTACTTTTGACATCGGAGTCAATTTTGACGTCGTATGGACTTTTTGACGACAAAAGTAATTTAAAAAACGAAATAAAATTTCGAGGCGTATGAATTTTGATGTCTTCATGGCCTTTACAGCAAAATACGGTTTGAACGTTTCTGACGGTTCAATGAGTTTTTAAGGCTTAATTACTCGGGACAAAAGGCGTACCATACTGATGATATGGTAAAGAAGTTGTCTATGAGTAAACTTTCTGTTCATATATGCAAATCACTTACATTTTGAGGATCAGGTAATTATAGCTATTCCAAGTATTGTACCAGATCGACTACATCAGTTGAAATTCATGGTGTACATACACAAATTTACACAGCTCGATAGCTCTACCAAATTATATCTCGCTTGAACCACTAGCAACTGCTACTGTTTCGGCCCAATATTCATATCCAAGTGTTAACCTCATATACACAGTGGACATGAGAGAGAAAAACACGTTACCACTAACTGCATGTTTAAAATTTCTTGTCTTGCCTAACAGAACAAAACGTAAAATAAATACAAAATTGAACAATGTGAGTAGACGATTAATGGGACTGCATTAATAAAGAAATGTTAGAACGACTAGAAGTAAAACAAACTTTGTATTAAAGCATAAACACATAATATCAACATACCGTCAATGAATTATTCCTGTTATTTTGAATCCAACATTTGTCACCTCCAAATTTACTGTGCAAGTATGTAGGATCTTCCATGCTAGGATTTGTTATAAACTCCTCTGATAATGTGACTGGAATAGCACACTCTGCGTGAATACAGGAAGATAATTAATAATTCACATTTGTAGAATGAGTTCATCGAAAAACAGTTCAAGTTTACTCGGAGAGCCTGAGTGACAAGGTCATTATATTGACTAATGAACCGAACAATGAAATTTGCAAATAATGAATACCATTATAATTTCTCTTTCATCCAAGTCATTTTCAAATTTTCTTTATTCAATTGGTTAAAAATACAGACTGTGCATGAGTGTTTTGATATATTATCTTGAAATTATTAATGAAGAAAATAAAACAGCTATGCATTTAAACATTTCAAACCTGTGAAACCATCAGCTCAATTATATGGTCACTCACCTGGTAATTCATCTATATTGAATGGTTCACACTCTGCAATTTTATGGAAAAAAGTGGAGGAAACGTTGAACATCATAACTCAAATATGGTAGCTAATAGTAACATTATAATGAAAATGACATTGAAGAGCTTCATAAAATAACAGAAAACAACCCCCTTGCATCCACAGCCGCATTTTCCAAGGCAGTAAAATGGTCCACCACGAAACCATTTATATGTTAATGATTAGTGGTCAGTTCATTTGTTAGTGATGTTAGGGCTATAATATGTTGCATATATATTTGTCGGTGGTTAAGAGCTGCATGGTGTGGTGGATTAGACTTTCAATATAAATTAGACTAGTAGATTAGACTTTCATCGATATTGCAAACTCCATAAGTTTGTTTTGTCATTTTTTGTTCCATTTTTTGTCCCACCGTAATGAAAGAACGTACAGTGGAAAAAGACTGTTCAAATATGTACCCTACATACGCAATGCGTGCTCTTTTTATAAGAAAATGTAAAATAAAATAACTAATGTTTAACTTGTAACTTTATTTTTACACATTTCCTAAATATTCAGCAAACATTAAACCAACTAGTCCTCAAACACTTTCTGTAATGTGCTAAAGTCATGTCTCGGGAACACCCTTTTCTGCAAGATAGAAAATGAGGTAATATCGAGACATACCACAATGGTTTGGCTTTGTTTTTTTCTCTCGAAGAAACTTTATCGTGTGCCATCTCCTGTGAGGATTGGCTGAATAAACTATTATACTACAGTTTGGGAGATAGATCCAATATGTTCAAGTTCGGTTAGAAAATATGTACTTGAGACTTTTCGACAAATTATTATTGAAATGATTAAAAATCCTACGCTTTAGAGGATTAGTTTATATTCAGCATTCTCAACTCACACCAAACATATACCAACACATAAATTTCAACACCTTATTGCTTTGTCATGTTAAAATTTACTTTCAAGTTTAATTATAATTTGTCACTAAAGAAAATAACGACATTACTTTGGTGCTGAAGTTGCACATTGATGTACAAGCAAACGAATTCACGCCCAACCCAACAGGACAAACTTTTGAGAAAAACGGGAAGTAAGAAACAGCACTGAAGAAGTGACTGACTGACTGATTTGATTGATTTGATTTTATAACAAATATCAGTTAAGTTGATATTGATATTTAAAACCATCACATAAAGTAGAGTGCGGCATACTATTTTGTTTGAATGAGGTGAAGACAAAATTGCATTTTTCATTGTGTTTGATTTGGGTTTAGGATTGTTTTACTCCTGAATTATACTTCTGGACATGGTTTTCTGAATTAAATGAAAGGTACACCGAGTACCAGGACAACGGTGTTAGTTTATTGATGATGTAGTCTTTGTAATCTCTTTTTCTATATAACATGCACATTAAGAACCAGAGCAGCAGCGTGTGTTTACTTGTAGTATAATGCAATTTCTATTCCATATAACAATTAAGATTACGAACACCGATTATAGACAGTTATTCTGATCAATAATACCATATTGAATATCGATTATGGGTGGTCCAAAACTAACCCGTTTCTTTTCGTACGAACAGATCCGTATCGTAATGATGTGCATTCTTTAGTATTAATGCTAACCGACCACGTGTGTTTGGAGAGGTAGGGTACCATTTGCAGGTCTGTTCATAATCAGGAGGGACTGCTCTGCGATACCTTATGGTGGAAATTCAAGTACAATAAAAGGAGAGGATTTTTAATCTTTTGGACTGTGCAGAAATATTTAGAAAATCACAGTAACCACTATTTAACACTTGGATACAGCATTTGGCAAAAGACATTTGGATACGACAAGTATTCATTATTTTTTTACAAATATTGTCAATATGATGATAACAATATGATAATAATATTGACAAGGTTATTCATGTACCAAAACATGAGGTCTGACCATGCTTCTTTCTTGAATAAGTTTACAAATTATTCCATTGGGCGATATGCTTGCCAGTTAGTGACCCCTCTACACCACTGGAATGTCTTCACTAAAAATGTTATACATCGAAATGCTAACGTAATAAAGCTACTTGACTTCAAGCTACTAAAGACTTGAGTTGGAAATAAAAAGAACAAAGGGGAAAAAAGCAAAATGCAAACCGTCAACATCAGCACATAACACAAAACATTAAGAAAATGCTTATGAAGATAAAGTTTCAACAGCAAACAATTTGAAACCAATGTAAGATGAAGAGGAAAACAACATAACAACGGATGTGACAGATGAGAAAACCCTTTAACTGTAACAGTGACTGTTGACTATGAATAACACTATGAGAAGGGACAGTATTCGGAAACTGAGGCAGATATCATCAAACGGTTATCAGTGATTTCAGCCTACTAACTACTATGAGAAGATGACCAGTAATTGAGCATAGTAACAGAGGGAAGAATAAAAGAGATTCAAGATGCTAGTTGGAAGAAGACCTTTTTTTTATTTAGGTACTATCAAAAGATTTAAATGATAAAAAGAACAGAAACTGTACTCTACTGTACCCACATCGAATAACTTCAACTCATCTACTTAAGTCTAAATTACAACCTACGCGCTGTAAAAGGACATTAAACTCAATATACCACATATACTCACACAAATGAAAGACATTGGAAGGATCTTTCGTTCAAGCAAAATTCTGCACAGTCTTCTTCGGAAATAGAGTCGCCAGAAATTCCACTTGGTTCGAAAGTGTCTCGATCAAGAAACTCGTCAAAACTCATCGTATATGGCCGAAAATTACTTACCACTATATTAGAACCTTTGAAGACAATTAAACATGTCTTGGTAAGCAACACTTAAACATTAACGTAAGAATTATATGATATGTAAATGTGACAAAAAACTGTTTGCAGCAATATTGAGGTATATACACTGAGAGACTGATGCTTACAACGATGAATATTACAATAGTTCCATTCAACGGATCCGTTTGGTAAACTACTAAAACACCAGGGCTTTCTTTTACCGTCTGGATTCCGGCAGACATTTTGGGAAAAATCTATGGTAGAAATATAACAGACAATAGAAAAATAGAAAGTAGTAAAGTATCAAAAATATACAAAAAGGAAACAAACAAAAAAATCCTGTTTTACAAGTACGTAACGTAGAAGCAAATGGAACATTCATTTCTTTGATAATTTGTTTGAACTTTACATTTTTCACAACTTAAAACTTATCTGACCCAAAACTAAATGATAATTGATATATCTTCATTTTGAAAGTAAAATATTGCTGAGTGCTAAGAGGAGTGAATTAAACATAAACAAAAATTTTTGGGAATAATCATCTTAAAACCTAAATTAATCATTCCCTTGGATTACAATGAGTATGTCAGTCGGAGTAGTCAAAATTCTTCAGGTCACCGAGAAGTTATGACCTTCCTATAGACTGGCTTGTCCTTTGTGAACTAATGGTGTCAAAATAACTTAGATGAGTATCAAACATATTTCTTGTAATTTCTAGTTACACGTTTATCGCAGGGAAATCATGGAGTTATTGATACCATGAACTGTTCAGTGAATGTGTCAAGTATGCTTGTAACCTCATGGTGAGCCAACCTGCTATCATATGGATCTGTTCAGTCATATATCATGACTAGAGTACACAGTCACACTTTTTTTTTTTATAATACTCAAGACAAACCAAGTGGTTTAGGAGGAGTCATTACAGTAACCATGTGAACTTTATATATAAACTCGAGCCATTAATTTGAATTGTTACCTGTATCAAGTCATATTTGATAAATGGTTAAACAGTCAGTGTATGATGGTTAACTGGAAAGTTTGTTTTAAATCCATCATGACATATATAGAAGGTAGCTTTAATCATTGTTGAACCAATTCAGTTTCAATAGCATTTCTTTAAGCAATACCAGCTATGGCTTACCACCGAGTTAAGTCACGCAGCCTATAAACCAGACCCACTCCTGGTGTCCTGTTCTCTCTACCTTTAATATCCAATGGTCACTTGACAGGTTTATTTATTTATACTGCTCACCCAGATGTATCATAACTTTGGTCTTTTACAAAACATTATGCATAATATGAATTTTATGCACCATATGCATAGAACGGTATGCATCAATTGAAGTTTTGAAAGGTTTTGTGATTAAATTACTCTTGAGCATCAGATTAACTAAATTTCTACCTGTGATGAATAGAAGGCTAGCAGCTTGCCTTATTGTACATAACTTACCATCATTTGTCCATAAATCTTGTTACAAAGATATGATTTAGTCAGTAAAAAAGCACAATACTTCCCTTTAAGAAAGGAACTTCAAAAATTACATTTTAATTCTTTTATCTAAGACAACTTACTAGACAATGATGTGCTCTTTAAATTGTCGAAGAAATGCGTTGGGACATTCGACCATGGAATGCACTGGCAACCATTTTCAGTGTAATTTGCACCTCCTGCATAAGTTGTGCCATTGTCTGTATAGCAGCTAGCTAAATCTGAATGTTTGGAAGGTATGGAAGCCAAAAAAGTTAAATATCGCTGGTCTTTGTCAGCAACAATACATCTTCTCCTGATAAATATGATAATATAAAGAGAATATGACAGTATTACCAACACTAAGACCCTTTGGTGACACTGGCAATAATGTAATGACACGCAATTAGCAATGTGATATTACGTTAGAAATAGTGGCACTTCGTTTTATCCTTGTGTCTGCCGTGTTGTGATCTCTGGTCAGAGGAGCAAAGCTATGAAATTTTTCACAGGAAAAACTCCGTGTTATATGTTATTTTTCATCTGACATCATCTGCAATTTTTTACCATTGGTCAAGATTACCGTAAATATTA
The DNA here is from genome assembly GCA_021234535.1 of Stichopus chloronotus. Taxonomy (NCBI): domain Eukaryota; kingdom Metazoa; phylum Echinodermata; class Holothuroidea; order Aspidochirotida; family Stichopodidae; genus Stichopus; species Stichopus chloronotus. The sequence continues at coordinate 18,642,721 of CM037845.1, read as the reverse complement.
TTTTCTACTTACATGTTAAGTTTTGTATACTGTAAAGATAGAGCAAAGGTCTGAAGAACACAGTACACTTGAGATATCGTGTAGGGAATAATCACGGACACTTACCTAAGCAAGCTGGTTGGACACAATTTCGGTACAAAAGAGAGCTTCCATTGGTTCTGGTAAAGCAGAAAGGCCACTTAAAGAAGAGGCTGACATGGCGACAAAAATTTTCCGGTAAGTCTTTTAAATAAAAAGAGGACGATATAGATTAGGTGACAATTCATTGCTTAAGATTAATTATTTGTACCTTTTTTAAATAATGACAATTAAGACTGCAGTGATGAATATGAAAGATAAACATTTTCTCCTATGTGAGAAGTGATACCCCATTGCATAGCTAAATTTAATTTTCAAGCCGAGAGTGAAGTATATGGCTATGATTATGATGCTTGAATGAGGATCAATACTATGTGGTAATGCTGGTGAACAGTAGCTTGGGTAGTTTGGGGTTTAGTAATGCTGACAATCCTTTATGCATGGGCTCTTTGGTACTTATAAGTTCACAGGTCGATCACTAAACCATACTTAAAAATAGTCTGTATAGTCTGTACACTTGTGAGGGCTAATCCTTAGTAGAAATGTTTCTTACACAACAAATCCCTCTGTAGCACTATATTACCAATAGCGAATATTGCCATTTTTATCCATATCACTAATGATGAGAGTCGCCAATCATCTTCCGGTGTCGAAACGCGTCCAGCAATAGCCTACCAGCAATAGCTTACCACAGAGTTAAGTCACACATCCTTAAAACCAGAACCACATTGGGTTTCCTGTTCTCTCTACCCTTTCATGCCGAAAGGTCACGTGACAGGTTTTACTATTTTTTACTGTTTACCCAGACATATCACCACTTTAATAACGTCACTGAGTTCTCGAGAGTCTACCACTTTATTTTACACACCAACTTCACAACAAGTTGAAGATCAACTATCAATGAAACTTGAATGAACCTTTGCAGAGTTCTGAATCAAAATTATAGCTCTTATATTAATTGATTCTAGTCTTTTATATGCAATTTAATATCAGTCAGTATTCAAAGTGATTGGTAAGTTAAAAGAACATGTTAAGATACTGTGTTAGATGTTCAGAGCTTTAAACATTTACGATTAGCTTTACAAACATGTAAGAAATTTTACAAATGCTGTTTGTCAGTAATATTTTGATTGAAAGTGTGCATGCGCACATTACACAAAAATTTTCCACATATCCATGCAATTTTCACAGCTAAACGTATGTAGCCCTTTTATTAAAAATTATCAAGGCAAGTTCGACAATTCTACAAATAAAATGTCAATAAATCAAGATCGTGAAATTTCTTTAAATCAAGTAACTAAGTTTAACTAATAAAGTGAACATTTCCTACATGAGTCCAGAGTTTCATGAAGATTGACATTACAATTATTTAAGAACTTTTATTTAACATCAATTCAAAGTAAATAACCGCAAATTAGCGAAATCAGTATTAGACCAACGTTGTTTTTATCTTTATTGCATTCATTTTCATCCATTTACTAAAAAACTACTTTAGTAATGATCTGACATTTCTGAGTTATCTTTCACAATGTGAAAAGGGCATAACATGATCTTTGGTATGAGACAAATGTCTCCATAAAATTCTGTACACATTTACGAACCATTGTAACATATATCCAATTCCATTAGGTTGTGAAATGTACACATGTTGTATTATTGTCACCGAAAACATGCCCCGATCCTTAAAATGATTGCAGTGTATCAACTTACTTCGTGTTTGTAAAAATGCAACTTCATTCCAGTTCAGACAGCTCTCTTCGGTGGTGTAACTTATACTTGAAAATCCAGCATTTCTGTCAAGACAGTCTCGGAAACCAACTGTGGAATAATAAAGTATTGCCAAGTGCCCTCTTGTTAATTTTGTCTAATTGACTTACTTTGGTATTATTCCACTCGTTCAATTGGAGTAACAGACTTCACACGGGGAATCTACTTCATAGATTAATGTAATCACTACAAAGGAAAAGACTTGTCCATGATTGGAAGTGATATACACCTATGAAAGTTGACATTGTATTTTAAGTACAAAGAAGCAAAGAATGTCTGAAAACATGTACGGTAGAATCAAACCTGCATGTTAAAATGGAGACATTGACATTACTTCATTTACAAATTAAGCATGTTCACGACTTCAGATGAACATAGCATTGGATCTATTTTAGAAAATGTCTCATTGTTACACTTCACTAGAGATAAGAAAAAAATTAAAACAACTATCAAGCACGTAGTACTGTTGATCTTAAGTCCTCTATCTGAGAGATCTTATGCAGACTACTTTTATGACATGATCATTGATGGTACAATATGTATGCATCAGGTTCAATGAAATACGCAAGTGTCTATGCGTAATGCGTAAATATGGTTGCTCCATGTATGTGGTAAAATGTGAAGTTGACAAACGATAACATAATTTGATTTATCAGCAGAAATGTCTCAGCTTTTCGATGCTAATTTTTACAGATACAGATTCTTTTTTATGTGCGTCAATTAAACTGTAAGTCATGTTACAATACACAGAGGAGTTATGATGCGATGGTGTTAGCCTCAATGATTACCCTACCTATATATCTTAGATATTCCATACAACTTATCCATATGTTTGGAGAATTTGTGGAGAATTTTTTTTTTTTTATCCCACATAAGTTACTGCTGCTCCTTTCCACTGGAGAGGAATCTCAGCTATTCAAACCATGAAAGTAAAGGATGGGCCAATTTTGTCCACCTGCACATCTAATATTTATTATTTTATTCTGTAAAAGCGAGAGTGTGCTGCATTTCCTTCGAGTAACAAATTAACAAAATAAGGTAAATGAACTAGCTGTTCAGAAAATGTTTCCAATTCTTGAAAATTAAACTTGATGTAAAGTCAATTGTTAAAGATTAGAAACACTGGTGCCTAATATCACTAAACTTCCACCACGTCACAATCATAGTTGTTTTCTAGTCTTGTTTGGAAGAGACAACGATATCTGGCAATCTATGAATGTTTTAAGCATAAGCTGTCAAATAAAACACATACAGGAAACTTAAAAAAGACCTGGAAGATCCGGAAGAACTGGAAGATCTATATGGGAATGTTGCATAAAACGTGGTCCACATTAGTGGACTATCTTCAAGAATTAAATAACGCGTTCTACGTTACTAAATGGCGTTGATGCCACCATATATTGTACCGTTATCGTGTCCAGTGGATAGTAAGCCCAGTCGATAGTAAGGTGACGTTACCAGCGGATCATAAGCCAAAGCCAGACAGGAGTGAGAAGTCCAACAACAGTACATAAATTTGAACGATGTATAGACGTAATATTATTAATACGACTAGAATTACTTTGCATTGAAAGGTGAACTTACGAATACCCCAAAGAAAATAACAGTAAACCAAAAAAAAAGAGACTCTTGTTGTTAAATATGGTATATGTTTTAATATTCTCACTGATCAATGCGGGTGTTTTCACGTCAGCAATCACCCCCACAATGAAATCAGTGTGACTCAATGCACAAGAAGCGCACATACATCGCTTCATGCCAAATATATTTTTTTTTTGTGACGGACAAACCTTGACACGTGACTGGCTAGTTTCATGCAATTTCAGAAACAAAACTGTGACAGGCGGTGCAAGTTTCAATATGGAATGGATTAAAGCAAATGTTGAACTTCATGAACAAGACAAATTTATGTCATTAATTGGGAAATATTTGTTAACTTAACAAGGTTTATAAGCTAAGCTGGTAGCTTATGTTAATTCACTTTAGAGCTTGTGTGATTTTCGTTACCTTTACACGCTTTTATATGATTTGTGTGATATCTGATGATCTCAAGTTACTTTGACTTCCACTAAAACAATTGACTTGAGAGAAAAGTTGCTTTCCAACAAAGTTGCTTTGTATCACATATGAGATCAGTCGAAGTTTTCATCCTTGAGATACTCTGGTTTTATCATTTTGACTCTGGTAACTATTACCAAAATGAGGTTCTTAAAATCATTGTGGTAAATCAGAATACCATTAAGGATCAGTCCATAAAGACATTAAATAATTGTTCATCTTCATTTACACCTACTCAAGGTGGTATATTCAAATACTGTGAATGAGATCAGTTCAAGGTGGCATGTTGATATCTGGTGAAATTAGATAATCTTTCCAACTGACCAAAAAGCAAACATTTTTGTACTCAATGTAGCCTATTCGCATACCAAGTATGAAATCAGTCATAGCTTGTATATTAAGATATCATGTTTACAATAGAGGTACAAGACACACGCACACACACCGACAGACACATCGGCTTGTATTTATACAAGGTTCTGATTACCATCAAACCTCAAATTAATTGAAATATTAATGGCAGGACAAACTTGCATTTTTGATCTTCATCGGTTCCATCGAGACAGTCAGGTAGACCATTAGTTTTCCCCTTTAAACCTACACAGTGTCCATCTCCACAAGCAAACTGGCGGCTGTCACACTGGGCTGCGGACCAACAGAAAATGCTCGAGGTAAAGTAATTAAAACAACAACCTCTTATTTGATTACATATGCAGTTGTCAGTGGACCGAGGATCCTTAGATTCTGTACGACGTGTTATGGAATAGCTAGTGAACCCATTTGTCTGTTCAAACTTCCTTCTTAGCAGTCTTTATTACATGCAAGTGATGAATGTATCTAGAAAATAATTAAAAGATCACATACTGAATACATTAGGTAAAGTTTCATCCTCACTATCCGTCTTCTAGATATCTATGCTGTCTTTACTTTTTCTATGAAAGGATCATACAAGAATGTCCCTTAAATGTTAAATAGACACATAACTCAAATGTGAAAAGACAACACTGTTATGAACAGTTATTCGATGCTTCCATCTACGTTCAAACTTGGGTGCCTTAAGTAGGTGCAAGATATAATTCCATTTATTCCGAGTTGACAATTTTCCCTAAGTTTAGTCACTTTATGCAATGCAAATGAGTTAGTACCCTGCATCGTCTCAGTATGTAGCATCGTATGTGGAGCGGGTGAGGGGTAGTTGATGTTAGAGATTCAACATTACTCAGTAAGTACGGTTTTATATGATTTATTCTGTGAGCGTGATCAACGTGTTTACACGACGGCGGCCATATTGTTAATCTCAGGATGCACTATTGAGAGAGGGAGCTCTTGCAAAACACTAATCTACATGTCCCTTCTTTAGTATGAGGCCTTTACATGCAATAACTGTTGTGAGTGAAAAAGTTCATGCAAGAAAGACATTGCTTGTAAAACCATGAACAAGAATTAATAAGAGAACAGAACTAATGTTACGATACTATAAAAAGTGATCATAGATGAAGGTCGAATAGTCAGAGATACCTCTCGAAATATGGTTCAAAATAACCATAAAGTTCAAGCTTTCTTTTTTTTTTTCAAGCAGGTGGTGTACATCTGTTTATCATTCAAACAGTTCCACAGGATATTTTGAGTTTGGTTTTATAATACGACCTGATCTTGTTTTCACAGGTACGCATGAATTTTGGGTGGTGTCCGTGAACCCCTGCACATTTGTTTGTTTTGGAAGAGAAAAAAAAAACAAGTGTGAGGCGAGAAGACTGCCTGTCTCTCTCAGCAGTTGTTGTATCCAAAGTTACAAAAGGTGTCCGTAGGGCAAGGCGACATTAGCCATTCCGTTAAACTTCTGACACCATGCTAGAGATTCAACATTACTCAGTAAGTACGGTTTTATATGATTTATTCTGTGAGCGTGATCAACGTGTTTACACGACGGCGGCCATATTGTTAATCCCAGGATGTACTATTTAGAGAAGGAGCTCTTGCAAAACACTAATCTACAGTTGAAAGCAAATCATTCCTCCTGGGATATTGCTTTTTCCAACTGAATGGGGCTGTCAGCGCGAAAGATTAGGACACAAGAAATACCTTATCAGGACGGAGACCATAATTTTGTAAAGGATTAGAGGCATTTGTCAGAAAGCTCTCACTACGGAATGATTTCTATTGGTTGAGGTGAGCGGGTGGGCAGGGGAGGGTTGGGTGAGAGTTAGTAACGGTAAAGTTTTTTCTTTTCAAACTCCCCATAGGGCGAGAAAATGCACTTCCAGGGTGCAGTTGGGTTGCATGTACCTAGCCTTGAAATATATTCATATCATGTCTAAAATTCATCAATTCATGCAAAAAAGGAAAAAAAATGGTGTTACAGTATCAGGTGGGTCAAGGTGGGTAGTCAATTTCGCACCGTCTTTCATTTGTTTCTTTCAGCATTTGGGAAGTATGTTGGGGTGAACATACAGTGAACAGATTGATGTTGTCTTCATTTTGTTTGTTTCTAATTACCAGGATTACTATGTAAGCTCCATCATTATTGGCACGTAAAGTACAAGACAAGTTGGGGGTGTGCAAAGATCCCCGAATGTTCTAAGCTGCATGTACCCAGCGTTAAAATGAGGAAATCATGTATGCAATTAAATAAAAACAATCTATGAAAAAAATAGAAATACGTTTGATGTAATATCCAGACAAAGTCAAGTAAACGCAGGGCATTTTAGTTGAGTGTGTGTTACAAAATACATCCGTTACATGGCGGTTCTCCATTCAAGATGCCTCTTGTCTCTACCTACCCAGCTGAAAGTCTTTTTCATGAAGTGAGGTGGAGAAGGGTAGAGCAGATAAGACTGGAAAATGCATTACAGATAATCTTGTAATACAGTTAACCTTGTTAACCTTGAACGAGGATAATTCAAGTTGTACCTGAAATTTACAACGTGGTTTAACATTATTTCGCATTATACGTTAAACGGCAGCGTCGCAATCTCCGTGTTGCCATAATCTGCTTCGTGCACTTTAAAAAAAAATGTTGAAGTCGTATTTACAAAAGTTTGGGTATCATCTGACCTTCATGTTTTAAAGCACTTTTGCAAACGTCGACCGCAGTTTTTCTATAAATTCATCACACATGGTTGTGAAACCGCGACAGTTGTGTGAAGAGGAGTTCCCTGAGGTAGAATCACTCTACCAGGTAATCATTACATAAAGGTTCTACGTAGACACAATTTCATTTTTTTCCTAGCGTGGAATGCCTTCTACACAACATTAATCACATCAAATTGAGAAAGAACTTGATTGCACCATGGAGCCACATATTCGAAACTTCACGGTTACTCCATGTGTGTCGAGGGGGGGGGGGGAACTATGTGAGGTGGACAATGCACGGACAATGTTCGAGTTGCTTCGAAAGCAGCATATATAAGAAAAGGAACTGAGCAATTTATTCAGTATTAATTGACAAGAAACAAAACAATACAGTTCAAACAACATTCGGTTCATTTCCAAACCTTACATAGACAGTTTGATCACTTTTTGACTTCTCTGTTACCTCAATTTGATCTCAATTTTCACAGATGAACAATAGGGACCATTCACTCACCAAATTTGAGATTTAAACCGCGTTGCGTTTTGAGATTTGTAAATGTCACAAATGTTGAAGGGAACATCCAGTCATCAAGAGCTAAATGATGGAGTTAACTAAGGGAAAAGGGACTTTTAACGTATTAACGTTGAAGTGCAGACAACGTTGGTCTGAAGTCTTTAGTATTTTGTGTTTAATTTTGAATCCTTACGCTCTCATGAGACATATAAACCAGCTGAAACACACGTAATCTTGTGATCATTTACACACCCATGATGTAATACATACAGATTAAGTCTGACGTTAAGACGAATCTGCCATTAGGTTTGCACACTATGCTTTACCCTGTCTCCACAAACGACAGAATCAATAATAAACACACAAAATTCTCATCTACAACTGTTTCAGTTTCAAATAATGTCTTGGAGAAACATTTGTGACTTTTACTTCCACAGATACGTGAGATTCTATTAATACCCCATGAAATACCATCGCTGATGGAGATGTTAGCTATCAATTACAAAAAGTATTTGTACATCCAAAACCTATTACATGCAAAATGTTAATGGCAACTTCCAATATGTCAGTGTTTGGTCTACAATATTATCCTCGAATCAAAGGGAATCATTGAGTAAATACCAATAAGTTTGCGAAGTGTTAAACAGTAGAACACTTGCTAGTAGAACTGGCAGAACAATAGGCAATGCTTATATTTTACGTAGTCAAGTTTCTCATCCAATAGTTTTCAAAACTGTCGATGTCCTCTAAAGTTTGACATTGAGTTGCTCTGGATGTGAATGAAATAAAAAAAAAACATGGAAGATGTTGGTCCCACATTTAACAAAGTGAATCGTTAATTACTAACTCATTGCCGTTTCCTTATATGTGACACAAGGGGATCTTCTTAGTGTGATCATTTGCTATTGTTTTGAGAAGGAACTTTACAGACTTACAATTGAATTTCATAAAACAACTCAAAATAGCTCTTTAATAGTGAATACTGAGCTGCTGTATCACATGCTTGTTAGCAGTGTTATAAAATGTGAGGACGAACTTGAAAGCATTGCTGCTGAAGTCAGTTACTATTACTTTTCATTGAAAGAAATGTTGGTATAGAATTGTTCTCTCTGCTACAAGTACACGGAATGCCAAAATTCAGTGAAATATCTTACCTGATTCAGTGACGGTAATATTGAAAACAAAGGTGATAAAAACTTTCTGTTGGTAGATCTTAATCCAAACTGCATCATCTCGAACATGTAACCGTTCAAGATAGAAGTCAACTCCAAGATGAATATTTGAATGGTTAAAAAGAACTCTGGAGGCATTTTCTGGATTCACTCCTTCCCCAATGATTAAGAAATTCTCCTTTCCATCAACTCCCTTCAGTTCAATAATGTCCAGTCTTATTACAGATGTTACAGAATCAGTTTTCGGCATCTTATAAATTCCAGTCCACAGACAGGCTCTATTTTGTATAACTTCTGTAATGGTCCATTCAAACGACAGAGACACATTTTCTGTGACGTGCGTACAATTGTCAGGAAGATCCAAATCTGAAATTATGTAACGCAATACGTTTTCTGAGTTTGCTTAATGGGGAAATCAGGGTTCATTTTCGCAATGTATTTCAGTACCATTCTCCACCGGTAAAGTGCAATGAGTTATAGCTAACAAATATGATCAAGATTATCTCAAAAGATGGGGACAATTTCGAGAAACAAGTCAAATTCGCAAAAATATCGGTGAAGAAATCCGAAAGTCTGCAACATCCGTATTCATCGAATCAAATATGTTCAATACTATCGTCTTTTCAAGGTATGAGGAGGTGTGTCTGAACGGTTTCATATGTGGCCTACGTGTGCTGTATGTATCATCAACCATTACTATTATCTTGTTTACTAAGCATTGCGCAATGCACGAACAGCGTGGGAACCGTAAACATTCGGTTATGTTTATTCCTATAACGTCATCTCAGTCTGTGATTGGTCATCGTATAAAGGAGGCTGTCTTGTCTTGTACATGAACGTTTATTTTTGTTTCCGACAATTATTAAAAGTTCTCATTCAACAGTAATTAACACAATAATTACCGTTTCTTCCACCTTCAAACACCTCCCCAACGTCTCTATATTTCGTTGAACAATCAGTTTAGAAAGAAAAATCAACTAAATGTGAATTTTCGCAGTCAAACCCTAATTTCCCTAGTTTTAATGTTAACTGAGCAGAGACGCAGACTAGAGGAATAGGCTCCATTATGTCACTAAGTGAGAATGGTAAATCTTATAATCCATAAATGCTACAGCCTACAGAAGCCTACGTGTGTACTTAAAAATACGTTTATTGTTTATTGTAGTACCATTACGAAATGATCATTAGGAAAAATATCAAACAAGCTTCGTTAAAAATTGTCAAAATTTCACGGCTGCACATACACGGCTAACTTCACGGCTTACTTACCAATTAATTTCTGATTTATATATTTAGCTTCATATCAGTTAGAAGCACATGTTACACCAGATCTAATCATTCCATTGCCTATACACCGACCCCATACAGTCTTGCCTTCAACCTAAAAAGTGAATCACGCAACTGAGTGCGATTATTTTCCTACCAACCTCTAACATGTCTTTTTTTTGTCAGACGTATTTCCATGATTGCAGGTGTAGTGTAACCGATTCAAAGATAGCTAGATAGCTAGCTAGCTAGATAGCTAGACAGCTAGACAGATAGACAGATAGACAGATAGACAGATAGATAGATAGACACTGTGACAATGTCTGTGTCGGTAATGTATTAAATATTTGATAAATGTTTTCCATAGTCTGACTTTCCATATCTTCTTATTCTGCATCCCGTGAATGAATTGCAGCTGATGTATTGTGTATTCATATGTCATAGGAGACTGGTTTTATTCTCAAACCAACGATGAAAATATTTTGGTAATTTAAGGACTTTCACTACGTGTAAATGAAAAGCCTTTCCCTACATGTGCATTGGTATACACCGATATGGAGTGCCCACGAACAGTACCTCGAAATGTACCGTCAAAAACAGTTTTCTCTGAAGTCTGAGATCTTAAGTCCACCGGGGAATCTCATGCGTCCCCCTGAACTCGAACCCCTTCCTTTTTTAGTCTTCTTTACCCTCTATTTCTAGAGAAGAGTATAAAATGCAACATCCCTTTCATAAAAAAATCGCATGGAACAAACATAAGGTTGATGACATATCGGAATAAATAATTGCGTCATAACAAATCATAATTATCATTTTTGAATTAATGCTAACGAATGAAACATTTGTTAAATGAGACATCAAATTAAATTTATCTTTCCTTTACGCTTTTGCATGTAATTGTAAAACACAGAACAGTACTTTTTCTCGTTCAATTTCAGGTTCTTTTGTGAGTATGCGAGATCGTTGTACTTTTTACATTCTACTGCTTGAGGACAGCGAATACAGAGATATTCATATCTTACCTGCTGTTGATGTCAGGTGGGCTATGAATCCCAGATTATCAGGTTTTTTTATCTCATAAAACAAACGCAAGGTATTAGATGGCCACGTTATCTCTATAGAGTCAAAATGTGTGGTATATATGTGAGAAAAATGTAGTTTGTAAGCAGAACCGATCACAAGATTTGAATTAACCAGCCAAGCCTCCACATGTGCCACAATCTGGGTATTGGGACGTCCAATCACAATCCATATCACACTGTGAACAGGATAGTCATAGTGATATGGGTAACCAGGTGATGCAATCAGAGATTCCTCTGATGGTTCCAGGAAGATATCTGGGGAGAAAGATCGACAAAAAGAACAGACATAAAACAAATGACCTTGAAAATGAATCAATTAAATGTCTATTACATTATTTCCTAATATTATCTTCTTGTTAATCACTGAATACTACGAGGAAAAGATTTCTGGAAAAAAGAGACTTTAGCATCCTGTCATTGTCGAAGATATTACATTTAAATGTAATGTTATATTGCATACTCTCTTCGGAAAGTGCTTTCTTTGTACAAGCACAATCTGAATTAGCTTTCCATAACTAATTTTGTGTACCACAAACAGCTAATAGAACTTTGTATTTGTTCTAGAAATTGCTGGGGAATAATAAAAATTGTACTGTAATTGTTAGAACAAACAATACCTAAGCAATACCTGTTAGACAGTGATTGCATGACCCTTTGTAGAAATTGAAGACCACGTGAGAAGTTACCAATGTACTTTTATGTTAGATATTCTTCACAAAGCTTCAGAAAATGATTGCACAAAATGTACACAAATTACACTTTTCTGACAAACTTACTCAATACTAACAAACTTATCAAAGTTTAAACCTTCTTTTCCACTGAGTCGAAGAGTCCTGGCTTAACTGAATCATATTCTACTGGATCAATCATGTAAATGAGTAGCGTACATACTGTTTTACTGTGGGGAAGAAAATGTTAGCTCTGGTACGTAGCTAGTTTTAGTCAATGATGCTGCGTAACGTTAAAAGATGCAGACAAAAGAAAGAAAAAGAAAGCAGTGTATTGTTGTGGTTTGGGGGAACCTATAGTTATATGATTCGAGGTCATTGTGAAGTTGACCTGTTTGTTAATGCAGTTTGATGTCTATCTCCTCATTTCCGTTTCTGTAGTTGTTGCAAACAACAAAAACTTCATTTGCAAGATTGCTGTCAAGGGTATGAAGCAATAACAATGGACAACTATCATATCCACCATCAACTCTGTTGTCTATGCTTTGCAAATGCAACCAATGCACTATGTCACTCTAACTGGATGGCACGTTATGTCACTTTAATTAAATGTTATCATGTTTTCCTCCATCTAATTTACCAATCGATTTTCAGACAATTGCCAACTGAGTAAGTATTGACAAAATTCAAATGAGACTGCAGATCCGTGAATGATTAATGCCGACTGTTACTAAGTCCGCTTGTATTCTCATTTCAAATCAATACATCAGTCTTACCGTGTTTTAACAAAGATGCTCCTTTTCTTTGTCACTCTGGTTTTACATAAAAAGACAGATCTCTTAAGTTACGCTTCACTTAAATCTTTTTTATGTTCCAGATGAGGTCTTTTTTCACTTTTGAAATGTTTTATGTAGTGTTGACTGACATCTCACAAATGCGATAAATCAAGGTAAGTGATGGTAACCACGGTTGTGCTCAAAATTATCAAGCAGGTAAAAGAGAAAAAAAAAAAACAGAATTAGGAGGTCGATCAATATAGGTACAGATCATTACTGTACTTTTAATGAAGGCTCCTATTAATAGGCCCCAGAAGCAAAGTACATAACCTATATTTCGTTTTTCTTTTCATCCTATTGTTCACACTCAGGGAATTAAGCAGATTAAATGGCACGAGAGTAATACACCCGAATGAAATACACTGGCTGCTTAGAATGAAAATGTTAAAGTCTTATCTTTTATATTAATTTCAACCTTTTTATTCTATTCATCGTAGAAAAAAAAACACACACAAAAGAAGGGATCCATAAGAGTAAATAGTGATTTTTATAATTCATGAAAAGCGAGTGTATGATGGAAAGTAACCTAAAAAGTAATATTTCACTCACAGAATATTGAACAAACAGTATGGTTTTAATAGCCTATTAATATGACAACATATTGTTCTCTTTTACACGGTCGGGAGATAAATTGCTGGTAAATCAACCAGTGAATAAGAGGGGTTGTCTGTATTGAGCTGTTTCAATTCTGAAATGATATACAGTAGTGTTTGATTATGAAGGAAATGGTTAGTAGGATTGGCAGTGCGTATACATTCTTTATCTATGTGGTCAATGCATGCAAGAAGTTCAAAAGGAACATGTAAAAAAGAGAAGAAAAAACGCGGCGTACACTATTTAAACGAGTATGAGTTTCAACTGAGCTTTCGGAATACAACTTAACTAAGAGGGCAATCCGAGTAGCTGCATATCTCATCCTATCGTTTTCCATGATCAGTCGATACTCATCATTCGCACATTCACACACTGCACAAAACGCAAGGGATAAGGGGGAGGGGTACTACATTTCAATTTTGGGTAGCCACCGACCAAGTGAAAAGTTTATTCGACTTACCATTTACATGGAAGTCGTGACACGATTGTCCAAACATTTTATTCCATACGAAATTTGACCTTAGGAATCTGACCATTGACCTTCGACTTGACATTTTGGTGGTAGAATTTACCTCAGACCATGATCACCTATTGAAATTTGTAGTATTTAATCCAACCTTTGTCCTCTGCATTTCGATCATCGTTTCAAAAACACATCAAAATACAATGTGAAATTGAGATATTGCATACCCGTCATACATTTGAAGAATCCATAAAAAAAAGCCATTTTGGATTAAAACATGCAACTAAAATCATAGTTTCGCTAATTTGATCGTTGGCCTCTGACGATTGGCCTTCACTGTTACATTTTCAAGGGAGACACAGATTCAGACAATGGGTCACCACCTTCATCGACACTAGGGACTGAGATTTGCAACAGCAGCATCTCGTCCCATACATTACTTGTGCTGGGATGACATACGAAACAATTTGATAGAAAAAGCAATAACAGACAGGAGTAATTTTTTAACCTGTGGTTAATGAAGGAGGTGGTGATTCGGAAAAATACTAGCACGTTTCAGATTTGGTAAACACTGCGTATGGTAAATTGAGTCAAATTTGCCGATTTTTAAGGAAAAAAGATCGATTTTGCCCCAATATTGGTATTTCAGACATATTGTGAGAAATATTTCGGCATTTAATTTCAAAGACTTATCTCAGAATGTAATATTTAAGGTATGTATCGCTTTTACAGTAAAGAGAGTAACATTTGCAGATTTTCAAGAAAAAAATGCCACAAAATTTGTATTTCAAGCATATACCTTGAGACCTTATAGAAAAATTAACTTAAAGCTTTGTAAGGACTTACCCGAGAACACTATGTTCAACATTTTCTTACTGTTTTGGTAAGTAAAGTGACATTTACTGACTTTTTAGGGAAAAAGCCAATTTCGCCCCAAAATTGGTATTTCAAGAATATCGTAAGAAGTGTTTGAGCATTTAATGAAAAATTTTGCAAGGACCTATCTAAGAATGTAATAATCAAGGTATATCGCTTTCATAGTTCGGAGAGTGATTTTTTCTGATTTTTGAAAGAAAACTACTGTTGCCACCAAACAAAACTTAAAATTTGGAAAATAAAATGTTCCCTTAAGAAACAAAACAAAAACAAACATTTATTTATTTATTTTTAACTTGATTTATCGTGGTTGAAATAGACTAGCATGTCAGCTAGTCAAACTGATAATGTCACCAAAAAAAATAATAAGTAGAGTAACACTAGGTGTCATTTTACTCGTTTTGAATCGATCGATATATTTAACTACACAAACGATGGAAACATTAATCGAAAATCATTACAGTCGGAAAATCATACTATGCAAGTAATCTACTGATAATGATAGTATTTTATATCATGATAGCAGTATATGTGAACTCTGTCCATATGTAGTACTAAACAATCACTTCTGACCCTTGTTGGGATTAACGTTCCTTTAATGCAAAGTCCTGATTTTTACTCACTTATTTTATTCTTAATATGTTTAAAAGCCACTCTTTCAATATTTCAATATGTGGTATATCTGAAAGGTATAAATAACACAACCGGTAATGCAGTACATTACATTTTCTGTTTATGTTACACGCTATAAGTATTGCAAATGTCGTTTTCATGTTTTTTCAATTTTGTAGCAGCTCATCGTCCACATTATTTCAAGGTTTTTTTCTTCTTAGCTTGCACTTTAAGTTTTCCAAAGTTGTTAGTAAGGTTGAAAAAAGAAAGGAACAAAGTTCATAAAACACACTGATCTGATGATGGTCAATACAGTACTTACGGCATTGGTTGAAGGAGAAGTCTTCACATCTTGTTCTGTAATGACAGGTATTCATAGACTGCTGATTCTGATCTTCATAAAAGCATTGGTTTCTAGTCGTGTCTGTTTGGGAGAAAGTAGAGATCTACAGAGCATAAGTATATCCCTATCACATCTCAGTCTCTTTCACGAATTTTCTCTGAAAAAAGGACTGAATACTGGAAACCGTAAAATTGCTAAACTTTGTAGACTTTTTTCACATCAAGATTTCAAAACTTAACAGATGAATTTGTTTTGCTCCCAGTTGTGAAAGTATGAATACATTTATCTGTACCTGCACACCAATCCCATTCACTGGTGAGTCATGCAAACGTCATACCGTGGGCTCAATATGCATGAATGAATATAAATTTATTTAAAAGGAAGAGTACTACAACTTAGTGGAAAAAATCTGTGAGAAAACACACAAGATTGTAGCATTTCAGTCAGATGGTGTCTGGCAAAAACCAGAGTGTATACAGACACATGTATGTCATGGAAACTGGACAGTTATTGCACACCATGGAAAACTACACAGTGCTGTTTAAATCTCTGATGTATCACCAACTAAACTGACTTGTAAAATACATCAACGACTACATTATGGCATTGCTTAATCTGCCTTTAGATTCATTCAAATATTTGGACTATGAAACTTAACTCTAAGCAATATTTAAACGTACTTGTATACTCCAGAATCGTTACGATAATGTGGAAGCCACTGCTTCTTGGGTCTCGTATGGTTGCATCAGCTGTCGTAAACGTAACCCAGGTATTTCCGTGGGTAATTAAGAAATTTCCGGATAGGTTACCACGTAAATCATGTCTTGCTGGTACATCGACTCCACGTAACGTAATTGTAAACTCTACCTTCACCAAATCAAGTTCTTCCTGCATCCTGAAGTCAACCAGATCAAATTTCAAAGATTTCAGACCTTGAACTCGTATATGCCACGTTTGTTGGATTGAAGACAGAAACAATTCAGGGTAATTCATACTAATGAGTGATATGGAATCACCAACTGTAAGCAGAGCTGTAAAGAGAATAACAAAGTAGATACATTTCTACCGATATGGAAATATAATTAGCATGTTTAAGAGTTAATGTGACAAAAAAAAAACAAAAACAAAAAACAAGAGGGCACAGAGTTGCGTATCTCATCGCCAACATGCATTGATTTCAATACAAGGCATGCACACAGGGAGTTGGAATAGTTTACTGCAACCACATCTCACAGAGACCTAGTTTGAGGAACTGGTTGTAAATGAGTGCCAAATATTCTTCAAGCATAAAATGGTGGTAAGCATCTCAATACTGATATCTACTGTAAGGTAGCAAACTTAAGGTTATAGACTGGTGCTACTAGGCTCAAGTAACGACAACAATAACGGTTCAAAAGTATCTGTGCATATTACGCTACATAACACAATTATAAAATTGGGTTATTCCATGTAGGTTAGGCTTTGTGGCTAGAGTTAGGGACAAGATAAAAGAGCATCCCTCTGTGGGTATTTGCACATAAGCCTCCTATTTACCTTTGCAGGACCTGGTTCTGCTAAAATTATTGTTTGACTTAAAAATAATGTTCTCATAAAATACATTATCCACAGGCGGCAGTTATTCTAAAGATGTTTTGGCTAAAGTTAAAAAGGTGGTGTCTATTGACCCAGATGCTGGCTCTAAGTTTTTTACAAAACAATCATACAATTTCACCAGTTTACTATAAGAGTGATAAACTGTCTCATCATTATTGTGTTCATAGGAACGGCCTTGCAAAATTTTGCGTATAATGTCTAATTAGCTCTCAATATATGGTGGAAATACAAATTTTGGGCAAAAATTGGCTTTTTTTTTCTAAAAACAAATCAGCAAATTTCACTCTCTTTAATACAAAAGTGATATACCTTGAATATTACATTCTCAGGTAAGTATTTGCAAACTTCTGCCTTAAATGCTCAGAAATATGGCTTTCTAAAAAAATCAGCAAATTTCACTGAATTTACCATTACAGTAATATTATGTTACATAATGTGTTCTCAGGTAAGTACTTACAAAAATTTAAGTTAATTGGTCTAATAGTTCTCAAGATATGCTGGAAATGCAAATTTTGGGGCAAATTTTTTTTCTCAAAAATCAGCAAATTTGACTTGATTTACCATACAACTAATACATCTTGGACATATTGGCATCATGCACAACCCATTACCAAGTTTCAACTTAGTCGCTCATATACTTTTCAAACTATTCTGGAAAAACCACAATTTGGATAGGTGGGGACTCACACACACACGCGCGCGCACCCCTAAACACACACACGCACACGCATGGCACGGACACGTTTTCATTTATACTACCCAACAGGACCTTCCTGTACCCATGGTCACTCTACCATGGGGTACCCCCGGAGTGTCGCTACTCATCCACTCTATGCGTTTCCATGGCATCCGTTCTCCCATGGGTGCACAGTACAATATATAGCTCCACTAGCCAAGTGACTACAATATCTCATCTAGCCCCTATAGTGCGATGAGATAAAAAACGGTCAACATATCTAGTTCCATCAGGCTTCAACAAAATATGACATCTTTATTCTGTGCATAGATGATATGAAATTCGGTAACAGTTAAGAAGTTCCATCTTCTACTAGGTATGTCAGCTGAGTCCATTAGAGAGCAAAATATGCACATTCTAATGTCCTATAAATCGAGACGTTTTGTACTAAAAACAGTGTGTAACCTTATAACTTAGCTGAAATTTAATAATTAAGACGTAACTCTTCCTATTTCTAGACACAAATTGCGTAAATATAAAATGAGGTTTCACTGTAACATGTCAGCAGGAAAAATAATTTTTTTTCTATCATTTTTATTTAAGCTTCAAATATCTAGTATTTCCCTGTTTTTGCCTTAAAAAACGCCTACATTTCATGAGCAGTTTCAAAACTGCCAAGTGTAATTGCGGCCAAATAATCACGTGCGTCAAGCCATGTTGCCTGGGGTTAAGCAATGTATTAACATGTATGTCAAGTGGTCTCAACAGTGGTGACATAGCATATGTTTTTTGAAGAAAAATAAATAATGCATATGCAAACAGAATCCAGACCCTTCTTAAAAAATGATGGAAAATTAACGTGTAAGTAATATCATAGGTTCTTGCAAACATTATACTCACGGACATATGATATATTTATGCCAGAAACTACTGCTTGGAAACCACGATACTCAACCCTGGAATTTGTTGAGAATGTAATATTCAAGTGTTGACTATCCGCAAAGATGTAATCGCTGTTATTATCAATTATACCACTGAATAGAATAGGGATATTGAAAGTGTCGTTCTCTGGTCCATTTATTATAGTCACAAAGTCAGCACCTTGTTGAGTCTCAAAGAAAGTGAAGTTTACTAAAAATCCACTTTCACTCGTGAACAACCACGTTTCCAGCAGAGATGAAAGGTATCCGTAAGGGTAACCTGTTGACGTAATGGTCACTTCATCACCAATTTTAAGATGGTCTGTTGATAAACAAATGTATAATAATTTTCAGTATTATGTATTACAGAAATTTACAAAACACAAACCACGTCTCCTCACAGCTCATGAATACTGTGCTCCATATGCAAAAGGACTACAGTTCACCACAACAGTTAGATATTGAAATAATATAATAGCAATGACAGATGCCAGTTAAGTAAGTGCTAAACTTTGCAAACAAGCTAAAATTAGATGTCTGGTATACAGCATTGTTTTTAATCAGTACAGTTTTCTCTCCGATGCTTTTCTGAAAATTTAACCAAAATTTTTTCACGAAACATTTTCTTTTAGTGTGAAATAATACCAAGCCATACGCTTGCCCTTCTCCTGTTATGTATACAAATAGACGCAGCACATTGAACAATTTCCAATGTTATCATACTTTCTTAAACACCTATCACCACTGCTACCATGACATGTGCAAATTAAACATTGCTGACCTATCACCCTTTTATATTAAGAATGATGATATAAACACCAAAATAGCAATTGACATGTTTACACCCATGTCAGGCCTAACTTCCAGATGTAGGGTAAAGCGCAATCATTTTCAGTTATCACGTAAATACCAGTGTTAGGTTTTGTTGAGATGATGTAAATGTTTTTTTTTTAACATCAGGACACTAAGAACAAACACCAAACTATACGGACGGTCATCAATCTGGATTCAACAGATGCTTTTGCTCAAATTAAGATGAAAATCATATCTTTGGTGCATGTCATTAAAAGGTAGCATATTACAATACTCACGAGAGGATGTCGTATTTGCACCTACAATCTCTGCTTGGAAATGACGGTTCTCTTGTCTTGAGTTACCGGTGACCGTTATAGTGAGTACACTGTGATGAAAGACGTACGCACCTATGGCAGTGACACTACCACCATACACCATGCTCCTAATGTTGCTGTTCTCATCAAGTCCATTGGTTATTGTCAGAATGTCAGATTCGCCCTCATCGTTGCCAAAAAAGAAGTTGATCAGAAATCCCAATTTACTTTTGAACGACTGCTTATACGGCCATAAGCAAGGGTAATCCATCAACGAAATCTTTACCTCTTCACCAATGTCAAGACGTTTTGCTAGATGTATGAAAATTTAATAGGTTGTGCGTAAAATGATATATAAATAGATATTCCCTTTGCAATTATAATTATCATAAAATTGTAAGTCACTATTCAATGAGTGTATACACACAGGCACTCTATCACTCATTGTGTAATCTTTCTGTATATGAGATGCAATTACTTTGATGTTTGTGGAGTGAGAGTAACTGCGCTGTATACACTTTCACACATTATGCCCCCTGTTAATTTGTGCAAGCCTCTAAACAATGTATTGTACATTACATTGTTATTTATAGCAGTATATTCAATTCCAAAAAAATGTTACAAACTTTCTTCTTTCACAGACACAAAGCTGAGGGAAATATTGGTTCTAGATTTATGCTTGTGAATTCGAACAAATTAAATGAAAATAAAGTAGGATAAGTCATTGAATAAGATTGAAGAACTTACAGTGCGTCACGGTTGATGATGTATTTGCAGCTGTAATCACTGCTTGGAATCCACTAGGTTGATATGTACTCCAACCACGACTCATAAATGTAAAAGTCAGAACGCTATGATGAAAGAAAGAAGCATCATTGATGTTGCTTCTCTCACTAAAGATAATCTTGCAAGCACTAGCATTGTTATCTGGTCCGTTGGTTATCGACATTACTGACGAATATCTCTCAATTTGAAGAGAGGTAAAGTTGACAAGAAATCCACTCCCACTGAAGAACATCCATGTTTCCTCTAAATGATGGGAGTCAACGAAACTTGTTGACATAATAGTCCTATCGTCACCGATGTAAAGGTCGTTTGCTATTTGAAAAGAAAATTAGTATTCTTTGCTACGCTTATAATATTACTGGAAATGAGATAAAGACAAAAAATCACATAACTTTACACTATCCACACGGGCTGATAGCATATGACAGTAAGCTCACCCACAGAGTACCTTTACACTTGTCACCTGAAGATTTATCCTCTTACCTTAACTTGAATATATATGTTAACTGAGGCAAGCGTCCGAGTGTCCCATTGAAGCAATTCGAAAGATACACCCATATAGTCGATATCTGAGTGTTATGTACCTCACTGGAAATTCAGATATCAATGTAAATCGGGATGTATTTGACTGAATACAGCCCTTATTTGGTAATGCCAAGAGAGGTGAACAGACATATGTGGGTGAATTGATACATGATTTACACTTTTATCTAGTCCTATCAAACTAGTCATAACTTGATAACGTGCACACGAGTTTGTAAATACAGTTTTAAATGGACTGTATTAAACTAGCTCTAAGTTGATTAAAAACATTCAAGATATGTAATGAAAGTTTTATTTTGCCATAAAAAACATAATGATATAAGGTATGATATTCATAAATCATATGAATATATGGTTTTATATGACCATATCAAGTCAGATCTAGCTTGATTAAATTCAGATATGAAAATAGAGGTTTATGTGGAGATACCTAGCCAGCTGTAAATGCATACAATTGTCAGCCAGATAGCTATATGGTTTGATTTGGTCATAGCAAACCAGACCTTCCGTTGGAATTATGTTATTGCTTTCAAATTGCATCATATGTATTTGTAGGTTGTGATATGGCAATGTGAATGCAGACTTAGGTTGACCAACACTTTTTTATGCGATCAAACTGCATGATATACATGATATTTCCCTTCAAATAATCTGCTTTTCATGTCAACTTGACAGTGGAGTTGCATGTGTCACATACCCAAATATATTTGTCCTTTTCATCACAACGTACCAAAAATATGTGCGTGGCTACTGTAAGCTTTCTTCACAATACCTAGTTCAAATACACTGTAATAATTATTTTTTTTAGTTTATGCAATGATCAAGTAAATAGCAATCTACATCACAAAGACACTGATCTGAATAAAAGGAAATAAAGTGGACTTACATTGAGATGATACATTATTAGCAGCTGTTATGGCCACTTGAAAACCTCTTTTTGTCACAGTATAATCGCTAACAAACGAGATAGTAAGTACACGATGACTGAAGTTGTATACTTCTTTGAAATTAATATGACCGCTTAGCTTAACGAAACGGAAGGGAGTGCTGTTCTCTGGTCCGTTTGTGATATACACAAAGTCGTAACCGGTTTCAATATCGAAGAAAGTGAAGTTGACCAAAAATCCACCTTCACTCGAGAAATGCCATGTTTCATGTTGATAATCTTGGTACTGGTCAGGAAAGCCTCCCGACATGATGATCTCTGCTTCATTGAAGTCAATATGGACTGTTCAAGAAATATAAGCATGGAATGTCAATTACATTTGTCAATGTAGAGACATAAAGATGGATGGTGGGTGACACAACAATTCAGTCAGACTTAATGAAACTAATTTGTGGGAATCTCACTATATAGAATCAAGCACAGGTAATTTTCATATATGTAATGCTGATTGCTGGTGCAATGCTACGTTTTACAAATTTATTTGAAGTTATTGTATTTTGAGGATGTTAGTATCATCAAATGTTGATCTACTCATGATCCAACCAATTAACAGGATCTTGTGCTACTAGGAAGGCACAGATACTATGGGCGCAAATAAGATCTGCTTTAACGCTTGCAACGCTTACCCGTTACAAAATCAGGACTGCAAACTGCGCCAGCATCTTCGTCATGTGTACAATCTGTAGTGATAGCATCATATTGGCAGTCAATGAGAATGCCTTCCACACCATTGCATTTGACATCGTCCAAGTGAATACTGCCTTCTCCTTCACCAAATGCTGCAAATACCTCAGCAGAAAGAGCGGAAGGGAAGCCGAGTTGACGACAAACTACAATAGCATCGACCAGATCCCAAAAATCATCACAGACAGTTCCCCATTCTCCGTTTAAGTATACCTCCACACGTCCTGCACTTCTTTTACTTCCAGCTAAGCGAACGGAACCTTTAGTCGTGTGAAAAACAAGTATTTCGTCACAATTAATACCTCATGGCATAATTTAGCTACACATATAGGCATCCGTAAATAATCCATCACTGACTGCTATGGGGAGAGTGGTAAAGATCAACAAAATTACACATGTGACGGGACACGTATATGGTGGTTGAAGGTGAACGAATTCTCAAATCCTATTGAATCTATCACAAAACTGGTACACTTTATACTTCCTGCTAGACTTCTCATAGGAAATGGAAACTTTGCAATTATTTTGTTAGGGTAAATTAAAGTACCTCAGAATACAAGAAACTTTGAATTTTGTTGAATTGAATTTTGCTCTGTCACAATGCGTGATTTAATGTTACACTTAGGCAAGTAGTGGCATAATAACGACTGCTTAGGTGCTTAGCTGTCTAAATATCTGTTTGGTTTTAGTTGTACAATATCAGACGATGGCATCTACCTTACTAAAATTTGTCACTGCCTTCGGGTATTTCTCCCATACCTGTAACTCACGAAAGTATCCTTATTACAACTACAATTCATGCGTATTTGCTATTTTTTTCAGTGTCACAATTAGGACTGTACTGTAGAAGGTCTTCTTCGTCGTATACATATTGCAATCATATAAATTTGCTAAGTCTGCACTGATCTGAAACAAAGTTCTTCATGTCGGTACAAAGCGATATTCATCTAAGTGCAGGACGATATTCTCCTCCAGAAATCTTTCTTTAGACCTACATTAGACAACACACTGTCACCCGACAACTGACTGAAGGCGAATTACATCAGATAAAAATAAATCCTGCTCTTCGTACAGTAAAGGATAGTTTGTGGAAGTTTGAAGAATAGTTTATTAGTTACATAATATTTTTGGAGATATAGTATATATTTGGTGACAGAAGCTGATCTTTCAAGATACCCCTTTTCCAGAGATGCTCACTGTTATAATGTCAACCAAGTAACCATCGTTAATACCGTACAACGACGTATATTCTCAGAACAGAAACCAGCAGAGTGCCATCAGCTGAGATGTGATATTTTATGAGGAGGCTACACTCTCTAAGAGGTTTGAAGAAAAACATTCCTGGTTGGACCTGTTGGACAACACATACATATCCCACCAAAATCAAAAACAATAACAGCAGAGATCGTAACAGTTTTATGCTACTCAACAATATTGAAAATCTTCAAAAGTTTATGGTCTCAAAGGTAATACTTACTTTCTAAGTTCGTGTAACAATGATTACATCTACATTTATCTTCCCAGTGCCCACAAATGATCTTTGATAAACATTAAAGAAAACCAAACAGAAAACAATTGCACCTACACACTATTGAGGTGTCCCAACAAGTTCATGTTAGAATGAAAGTGTTTTGAAAATGTTTACTTAATGTGTAACTACAGTCGCATAAGTCTTCATCACGTAACGTACCTAGTTATGAATCATAGCTCATAACAGAATTCTTTTCTGACTGAAATCAATCCCCTTCTTCAGTGTCATTGACAATACCAATTAAGTAGTTTACTGAATTTAATGATTCTAGTATTCCTAAAGAGACATAACACTCGGTTTCTTGATTAAATAACAGAACACGCTATTTTTCATCCAGGACACTTGTCCTACATTTTGTAACCATAGAGTAGACTAACAGATATTGGATGAAAGGGGCACACTCAACTTTAAACCATTTTCAAGAAACAGACTGTCTTAAAGGTTGCTTCAGAATGTATCCTCTTTCGTTATGAACGTAGATGTTGATCCTTATAAGAAGCATTACTTTTCTTTTCTTTGTTTCTTTTGTTTTTGGTTGAAAGGTGGGGAAGGGGGAGCTCAACAACTGCGAATTTGGTTTTGTTTTTCAAGGCCGTCGGTAATAGGACCAGGACAAAAACCAGAATAAATTACGCCATGTATTGAAATTCCGGTTTTAGTAATGAAAAAATCCATTTTTTAGTAGCCAGTTCAGGTTTCTTCTAACTTTCGCATGCAGTGACCAAAATATAGGAAAAATCTTGCACCGTTATTAGTTACATCGATAAAGTTCGGTGTACTTACTTCCCTGCCCCCACTGAACAGACTAATGTTCAACTCTGCTTAATTGCACAGCCTGATCAGAGAACAATCACCTTCTTTGCATATATGTGTTCTACCCACATGTGGAATTAGTCCTGGCATCTTTAGTTATATAAGTAGTGTAACAATACCTAATTCCATTAAAGGGAAAGAGGGCGTTTTGGAGAAGACATTCATATTTTTGAAACCAATGTTTGTGGATGCAGAATAATAGATTATTCAAAATAAGGAAGGACAGGTGCCTTCTCTTCAAGAAACTAGCTCCACACAGGTAGAAATTCAGTTATTTGTTGCTCAACAATAATTTGTTCACCCAAACTTTTCAAAGTTCAAATGATGCATCTTCCATTACTCATCACGTGCATAATGTTTTAAGGAGATGAAGCTTTTGTAGATGTTTATTGATCAGACTAAATGGTTTAACAACGATTACGGCTTTGTTCTTTAGTATGAAATTTTGGTGTATTCTAAACTATTTCCCTATTTTCCTTTAATCAATTCTACAGAACAATAATTCATTTTCACTTCATAGCGTGGCCAAAAGAATAGTAGTTGCATTCATGTTTTGAGTCCACATGTAAAATAAGCCTAAACATCCTATTCAATAACTTTAGTGTGGGTCAAAGATATCGTAATAATACTCAGATCCCACCCTAAACTTTGACTGCTACTTTAGAGATTGGCTGATCTTGAATAGGGTTGTATCATACATGTCTAAAGCTTAACGCAAAACACTCCTGAAGCTCCTTATTATGTACATTACTCGTATAAAGTAAGTAATAAATGCCTGATTATCCTACTTCACCCTTTGGCACGGGCTGGCTACAAATTTGCAGACTGAATTTCTAACAAAACCGATCTTGGTTGTCGCAAAATGCATCCAGCTCAAACGCATCCCTAACATCCCACTTCATTCAGTTGGATAAGAACTTAACATACATAACTTCATAAAACTAAAAACTAAAACCAAACCCACCACTTTCTCCGTATTAATCAATGATTACCACTTGAGAGACTGAATTCATACTGGGAACAGGCTTTGTAATCGTGTACATGTCTCCAGGCAAAACATGAACTGAGCACTAGCAGCCTTGTTATTTACATAAGTTGTATACATTAATTAACTTGAATAATTTCCCCCCCCCCCCCTTATTTTACACTGACTTATTACCACATCGTACACTGGATTTTTAGCGTGAATAATCTTGGTCGTTGCATGCCTATTCCAAGTCCACCTGTGGTAAAAGGCCGAAACATCCATTCTATTAACATTTTCTGTATAGTTCAATTAATAATAAGAATAGCCTATTTAATTCCTACCATTGCCTCTGCACCACTTCACAGATTGCAATTGGCAATTGACCATTCGAGAATTTTGTTTGTCGGATCATATCCTGGCTACAGACTACATGTAGAATAGACTCTGTCATCATTTTTATTGGGATTAGTTGTATAACATTTTCTACTGGGACCAATCTTGATGTTTACACACATGCGGAATAAGTAAATTAGTACCACATTCTCTTTGTTTACATTTAAGTATTACTAATTGCTAATAAACGTTGTAGTAATCCTTTATCTCAAGAGGAGGCTGAATGTTGGTAAATTTACTCTTAATAATTGCTATGAGGCCCTTAATTCGTTAATGAATGGAAAAGGTCCAGGGAGTGATGGCCTTACAGAGGAGTTTTACAAGCCTTTTTGGCATTAGATTGGGAACTTTGTTGTTAGTTCTCGAAATTATTCTTGTGATAAGCTGGATTTACCCTCTGAGCAAGGACGGAGTCTGATCGTGTTGATTCCTAAACCACTAGAAGATCATACTTTAGTAAGAACTATCGACTTGTATCATTATTGAATGTAGATTATAAAATGGCTGCTAAGACATTAGCCACTAGGCTTACGAAAGTTATTTCATCCGTTATTAATTGTAATCAAACTGGTTTTATTAAAAAATAAGTTCATCGGCGAGAATATTCGGTTATTACTTGATTGTATCGATTATTGTGATAAGAAGGATGTACCAGGATTTTTACTATATGGCGATTTCGAGAAAGCCGTTGACCAGTATAGAATGGGCTTTCATCCTCAAATGTTTAAGTTGTTTTGGTTTCAGGGATGGTTTCTCACGTTGGATTAGACCTCTTTACTCCAACGCCTCAGCTTTCGTTTGCGATAGCGGTTATTCTTTCTCTATTTGAAAATATCTAGAGGTGTTAGATAAGGATGTCCATTAAGCCCATATATTTTTGTATTGTGTGCTGAGATTTTGGCCATAGGTATTAACGACTCACCTCTTGTAAAAGGATTGTTTATTATGGGAAAGGAAATACGAATAAGTCAGTCTGCTAGAGACTTAACCCTATAGGCAGAATTACTCTTTTAAAACTTCGCCCTTTCTCAGTTAGTCTTCCTTTTTCAAGTATTACCTAACCCTCCTGTTACCTTCATAAAAGATTTGGAAGCTTGTTTGTTTCGTTTCATCTGGTCAGGAAAACCAGACAAAATAAAAATATCTGCTTTGATTAGCCCCTGGACCAAGGGAGTCTGGGAGCCACCCACATTAATTCTTTTATTAGTGGTCTAAAATGCACATGGGTGAAAAGATATACTAATAATTTGTTGAAAATTTGGTTATACAAGACATTGAGAATGTAAATGTCGGTTTAGAAGTGAATCTTCAAGATATTCGATATTTATCTCGGAAAATCTGCAGGCATTTAATTAGGACTATCGCTACTCATTTTGCATTTTCGAAGTGGCTCAAGTTTTTCAGTTTAGCCAATCGCAATGACAAACCATTTGTAGAATTTCTTTCAACTTTTGCAAAGAAAGTAAGCTCCGTTACTTTCAGTTCCGTTTTATTTATCTTATCCTCGGCACAAATCCCCGTCTTGGTCGTATGAACATTATAGCCAACCCACTCTTTTTGTAATTAGCAGATTGAATCCACCGAACATCTGTTATGGGATTGCAGCACTACCTCAAATTGTATTTTGGACGCAGAGCAGAGCAAAGTATATTAGGCAGACAGTTTATATTCTCTAAAGTTGACTTATTTTTTGAATGAAAATTCTATTTCAGACACCCTTATAATTTTCTCATCTTTCATTTAAAATATTACTTATTTAACAAGAAATTGAATTTTCAGCTGCCTAACGTAAATGAATTTTTATACAAATTAACTTTGCTACACAAGTGAAAAAAGAAATTGGATATTCAAAAGTATGTCACACAATATCCTATGACAGCCTACAGTCTGCATTTGGAAATTGTATGAATCTCTTCCAGTGACTAAATTTAACGATAAATGAAATTTAACACCTTATGTCCATTGCAAAAAAAGGATGTTAAAAGACTGTTAGCTTATAATTTATTTTAGAAGGAAGATTTGGGTTATGCGCCTCTAACATTTATGAGAATTCATCATTGATGAATAATTGATATGCAGATATTTTGTATATAATTTCGATTTCCTTCATTGTCCCACATCCAATACTCATACTGAATAAAAGAGGATGAAAAAAAATACTGTAATATTACTGAATACTACTAAATACACCCTACGCATCTTCTACGCATCCCCTCCCAGATGATCATGACTTTGTACCACTTCAGAAGCCCTAGGCCCAATTCGGGTGCTCACCGAATTGTTAGGATGGATACAAGTATGGCGACTAGTGTCTACACTAATGCCGTATCGTTTGCAAATGTCGCTAAAATAGAAATCTGTATATAACAAATCTTGTAATCTTTTAAGAGGTAATTAAAACAAAAAAATGTTTCATAGTAATAATTTAGAATATCATGTCCATCCTCGTTCTGCTGATGGCAAACTTTCTCCATGGTGGGGAGCAAGTCCAATTGCTTTACAAAAGCTTGCAGGTTACTGTGGTATTTTGATCATCGTCGTTCATTAACTAATAACGTATTGGGTTCTTAAAACTTATGAAATTTATGTAATTTTGCATTTAACTTGAATCTTAAGGACTGTGCCATTATCAAGATCAAAACGCCGTTTAAGAAAATACCCGATTGATATAAACGACACAGCCAGTACTGTTTTTTTTTTTTTCATCAGGGTAACTACTGTTTCATGCTCGGAATCCAAAATCAAATCTACGTCCCTTAATATGTGGAATTTCTGAGGAATGCTGTTCGGTGTAGGCCAGAGAAACACCAGGAATGAATGTTTGTATCATTAATAAAGCACACATATCACCAATAGTTTCTTAACAAAAGGATTATCCGCATTAACAACTTCCTGATCTGACAGGCCATCTAAATTAAGCTTATCGTGTTGCTGGAGTTCACAATGAGTAAAAATCAAAGAAAGTATATGAAGAATTACAAAAATGCATAAGGCCATGCATTTTTTCTTTGCTTTGTTTCATCAAATCATGAATTTGTTTAATGAAATTATTAATGTGCTGTGTTATACTAGTGTTATCAAATTGTTACTTCCTTCAATTGAGTTAACTAATACATAATCAAATCATCGATTTCTGATACAAATCATTTAATTTGGCTAATCAAATTCTTAACTTGTTTAATCAAATGGCCACTTTGTGTATAAAATTATTTAAAGATTTTGCAACATTTTTGATTTATTTAATGACATTGGTATTTGTTTAGTCAACATTAGTTACATGAACATATTTGTTTTTCAAAGTATTCATTAATTTAATTGGTTAGTAATCAATTCGTTAAAAAATAACGATGATGTTCAAACAAAATATTAACTTTTGAACAAATAACTTGTTCAAACACTTTGTTTGAAAGAAAAAAAATCATCAAAATAGTCAATTTGTCTAGCCAAGTCATTAATGTATAATACATTTATCATATTACCTAAGTTCACTCATCACATTGTTAACATGGGTGACCAAATCAAAGATTGTATTTTCAATTACTTTAGTCACATCTACAACATTTTGTTCAAGGCTCTAATGGCCTGTTGTAGAAAAGGGTTGTACAAAAAACATAAAGTTACATAAGGGTTAGGGGATATGGTCAGTCTTAAGGGTGTGGGTTGTACGGAATGTGGAACTGGAATTATACAGAAACTAATATGCAGGGTTGTGTATACGTTATAGGAGTTATGTCCTACGTTTATGTTTATTTTAAGGGTCAGAATTATAGGGAATGCTGCACGACAATTGTAAGTAGTTGGAATTAAGTTCATAATTAAGTACAGGAAAATGGTACACAAGAAAGTAAAATAACCTTGAAAAGTTCACTGAGGGACGTGATTTGTTACACATGGTTTGACAGAAGACATAAACCAATTCAAGAGACAAGTCAAAGAAATGTCTCGATTTTGCGAAAGAGAAAAAAAAAACAACGCTGATATCTTCTTCTTGAAAAAGCGGAAGTCTTCCACAAAGGAAATGTTTAAACCACACTGTTTCCACAAAAACAAAAATTCAATAGAAGCCCCTAGCGGGCACATCGTTCTAGTTAAATATTTATTACTCATCCACTACAGTTTTATTAAACTACTTTAAGTAGTTACAACGTGTACAAAAAGATGGCTCTGTCGTGCACGTGATTGACTAAGTAACATTATGAGAGTGGCAAATGAATTACTTGCATCCTAGAAATGCTTTGGTAGA
The DNA here is from genome assembly GCA_021234535.1 of Stichopus chloronotus. Taxonomy (NCBI): domain Eukaryota; kingdom Metazoa; phylum Echinodermata; class Holothuroidea; order Aspidochirotida; family Stichopodidae; genus Stichopus; species Stichopus chloronotus. The sequence continues at coordinate 18,612,116 of CM037845.1, read as the reverse complement.
GGGACTGCTGGACAAGTTTCTTAAGTTAAGAGAAAGTATATATGTAGCCGTGAATTTCTACCGTTTGCAAGAAGAGTATTGGAAATACATCATGCAATGAAAACAGAATTGACAGTCGGATTACAAGGCGCTCTCTGAAAACGAAAACATTTTTTTATTAAATGTATTAGTGAAGATGAAATGTGCGGATCTCTCTTCAAAACAATAAGTAGACTCAGTCGCCCATTAATTATTGCTTTGGAGTGACTAATGAGTGGTTATATCGGTCAGCTAACTCTGCAGGTAGATATCGTAGATATCGATAGTCTTCAACAAACAACATTCTATTTGTAAAGCTAGGATGAGACATGAAAACATACTCATGAATATAATAGAAACACCTTGTTAAGATGCTAAGCCGTTGCAAGATTGTTAAGAATGAAAATTGTCTTCCAACTCCATAAACATTCATGATTTCACAACGAACAATTACATCGGCACATATACTTCCTACTATTAATGCAAATGTTTTCGAAAAGATATACTGTTGCAATTGAAGCTAAAAACTGTACTTATCCGTTAGGTTAAAAGGGTTTTTTTCCCCTGAAAGTAAACAGGTTTTTCCATGAAAGTACTTTCATGCTTTGAAAATACTCTGTATTACTTTTCTCTAACTGAAGAAACGTTGAGTCTCATTTACCCAGGTCATGAATTTGAACTCAAATGTAAAACTTGTAAGACGTAGCTAGGCAGTTACCTGGATTAAGAATGGGGTCACAAACTACTTCGGCAAGAGAACAATTTGATGTCCAGGGACGATATTCGCAGTCGATAAGCCTAGACTCTCCTCCTTCACACTCTACTTCGTTCAGGTGACTGTCGCCCTCTCTTTCACTTGATGCCGTGTAGTGCAAGGTGGCAACAGCCGAAATGAATCCAAGTTGACGACAGGCGACGTCGGCATCAATCAAATCCCACGAGGAGTTACATACAGTTTTCCACAGTCCCTTGTCATACACTTCAACAAAACCTGCTGTATCATTTCCCTCTGCTAGACGAATCGAACCCTCATCTGTGAAAGGTGGGAGGAAAGAGGTAATAAGTTAAAAGTATACTTCCTAAGTCACGGATCACTTACCTCTATTCTTGTTGCTAACATAAAGAATAATTTCCGGACTTCGTCGTTCAAGATCTTTCAGACATTAGACATTCCCCTTTCGTGAGATTTCATGTGGGCTAGATTGGCTCCAAACAACCTTTGACTAATGCAAAAACAATAGGTTGCATTACTCCATCAAGTTCACTAACATGTCAAATATGAGATTGGTCACAACTTTGCTCGCTGATGCACTACTTACTGCGTTTCTCTTTGTTTGATTCTCTTTGATCTCAAAATGACAAAGTGCACCAAAAGAATAGGCTCTCTTTACCTAGTATTATGTCCCCTTATATTAAATATGTACAAGCTTCATTTCTTGAATAATGTGAATTCATTCTAACTACTTTGTCAGAGGATAGGGGTAATATGTGTTCATTCCTATAAACATATATCTGGGCCACTAATTGTAACACGACTGTAAAAAAGAAAGAAATATGTCAGTTTAATATTGCGATCTTACTGGAGGAGGATTGGATCTTATAGTATCGTCACTGAACATTTTGATTGGAAGTAAAAAAATAATATCATGTAAATACATATTACTTTAAAAAAATGTTTCCTCTTTGCTTGCAACAACAGGCTTATAATAGGTCAAAAGACGTCAACAAATTGTGAATTTTATTTATTATTATTAAATATATTTATAGTTATTTCGCGTTAAATGAAATAAACGCAGATTTTTCTATTTTAACTTATGGCCAATTCTCTTTTTTACTAAATTTACTTTACGTTGGCTTTAATTTTCTTCACCAGAGCAACCCTAAAATCTATCTATCTATTTATCTATCCATCTATCCGTCTATCTATCTATCCGTCTATCTATCTATCCGTCTATCTATCTATCTATCTATCTGTCTATCTGTCTATCTATCTATCTATCTATCTATCTATCTATCTATCTCTCTATCTCTCTATCTCTCTATCTCTCTATCTCTCTATCTCTCTATCTCTCTATCTCTCTATCTCTCTATCTCTATCTGTCTATCTCGCTATCTTGCTATCTGTGTATCTCGCTATCCCTCTATCTAGCTATCTAGCTTTCTAGCTATCTAGATGTCTAGCTATCTAGATATCTAGCTATCTAGATATCTGGCTATCTAGCTGTCTGGCTATCTAGCTGTCTGGCTATTTAGCTGTCTGGCTATCTAGCTGTCTGGCTATGTAACTATCTGGGTATCTATCTATCTGGCTATCTACCTATCTGCCTATCCACCTATCTACCTACCTACCTATCTACCTACCTACCTACTTACCTTCCTACCTACCTACCTACCTGCCTGCGTGTGTACTGATAACCAAAAAAGTAAGACTATATTTTGTCTTAACTTTTTCCTTATTTTTAAAGTACACGCGAGTTTGTACATAAACGGACTACGTCTTTCATTGAAGGAAAATGAGAGTAACTATACTTGAAAAGTAACAGGTTAGGCATAAGAACAATAAAAAACAGAAATCATATTTAAAAATAACGGTTCTTGCTATAAGCGCCTACATAATGAAAATGCAACAGTACAGTCTCATAAGAGTATCAAAAACACTACTCAAGCTGTCGCTCCGTGGTCGGTATCGGGAATTGTAGTATCTGATGAAAGGAAGCACTGTATTTACAAATAACCGAGAACTGACCACAACATTGCGTAAGTGATCCTGAGTTGTTTTGACTAACTGAATATTCACCACTCGTAAACTTCCCATAGGCTTCTTCAAAGAAGCACAACGTTGATTTGAAGGAACACTGTCAACTACTACATTGTGGTATTCTACCCTTTTTTTGTCGTTATGTTAGAAGACTTTGAGATCATATTACAGAATTGAGAGCTATTTATTTTCCTAGAATGTTTGAATGGCGTAATTAAAAGCCATACCAAATTTTGGAGATGAAATTTCAATGTTTTTACATTTTGGATAAATATATATATATATATATATATATATATATATATATATATATATATATATATATATATATATATATATATATATATATATATATATATATATATATATATATATATAGGTATACAGAAAATAAGACCACCACTTTACAGCACAAAACATCTCAAGTGTATTTAGGTTGTAAAACACAAATGAACACACAAATGAAGTAACTTCACTGACTTCCAAGTTTATTAAATTATATTATATATATATATATATATATATATATATATATATATATAAATCAGTATCAGTATCAATATCAATACGAACATGTTAGTTGAACAAACATGGCAACTTTGAAGCACAACAAAGTTTACAAGGAAAAGTGCATATTTCGGACAGTCCTGTGTCCTTCTTCAGCACAAACAATTTACACAATTTAATGTTGAAAACAATTTTCAAACACAACAGACTGCACACGCTTATATGTAGTGCGCGCTCGAAAAACGCAACGATATACAATTAGTGTGTTATGAGCCTCAATTCAGTGCGTATTAATTATTACTGTATATATACTTCTTTACAGTGTATTACAATTAGATCAACTTACCCGTTGTTATAGTTATGTTAACTTCTGACTCAATGACGTCCCATCCTACAAGACTTATGTACAAGAACAGAAAGAATCCACAAACAACATCCATTTTAGTAATGAGGCGACATTAATGAAACTAACACTGTCCTCACTATCTGAAGTGACTTAGAACAATTTGAATTTGATTTCATTGTATCAAATCCATGTTCATGTCTTTTGGAGTTTCCTTACAAATTGTTCTGATTTGTTTCCGCAGTCAATTTCCATCTATTTGAACGAATATACACGGATACAGTTATAGGCTTTCATTTATTCTTTTTTAGTATTAATGCATTAATAACCCCAAGTCAAAATGCGGTTTGTGTGTGCAAACAATGCATGTTGTAAGAGACAGGTTATTTCTTGGAGAAAAAAAAAATGAATTTAAACCGTCGCCCACACTGTTGAAGAAAATCACAAATCTCTTCCAATCACCCAAGAAATCCGAAATCAATATTGATAAACGCATCACTGACCTTCTCAATGTGCTACATCATTCTCGGAGATTGCCTATTTGACATTTACTGCCTCCAAAGCTCTCAACTGCCATGCACAAAGCCTTTTATGAGTATTCACACGGTAATTGCGCGATGAACCTAGTAGACACGTTAATATCGTTTTATATATTCTGATGCCGTTCGTCATCATATTTGCCTCCCTCTATTTTCCGAAACCCCATTTGATAACTAGAACTGCATTTGCCCACAAATACGCAGAATTGTAGTGCGTGGTAGGCTAAATCATTGTTGTTGTGAGTAAGCCAGTCTCTGTGGATCCACTCCTCATAGGAGTTAGCATTTGGGGGGGGGGGGGGAGCAGTGCCGTTTCCTGTCGACCCCTTTCCCAATCCATTCTTTTTTTTATATCACGCTGGACGAAACACAAATTCCATTGGGTCTCTCTCATAATGTTGTAAAGTTGCCGACACTTATCGTTACTCTATACCGTATGTCGCACAAGCCTGTACTGCTATAAGTTTTAAAGAGTACTCTAGTACTAACTGTATATATGCCAAAACTGTCTTTCTGTTTCACCACTGAAATAGAACATGAGGCAGTACATGATTCTTAAGAAGGACGTCATGTTGTAACCACCAGAAAGCAGTGAAGCAGCACACAATTCTGTCACATCATATTTAAACACAATGGCGCTGTATTTCACAGCAATTTGGAAACAACATTGACACTCCACGTTTATCACCTCATTGGAAGAAGGCCGAACCACATTTCATAACGTTTTCTGGAAATTTATCCGCAGGGCTCTCTCATCACTTTAACTCCTTAAATTGTTCTTGTAGTCGTGGTATTTGCTTTTCCTTAGTAAATTTTGGTTTGAAGACGGCCATATCTCGCACTTACTGCTATTACTAAAAGGTTGCTCATGCATATTTGTATGAACTAAGTTACATCACGCGCAGGTGGGGCGTTATGAGCCATACAAGGCTCAACAAAAGAAATTGCTGGTCGACAAGTAATGACAAGATTGTAGTGCGGCGCACTACAATAATCAGCAAGGTATGTTACTCCAGTCACGTGATGTCTGCTCTCCGGCTTTGCTGGAGGAGACTAGTGGACTCCGAATCAGTCTTCGCTCCCGTTCTAAATCATTTGGTTCGGTAGTAGCCCAGGCTCCGATCATCGTGATCGTATTTACTGTTTTGTATTCGCCATATGTATTATCGCTTTTGTATTAATGTGAAAGGACTCTATCTCGGTATGGGGGCCTCGTTTTGTGTAATTGTCGTCAGTAAGTAATATTCATTGTATTCGTTTCTGCCTTGTATGCTGTGTTGTACTCTCGCTGGGTTTAGAAATAGAACCTGAAATATACCCACTTCCTTTATTTCTGTGTCGTATCGTTGAGAGAGAGAGAGAGTTTCAAGGTTCTCTTATTTAACCTACAACCATCCAGGCCGCATCTTGTAATTTTTAAGTATCACTACTACTACCAATTCTCGTTTGCAAATATTTAGATGCCCCGATATCTAGCACTGAATAATTGTTACAATATTTCGCTTTTCGACACAAAGATAGCACAGTATTCTTTTGAAGATTAGCCTCTTTAAAGAGTGAAATAGAACATCAATGAAAACATAAACGAAGTGTACTATTAGTCTATTACTGCAAATTATTGTGCCTCGGTGTGCTTAGGACAGATGTATGTAAACTGTCGTCAATGACACTTGAAGGTCCAGGAAATGTATAGTTGATGTAGAATGTTCATAAGTAAATTTAATGTTTGGTGAAAGGAGTTGACTTTGTGGATACATTTCGTGAGGGAGTGTTTCCCATGAGGCCAGAAGAAAAAAAATATCGTCAATATATCGATAGTCTATAGTTTCATCTAGAAACTGCTCTTCTAGATATGCCATGAAAAGGTTAGCATATGCATTTGCCATTTTGGTGCCCATGGGGGTGCCGTGGATTTGTTAGTAAGACTAGTCATCGAAGGTGAAATAATTATGGTTGAGAATAAATTTGGTAATGTCTTTTACATCTGAAATAAATTCAGGAGAAGAGCCAGTTCTGGAGAGGAACACTTCACAAGCCTGTATGTCCCCATCGTGGGGTTATCAGTACACAAAGCTGACACATCCATTGTTACAAGAAGAGAATTACAATGAATATTATCAAAATCATGCAATTTCTGCAAAAAGTGAGTTGAGTCCTGAATATAACTTGGTACATGCTTAAGTAAGGGCTGTAGACATCCGTCAATAAACTAGGAAAGGTACTCCGTCAAAGTGCCGTTGCCTGACACAATGGGCCTGCCTGGGGGATTCTTCGTTGTTTGTTGTCATCTTAAATCGGCGTCATTTTGTGGATTTTTGGCAGTATGTAAAAACGTCCCCGAGCCGGTGCTGGACAGGTTGCCCATCATGGTTTTACTTCTTCTGAGAAAATCATTTGTGGGATCACAGGGAAGCCTGGTGTAGAAACTGGTTTCATTTAGTTGACGGTGGGCTTCCGTTTCGTAGTTGGTGGTGTTTAGGATAACCACGGCGGACCCTTTATCTACTATATTTTATCCCCTTTACCAACTATCTACTCTTCCCCCTTTACTAACTACAATATATATACATATATATGTATATATATATATATATATATATATATATATATATACATGTATATATACCGGTAACACTATAAACTAATAAATACAAATGAAATAAAATTATTAACACATTTCGGATACAATATCAGGGCCCTCGGACTTAACCTATCTGCAAAAGAAAAAAAAAAAACGTTTCCTGACAGTGACACATAGTGAACGTGATATTTTGACAAAAACTGCAACAACGAGAAATTTATGATACAGCAAGTTTTCATTTCACGCGTTTACGTGTGAAGGTCACACACATACAAATGTCCTGTTGGCAATAGTCACTGGAAAAGTTGTTTACATCATGCTAAATGGGCCAAGAAAAAAAATCTTAATTCGTGAATTACAGCAGAGTTGCGTTTCGCTCACGCTCTCGATATACACAGAAATAAGTTTTATTCTGGATGTTGATAATGTAGCTAGCGAGACCTGAATACATTACAATTGATGTTTCCTATGTGTGTCAAGGACTCACAAATCTCCCAAATCAAAGCTTTACTGGAGGGTATCCCCCAAACGTACTGATATTACTTAGTTTGTTTATTAAAGATATAATACATTTTGCTATGATTTTCGGATTTGGCATGTTTTAATCATCTTGAATGCTGGTCGCTATTTAAATGATGCAACTAAGGAAGCTATGTACTAAGTACGCACTTATTGATCCCATTTTCGACAATGTTGTTACTAAAATTAAGCTGCAAGATGCAAGAACTTCCTCTCTTATGGTGTAAATCTATGATTTAGTTTTCAAGAATATAAGCCCTCGATCTGCTGTTGATCATGTTTTACGACCGCTCGTTTTGTGAGGTCCTTAATAGTTTAACAAATTTCAAATCACGGCATTGTATTTTCACCTCTCGTTGTAATGTACATGAATAATGAAGATTAGATAAAAAAAAATCAAGAAGGCAATCCACGGCGTTGCGTATCTCATCGCCAACATGCATTGATTTTAAATAATTCTTAACTACAGGGCTTGCACATATGGATTTATAATAGTTTACTGAAATCATATGTCACAGAGACCTACAATCTTGGACAAAATACCTTGGGACACCCAGCGCCCCCGTTCAATGTTGGCTATAGGATTGCTGTTCAAAGGGTACATTCACTTCTATAGCGCAACATTGGAAAGGGGCGCGGGGTTTCATGTGATTCTCTCACCTAAAATTCAGTATTATGTTTGCAACGTACGACAAAGTGTCCCAACAATTTTGTCCAAGATTGTAGGGGACTAGTAACAGAACGCTGTACTTAGTTCAGGGCACTGATTCTATATAAGAGCAAAATATTCTTCAAACATAAAATGGTGGTAAGCAAAAGAACCAAACATAAAATGGTAATATTCTTATCTACTGTAAGATACTGTAGTAAGCTTAAGCCTAGCCCGGTGCGACTACTCAGGCTCAAGTAACGATAAAAATAACGGTTAAAAAGTATCCGTGCATATTATGCTACGTACGACAATGATAATATTGCCTTAAACATATTCCATACAGATTAGGCTCAGTAGTAAGAGTTAGCGTCAGCATATAAGAGCATCCCTCTACGGCTTTTTGCCAATTAGTCTCCTTTTTACCTGTGCAATTCATGTTCTGCTAAAATTATTGTTTGAATTAAAAATAACGTTCTCATAATTGCCAGAAAAATACATTACCCACCTAGGGGAAGTTCTTCTTAATTTTTTTGACCAAAGTTAAAAGGTGGTGTTTATTTACCAGGATGCAGGCTCTCCTTTTTTTCAAACAATCATTACATTTCAGCAATTTACTGTAAGAATGATATACTCTATCTTGATTATTGTCTTCATGGGAAGCGCCCTGCAAAAATTTTGCGTATAACGATAGCTTACAAGATATAATGGAAATACAAATTTTGTGACAAAATTCGCTTTTTTCCCCACAAAATCGGCAATACTTTCTCTTAATTACAAAAATGATATATCTTGAATATTACATTCTCAGGGAAGTGCTTGGACAAGTTTGCATTAAATGCTCAAATGCATCTCAAGGTATGCTGTAAATACCAATTTGGCGGCAAAAATGGCTTTTCTTAAAAAAAAAAAAAAAAGGCAAGTGACTCAATTTATGAAACAACCAAAACATCTTAGACGCTTTGGCATCATGCACAACTTAACCAAGTTTACACTTAATCGCTTTTGTGGTTTTCAAGGTATTCTGAAAAAAAAAAAAACGTACACACACACACACAAAGCTTTGTTTTCCATTCATTCCGCGGACCTCATTGTGCTTTTTTGTTTTTTCTTCCTCAACCGTAATCTTAACAATGGACTGTCTATTGTTAATCTTGAGAGACCGGAGAAATCTATTGAATTTTCTACAGAGGACCTAAAACATATTATTTCGGTCCTCGATCCCACCCGAAAACAAGGGCACATACACACCCACACAAATATGAACACACATTGGCACGGACACGTTTTTTCTTTAAGCCACACAACAGGATCTGGCTGTATCCGTGATCACTCAAGGATGGGGTACCCCTGAGGTGTCGCTACTCATCCACTGCAAGTGTTTCCATAGCAATCGTTCTCCCACTATCCAAGTGCTACAATAGCTCATTTTAGCCCCTATAGGGCGATGAGATAAAAGGAGAACATATAGTTTTGAAAACTCCTGCCAACCAGTCTGATACTTGATTCTAATGCTTTATTTTCCGAAGATCATCTATGGGATGTGTATGTGCTCGATTTGTAATTTTGTGTCGCAAAATGCAGTTAGTAGAGATGGACAATTTAAATGGATGGAAGGAAGGAGCCTAGTTTACGCACTCAAGGCAGCTTTGATTTAAAAAAAGTGAGACTGCACTAGTTTCGCACAATACTTGAGACACCTTTCGAGGGAGTGACACGTGCAGAAAGTCAAGACACAGAAACATCAAAACTTCCAAACAAAGAAATACTGAAGCAAAGAATTCAAAACACAGAAATCTCGAAATCTCGAACCATTTAAATATTGAAAAGAAAAGTTGAAACATAGAAACATGAAAATCTCGAAACAACGAAATGTCGAAAAGAATGAAACATCGAAATATCGTACCGTCATGGCCACGGTAGTATGTGAGACCATTATTACCTACAAAGTGCGACGACAGCAACACATCGGATTCCACAGATCATGCTCTGAGCAATTAATTGTTAATTCAAGTTCATCTTGTGAAACAGTATATTCAAATGGTTTGATAATACATGATAATGAACAGAAACACCAGAAAGCCAAAACACTTGTGATTCCTTGCTCCATGGTTATATTACAACAAACATGAATTATTCAAATGACAAGTATAAGATCAACTGCAGTTATTTTTCTTGATACACCACAAGCCTTTAACCCAAAATGACCTTTATTTTGGTGACCTAAAATGACTGCGACATTTGATGTCCACCAAAAGCAATAGGGATCACCTACCGAGGCCATACAACCCACACATCAAGTACAGTATGAGTACGGTATGAAATCAGTCAACATTATCTCTGAGCTCCAAGAAACACAAAAGTAATCAATGCTGCTTCTAGTCTTGCCTGTTGTTAGTTGAAATCAAATAACTCAACCTTACCTCATCTGAACTCAGCTTGTCTGCCATATTTACCTTAAAATTCTTCCTAAATCACCAGGATAATTTCTTCCTTGTTACAAGTAGCTTTTAACACACTCAAAGTCCTGGTAAGTTTACCCTAAGTTATGATTCCTCCGCAATATTTTTGCTCCCTCCATCTTTTCCGACATTCTGAAATATGATTGAAAGCACTCCAATTTGATTGTTAAGAAACCTTGTTCTGCTACCAGCTGTTCCTTTGGATATTGATATTATCCAAATAAATGACAGAACAGATGTTTTTTTTATTTTCTTCATTTTTGTCATAAACCCATTAACATTCCATTGCATGCTTTTCTATCTGACCCCATGACCTCCCATACCAAGACTCTCTCTCTGGACAACTTATTAGCCCCACACTAGAAGTTACTCACTAAGTTACAAATGCAGTACTGTAGGGAACAGTCCCATTGAGTTAACTGTGTGGGAGAGAATAAACACCTGCTATTGCACAATGTAGATCAATATATATTTGTACGGTAGTTTATAATAACCACAATAATGGTGTTTTGGCTATTATTATTGTTTTATAGTGAAAAATTATCCCTTCCTCTCTATTGATAAGCATTAAATTTCACAGGGTCGTGAACCTGTTAATAGCAGACAACCTTGTCAAGTTTAAAACAAATCTGACCCATGGATAAGGAACTATGGCAGTTTTAAAATTTGTTTTATGTTTTACCCCATAACCTCATTAATATGCAAGATTTGGACACCAAAAACAATAAGGATCATCTACTCAATATGGGCAACCAACATGCCAAAAATGAAATTACTCAGAGTTACCCTTCATGAGATAGAGTGTTTACGAGCAACCGTCACACACAGACACACACACACACACGCACACACACACACACACATACACACCCGTCGAGCTAACTCAAAGGGTACAATTTCATCGACAGCAAGAATAATCATGATACCTATTACAGTTTTTTATTTAAGACATTTGCAATTTTATGAAAACATGGTGTTAGTCCTGAAAAGTTAGTCAAAGAAACATTCAAACAGTACACTAAAATAAACAAACTTTGACTTTTGCAAACATAGAAAGAAGCATCTATTGTGCCATTTTAATCCAGGCTAAAACCCTTCCAGCTCATACAATGCTTTTATCCTAAGAGTGAGAGTCGTATAGTTTCTTACGAAAAAAGCTTGTAGATATGGCATTTTAACTTTTAAATTGTCTTTAGTATTTTACAATATACCTGCTCCTACTTCGTTAAGCACTCTAACATTCGTATGGTTTCAATCCTGAAGTCATATATATATATACATATATATATGTACATATATATACATCAATATACATATGTATATATATATGTATATATATACATATATATATATATATATATATATATATATATATATATATATATATATATATATATATATATATATATATATATATATATATATATATATATATATATATATCATCCTAACTTAGAAATCGGCACCTATACGCCATATCGCAAACCAAACAACACCACGCTGTACGTCCACATGAAGCCAAAGTACCCTCCCGCCATCCTAAAACAAATACCAGAAGCTATCAACAAGCGCCTGTCCTCACTCACTCTCCCACGATGAAAACGCATTAAACAAAGTCACACCTGTGTACCAGGAAGCCCTGAAAAAAAGCGGACACAACCACGACCTACAATGTACTTCGCCACCCACCAGCCAAGCAAAAAGACCCCAAAGGAAACGAAAAATCACCTGGTATACCCCCTCCCCTTCAACAAAAACGTATCCACCAACGTAGGACGGACCTTCCTCAAAATTCTCGACACATCCTTCCCAACGGACCACATCCTCCATAAAATCTTCAATCAAAATACCGTCAAAGTCAGCTACGGATGTATGCCCAACCTCCAACAAATCTTGAGCGCACATAACAATTCCAAACTCGCCGGCTCTACCAGGAACAACAGACCCAGCGCCTGCAATTGCAGAGAACCGAACTACCGCCCCCTACTCGGAAACTGCAAAACAGAATCCGTTATTGACCAGGCCACAGTGTCGAGCGACGACGGCAACCCCTCAAGCATACATCGGACACACAGAAGGGACTTTCAAACTTAGATATAATAATCACAAATCATCGTTTAATTGTAAGTCAAAGAAATACAGCACCAAACTAAGCGAACACGTTTGGAACCTTAATGAAAACAATGTAAATTATAGTGTATCCTGGAAAGTCCTGAAAAAGGCCAAATCCTACAATCCAGTCTCAAACACATGCGATCTTTGCAAATGGGAGAAGTTTTTCATTATCTGTAAGTCGCACATGGCCACTCTCAACAAGAGAAACGAGCTCTTATCTGCTGGCAGACACTGCAAGAAATTTCTGCTCAGCAACGTTAAACCGCCTTACCCTTCCACCTCAATACCCACAATGCCATTATCACCAGCATAGACAAGCTTGACTGCACTTGTAATCTCCTCAATGCTACTGTGTTACATATATGTAACTATATCCAACTATATCCTTTGTTAGTTCTTCCCAAAATATCGTATAGTGCAGAAATGAATGGTATGACTAAACCTTCGATCCATAATCACGCGCCTCCAAATTCTTCGAAACACAATCTAAAAATGTGTCACATTCAAAGACAGACATAATACAAATATCTTACACAGAGTCCTTGGTAACCTCAAGATCGACCATATTTATATGCTTAAAAGTGTTGCTTAATCTATAAATATGTCAATAGTACCCTTCCTAATGCTCTGGGTAATATTGTCAACCTTGGCTATTCCAAAGATGCGTACATCATCCATATGAAGTATATAAGCCTATCAGAACCTTTCATGATTTTGATGTAGTAGAAGGGGTTGACCAGTTCCTGGTCGATGACGGCGCGGATCCAGGTGGAGCATGCCCCCCCCCACTTCCTGTTTTGATGACCAATAATAATAATTTTGAACAACTTTTTCGACCAAACAGATATATGAAAAGTATCCTACCCAAATGTTGGGAAATCTCAACTCCAACCCTCTTTGGCCGACGGTGTCTTGCCCCTCCCCCACCCTTCTTTGTCACAATCCTGGATCCGCACGTGGAAGTCGTGTGTGTGCAGTGGCATGGATCTTTTACTATATACAGTATTTACTAGCAAGCATAATTAAACTAAAGAGCTTTTTCAGTTCTTACATCTACAACGAACTCTTACACCGTATGTAGGAAGAGGAAATCTTGGCGTCAGCCTGTTTTCTTTTTCAAGTTGAACATGCTTTTTAGATGAATTCATTTTTTCGCTTAATAAAAAGCTTTGACAGAATATACGTGTTTCTCTGTCGATACACTTTTTACTTATAAAAAATTGTTGATTGAGAACTAGGTAAAATTCTAACCAGAGAGGATCTTGGGTACAAAATCATGTGGGTCCCATATGGATTCACCTACATGGAGTCCATTGGTAACCTGAGCTCACCAGAATAACGAAAAAATGTTTTAGTTTATTGGTGGTAATCGCTATTGTTATTGCCAATCGGGCATGCCATAATTTTCTCAAAATATAAGGTAACACTTCAGTTTTAGCAAAAAACATTTTCAATGTTCTGGTCATGTTGCATGTAAGACTTGTAATCTCGGAAACATCTTGAAGTAAACAATCATGAAGGGATTGTACTCTTCTTTACTCTTTCCTTGCAGCCGCAGGTATGCTATTTCTAGTCTTCAGTGTCATAAAATGACAAATAACCTAAAGACATGATGATTATACATTTTAATTCCAGAATTATTTCTAAGCCAAGTTTGTGAGAGTTAGAAACTCGTTGCAGTCAATCTTAACTTCTTCTATCCTAACATGCAGTAACGTGAACTAAAAGCAATACAAAGTGACCGTACGGCCGGACAGCTGTTTAAGCGCGGGTTACTACGGCAACGGGTGTGCGATTTGCGTACCGTTAGGCTAATCCTGTAGGCAGAGTCTGGACCAAATTTGCAGGAGCACAACGAAGAAATTGTAAGTGTGTTCATGCTGGAATAACACATAGTGTGACTTTTTCTGGTTGTTGAAAGTTTAACTAGTCAGCTTGGTCATTCATTTTACCGTTGTTAGGTCCTATGAGCTTTGCATGGCATAGCCTACAGGCTAGGCCCCTACAAAAGGTATGTGGGCCTTGCCTACAGACCTAAATAGATCCGCGATTCATGTTATCGATCCAACTATCCATGCTACTAACTTAGTACAATCCCGTTAGGTACAGAAAATAAAATAATTTGGTTAAGGCATCAGTGAGTAATGTATTGAAGGAAATAATCTTATTAAGAAAGCTGTGTAGTAACTTACTCAATAACGTCATGCTGTGGAGTCGATCCACAAATAAAGCAATATGGTATGCATCTAAGCTAGGCTTTCCAGCCTAGCGTTTTGATGCATTCTGATCATTGTGGTTGCAGTTGTATTAAGGCAGAACAGTCCCAGCTAGCAGAATGTCTCTGACCATCTGGGTTTCAGCTGGGTGAGATATATGTAATAATATATATGTAACCACATGGGTTCCAGATGAGTGTCATGTCGGCTATATAGGCTACGTTGGCATCATACTACCTACATGGGACCCAGATGGGCTTTAATTGCAGTTGTAGTTGTATTAAGGCAGAATAGTGTGTTAGAGGTAACACTCAAGCAGTATAGGCCTAGGAAAATATCTAAGACAGTATATTTTACACCCTATTCACATTAAAATTTTAATGTATTACAACATAGTCTAGTTTGGTTATAGCCTAGCTAAGAAGAATCCACTTACATAATTTACAACAGTTTGGATAATTTACATTCACACTAGTATAGAGTGTTTTTCACCTTGACCAGTATACTTTTAGCACTTTATCCTTTGAAATTATATTTACGGCTCATCAATTTAAAGTCAAGCTCCCTGCTTCCATATGCAATTGTTTTAGATTTGATCTCAAAAAGTCCTCACCTTGTCAAGATTGGTAGCAACTTATTACTTGTTCTGGTCTTGAATGTATACTGCTAGACCCCGTGGTTGTCAAGTCGCCACTAAAGTTATATTCCACTGATTTCATATCTGTTTTTAAAACTGAAAATCAGAGCTCCCACGTGGTCAAATTTGCTGATGACATATATCTGTCACCAGCCATATATCTGACGATGACAAATCAAACTATTGGTCTCAAGGAGACTCCTTTGTACCCTACTGATGGCTCTGCGCAATGTCTAGCAAACCATGTAAGGAGACAGGACTTCTGGAGGAAGAGAACAAAGGTGAAACACTTTCTATCAAAGGATACAACAGAGAACATTTTTTGTTCATTCCTAGCACTCTCATATGTCTAATCTGTGTTTGGAAATTTCGAAAGCAAGATAACAGCTATAAACTGAAACCATATGAAGTCAATCAGTACACTCTGATTAATATTTACTGCGCTATTGTTCAGAATATATACTCATGAATGTTGCCAATAACTGTCTGTTTCAGCCGTGTGACACATTCAGGTATCACAAAGTGATACGTCACTGCCAGATATGTCGAATGGTTATTGGAGCTGACCCTCCCTCTCTGGAGTCGATCACTCCCGAAGAACAGAAAGGAATATTACAGATTCAGAGCGTCTATTGCTGCCATCTCTTGTCCTGACATCGCACATTACTATGAGGAAAAAACGTTTTACTTTCAGCTTCTTCCCATAGCTTCTACAGCCTTTTTTTTTTTTTGGCTCCAAATTGTCATCCTTATACATATCACATTTTTATATGTGTTAAGTTTTGATTGTTATTTATCTGTATTGATTTTATACACTTTCACTGTTACAGAACTTACAGTTTCCATTTACCACGTTTAATTACTAATTCCTTGCCAAAGATCGAAATCTGTGCAATATTGTGTGTTAGTGGGTATATTTATGCATGTGTCCCCTTGGCGTGTTAACACAATGTTCCAATGAGGGGAAATAGGCAATCATTAGTTAGTAGATTGTCCCAATTGTTTTTATTTTTATTTTTTCTGAGTGAAGTCAAAGCTACCAAAAGTCCTAAGGGATGAAAATGAACTCCATTTTAAGCAAGAATTCTTAAATGAATGTTTTTCCATAATATGTCATCCGTAAGGTATTACGAAGTCAGGTTGATTAATTTGTTAACGTTGGACTATAAAGAACACAAATTTGTCATTAAGGCGATCTCAACTCAGAAATGAAAATTAATTAAGTCAAATGATACATAGTTTTGGAATATTTCACAAAGTAGGGACATTTCATATCTACGCCTAAAGATTGGAAAACATAAGAACAGAAAATGTCACCTTCCATATCAGTAATTACATTGAGAAAGAGGGAGAATGCAATTTTGACCCACGTTTGGAAATACCCTTTTGAACTGAAAATACTATGAAATCGGACTACAGTCTAATTTGATGACGTCATGGAGTGGAGACTAGGTACGCGGAGGTATCAAACTTTGTTGAGTGTATACAGGTATGTGCGTCTATGGTGTGTATGACAATCAACTCAACTGTCTGCTGGTCTGGAGATAAATATCATACATTAGTAAAATGTGACTGAAAGGTCTTAACATTAATTTGGTCCACAAAATTCAATACTAATACCGAAGTCTTTTAAATAATAAGATTTGTACTCGGGAAGAAAGGGCAAAGGACCGCATAGAATTATCCATAAAGTGACATGGCACAGAGCGGATGTTTTTTCAAAGATATACCCTGTGAAATCCCTTCACCCTGTTTCTGGACGATTCTTGTGGCTCCAAAGTACTGAATCGACTTGGTTCGTATAGAACGGTAGTTTAATGTAAGAGATGGCTGCCGTTTTGGTTCATAACCCATTATACCACGAGGTTAAACTCATTTTTCACCATCGGCGCCCGCGAACACGAGCCCTCTCTTTGTTTTTCTAGAACTTGAAGATTGGCTTTATGTCAGATGCCAGTAGCCAATTCTGTATCTAATATGAACCATGAACTAACTGTCCCTCTTCAAATCTGTTAGACGTCTATTTTCTGCAGTGATTACTTACTATCGTACATATTTTTCCAATTTAGAAAACATTCGCTAACTACTGATATAATTGTGAAGAGCTAGACGTTGGCTGCCACAAATTCACAAATGCTAATATGTACTGTACGATACCAACAGTGAATTAACTCTGCCGGCCGGTCTTCTGTTCCATTCCATGGCGACACATTGATAGCAGCTCGATCTTGGACGATTTTACGAGCCCTTTAGAGTTGGGAATGTATCACAATTTCAAACTAAGTTAAACTCCCTACATGTAACATACGCAGGGTATGAATGTTTCTATTAATCCTTCACTGCACATTTCTCTATTTGCGATAGGTAATTAATTTGAACATGTTTACAATAGACGAATTGTAAATGTTTTAACAAAGAGTCATCGAATTCTATGCTAAATGCACAAATGATGATGAACATTATGTTTTCTTACGTACAGGATACAGAACTGAATCGCTCTAAGCTACAAAGGCTTAAGATCCTGCCATAACTCTATGGTTCTTGTTAATTGTTTCACGTACATACACAAAAATAATTAGGAATATAAACGTGATATTGAAATTATTTGAAAAATTATTGAAGAAAAAAAAGGAAATTATTTGTAAAATAATGATGATTATTATTATTATTATTATTTATTTACAAATTCTTTTGTGTGTATTGTAATAAAATTCATCTGTTGGCGCGGAGAGTGTAAGAACATTTTTGCTTTTCAAACTCTCTAGATGGCCGGAACGCTTTTCCTGGATGTTATGAGCTGCATATGTTGTCTTGAAACAGAGATCTCATACTTGCAATTTCTCAAATCAATAAGGGCAATTGGATATATAAGCAAATGGTAATACATATCGATGGGCTGAGCTGATGTAGAAGTCATAAATTATGTATCATTCATATATTCTTGGATCACTGGCAAGTATTTGCATGGGGAAGAACACTTCAGTTCCACACTTTTTCATAGAGCAGTGCAGGAGTCACTATAACTGTGATTGTGCTGTTTACGTATCAAGAGATTCAAACTTGCATTTTCTTTAATTTCTCTTGCATTCTTGTCCCATTCTTATCTTTATTTACGTTATTTCTTTGATGAAAAGCTGAAAAGGACGCGGGTAATCCATTTGCGTCCGGTCTCACCCCCCTCGACCATGTGTTAACTCTGCACTGTCTGGTAGATTCTCTTTTACCCTAAGGACTTGTTTTCATGAGACCTCAAGAATAAAACCTGTTTCGAATCATAACAGTCATTCCATGTTCTCGTTATCGATTGCGGGTGTATCGAGTTGCAGTGTAGGTACGGTAGAACAAACATACAAGGGTGTGTGTACCTTGTGTGGTGGGTTTTCCACGACGGCAGCGTTGGTAGTTCCTGACAGTGGTGAGTAATGAGCAAATATTAGTGTTTCGTCGTAATTCAGTAATAAGTTACTTAATTCCCCCAGTGTTTCTTAACGTTAAGAACTGCACAGTATTGTAACTCTGAAGTTGTGCAAATAGGTAACGAGTGTGTATGGTACAGTGTACGTGTTCAGCTGTCACTATTTGCACACAGATGCATATGCAGTGACGTGAAAATGTACGAGTAGTAATGAGGCTTTCACAAAGGTTACATAGCATTTTTTACCACGTTATTATTTTGTTGTGCAAATATCTATAACGACCTATACATACAAATAACTAACAGTCAAGCTGCTTTAATTTCTGCCTCAAGATGTGTTGTTAGACTTCAAGTAAATTCATTAGGATCTAACAGTTTTATAATTTTACTAATTGTGAGTGGCCGTATGTTATGTATGACGTATGTGTTGTTCATACTGTGTTTGGCTTCTGTTCAGGACACATGCGTGGTTACTCTCCTATATTGTTTTCGCTCATGCGTATTTTTCCCATTTTGCTACCTTCTTTTTTTCCTGCAGCGGATTTGCCACCTCTTGCTTCTATTTGGCTGTATGCGTTTGATTGTGTTCCGTGGAGAAGCTTTTACTTTGATGTTTGCTGTTTGGTCGCGTCCACACTGGTAAGTTTGTATGGTGTACATAGATGTAGCAGAAATATATATGTGGGCGTTTTTGTTTGTAGTTTTGCGAAGTTAGCACACGTTTTCTTTTTGCATTGATAGGAAGTTATATTACTGTTTTTATCATTATGTATTCAGCTTCTTTAAGGAGAACAAGAACCTCTTAGGCAGATAAGGATAAAAAAGTAGTGATAAATGACTGATTACGGGGTTTGTGTTCACAAGGACGACAAAAGGTATCCAGGTGAGTTGTGAGAATGATGATTTCTTGCCTCTTGTCAGAATAATCCTGAGGGTCAGTATGAAGCATTATTTAATGACAGCAAAAACAAGACTGCAGTTTTTTACAAGTTTTGTTGTTATTGTAACCGCCACGAAGTAAAAATGTTACTGATAATTCAAAATCAAATTGGTGACCTCCAACAGGAGGTCCAAACATCCGGTCGTAAAATTAATAGCATTGAGGGTGGGTATTAATGGTTGACACAAGGTAGTTGAGAATTCTCACTCTGTTCGTAGGGACTCTCTGAACATAAAAAAGCATTCAAATGCTATTGTTTTTGGTGTGACAGAGTCTAACAGTGAAGACCCCGAAGTTAGAAACATTCGTGATACTGGAACTCTCTAGAACTGGATCTCTGAGCATTTTGAGAATTTAGCTGTTAGTATATTAACCCGACTTCTTACGCTTAACTGAAGCAGAAATGGATCAAAGGCTGCAGGCACAGATCTCTTTGAATAAACCCAGGCCACTGAATCTTGTTTATAAGCATGAGTGGGAGAAATTGGACGTTTTGAGCAAATTTATTTGAATTTTTATTTAAATGCAAATTGATTTAAATGTTACAAACCTATCAAAATGGGGTATGATAAAAGTAAGTGAGAACAAGAAGAATGTAACAGATTGAAGTCTCAGTTGTACAAAACGTGAAGCTGACGCACAGGATCTGGTTACTAGATATCTTATAATGTACTCGTTGTCGTTGGCAACAGAGTGAGTAGGTCTTTGAATCTTGATGGTTGCTTGATGGTTATGATATTAACATTAATGTCTATTCAGCATAGTGGTTCCACCAAAAATGAATTGGTTACTACCTTGCAGTTGGAAGATTTTTTTCCTTACCATAACTAGAATAAAATGTTCATGGTGTTGCATTTAACATTCATAAGAACTTGAAGTCTTCGATTATGCAAACCAACGCCAAGTTTTCTGAGGCGATTGTGGTAAAGATTGTTCTAGGTCAGAGACAATCATTGTGCATTAATTGTGTTATAGGAGTCCGTTAAGTGCCACGAAAATGACAAAAATTTGTGATGTTTTGTGTAAGGCTACTGATGCCTTCACGATTGATTGTGTGCTGATGGGCTTTACCAACTTGAACGGTATTAAGTGGCAATCCCTCGCTGCTACTTGCTATGTTGATAATGTCTTTCTAAATTCTGTAAAAGACATTTTTTGTTTAAACGTAGGTCGATTTCACTCTACTAGACATAGAAAGATTCAAAAGTCTTCTTGGCTCTTATATTGAGCATTTCCCCGGTTTAGGAAATAGTTATCATGATGTTTTGATCTTTGTTACTAGCATGGAGGTCGATTTGATATTGAAAGTGAGGAAGGGGGCAACTGCCCTAATGTTCCCCCCTAAAGTGGTGTAAGCTATGGCGCAAGTCGGTGGAACGAAAAACAATATAGGGGAGGGTGAGTGCTGGCACTAGTACTATCTAAGGGGAGCGCCACCATCAGTTGGCGCGGAGTGTACAATAAAATTTTGACCTTTGCAAATCCCAAAGATGGCCGGAAACGTTCTAAGAAAAAAAACTTGTCAAAGAGATCTTCGTGTGTTTGTTGACATAAGCTTACCTTCCGTGATCTTATTGCTGGTGCAATTGCCAAGGCTAGTGGCGTTTTGAGTATCATCAGATGAACTTTTCGCTTTCTGGAAAGTAACTCCTTACTTTAGTTATATAAATCCATTACCGAGTATGGTATTCCTACACCCCCTTTATCTTGAGAAATGTTGATGACATTAAATCTGTACAGAGATGTGCAACCAGACTGATTCCTGGATTTAGTTTCTTCAGTTATCCTGATAGATTACGCAAAAAGAACTAGCCTTGTGCTACGTCTAGAAGACTATAAAAAATTTGAATGGTGATTTGGTTGCTAACAATCAGCTTTTTCAGAGAGCAGTGAGCGCAAACACTCGCTGACATCAGCTCAAATTGTTAAGCTTGTTGCAATAAAAAATGTAAGGCAGAAGTTTTTTACCAAGTGCAATATTGGCTTTTGCAACTGGCTACCATCGGATGTTGTCAATGCACCATCCTCGAACGAATTTAACTCAAACTTAGATAAAGTTGATAACGACGAAACAGAGAACTTTACTTTAAAGTGATTGCAAGCGTAGATAGGAAGTAAAAACATTGAAGTTTCATGTCCAAAAGTTTCGTAACGCTTTTCATTGTACAGTTCAAAAAATTTCAGAAAAGAAATAGATTTTCGGGTGGTTAATTCTGCCACGATGTAATTTCAAAGTCTTCTAAAATAACAAAGAAAGGTGTACAGTGAATAATTTTTATTCAAGTCAACCGTGTGGTTGTTTGAACAAGCCAATTGAAGGTACATTAGTATTGAATTTTTAGTTAACCAAAACATCTCAAGGTCCCTAGCGCCACAATAATATTAGTTTGTGGGTTATTTGTAAATACAGTGCTTCCTTTCACTCAAATACTACATTTTCCGATATCCACCAAGGAGCAATGACTTGCCTATTATGTTTTTGATACACCAGTAAGACATCCGCTTTTTAATATTCATTATGTAGGCGCTAAGTGTAAGAACCTTTAATTTTCAAATATAATTAATTTTCTTCTTTCAACTGTGTTTATGCCAGTCCCGTTGCTTTTCAAAGTAGTTACTAGTACTGTCATTTTCTTTCATTGAAAGATGTAGTCCGTCCATGCACAAGGAATCTTGCAAAATACTTCGTCTCTCACAGATTGTACGTAACATTGCTGAAGGTTGGTCACATTAGTACTATGAGAGTGGTTCCACCTGGGTGTTTGTCATTTTTAGGGTCCAAAGTGCGAAACGCGACATGTGGTCCATGTTATAAAATCATTTCTTATGTTTCTTTTTCTACAGATATTATGTCACATAAGCATTAAAGTAACTTTGGAATTTTCAGAATATGAGGGGCCATGGTCAGAAATAGGACATATCGGATATTGTACGATATCATGCAAAATGCTCCTTTATTTACTTCTGTGCAAGGAACAACACAGTGCCCTTGGGCTCTTTGTCCTCACCGAAGTGAATTATGGCCAACCACGTCTTATTAATAATGATGAGGATTAATCATGATGATGATGTTGTTAATGTTGATGATGATGGTAATAGAAAATAGGAGGAGCTAAGAAGAATACAAATCAATGTTTTAGTGAAAAACGCTCAGTAGTGATCCATGTCACCTGTTTGTCAGAAACATTACGTTTGGCTATAAAGTGTACAAAATTACTTGTGTACAACACTTCAAACAAATTTCAGCAACTGTACCAATGAATACTATTCTCAGTGTTGTTTAAAATGCCTAGTACATGCAAAACTGCCATTTAATTGTATGTCCTATGAGGTAAATAGACAGAAAATTCATACTCAGAAAGTACCTCAAAAATTATTACATAGTGAGTTTGTTCAACACCAATAACAGCATTCATCCAGCCTTGTGTTTACTACGAGCACCATCATACGTTTTCTTCTGGGGTACACGTGACTATAATGACTTGCATGTGTACAAAATTAATAGAAAGAGGTATATCCGACTATTTTTGTGCTTTAAATTCATTAAAGATTTAATATATTTTCACAATTTGAACAATCTAAAATTCATTAAATATTTGAACAAGGTGTCATTATTTTCCTAAGAAAAGTGCATGGGCAATGGTGGGCACCATGTAACCTTACAGGATACAAAATACTGGGCATGATGTCATGAATAATATATGTCAATTGCTTCAATTGTAGAAGAACAAGACTTAGTATAATTACTAAAACAATGCAAACCAATACTTTTCACAATTCTTTCATGTCTACCATCAAATACAGTGTAAGCGACTTAAGAGAAAAAATGTACTAGGTGGAACTTATTTGAGCATCTTACCATTCATAATTGGATTAATGAGAAACATATGAAAGACATTGTGTTCCTCGACTCATTTTTCAGGGAGAATAGAAGTTCTTTTTTTTTCTCGTATAGCAGGACAAGTATGAATGAAAGGTTTTTTTCAAAGTATTTCCAACATCTAGAGGATAGGGAATGTTGGTCAGGAGTGTAGTGAGCTCTATTTGATATTTATCGTGTACAACATGTTTTTGCCATCATCATTCCTAACGATAAAGAAAGAAGAAATGTTGGTAACATTCTTAGCAGCTTGACAACAAACTCAGAAAGTTAACGGAAACCTTTGTATCTGCTAAAGTTATTTGCCGTTGTCCATAATAAATGAATCACATTTTACTTGTGTAATGCTGGACACTAAGAGAACATTATCCTGGCAAGTAATTTTCAAATGAATGATGACGTTGGCACGAACATGTTTGGGAGAATAGCCAGAACCAATAGGATCTGGAGAAACTGGAGACAGAAAGTACATAGGAATTATGACAGAAATGAAGTCATTTAATTACCTCACAGTCTGTTAAAAGTCTTCATTCATAAAACACAAAAATAAACAGAACACAAAAACCATTTGAATAATGAAAAGCCATTTGCACTGAAGCACGTGACAGTGAGCTAGAACACCATATCATTCTCTTTTGTTTGTGCAGGTACCAATCCTCGTTACATCACTTGGAGACCAAAGACAATGTTTTGTTCTTTTAGTTTTCTGAATGCTTGTTCAATTGTGATATTATGTTTGATCATGGACTATTGTCAATTATAGAAGGGACTAATGATTCTTAGTAATATTGTTTAAAGAAGAACATTGTTTGCAGGTTTAAATTTTTGAACGTGTACTTTTGCCTATCTGTTTGCTACTACTGTTCATAATTTAATCTTAATATATCAATTAGTTATTACATTCTTCAACAGCTGAATCCAGTATTTGCAAAGGCTAATCTCAGAGCCGTGCATTAAGGTGCTCGCTCATTGGGTCGAGAGATCTCAACCGTAAGTCTTGATAAGTATGTTAAGAAGAAAAAAACGTGTGATGACACGCAACTAAATACATTGGGATAATGCTTGAAGAGTGTCTTCACTTTTACGATTAAAACCAGACAAAGGGTGAGTGAAGAGATACTGGAGTCTTACCATGAATATATTAACTATAATAGCAAGTCTGTTGTTGCCGGTTTGGCCCCTCCAAGCCATCGCTGATGGTGAACATGTCTCCATCATACCTCCTGGGGAGACTTTTCCCACGACACCAGAAGAAATCGCAAAGAGGAGTTTCCTTGTCGATGACGAGGATGACTTCAAAGAGAACATATCACCAAGATTTAGGAGATCGACTTCTACGTTTGGAGAAAGCAATTATACTAGAAGAGAACAAAAGAAACTGCTAAAGGTTCATAATTACCTTAGGAGACAGGTTTTTCCTTCCGCAAGTGATATGAACGAATTGGTAAGTCTCTGCCGTTTATATCTTGTATTTAAAAACAAGTCACGCTCACAGTAGTCAGAGACTTTTTCAGTTTTTACTTGGAAGTACGTGAAATATCAACAATATCAAAACGTCCCAACCGATCGAAAGACCGGATTGGTAAAACCAAGTATCAATATTTTAAGCCCCCACATTCACCCAATTATGGAATTTCTGAACATGAAACAACAGTCAGGACGGTCAAATCTAACCTTAGAAGAGCGACATGCATGTCCGTGTTAATTGTGGTACTCACTTGGACAGGGTCCCGTCACCAGAGCTCAGGTGGGCACATGGAATACTTAAACAGCCGGTTGTGTTCTTAATTGGAAAACATTTTCTGCATAGTGCGGATGAACATTATGTTTTTGAGAAGGTAAAAAAGTTGCATGAGGACCTGAAAAAAACCTGAAGCGTTTTATTCCTCGTAAATAACACATTATCAATCACAAAAGGGTAATCCAGGTTATAAATTTGTTTCCTATGTCCCAATGAGCTGACTGCCGACAACCAAAGCACAAGTCCGCACAGTACAACAACCACAACACCTTCATATCTAGCTAAGACCTCGAGTGGTTATGCCACACTCTTATTTTATTCTCACTCAAAGTATCATTTGTGGCCTGGTGTAGGAAACTAGGAGAGGGGTCGAGATAAGAGCATACCAAGCACCTGGGTTTTTTACAGGTGGTTGCCATGGAGAGAATCACTATTAAGCGAAGGCAGAGATGTTCGAACTAATGTTGATCTTAGGTTACAAGGTTGCCTATAAGAACGATGTCAGAGGCTGCCATACCCCAGGATCTTTTTTATCCTTGAAAGGGGAGGAGGCAGGGGTGGTACGTAACAACAGGCCACCGGAAATCCTATTTCGTTCAGGCGTATACTCGTTTGTGAAGAAGAGCTGTAGAATATTATTTACATGTATATAAATATATATATACGTTGTTATTGTGTTATACCAGCTCTACTCCACCAAGTAATGAGCACTCTACACCGGGAACGCAAATCACTTGCATGTACTAAGCTCCATTTTTTTCGTTGACCACTCTAGCAATTACCGGAACCTGTCACAACAATGGAACAGTGACTAAACGTATTCCCACGCTGTTATTGTGTTTACCAGCTCTACTCTCACCAAATATTGAGCACTCTACACCGGGAACGCAAATCACTTATATATATATATATATATATATATATATATTATGATATATATATATATTTATATATTATATATATATATATATCTCTATATATATATATATATAATATATATATATATAATTATAATATCTCTATATTATATATATATATATATATATATACGGTATCCATGCAATAACAACGTGCAGATGGACGACGCCATTGGTCAACAGCTTGGTATCTTCTAAACTTTTGAAATCCATAATACATCTTTGGATTTTACGGTATCAGTCTTTTGGTACATATATTCCAATGTGAATAAAATGACTACAAATTAAGATTCCCAATAATATGGGCGAATATTTTACGTTGTTTAAAATTGCTTCCCGCACTCACAAAAGTTACCTTCTCGTTGAGCAACATCTTTAAAATGTTGCTGACCTGTTCATTTTACAGATTTGTAGCAAGGACATATCTTTTACAACCCTTTTTCTTTTGGAATTTACCTGACAACAGTTATGGAACTCTAAACTGGCAGCACAGGCACAGGCATGGAGTGATGGCTGTTACTTTGAACATCCTGATACATCTGAACATCCTGATTACTATGGAATTGGCCAGAATATGTTCATTAAATGGCCTGACGAAGGAGGAAACAATCCTCCTCTAGTCACAGCGCCAGTCGAACGCTGGTACAGCGAATGGACGGATTATAGCTATCCAAGGAATAACTGCAGATCAGGAGCTGCCTGCGGTCATTACACACAGGTAATAAACAATGATAATTCTCATGTGCGCTAATGCTATTGTTGTGTTTTATTTTTTGTGTTAGGTAAATTTATCACATTCACACATATTTAAGGTAAACCGCAATGACTCTCATCAAATCTAGAAAACGAGAATCCACCCGCCGGGAAGAAAAAATTTCCTGGCTCACAATATGAAAATTTATGAGCAATAAGTTTTAATCACTTTGCAGCCCTTCGATCTGTTAAAATCATGTACGTGTAATCAAGCATGAGATAATAGTTAATACCAATGAAGTAAAAACACAATTAAGCTCCCACAACTTGTTGTGAACACAAGTCCTCGCAGGATGCACTTGAATGCCCTTGTCTGGTAAACGATAAACATAACTTGCGGCTGTGTCGAGTCTATAAATTAAGCTTAGTATAATTGTGCCTAGCCAAATCGCTTATTTGCTCGAAATCTGTTCGCTGAACTACCAAACTTAACTCGTTTTTTTGTTCCCTTACCTAAAAATATGCTGGTATCTACTTTTACTAGAATCATTGCAAATTTCCAGTCCGTTCAAAAAGTTATTGAATTTGCACGGTAAGATCGCAATGCATTTTGGGAAAAATTTGATAATAGCGGCAATTTTCCCCCAATCTGGTGAAAACTCATTTCCCCCGAAGACGGTTATCCATCGAACTGCTAATGGACCCATGCTTTACTGTTGTATTACCTACTCTATTCAGAAAATAAATGGACACATTTACAAATGCTCTTGTATCACATACATCATATACAAAGAAAAGCCTCAGTGTAATATTACAAAACAAGGGTATCCCAAACATTGAACGTATTTATATATTCTTTCAGAACAATGAAAGAGTATACATATTCCTCTAATATGCTAATAAGCTTGTGCTTTGTATAAATAGTTGGTATTTGACTTTTGACTCATATTTTATTCTCTTTCTGTTTCGCTTGAAGGGTGCTTTTCAAAACACGACAGGAATCTACCGTTGAGTTGATGATTATGTAAAATGTTTAATTCCACAAACTTACGAAATTGCCTTCTTCCTCACACCTTCACTTGGCTTTGATCTAGTTCTTAAATCTCTCAAGAAAAGATTGTATTGTTACTTCTTATATCAGAAATGACGTTACGATATTTACATTCACTTTTATCTCCAATTAAACGTTCTTCCTACCAAGCAATCTTAACCTACACACCATAATGTGCCTACACACAATTATAGGGCCTCAGATTGACATTCTTCTGTCTCTGAATGTGTCAAATTAAAGGTTGTTTGGGCCAAAACTACAACTGTTGGGTGCGGCATCACATTTTGCAAGTCTGCACTAGATCGTTTGGGAAGGAGAATCGAAAACGCCTGGCTAGTAACCTGCAACTACTCACCCCCGTACGTATATTACATAGTCCAATTCCTTACGCCAATTTGAAGGACGAGCACGTATCTTCATTAGTTTCATCAGATATAAGCAGCTACGTATACTGCACCATCGTGATAGCATTGTACAGCTAGAATGAATATCGTAGTTTAAATCATTAGCCGTGTTTCCAAAATTCGTATTAATCCAAATTAAATCTCCCATTAGTTTGTTTTGTTAGTTATGATTAGATGTCTCCATACATCTCTCACAGCATAAACCGTTCTCTCTAAATAGAAGTTAGATCTTAATTGTGCTCCTTGCGCGGCTTGGGCGACAAACGAACTGGTACTTATAAACAGGGAGCTGCTATAAGCAATCCATCCCATAAAAGGTTTTATTTTTTTTTTTCATTTTTGATGTTACCAAAGATTATCAGTAACTTTTGAAGTTGCATTTTTTTATAGCTATGATATCATACATTGCAAAAATATACAATGTACAGTAATGAAGTAGTATGCATAACAAAACCCCTTAAAAAAAGAGCACTTGTTGTACCTATTGCAGCAATTTAATTTTGTAACGTCTAACATTGCTCTTAAGCTAGGTTTGATGACTTCAATATTATGCAAACAAGATCATGGGCAAGGTCATGTAGTAAATAATTGTGAGAAGCAATTTGCATACTTTTGTCGTTTTCGATCAGAAAGTAGGGAAGTAAAGAACTGTCATGTGTAGATTTGACCTTAGTTGTGTAGATCTTAATGCTCTATTTCAAGAAATTTAATACCGCTTAAAGTTGATAATTATATACTTACTCTTAGGCACATTGTTCTGTGAGTAATTACTTAATTTTTAAAGACTCATTTTCACAGTTCCCAGTTTTTAACCGCGTCTTCCGACATGATTCATGTTAAAGCTATGGTTATGAAAAGCTTTTCTGTAAATTCATTCTATTTATCCCTTTCATTATATTGATTTTATGTGTAACGGGATTAAGTACTAAAGATATGTATATTTATATACACTTTGCAGCGGCAACTTTATAGGACAGAGACCTTATCTGGATGGAGGACATTGTACCGCTTGTCGAAATGGATTCTGCAGAAATGGACTTTGCTGTAAGCAGCTTATAGTAAAACATGCATTCAGTTTACTTCCTTGAAGATGCCATATAGTAAATTTGACTTTTGTGGGACACTCAGCACTTTTTGCGTGTTGTTGAAATACTGCTATTGAGAATTGATTATGCTGGAGTAGTACCGTAACTGAAAAAAAAAAAAAATAGAAGTAATGTAGATCTTGTATATGTGATATTAAAGTGATACACATGGTCTACGGAGGCTACTGCTACAATAGACAAACTCTTAAAAATTATCTTACACAAATTAGTTTGATTTTCATCGCTTATGAATGTGACTGTCATAGCTATATATCTACATATAATTACGTCTGTGATGTGTTTCTTGAAGATGCCTTTCTCTCGCTGACGTCTCTGCATGTCACTAGATGAGTTACTCATAAATATCAAACCTAACATGGTCAATTAGTGTTATATTCAATGTCAGTCAGTGCCAAGTATTGAAAATTATAATAAATGCCTAGTACAATCTTGATTAGCTTGTCATGAGTGGGGGACTTGGGCAATTTCTGAAGGTTATCAGCGTTTTGTTTTTTCTTTTTTTACGTCAAGTATCTTTATGCACTATACAGAGGTTCAGACTGTCATTTATTTTTACAACAAATGTTTTAGGATTAACTCTTGACTGTTTCTAATTCATGTCTTTTATATTCCTCAGCAAATTGCAGAAATGGAGATCGTGGATGTGGTACGCTTTCTTTTAACTTTCCTCTTCTTCTTTGTCCCTATTCTTATCTCTGACAGTATGATGATGACAACAAATATTGACACACACAAAAAATTAAAACGCACATACATAGACTATAAAGGAAAAACGGGAGCAGTTAATCCCAAGTTGATCTCATTAACAAGTATTTTTACTTTCTTTGTTGTTACATTGGACTTTCCTGTTAAGATGTCCATTCGGAATAGAGATCTTAATTTGCATACCAGTGTACCGTTCTAGACAGACAAAAGGCAATAAGATCTGCAACTTAAAGTATTATTCCGTCCATCTATATCGACAATTTTATTACCCTCCAATGGAGATTTTGCACATTTATTTTTTTTTTGTTTAAAAATAACCTGTTATCGGAAATGTGATTTCAAATCCTTGTTAACTGTTTCACGCAAATTCTTCAGCCCATTTGGTTACGCAGTAGAGGTGTTTTTTTTTTTTTTTTTTCATCAGGTATGTGCAGTGAATGAGAGTGACGTCGAGGTGGGTGTTGTCCGGGTAGGAGATGATGTTCCTTGATGTTATCATTATTAATTTTTACTTTGTGTCACACTTGTTTTAAACAGAATGTAACCTGATTTGCCAAAACTGTGGCATTCTCAACAGAAAGAGATGTGAGTGCAATTGCCGTCCTGGATTCAATAGAGGATCAACATGCCAGAGTGAGCATATTCATTCCTTTGCTTGTCACATTACATCTATGTCATTTCTTACGTTTTGTGATAAGGCGTGCCACGTGTATAGCCTATCGTTGGGTTTTTACAGAAATCGAGTTGTAAATATTTTATTGAAGGGCTGGTGGTTCTGTGATCACATTTAGACAATCGGCATAGCGCATGATTAAAAGCAACCGTCCCCCCATTTAAAATCGTTTATCCGTGCTCTGTCTATCAGGGTGGCACATGATGAAACCGTCCCTCATAAAGACTGTTACATGTTCCATGTCTGCTTGATTACACGTTACCACCCGAAGGGGAAAATGATGCAAACCGTAACATCTAACACATTTATTTGAGAAGGTTTCTGCTCATTGGTGCATTTAGTAATTAATTCATTATGTCTACATTGTGGAGAGACTGAAAACCAAAACACCGGACGGCAGGATCAGATCAGGTGACAAATGACACCTGACCATACCCCACACCGCCTTTGATGTGGTGAGGTCATTTTGTAGATTTTTTGTAGAAGAACAGACACTGCATGCTCATGTTCAGGAATTACTAATAGATCCTTGACTGGGCTAGCAAGTTACTTTTGTCAAGTTTTTTATATATTTTGATTTCTTATCTAATAGTGGCATTAAAGACAAATTACAAGCTAAACAAACGGATCGAATTACGTTCACGTGAATAAGTAAATTACAAAGCATCGTTGATCTTAAATTCCTGTCACGAAATGACAACAAAAACAATGCAAATAATTATGTAACAGATGGAACGAGACTTTTGTCTTAACTTTCAATAAGCTATAGAATTACTAGTTCAGATTTTAAATTCCGACAGATCCAGATTACAGTGTACAAACTATTTCTTAATTAGGCTAAACTGATCAGGTGTCCAATTAATTAAAGCTCGACAATTAGACCTAACAAACTACAAGGGTGGTACCTGGTAACAAAAGTCTTGACCTCGGGCTGGATCGAGTCCCGAGTTATTCAGCTACTGTAGCTGTAGGACCGTGACGAACACTACTTCATTGAACTGAGGGTAATGCTGGCTTAAAATGCGACTCTCAGTAAATGTGGATGGTTAACTTAGGCTTAGGCACATGATATGATTCGTAAGTACAGTGTCCCAGAATATTTGAATGTCCAACGACAACGATTGCACAGAGTGCAAGCTAGGCTGACGGTAGGCGAATACTGAATAATGACCATTGATTACTGGGGTGTAGGCAAATATTACTCAAGAAGTTGATTAAGCAAATACACAGACAGGAAAAAGAGTGACCGAGTTTTCAGATCATGGATTAGAATTAGATGCCTGTCTCTGGCAATAAGCCTATTTAATTGCCAGTCATCCACAAGAATAATCAGTTCGAGTACTTTCTGGAAAATCACCTGTTCGGTGGCACAATACTAAATACAGAAATCCACGTCGAGAAACTTCTTTCTAGAACGTATATGACTCAATGACCATTTCCATTGAGAGGCTTGAAAAAAAATCTCGAAACACTCGGTAGTTGGCTTCATCGTTGTAACGCAGGAAGTCCAGTGCCATGGAACGCAAAGAACATAACTTGTTACAAAATTAAATATTGAGTATTACCCTAACACACCCCTGTTAAAAGAGGAAAGTTTGAGTTTAATGAAAACTTTCTCACATAGGTGACCTTTAATAGTCACCATACTGTTGTCATGATGTTAAAGGGAAAGGAGGCGTTTGTTTTACAGAAAACAACCATATTTTAAAAAAACATTGTTTGTGGACATAGAATGATAGATTATTCAAAATAAGGAAGGACAGTAGCCTTCTTTTCAAGAAATAAGTTTGTCAGAGGTAGAAATTCAATTATTTGTTACTCAGAGATAATTTGTTCACAGAAACTTTTCAAAATTCAAATGATGCATCTTCTGTTACTGATTACATGCATAACAGTTGGAGGAGATGAATGTTCTGCATATGTCTATTGATGAGAGTGAATGGTGTAAAAACTATTAAAGCTATTTTCTTTGTATGCCATGTGGGTATATTCTAAACGCCGTGTTTCCATTTAACTTACACCACTGTGACTTACCACTGAAATAAGTCTTCGTTTCTTTTGAAAGAAAACACAAATTTTATGCTTAAATACCAGTATAAGAAAGTTTAAAAATATAAATTGTAATCAAATGTTTTAAGTCATCCTTGAAAGGGCATCAGCCATTCTATTGTCTTTCCCTTGATATGCCTCATTTCTAAACTGTTCCCTTGGGAACTCAAACTCCATCTCAACAAACTCTGATTAGCATTCTTTGTCTTCTGAATGAACGATAATCAAACAAACGTTGTGATCAGTATTCACATCAATTGGGAACTTGACCACGTACAAATAAATATCAAAATGCGGCAAAGACAGAAGTAATGTTAATGTTTCTTCATAATTGGTGAATAATTTCTTTTGTGGCTTTTGAACGCCTTTGAAATATAACAAACTCGGTTGTCAATACTGTCATTGATTTATTGAATTAATACACCACCTCCCGAAACATCACTTCCACATTGACGACCAATTTAAATTCTGTCTCAAACTCTGAAGAAGTCAGAACAGGATTAGTTAAATTAAGCTATGGTTTGTTTCAGCTTCATGCATCACTGCACATCACTTAATCATCAATGTAATCGTTACAATTACTAAGATCACCTGTTAAATTGTTAATCAAACTTTGAAATGTAGCAGGTGCATTCTTCATGTCAAAAGGCAATAACTTTGTATAAGCAAAGTTCAATAAGTATAACAGATGCTGAAATATTTCAGTCAATGGAATCTGCCAGTATCCCTTTAACATATCAAATTTAGTGACATACTTTGCTTCACCAATTCTATAAATATAATGATCAACTCTAGGAATTGGATATGAATATGATTTAGTTAACGCTTTTACTTTATAATAATCTGTGCTAAATCGCTTAAAAATGCATCTGTGTATAATTATCATCTAACCTAGGTACCAGAATACATGGTGGTAAACCTGAATTATGTGTTAATAGACATGAATTATGTTAAATAACCCGGTTTATTGGTTGATAACCTGTATTTTAAAACCATTATGAAAATCCAGGATTCTTGGTCGAAAACCTGAATGATAGTGTACACGTATTTTGTATAACTCAAAAATCTTGGTTTATCAACTAATGTAGGTTAATCAACCAAGACCTTGTCGCTGAGAAAAGTGATAATCTTGGATTTTTAGTAGAGAAACCTGGATTATGGGAATACTCTTTGAAAATCCAATAAAATCGGTCTCTTTTTCCATCATGTTATTTCGTCGATATAAGTAATTGCATTTCATCATTCAACCAAGAAATACAAGGGTGGAGATATAAAACGAGACAAGAAAAATAATGCAGAAAGTCACAAAGTCAT
Source organism: Stichopus chloronotus (assembly GCA_021234535.1). Classification (NCBI taxonomy): domain Eukaryota; kingdom Metazoa; phylum Echinodermata; class Holothuroidea; order Aspidochirotida; family Stichopodidae; genus Stichopus; species Stichopus chloronotus. The sequence continues at coordinate 18,577,884 of CM037845.1, read as the reverse complement.
ATTTCGAGCTTAAGTGCAAATTTGAACTTGTGGAGAAATTCGTTACAGTTTAATTTGCAGTTTAATCTCGACGTTCGGTAATGAAAATTTGAAATGTGATATGAAGAAGGAGAAAATTGATAAGATTGTATTTCTGCAACAGATAACCGAAGAGAAATCTTCAAAAAAAAGAACTCAAAACCGATTTACCTACATATTAGTTAATAAATATAGACGTACTTCTACGCTCATACAAGAGATGACCCTAATGTGTTTTGCAAAAGAAAACCAAGATGTTATCTGACCAATCCATTAAATTAAGAAGGTCGGGGGGGGGGTATATACACCTACCTAAATCTTTTATTCCCTGCAAAACCCACAAAAATGTTTAGCTTACGTCACGTGCGCAACCAACCTCCAACGTTAGCACTGCCCTTTTCTATAACTCATTATACCCCACTGGTGCCCTCGACTGATGAATGGGAAATCCTGGTGGCATCCCTGTATGTACATATTACTGTTAAGATACCTAACTCTTTTGCATTTTCCTTAACGAGGTAGAGAATCATGTTTTATGTTGAGCAGTTGTGTTGTGTTGTTTGTTTCTTCTTATTGCCACTTGTGGGGAAGATGTGGGGTGGCCGCTATCAACAGGCAAACCAGTGGGACGATTTGACAGTTCATTTTGTCACTGTGCCAAATTTTAACCGTGAAATCGCCCTTTCGTACTTTGTTGGATTGCTTCCTCTGTCAGTCGATGAGAATAAGTTAAGATCTAATACAGCCATGTCATTTTAACTTAAAATCAACTTGCCGACTCTCACCCCAATAGTTGCCAATTTGGGGGAACTGTAGGCTTGTAGAGTAATACAGATCTACTCTAAATTGAAATGGTATTCTACCAGCAAACGAGGCAGGGGTTGCTTTACGGGGTGGGGTGTATTAAACTGCGTCAACTCAATATAGCTACTTAAACTTGCACTTATAAGGGCGAAACTAATTTCATTGGGTATCTTTTCTCACCTTCCCTAACATTCTCTCCTCTTCAACTTGTCTTACACCATCCTCCTTTGGTTTAAAATTAGTATCCATTTTACAGCCTTCCCTACGACATAGAAAATTCCTACAGTTTGGAAGGGTTTTACGATTACAACGTCATTTTACGCCTTACTATTGACTTCCATATTAATCAAAAGGATGTGGTTTAACAATTAGCCACTATAACTTTATGCCATTAACTTCTCTGTACCACTAAGAAGCTATATAGATAAAGCCAGAAGAGCCTACCATTTGAATGTGAAAAATCAATATGAACGCTGATTAAAGAAACCCTTTCATACACATAGAACGGTAGTGTTATTGATATACCTACCTTGTTTCAATCTGAGTTATAAGCAATGAACCATCACTTCCAATACACCATGTGAGGCCAGAGAAGAGTAAATTTAGCTAAGGTAGAAAGATTTTGATCTTTCTCAAGCCCGAAGATGACGCAACTCTCATTATGGCATATAGAAACATTTGTCAAGGTTGTTGTTGAGTTGAAACAATGGGTATATTTATATGTTCATACATCCTTAATTCCTTGTCTAATTGTAGCAACTCCAAGCTTTTCCTTTTTTTTTGGAGGGGGTCTTGTGACCCTACAGAACAATCGAAATTCGTTTGATCTTTACTCAACTTTACTGCTGGGTTGGATACAAAGAGTAAACACACAATTCCCACAAGGGCAGCCAAAGTTAGCCAAAGTTAGCCAAGCACAGAGCGAGTGAAAATGATCAGTGAAGTAAGTTGTACGTACTTTTCTCTGACATGAAAATGGAGGAAGTATTTATCAACCTCCTTTCCATCCTTTTAGGACCAACCTAATGTGCTTCATATTGCCAAACGAGGGACTCGAGACAGTTGTACCCCCTAGTTTGAACTCTTTGAATCTTATTTCCCTATTACAAGTTTTCTTAATTTTTTTTTTCCCTTTCTCTTTCACTCTCTTCCCTTGTCTTGCTCTTTCTCGCTTTTTCTCTTTCTCCTTCTTCCATTGGTCTTTATCTACCAAATCCATTGATCTCCGATAGTCTAGTTTGAACTTTCTTTCGGTTCTATGGCGTGATAAATGCATTCTTTAGACTGCTGCCTTACGGTCTTAACCGTTTAACGCAAACTCATAGTGGGTGCACAACTGGACCAGCTAAGAACGTAAAGGTTTCAGACTTTAGGTTCAGAAAGCCATATTACAATATGTCAGCCTCGTAGCTGGGTTCATCTTTGCAACTCAGGAACTCCAGTGTCATGATTATACACTTCTTTCTCTTCTCAATTGTATTATATTTTGGTTCTTCGCAGACGAGTGCAGAGACGCTAGTTTACATTGCGGTGCAAACCCTGGTTGGCCACCTTTTTTGTGCCATGACTCGCGATACTCT